>BTHU01000015.1:11375000-12575000 GCA_036184795.1 Tokudaia tokunoshimensis
AGGGAGGAAATGGGAAAGGGGAAGTGATTTGGAATGTAAATTAAAAAAATAAAATAAAATAAAAAAAATTAAAGTGCATATTAATCATTAAAAAAAAAAAGAAAAGAAACATCCCTCCATGACTTCTGGATTAGCTCCTGCTTCCTGACCTGCTTGAGTTCTAGTCCTAACCTCCTTTGGTGATAAACAACAGTTTGGAACTGTAAGCCGAATAAACCCTTTCCTCCCCACCTTGTTTCTTGGTCATGATGTTTGTGCAGGAATAGAAACCCTGACTAAGACAAAATGTTTTCCCCTTTCCTATCCCCCTCCCCCTGCCTCTATGAGGGTGCTCCCCTCATCCGCTCAAAGTCCCCCTTTCCTGGCATTCCCCTACACTGGGATAACAAAACACCCTTAGGCCCAAGGGCCTCTCCTCCCACTGATGACCAACAAGGCCATCCTCTGCCACATATGTGTCTGCATCTATTTGTCAGGCTCTGGCAAAGCCTCTCAGGAGTCAGCCATATCAGGCTTCCTTCAGCAAGCACTTCTCAGCATCCACAACAGCGTCCAGGTTTGGTGACTGTATATGGGATGGATCTCCAGGTGGGGCAGTCTCTGGATAGTCTTTCCTTCAGTCTCTGCTCCACAATTAGTCTCCATATTTTCTCCTGTGTGTATTTTGTTCACCCTTCTAAAAAGCACTGAAGCATCCACATTTTGTTCTTCCTTCTTCTTAGGTTCCATATGTCTGTGAATTGAATCCTGGGTATTCTGAACTTTTGGGCCAATATGCACTTATCAGTGAGTACATACTGTGTGTGTTCTTTTGTGACTGAGTCACCTCACTCGGGATGATATTCTCAAGTTCCATCCATTTGCCTGCGAATTTCATGGTCATTGTTTTTAATAGCTGAGCAGTATTCCATTGTGTAAATGTACCACATTTTCTGTATCCATTCCTCTGGTGAGGGACATCTGGGTTGTTTATAGCTTCTGTTTATTATATATATGGTTGCTATGACCATAGTAGAGCATGTATCCTTGTTACATGTTGGAGAATCTTCTGTGTATATGCCCAGGAGTGGTATAGCTGGGTCCTCAGGTAGTACTATGTCCAATTTTCTGAGGAACCACCAGACTGTTTTCTAGAGTGGTTGTACCAGCTTGCAATCTCACCAGCAATGGAGGAGTGTTCCTCTTTCTCCACATCCTCGCCAGCATCTGCTGTCACCTGAGATCTTTATTTTCTGAGTAAAGAGTGAGACCAATATTTTTTAGTGTTATAGTTAAAGGTTATCATATGAGTAAATTATGGCCAATGAAGTAAGAAGTGAGGTACTATGCCTCCTTCTAGTCATGGCCTGTGATACCATTCTTTTTTTATGATTCCTTTCTTTCTTAGTACTTCCTTACTGCCTGTACGCAAAGTGTTCCAGAGGCTTAGAAGAAAGGAATGCCTTGAGATAGGCTAGGTGACAAACTTTTCAACCCTACTTTAATGACTTCCTTTTGCATGAGCAATGTTTCCTTCTCTTTTAGTATCCACTAGCTCCCTTTTTCTCCATGCCTACTGGGCCACCGGTGCTCAATCCAACTGCAAAGATCACTCAAAATGCAGACCTGAGATTTACCTAGGAAGCATTCTAACCTACGAATAATTCATGGTGGTTGCTTTGAGGCTGATTCCCTTTTTTTCTTTTTTATTCTTTAAAATTTTCATACATGTGTACAGTAAAGTACGATCACATACAGCCCCTTTCCTTCTCCTTTCTCCTTTCTCTTCTAACTTCACCTCCTCCTCCTCTTCTTCCCCATTAGGTCTAAGGAGTGATGTATAGATGAGTCTGGGTGTTGGGCTATCCCCTGGAGCACTGGAAGCACACTCTCAAGTATAATTTGTTTCCTCATACTTAGCAGCAATCAACTGCCAATAGATCCACGGTAAGGATCTAAAGGCTCTAAAGATCCTGTGGCCTATCTCTGCTGGTTTTTGGCTATCTTGATATTGGCCAGGTCTTATGCAGGTAACAATAGCTGCATGAGTGTAGGAGCCATGTTACAACCAGAAGGCAGCATTTCACAGCACTCCTCCTCCTCTTCCTCCTCTTCATCTTCCCACTCACCCTCCTCTTCCTCCTCTTATGATTCCATGATGTTTCCTAAGTCTTGGTAGGCCTGGGCTGTTGATAAAGTTGTTCGATTTCAGGTTGAGCACTCAGTCTCATATTCTCAGTGTTTTGACAAGCTATGTGTATCTCTCAGCAGTTAAGGGTACTTGCTGCTTTTGCAGAGGACCCAATTTCAGTTTCCTGCACTACTGTGGCTGTTCAAAACTTTCTGTAACTCTAGTTCCATGGGATCCAAAAAATTATTTTGACGCTTTGGACACAAGGCATACATGTGATGTGATACTGGCAGACAAACTCTCATACACATAAAATTAGAAAATAAAAATAGAAAAAGCCTTTAAATAAAGTTTAAAAATGTATGTACAGAAGCAAATTTGACTACATAGTCATTTAGAGAAATATTAACAGCAGGTCCTAACCTAGGGCTATGACTTCTACAGAGAGGGACATTTGATTAGGCTTATAGTACAGGGCATGACTTTCCCTCCTGTGCTGGGTAAAACTATTGATGTCTTTTCTCAGTAGCCTGCATAGCACTTATATCCCTGTGAAAGCTATCTAGGAGAAAGGAAGTTTCTATGGCAGCGTGAGATTGGTTTCTCTATATTCTGCAAACAAAATGTGTGCTGTGTGAAGTAAGATGAGGCATGTAACAGTAGAACAGAAGCACGTGGGAAATGCAGAGAGTCCTGGAGACACGGCCATAGCAGCTTTAACAGAGGTGAGCACAGCTGTCATTATTGGGCAGGCATTAATGTCTAGAACATTAACTCTATTATAGCCAATGCTCAAAATAACTCTTAAAATGAAGCATTTTCAGACACCTTTACAGTTAAGGAAATAAAAATTCAGAGCCATTGAATGAAAAAAAAAAAAAAGAAGAGAATTTGCCATAATTTTTTTCAATAACATTTAAGAAACAGAAAAAAGGAAAATGTGGCTTTCTAGGTGCTATTAATCAGGAGAGCTATATTCTTATTGGAAATATAACCAATGCATTTATCAAGAGTGAACTATATTTTCACATCTTTAAAATAAACAAATTTTAAAAAGCCAAAAAAAAAAAAAAAAGACTCTAGGACAGGCTACAGTGTGACTTGAATATTTGCTTTCTCTGGATTCATACCCAGCTCCCTGCCTGCAGGCACTTATGCATGGCAGGGTGAGGTTTTTGGACGTGATTTGCGCTGTTTGCTGAGTCTCGGTGCTTCCATTTGAACGTGTGGGTGATGATCATGGTGGCAGTTCCAAGCAAAGAACCCGTGACAGCGCACGTCAAGACCAGAGGAGCTTAAGGCACCTACGTGGAAACGCATCAGCTCTGGGAACTTAGGGCAGACGTAAACGTTTGCGAAAACGGACCTGGAGAGCAGCCAGGCCCATTCTGGGGTTCTGTGACTCACAAAAGGATTTGTTCAACAGGAGATGAGAAAAAGTATTCTGCATTAAAAGCCTGCATTGAAGGGCAGACTATCCAGTGACATTTTCAAGATGGCTGACGCAGGAGTCATACAGTGCCCAGTTTACAAACCAAGTAATTGCTTTATGTACTTTGGTGAATCTACATTGGAGGTCTGTAAACGTAGCCTGTAAGATAGTGGTTCTCAACCTTCCTCTTAGAACCTTTAATACGGTTCTTCATGTTGCCATGGCCCCAACCATAAATTTATTCTTGTTGCTACTACGTAACTGTAATTTTCTACTGTTATGAATTGTAATGTAAATATCTGATATGTGACCCCTGTGAAAAGATTGTTCAACCCCTTAAAGGGGTCATGACCCACAGGTTGAGAACCATGGCTCTAAATGTAGGTTTGTTTGTTTTTTTTTTTAAATAATACTTTATTGGTCTAGAGCCGTGAGCATTGTTTCCACATTTTCCACAGCTTCTTTTCTGCCACAAGAGAAATTGAATAATCACCGCAGACTCCATGGTTTAACCCCCTCCTCACCGCAGACTCCATGGTTTATCCCCCTCCTCACCGCAGACTCCTTGGTTTAACCCCCCTCCTCACTGCAGACTCCTTGGTTTAACCCCCTCCTGCCCAATCTTTACCACCTCTGTTCTATGAACATGCTTTAGAATCTTGTCATGTTACTTTAACAGAGTGCTGCTGCTCTTTACCCAGCATCCTTTGCATCTGTGCATGTGTGTACTGATGATTCTCTCCAACATGATGTGTCTACTCCCTGTTTCACACTTCATCATATTGCATAGAGCCTTTAATAGGCACTGGATTAAAACTGAGCAAATTTAATGAACTGACTGATTTGGTATGTTTTTAGTAATGAAAGTATCTCCAAAGGTAGAGGAAAATTAGATTAGATAATTCATTTAAAAAGATAATTCATCAGGAGAAATTCTCAATTATTCCCTAGTCACTTCTATATGCTGTATCACTAATGAAATGCTGTATCATTAGTGAAAATTTGATAAAGCAGAAAAGAATAGCTAATCTAAAATCGCTCGAGTCTTTACTCTCATTGTTAATTCTCTCTAGTCCTTTCTACTCACTTAAAACATACTTGTGTGTGTGTGTGTGTGTGTGCATGCACATACATTCATGCATGCATGCATGCACATGCTAGAATGCAAGAGATGTGCAGATCAGAAGACAACTTTGTGAAGCTGTTTCTTTCTTTTTACCTTTACTTGAGCTTCGCTGGCCCATGTTTCCATTCAATTTTAATACACACTTCTTTGTTAATAGAAATGCATTGAATGTTTACTTTTAATATTAAAAAACAATGTTATTCTATGACTCTCAGATTGTTTGATACATAAGTACAATCATCTCAACTGGTAGCAACCACTGGCTACATAGTAATTGTGCTAATTGTATACTACCATATGTGTAGGTTGGCGAGAGGAGGCCATCTACTCCCTCCCTCACTGTTGGTAGAGCCTCACTTGTTGCCAGTAATCATTAGGAAATGAAAGGCAGCATAAGGTGATCAGCAGTTTGCCCACTTGGCTGTATATTGAAATCGCTGGGAAATCTTTCAAAAACTCTTGATGTCCAGGCAATAACCAACTCATCAAATAAAAATTTATGGATACAACTGGACATTAGTAATTTCTAAAGTGCTACCAGTGAATCTAAATAAGTAGTGGAAAGAACCCGGATGTGATTGTTTGAAATATAATTGCAAACTCAACTACTGGCATTATTGAAGTAAATGCTGGAATGTTTCAATCAGTTATCATCGGTGCTGTCTCTTTCCTTCATGTGTGTCCTGGGATGGGGGAAATGGTTAGAGGTCTCTAAATGAATTGCGTTCTAATTTGGCTTTTCTCTTTTCACAGGAGACTGCTGTGGGAGGCTCTATTTGCAGTGAAGTATAGAGTGTGTGAACTTGAGAAAACAAAAAGACACCAAAAAGAGAATAGGCATGGGGCAAGTCCATGTGGGACTTAAGGTGTACAAAGTAAATTTTAATACTGCAGTATTTAGTGTAAGGCCACCGAATCAGCAATGGCATTTTGGATAGAGACTGGAAGGGCTGGTCTGGCCAGTCATCTTTCTTTGCCTGTTGGATAGTTTCCAGGGATCAAGAGTCCAAAAAATTTCAGGTTTTCTGACAGCTTGGTTAAAATCCAAGTATACTGCTGTAAAATGAAGAGTAAATAATCCTATTAGCTTATTAGCTTCTATTAATATGTTTATTTGGCTCCTTAAAGGAAAGAGATATTGACATATAGATTTAAATGATGCTTAGGAGGGAGTGGGTACATTTAAATGATGCTTAGGGGGATGAAGGAAGATAACAAGCCTGACAGGAGAAGGTAGGACTATTTTGATCTTCTTCTTCTTCTTCTTCTTCTTCTTCTTCTTCTTCTTCTTCTTCTTCTTCTTCTTCTTCTTCTTCTTCTTCTTCTTCTTCTTCTTCTACTTCTTCTTCTTCTTCTTCTTCTTCTTCTTCTTCTTCTTCTTCTTCTTCTTCTTCTTCTTCTTCTTTTTTTCTTCTTCTTCTTCTTCTTCCTCTTCATCCTTGTCCTCCTCCTCCTTCTTCCTCCTCCTCTTCTGTTTCTTTTTTTATTAATTAATTTATCTACTTTACATCCTGATCATAGCTTCTCCTTTCTCCTCTTCTTCAAGTCCCTCTTTCTCAACTTCCCTTCTCACCCATGTTCCCATTTGCATTCCACCTCCAAAAAGGGAGGACTCCTGTGGATATCAACTCACCTAGGCCTATCAAGTGGCAGTAGGACTAGGTACATCTTCTCCTATTGTGGTTTGACAAAGCAGCCAAGTTGGGGGAAAGGAAGCCAAAGGCAGGCAATAGAATTAGATACAGCTCCTGCTCCTGCTGTTAGCAATCCCAAATGAAGACTGAGTTGTACAACTCCTGCACAAAACTCATGTCCAAGTGGATCAAAAGCCTCAACATAAAACCAGATACACTGAATTTGATAGGTACAGTGAGAATAACCTTGAACTCATGGGCACAGCAGACAACTTCCTGAACAGAGCACCAATAGCTCAGTCACTAAAATCAACAGTTAATAAACTGAAAGGCTTCTGTTAGGCAAAGGATACCATCAAAAGGACAAAGTGGCAGGCTACAGTTTGAGAAAAGATCTCCAACACTACATGTGACAGAGGGTTGATATCTAAAATATGTAAACAACTCAAGAAACTACATGTCAACAAACAAAATAGTCCAATCAAAAATGGGGTACAGTTTTAAACAGAGAATTCTCAACAGAAAGTTAATGGGCAAGAAGTATTAAAAGAAATATTTGAAGTCCTTAGTCATCAGGGAAATTCAAGTCAAATTGACTACTGTGATCTTTTAAGGGGGAACTTGGGAGACACATAGGAAGGATTCCACTCATTGAGAATTTCCTTCTTGTACTCCACCCCAATTTCTTTTGGTGTTTTTTTTTTGTTGTTGTTGTTTTTTGTTTTGTTTTTTTTATTTTCTATATTTTTTTTATTTACATTCCCATTGATTTCCCCTTTCCCTGTTCCTCCCTCCCGAAAGTCCCATAAACCCTCTTCCCTCCCCCTGTTTCCCATTCAACCCCCTCTTGCTTCTCTGTCCTGGCATTCCCCTACATCCAGTCTTTCCAGGACCAGGGGTCTCTCCTTCCATCTTCTTGGAAATCTATTGATATGTGAATTGTGTCTTGGTATTCGAGTTTCTGGGTTAACATCCCCGTATCAGTGACTGCATACCATGTGTGTTCTTTTGTGATTGGGTTACTTCACTAAGGATGATATTTTCCAGTTCTGACTATTTGCCTAAGAATTTCGTGAATTCATTGTTTTTAATTGCAGAGTAGTATTCCATTGTGTAAATATATCACATCTTCTGAATCCATTCCTCCGTTGAGGGACATCTGGGTTCTTTCCAGCTTCTGGCTATTATAAATAAGGCTGCTATGAACATAGTGGAGCATGTGTCCTTATTGCATGCAGGTAAAGCCTCTGGGTATATGCCCAGGAGTGGTATAGCCGGATCCTCTGGGAGTGTCATGCCCAGTTTTCTGAGGAACCGCCAGACTGCTTTCCAGAGTGGTTGTACCAGCTTGCAATCCCACCAGCAGTGGAGGAGTGTTCCTCTTTCTCCACATCCTCGCCAACAACTGCTGTCTCCTGTGTTTTTGATCTTAGCCATTCTGACTGGTGTGAGGTGTAATCTCAGGGTTGTTTTGATTTGCATTTCCCTAATGACTAAGGATGTTGAACATTTCTTTAGGTGCTTCTCAGCCATTAGATATTCTTCAAGTGAGAACTCTTTGTTTAGCTCTGTACCCCATTTTTTGATAGGGTTACTTGGCTCTCTGGAGTCTAACTTCTTGAGTTCTTTGTATCTATTGTATATTAGCCCTCTGTTGGATGTAGGGTTGGTAAAGATCTTTTCCCAGTTTGTTGGCTGCCGCTTTGTCCTTTTGACAGTGTCCTTTGCCTTACAGAAAGTTTGCAATTTTATGAGGTCCCATTTGTCAATTCTTGATCTTAGAGCATATGCTATTGGTGTTCTGTTCAGGAAATTTTCCCCTGTGCCCATATGTTCAAGGCTCTTCCCTAGTTTCCTTTCTATTAGTTTCAGTGTGTCTGGTTTTATGTGGAAGTCCTTGATCCACTTGGAATTGAGCTTAGTACAAGGAGATAAGAATGGATCGATTTGCCTTCTTCTGCATGCTGACATCCAGTTGAACCAGCACCATTTGTTGAAAAGGCTATCTTTTTTCCACTGGATGGTTTTAGCTCCTTTGTCAAAGATCAAGTGACCATAAGAGTGTGGATTCATTTCTGGGTCTTCAATTCTGTTCCATTGATCTACATGCCTGTCACTGTACCAATACCATGCAGTTTTTAACACTATTGCTCTGTAATACAGCTTGAGGTCCGAAATACTGATTCCCCCAGAAGTTCTTTTACTATTGAGAATAGTTTTAGCTATCCTGGGTTTTCTGTTATTCCAGATGAATTTTTGAATTGCTCTTTCTAACTCTATGAAGAATTGAGTTGGGATTTTGATGGGAATTGCATTAAATCTGTAGATTGCTAACATGATACTGGAGAAAATTTGATACTCAGAGAAACATGATACCCAGAGAAAATGTGTGAATCCAGGAAAACATTTAGTAAACCCAACTCAACTATAATCATTCTGTAATGTTTCTCTTTCTCATATATAAATTTTTTCTTTATTCCTTGAGAATTTCTTATAATGCATTTGATTCTATTTAATCCTAACTTCTCTCAGGTCCACCATTTCTTTTCTCATTTTATTTTGAAATTCACAGAGTCTGGTTTGTGCTGCTCATATGTGTGAGTGAGTGTGTGTGTAAGATCCTGGTTGCCTACCAGAGCTCACCTTCTTCCAGAATCTATCAATTACAAAATAACTCCTTAATTAGGAGTGGGACTTTTTACCCACTTCTCCTCTCAATGCTGGGATTTTGTCTCACTTGAGCTTGCCTCTCTCTTTTCCATGCTGTTTTAACTGCTGTGAATTCTAATATGTGACTTCTCTGTTATGCCCAGAAAACAGTGTTTTCTTTTTGTCATCCATTGCCTCTATCTCTTAATATCTTTATACTGCTTCTTTCTTGCTTATCTCTGAGCCTTGGGAAGCAGTGGGGGTAATATATATGTCTTGTTTAGGGTTGGAAACTAAAACCATCCAGTGGAAAAAAGATAGCCTTTTCAACAAATGGTGCTGGCTCAGCTGGAGGTCAACATGCAGAAGAATGCAAATTGACCCATCCTTATCTCCTTGCACTAAGCTCAATTCTAAGTGGATCAAAGATCTCCACATAAAACCAGACACACTGAAACTAATAGAAGGGAAACTAGGGAAGAACCTTGAACATATGGGCACAGGGGAGAATTTCCTGAACAGAACTCCAATAGCTTATACTCTAAGATCAAGAATAGACAAATGGGACCTCATTAAATTACAAAGTTTTTGCAAGGCAAAAGACACCGTCAAAAAGACAAAGCGGCAACCAACTAACTGGGAAATGATCTTTACCAACCTTACATCCGACAGAGGGCTAATATCCAAGATATACAAAGAACTCAAGAAGTTAAACTCCAGAGAGGCAAGTAACCCTATTAAAAAATGGGGTACAGAGCTCCACAAAGAGTTCTCACCTGAAGAATATCTAATGGCTGAGAAGCACCTAAAGAGATGTTCATCATCCTTAGTCATTAGGGAAATGCAAATCAAAACAACCCTGAGATTCCATCTCACACCAGTCAGGATGGCTAAGATCAAAAACACAGGAGACAGCAGTTGTTGGCGAGGATGTGGAGAAAGAGGAACACTCCTCCACTGCTGGTGGAATTGCAGGCTGGTACAACCACTCTGGAAAGCAGTCTGGCGGCTCCTCAGAAAACTGGGCATGACACTTCCGGAGGATCCGGGTATACCACTCCTGGGCATATACCCAGAGACTTTACCTGCATGCAATAAGGACACATGCTCCACTATATTCATAGCAGCCTTATTTATAATAGCCAGAAGCTGGAAAGAACCCAGATGTCCCTCAACGGAGGAATGGATTCAGAAGATGTGGTATATTTACACAATGGAATACTACTCTGCAATTAAAAACAATGAATTCACGAAATTCCTAGGCAAATGGTCAGAACTTGAAAATATCATCCTTAGTGAGGTAACCCAATCACAAAAGATCACACATGGTATGAAGTCACTGATAAGGGGATATTGACCCAGAATCTCAGAATACCCTAGACACAATCAGCATATCAATAGATTTCTAAAAAGATGGAAGGAGAGACCCCTGGTCCTGGAAAGACTGGATGTAGGGGAATGCCAGGACAGAGTAATGAGAGGGGGTTGAACGGAGAAAAGAGGGAGGGAAGGGGGCTTATGGGACTTTCGGGGAGGGAGGAAACGGGAAAGGGGAAGTGATTTGGAATGTAAAGGAATCTCTTATTCTCAATATCTGAAGCAATTATGCATAACCAATAATTTTTTGATTGGTTTTAAGGTTTGTTCCACCAAAATGAAACCTGTACCTGATATTGCAGAACCTATGGATAGACAGGTCCTACGTCCTAGGGGAGAACCTACCACTATTGTTTTATTGATTGGACATAGTATTAAACTGCCTCCTAAAGATTAGTGTATCTCTTAAATCTCATCAGCCAAGCTTCTTCTGTAGACGGTGAATGTAATCTTTCCTCTTAATATTAATACTTCCTTGTTCTTTATTTCTGTCATTTAAAAAGTCAGGGTTGTTTGTTGATAGGAATACATTTAACATTTATTTCTATTATTCACCTGTATTATTATCCTGTTGCTCTTGGATTGCCAACATCAAAATGGGTACTTGCTGTTCCCTCTCTGTGCTTCAGAGGAAGGGGAAACTATCAGGATGGACGGTGGGATGGCTGTGCTTTCCCCGCAAATTAATTGATACTTCTTATGAACAAAGGAGAAAAGCAAGGAATAGCTCACTGACACTGTGAGAAGAGATATTACAGAAGCAAGCATGTGCTCATTTTCTGAGTGTGAACTATACCTTTCAATATTGATAACAGCCCCATTGGCTGTACATATCTCTGTACCTACGCCTAGAACCAGTAATGACATTTTGGACAACTGGTGAATTGTAATGGCTAGGTGATTTTGAAATATAGATAATGATTTCCTAAGAAAGACTCATTAGTAATAGTGGGGTCTTTATTATTGTTGTTTGCTTGTTTGTTTTTCAATTCAGTGCTTCACCAAAATTTATAGGGTCCCCAATAGTCATCAAAAGCAAGACCAACAAGCTCTACAGGAAACAGCGAGGGAGGGAGTTTCAGTCAGCTGTCATAAAATACCTGATAGGATGACTGGCACAACTGTGAGTAAATTCTACAGAGTTTGGAATTTGGAAGTGAAGGCTTAGCCCTAAGTGAGTTGGTTTCTAGTGAGGCCTGTGATTCTGGCTTGTGACCTTCCATCCTCTCTTGGGGCTTTCACTGTTGTTCCTCTCTTCTACAAGGGAATGGTTCCTCTACTTATAAGGACATCTCATCCTATCAGATTTATGGACCCTCTTTCTGAACTCATTCAACATTAAATTCCTTAAAAGGTCAGCTCCACATATAGATAGACACATTGATATTGAGTTTTGACATACAACTTTTTGGAGTATATGGTTGAATTTTTAATAAGGAACAAATGTTGCCATTTGGAGGCAAGGGAGGCTTATAGCAGGCTCTGGTATCAGGAATTTTTTTTCATACCATGTAGACAAAAGCATGGGGACATGAATAAAACCATGTTTTGGGATGGGTGAGTAGTGTTTAAGCTCAGCCAGAGCAGGAGATTTATGGAGAGATTCAGGAAGCCAAGTTGAGAACAGAAATTAAGTCACAGATGATGGCTAAAGAAGTGGGATGATGCTGTATCACATGACTTGAGAGCAAATTAAGAGATGGTCTAGATCATGACATGGGCCAAAGCTGCCCTATGGACAGGTCATGAGTATGAAGGATGTGATGGAGGGGAGGGGGTCAAGATGAGAGGCAAGAAGGCCAGTGAGGAGGTCACCAAGTAATCAATGATGTGTTCACCAGAAGCAGGCAGAGGCTGCGCTTCCTAAATGTATTGCCCTTGGGTCCAGGCCGTGTGAGTTGAAACATGACTTGTGTCACTTGTATCCACAAATAACTTTAGGAGAATGACTGTTTCTCTGGGCTTTTGAATCTGTTAGAGTCATATGGGCTGGTGAAAGTTTTATGACTGAGTATCAAGTGAGCAAAAATACCTAAGGTATTTAGAAAATAGTGGACATGCAGCAGAGTGGAGTTGTTGGCTTCTAGATGGAAGGTAGAAAAATCAAGAGAGAAAAGTCTCAAACCTGCATGTTCCTTTTGTCCAGACCAACTTGAAAATAAACATTTTTATTAATGATTCCTGTGGTTTCCACTGTATTTCTGTCTTTCACACACCTCTTCTTGTCAGCAATTGAATTTCCACATTCTGCCCTACTATGGCACTTTTTGACCCTGCCAAGAGAAACCAGAATATCCCTCCAGTATTGAAAATATCTACAGGTAATCAATAAAATATTTTTGACTAGGGCATGCAGCTGTTCAACACATTTGCATCTATACTAAATAAGGTATTTAAATAGAGAGCTGAAACTATACCAAAAGCCTCATTTTGTATATTCCCTTGAACAACTAGACTATAATGAACCAAAACACTATAAAATCTGAGCATGAACATAAACACATGCATGGTGAATGCAAGACATGCCATTGGAGGTGTTATTATTGTGATTGAAAATATTGTCAAGTTGAAATTCTTCGCTAGGCTTTCAACATACAGACTCACATTTCTATATAATCACTGCAGTGATCCATGCTTTTGGTAGATGGTGTTTGGACTCAGTTTGAGTTAATCTGTGTTTGGATGAATTATGTAAAATCCCCAAATCGTGTGTTTTGTAAACATGAAAAAAAAGTGATTCCAATGGATGGGAAAAGTTGTTCCAAATTGGGAAAATGGAAAAATCAGGGCCAGATGGATGTGTGTTGGAAAGCTTAAAATGCTAGCACTGTGAAGAGTGAGCTTGCATCTTCTCTCCTGTCTTAAAGTGAAGGATTACTTTTTTCTGGCTCCTGAGAACTGGAGAAAGGGCCATTTAAGTTTTGTTTATTCAACATTTTATTAAATATTTATAACTAAGAACCTGATGGGAGCTGATTCTGCAGTATCTCAGGAGTGTCACATACCACAGCTGAGATGTCTGCTTATAAAACTCAGTCCCCTGTCTTTGTATGTCCAGAGTCAGGAAGTCATAGCATCAGCATCAGACTCTAACATCCCTTCCTCAGCATACAGACATGGGAAGGACCACAGAAGGGCACTAGTTAAACCCTCAGAGGCATGGCTTAATAGGAAAAGAGATTATGACTGTGGTTTTGTTGTATTTGAGGCCTTCATATTATAGCTCACAATGATGGAGGCAATATCTAGCTCTCACCTTCTCAAGCAACTTCCAACTATTTGTGATTATAGAAACTGTCCCTTTTAAGTCTCATTTGTGTTTGTGCTTTATCCATAAATGGTGTGTGCTGATATGTCTTACAGAGCATCATTGATATCACATATTGGGGTATGGTGCTGAAAATATTGCCTGAAGAATGACAAGTCCAGCAAATGGTAGAATGATCAATAGCATCTGTAGGCAGGGATGAATGGTAGTCACTTATGCCTGCATTAGCCACAGTACAACATTGGGCCCACCCTCTAGGAACCCTGTAACTAGCAGGCAGTGCCGGACATGCATAAACTCCTGGCCCCCAGAGAAGATTATGCTAAGCATTTAAATGAATGAACCAAGTGTCTTGGATCAGAGGAGCCAGCCAGGAAGAGATTTACCTTTCTCCCTGTCTCTAGTCATGGTCTGTTTCTTACTGAAGTTGGAACAGAGTAAACAGTTTCCCCTGGAGTTTGTGAACTGAATGAGGGGATTTAAAAGCAGAGTAAAAAGTATGAGAATAACCATAATGAAAACTGAGCTTTTTTGTTTATTGTACAGCTGTTAATATGATAATTTCTACTCCCCATAATAGGACACATAGAGAAACATTATTGCTACCACTACCACCACCACCACTTTGGAAATTTAAATTGATTCAAAGGGGTTAAAAAAAATCAGCTCTGAACATAGCAGAGAATATGTCCTTGTTATATGTTGGAGCATGTTTTGGGTATATGATCAGGAGTGGTATAGCTGGGTCCTCAGGTAGTACTATGTCCAATTTTCTGAGGAACAGCCAGATTGACTTCCAGAGTGGTTGTACCAGTTTGCAATCCCACCAATAATGGAGAGTGTTGTTTCTCTTTCTCCACATCCTCAACAGCATCTGCTGTCCCCTGAGTCTTTCATCTTAGCCATTCTGACTCGTGTGAGGTAGAATCTCAGTGTTATTTTGATTTGCATTCCCCTGATGACTTAGAATGTTGAATATTTCTTTAGGTGCTTCTTAGCCATTTGTTATTCCTCAGTTGAGGATTCTTTGTTTAGCTATGAACCCCATTTTTTAAATAGGGTTATTTGGTTCTCTAGAGTCTAACGTCTTGAGTTCTTTGTGTATATTGGATATTAGTCCTCTATCAGATGTAGGGTTGGTAAAGATCTTTTCCCAATCTGGAGATTGCCATTTTGTCCTATTGACGTGTCCTTTGTCTTACAGACACTTTGTAATCTTAGGAGGTCCCATTTGTCAATTGTTGATCTTAGAGCATAGGCTATTGGTGTTCTATTCAGAAAATTTTCTCCTGTGCTCACGTGTTCGAGGCTTTTCCCCACTTTGTCTTCTATTAAATTAAGTGTATCTGGTTTTATATGGAGGTCCTTGATCCACTTGGACTTGAGCTTTGTACAGGGAGATAAAGGTGGTACAATTTGCATTATTCTGCATGCTGACCTTTAGTGGAACCAGCACCATTTGTTGAAAGTGCTGTGTTTTTTTCCCCACTGGATGGTTTTATCTCCTTTGTCAAAGATCAAGTGACCATAGGTGTGTGGATTCATTTCTGGGTCTTCAGTTCTGTTCCATTGATCAAGCTGCCTGTCCCTGTACCAGTACCATGCTGTTTTATTACTACTGCTCTGTAATACAGCTTGAGGTCAAAGATGGTGATTTCCCCCGAAGTTCTTTTTTTTTTTTTAATTTTTTTCCCCCTGAAGTTCTTTATTGTTGAGAATAGTTTTCACTATCCTGTTTTTTTGTTGTTGTTATTCCAAATGAATTAGAGAATTGTTCTTTCTAACTCTATGAAGAATTGAGTTGGAATTTTCATGGGGATTGCATTGAATCTGTAGGTTGCTTTTGGAAGGATGGACATTTTTACTATATTAATACTGTCAGTCCTTGAGAATGGGAGATCATTCCATCTTCTGAGGTCTTCAATTTTTTTTCTTCAGAGACTTGAAGTTCTTGTCATACAGATCTTTCAGTTGCTTGGTTAGAGTCACACCAAGATATTTTATAATATTTGTGACTATTGTGAAGGGTGTCGTTTCTCTAATTTCTTTCTCAGCCTTTTTATCCTTTGAGGAGAGGAAGGCTACTGATTTGTTTGAGTGAGTTTTATATCCAGCCACTTTGCTGAAGTTATTTATCAGCTGTAGGAGTTCTCTGGTGGAATTTTTGGGGTCACTTAAAGTATACTATCATATCATCTGCAAATAGTGATATTTTGACTTCTTCTGTTCCAATTCATATCCCTTTGACCTCCTTTTGTTGTCTAATTGCTCTGACTTGGACTTTGAGTACTATATTGAATAAGTAGGAAGAGAGTGGGCAGCTTAGTCTAGTCCCTGATTTTAGTGGGATTGCTTCAAGTTTCTCTCCATTTAGTTTGATGTTGGCTACTGGTTTGCTATATATTGCTTTTACTGTGTTTAGGTATGGGACTTGAATTCCTGGTCTTTCTAAGACTTTTATCATGAGGGGGTGTTGAATTTTGTCAAATGCTTTCTCAGCATCTGATGAAATGATCATGTGTTTTTTTTTTCCTTTGAGTTGGTTTATGTAGTGGATTACATTGATGGATTTCCAAATATTGAACCATCTCTGCATACCAGGGTTAAAGCCTACTTGATCGTGATGTATGCTTGTTTGGATGTGTTCTTGAATTCAGTTCTCGATTATTTAGTTGATTATTTTTGCATTGATATTCATAAGGGAAATTGGTCTGAAGTTCTCTTTCTTTGTTGGGTCTTTGTGTGCTTTAGGTATCAGTATAACTGTGGCTTCATAGAACGAATTGGGTAGTATTCCTTCTATTTCTATTTTATGGAAGAGTTTGAAGAGTATTGATATTAGGTCTTCTTTGAAGGTCTGATAGAATCCATCTAGTCCTGGGTTTTTGTTTTTTGTTTTTTTTTTTTTTTTGGTTGGGAGATTTTTAAAGACTGCTTATATTTTTTTAGGGGTTATAGGACTGTTTAGATCGTTTATCTGATCCTGATTTAACTTTGGTACCTGTTATCTCTCTAGAAAATTGTCCATTTCATCTAGATTTTCCAGTTGTGTTGAGTATAGGCTTTTGCAGTAGGATCTGAAAATTTTTTTGGATTTCCTAAGTTTCTGTTGTTATGTTACCCTTTTCATTTCTGATTTTGTTAATTTGGATACTGTGTCTGTGCAGTCTGGTTAGTCTGGCTAAGGATTTATCTATCTTGTTGATTTTCTTAAAGAACCAGCTCCTAGTTTGGTTGATTCTTTGTACAGTTCTTCTTGTTTCTACTTGGTTGATTTCAGCCTGACACATGCTCCACTATGTTCCTAGGAGTTTTATTTATAATAGCCAGAAGCTGGAAAGAACCCATATGTATTTCAACAGAGGAATAAATACAGAAAATGTGGTACATTTACACAGTGGATTACTACTCAGCTATTAAAAAGAATGAATTCATGAAATTTTTAGGCAAATGGATGGAATTAGAAAATATCATCCTGAGTGAGGTAACCCAGACACAAAAGAACATACATGGTATGCACTTACTGATAAGTGAATATTAGCCCAAAAGCTAGAAATACCCAAGATATAATTCTCAGACCGTATGAAGCTCAAAAAGAAGGAAGACCAAAGTGCGGATGTTTCAGTGTCTCTTAGAAGGGTTAACAAAATACTCACTGGAGGAAATACAGAGACAAAGTGTGGAGCAGAGATTGATGGAAAGGTCATTCAGAGACTGCCCCACTTGGGGATCCATCCCACATACAGACACCAAATCCAGACACTATTGTAGATGCCAAGAAGTGCTTGCTGACAGGAGCCTGACATAGAAGTCTTCTGAGAGACTCTGACAGAACCTGACAAATACAGAGGTGGATGCTCACAGTCAACCATTGGGCTGAGCATGGGGACCCCAATAGAGGAATCAGAGAAAGGACTGAAGGAGCTGAAGGGTTTGCAATATGAAGAACAACAACATCAACAAACCAGACCCCCCCCCCCCCCGCAGAGCTCTCAGGGACTAAACCACAAACCAAAGAGTATACATGGAGAGACCCATGGCTCCAGCCACATACGTAGCAGAGGATGGCCTTGTCCGACATCAATGGGAGGAGAGACCCTTGGTTCTGAGAAGGCTAGAAGGCCTCATTGTTGTTGAATGCTATGGTGGGAAGGTGGGAGTGGGTGGGTGGGGGAATACCCTCATAGAAGCAGGGAGAGGGAAGATGGGATAGGGGATTTTCAGAGGGGAAACCTGGAAAGGGGATAAATTTGAAATGTAAATAATAAAATATCCAATTTTAAGAAAATCAGCTCGACAGGCACGATGAGATGACAAACACAGGCACCTGGAAATGTGGTACAGTTTGAGATGTGATAGTTCATTCTGCTGTTGCTTCTGATGAACAGAACAGGGAATAGTATAGGACGCTGATATTAGAAAGCAGTCCATATGAACTGACATCAACAGAGACCAACAAGGCCTCAGCATAATTAATGTCAACTTGTCTCCCTGATGATGTTTATTGTAGAATAGACAAAAGCAATTCTATATCTTTTCCTGGCAGGTATACATAACCTTAATTAATGGGTAAATGGTTTTTGGACGAGAAAAGAAAAGATAATGAAAAGTATACAAATGAATTGGAAGCTCCAATTTCAATTTGGGGAAGTTTTGTTTGTTTGGTTGGTTTTGCACCAGGAATAGAAGAAATCGAAGGAATTTCCATTCTTGTCCTATTTTTATTTTTAGTTTTTTTACTTTATCTGATGCTCCTGATGTGTTCTGTGCTTCACTCAAAAAAAGAAGGTGATCCTGAATCTTGTTTTCTAAATGAGGGAGACTGTACGTCATCATTTATTTCAGTTTCCCACCATTAATTGAGAATTAGGTGAGAGAATTATTCAGGCATCTTCCAATTTTAGCAAAAGACAACTAAACCCTAAAAACTTCAGTGAAAACACAGTTAAATATATATTTAAATTCAACTGGTGCAATGACCCACATTTAGAATCACTTAGTAACAAAGTCTTAATGGGTGGGCAATTTTCCAGATGGGATTGGTCTAAGGCCAAGTTTGTGGGATCTATCTTGATTACATCTGCCAAAGAGGAAAGATGGTTCATCCATTGTAGGTGGCACTATTCCACAACTGGAGGATCTTTAACTGCAAAATGGAGACATTTGAGCATAAGCATACATGCAATAATTTATTGCTCTCCTTCTAATTATGGATGTGATGTAACAATTCACTGAACCTTTTGCTACTTTGACTTCCTTACTATGGAAATAATTTCAATCTAAAATACCCCTTTATCCCCTAATCTGTTTTTGTTAAGGTGTTTTATCACAACAGGAAATAAAACTAAGGTAAAAATTGGTACCAAGATGTAGAGCCATTACAGTGATAAACCTGATCATGTTTTCTCTGCTATTTTTGGAAATGTTTTAGAGTTAGTAGTATAACTTGCCAGTCTCATAAGCTTCATCTACATGGCACTGATTTTGAAAAGAAAGAAGCAAGATTGTAGGGGTCAAGGAGAATAACTGAGGCCAAGTACTGTGCAGAAGGCTTTGAGCCTCTGACAAGACTCTGGGAGGTCATTGTATAAGGCTACAAATAGCAGTTGCAATGGAAGTCCCAGAATACTAGAGATGTTAGGACCATGAGTCTTCTTTCGAGGAGAGGTATAGAAGTGGAGTGGAGCCAGCCTAAACCAAAGAGAAAAACTGTGTGTACTGCACATGGTAGAGCTAGAGAGGTGAAGCTATTCAAGCCCTTTGGAGCACAGTCTCTTTAATCATGAGCCCTAGGTGCCAGACATGGAACTTTGTCAATTAGTGTTTTTGCTGCTGGGTTTGATTTTGCATTAGTGTGATTGTGTGTGTATGTGTGTGTGTGTGTGTGTGTGTGTGTGTGTGTGTGTGTGTGTATGTGTGTGTGTGTGTATGTGTGTACCCTGATTCTTCTCTTTTGAAATACTGATATCTAGTATTTTATTATATGTTGGAAGTATGCAACTTATTTTTGATTTTATAGGATCTCACAAGTAAAAGATTTTGAACTTTTAAAGTGTTGGAAAGAAAAGCAAGCATTATGTGTACGGGTGAGTTTCTGTTTGTCAGTATATGCAATACATGCTTCAAGGAGTTTGTGGAGGCAAGAAGAAGGCATTGGTACCTTTGAACTGGAGTTACATTGAGACACCTTGTAGATGCTGGAAACTGAACCCTAGTCCTCTGTAAGAGTAGTAAGGACTATAAGCTGTTGAGCCATATAAAACATAGTAAACTCTCAAGGGATGTGTTTTTAGAGATAATGATGATTTTTGACGTTATATTATCTTGTATATTATGAGATAAATATGAGACTTGGGTGACAAGAGATGGAACATTACAATATAGAAGTGATGTACTTATGTGTTTTGTTGGCAAGGGGTAGAGTTGTGCTAGCTTATCTTTCATTGTTAATACAACCTAGAATCACTAGCAAAGGGGTCTCAGTGAGGTGTACATTGGAATAACTTGAGGACATGTCTATAGGAGACTGTCTTAGGATTTTATTGCTATGAAGAGACACCATGGCATAGGCAAATCTTAAAAAGACAAATATTTGATTGGGGTTGGCTTATAGTTTCAGAAGTTTAGTCCATTATCATCATGGCTGGAAGCACGGCAGCATGCAGGCAGACAAGGTGCAAGAGGAATAGCAAGATCCATATTTTGTTCTGAAGGCAGCAAAAGGAGACTGGACTTCCATACTGGACAGAACTTTAGTTCTGTCCATCTCAAAATCCACCCCCACAGTGATACACTTCCTCCAACAAGATCACACCTCCTAATAGTGCTGTTCTCTATGGGCCAAGCATTCAAACACTGCCTTTGGCTTGGAGAGGGGTTCCTGAGAGGAGTGTTTGACAACAGCAAAAAAAAAAAAAAGTCTCAAAGTCAATCTGGAGTACAAGCTGATGGCCTATGTTCTGCTTGAGACAGCTTTCTAGATAGCTCCCTGCTTGAGACAGCTCTATCTTGCTAGAAAAAGAATTTAAAAACTCTCTGGATAACTCATAGCTTACAGATGAAAAGCCCATCCTTTTATTTACATATTAATTCAGTCATTTACTCCAGGTTCCCTTTTGATTATCCCACAATCAGCATTTCATGACCTCAGCCCCTTGATTCTTAGAAAAAGACTTCAAGCACATTTTTTTTTTTTAAACATTGCAAATGAATTCAGAGGTCTTCGTGCCTTTGTAAGCACAGACAGATTCTGTTCTGAGATTACCATTCCCATCATGCCTGGGCCCAAACTAGCTCTGTCCCAGGCTGACATTGAACTCAGGAATCTGCCTGCCTTTGTATTCACAAACAATACATTTAGCTGGGTGGGATCTTGCCCTGTGATCACTACTCCCCCAAATCTCTTTATCTTTCTTCCTTAATATTTTTCTCACAAGCTGACTCATAGTGTAGCTGCCTTTGTTCTTTTAGATCCATGAAGCTCCTTATACAATTTGTATCGCATCCTTATATTTTGAATAGTTGAGAAATTATATATTATTTAACTCACATTTTCCAAGTTCTTTCCTAAGTGGTGTCTTGAAGGCCACATTATTTACCATTTTCACTAAGTACATAGACACACCCTGATCTCCCAGACTCATGATGTTTTTAATTATCATGGTGTCATTAATGTTGACAGGGAAAACATTATCTGATAACCTTGGCAGAGAGAATATTTCCTGAAGGAGGAATGTGTATATATATATACACATACTTACCTCACACTCAGCAACCACCAACACTCATGGAAGCCCATCTTTTGCTGGTTTTGCTGCAAGGATGGAAAGCCATGTCATAGCCTCCCTTCCACATGGCCGTTCAGGACTTAGCAGGAGTCATACCTATTCAAACCACCACAAGGATCATCTTGACTAAATTGAGGTGAAAAGACCTGACCACTATAGGTGATACAACTCTGTAGGAAGGAAAGTATGAACTCTATAGGGATAGAGAAGGCAAACAGACCACAAGCACAAATGCATTTCCTGTTCTCTGTGCCTGATTATGGATGTTAGATTCTGCTCTTGGTCTTCCCATGCTGTGAGAGACTGTGACTTGGAAATGTGAGAGGAAATAAACTTTGCCCCCACCTTTAATTTTCTTTTCACAATGTATTGTATCACAGCAAGAAGAAATTAAGATGACTGGTAATCCTGTGTTTTTTCTGGTAACATCGTTGTTGAGGTTTTATGCACACACCAATCTCAGAAGTTCTAAATAATCTTTGGAATAAAAAATCAGAATATTAAACTTTTCCACCCAGTTAATTATGGTCAGGTAATAATTTGCTTTCAGGTAAAGCCAAATCCATTTTCCCATTCTTCCCAGCATTACTTCCAATGGAGCTGGCTATAAGCAAAATTGTAGGTAACCAATTCAAAGACAAAATAAGCCCTGGAAAATTTTACTCTATAGTTACCTATTCTCTCAAGGAGAGAGAAGACATCCCTTCTCAGAACCAAGAAAGAATCAGTCTCAGGTCACCATTAGTCATCTTTCTCTGGGGGTAATGCCAGGTCTCTCATCATTGATGGTCCTAAGCTAAAAGCAAAGTCAGGCTCCATCACTGATGAGCTTCTTTGTTAAGGAAGAATGTAGTTAATATTTCTGCTGCTTATATACATGTCACAGTATCATAAAGGAAAAATAATGTTTTATTCATTATTTAATATTAGTTCCTAGGCTTCAGAAATTAAGTTTCTTTTACATAATAGGTAGCAGATATACAGTTTTGCAATTACTGGACATTATTTATATATTTTATTCTTAAAAAACTTTCTCCTACTCATCAATCTTCTGAGCAGCCTATATTATCATCATACTACTTTACAGATGAAGAAATAAAGGCATATACCTATTTAATAAATTGCATAAGATCATGTAGCATTATAAAGAGCAAGGACAGCACCAAAAGAACAATTGTGTGCTTTGCCACAGTATGAAAGGGTTTGGCCCTAGTGTTGAGCTCTGTAAAAATGCCTGGAAGAAATATTGAATAAAACCTCAAAAGGAACTATCAAAACTATAAGGTTGAAAACTGGATACAATTACTTCTATGTACCTTGTAGAATATATGCCATATATGCACGTGATATATGTATGACAGATGTTATATATGTTTGTTTATAAATGTTACAAATTTAGGACAAACTTAAAAAGATATGGACATTCTCTGGAGGCAAGATGTGAAACACTATATCATAGGTTGAACATTTTGTCTAGTTCTCTTTTTCTCCATACTCTTCCCTGGTATGAACTATTTTTATTGTAGGAATCACACAAATGCCAATGAAGGGCTTCATTGGGCCAGCTTCTGATGAATGACTACTGTGTTACAGGCACTGTGCTGGGTGTATGTGGAAGAGTCTGTGAAAACAAGAAAAGGAATCCAATATAATCCTTATTTGCAAACCAAGAAGGCAGAGAATATATACAGCATATTAAAATATTTTTCAAGCAAAGACGTTCTTTGAAAACTCTTCAAAGAACTGTATTTATGAGAACAGCAGCAATAACAATAATAAAGTGAGCAATAAAAAAGGAAATAATGGCTTATGAGAAACAGGGAAATATTGTTGTGTTAGGAATAGCTACGAATAAGACTGACTGAAAGAAACAATGAGGTAAACATTACTAAAGCAAGGTGTAATAAGCAGAATAAAGCCACTCCTCCCCAGACGCACGCACTTCCTAAACTCTGGAACCTAGAAATACGTGACCTTACATGGCAAGAGGAAATTTGCTGATGTCATTAAATTTATGTATACAAGAAATGCAGGTACAGGGGATGGAGCA
Organism: Tokudaia tokunoshimensis; assembly: GCA_036184795.1. Lineage (NCBI taxonomy): Eukaryota > Metazoa > Chordata > Mammalia > Rodentia > Muridae > Tokudaia > Tokudaia tokunoshimensis. The sequence continues at coordinate 11,398,434 of BTHU01000015.1, forward strand.
GAGACTGAGGGAATGGTCAACCAATAACTGGCCCAACTTGAGACCCAAACCATGGAAAAGCACCAGTCACTGACACTATTAATGATTCCCTGTTATGCTTGAAGACAGGTGCAAGTTCTCTTCTGAAAAGCTCCACCCATCAGGTGACTCAGACAGATATAGACACCCACGGTCAAACAGTGGGTGGAACTTGGGGACTTTTATGAAGAAGAGGAAGAAGGATTACAGGCACAGACAGGATAGGAATTCCACAGGAAGATCAACAGTGTCAACTAACATGGACTCTTGGGGGCTCTCAGAGTCAGAACATACAGTAGCTGGACATAGGCCTTCCTGCTCATATGTAGCAGATGTATGGCTTAGCATTCATGTGCAGTCTGAACAACTGGAATGGCAGCTATCTCAATACCTGTTGCCTGTACATGGAGTGAGTTTTACTAGCTAGGCTGCCTTGTCTGGCCTCAGTCGGAGAGAAAGCACCTAGCCTCCCAGAGACCTGAAGTGCCAGGAAGGGGGTGATACCCAAGGGGGTTCCCAGATCAGAGGAGTAGGGGAGTGGGAGAGGGAAGGATTGTGGTAGGGGATGACCAGGAGGAGGGTAGAGAGTAGGATATAAAGATAATAAGTAAAAAAAATCATATTAAATTAAAAAATAAAAGCATATTATTTAATAAAAATGTTAAAAAAGGTTAAGATAGGAAATTTGTTCTGGACTATCCAATGGACATAATGTAGTCACAAGAGTCTTTAGGACAGAGGCAACTAAAGGAGTCCAAAATGGAGTGCTGATGCTGAAGAGAGGTTGACATTATGCTAGGAAGGATAAAGGTGACTTTTTTATGCCATAAAAAGAAGATGAGATTCTTCCCTGGGGACTGAGAACAAATGAAATCTTACCACCTTGAATTTAAGACTCCTCTCAAACTGTGTGAAATTAATTTAGGTTGGCTTAGGCCATTAATATTAAGCTGTTACAGAAACATGGGAATCAAATATGTATGAAACGGTGTGTTTTTCTCTTAAATGTGAATGGAATTGTAGGTGGTCCTTGACTAGTGAGAGGGCTTTTTTCACTAGGTGCCAAGAATCCCGACTGTTTGTATTTGGCAGACTTCCCCTGGAAAGGTGTTGCTTTCGTCTGTGGTCCATAATGTCTCACAAGCACACATGTTTCTAGCAGATGGATGAAGGAAGACAAAAAGAAAAGTTTGATCTCTTTAGGAGATATTCCAGAGATCGCATACATCGTTTCACTTCACACACACACACACACACACACACACACACACACACACACACACATATTGACCACATGGTCATGCCACAGGGGAGGCTGGGAAATTTTACCTTTGGGTGTCATTCTGCCAAACTAAAAGCCAAGAGCTCTGTTGCACAATGAAGGACTGAGAGACAGCACTGGAGACAGCTAAGCAAGTATCTTAACAACGTGTTATTCATGTTATTGGCATAGCATTTATGCTTTATGCTATAGAATCTTGATAATGCCAAGGCCTGGGAGATGCAAAGGATGATAAAAGTCACACAATTACACGTGTCTGGTTGACAAAAGGTTGGAACATTTATTCACTTTTAAATTTTCAGTGATTTAATTATAGATACAAATATTAATAATGTTAGAATCATGATATGATATTAATGACAGAATGAATGATGTCCAAAGTAGCTAGAGAATATTTAGTTTTTGTTTTCAAATGAAAGCTGTACAGGGATTTAAAAAGCAGAAGTCATATGAACAGGAAACACAAAATATGTTGGTAGAAACAAGTTCTAACGAGATCTAGGGAATAGCTTAGTAGTAGAGTCACTGGCTGGCATGTGTGATGCCCTGGAAGCCATCCAAACACTGCAGTAAGGAAGTTCTAGCAAACTAGTCATTACTGTGAACGCAAATAAAGCAAATAGCAATAAAGCAGAGACTGAAGTAACCGGACACTAAAACACTCAAAGTTGACAAGATTATAAATCGTGATCATTAGAAACAAAGATCAATGCTATTTGTATTTCCTTTCTTTAAAAGAATCTGTAAACAATTATTGTATATCAACTATGTTGGACAATCACAGATATTTTTCAAACACACCAGCATATGCTCAAAATATACAAAACAGCCACCAACAGAACTATGAGAAAATTTAATCAATAATTAAAATCAAGGAGTCTTGAAAACTATTGGTTCAAATAGATACAAAACAGCAAAGACATTAAATGAAAGTATTTAGAAGGGTGTTTGGGACTTTAAATGTATCTTCAAGAATAAAAGTAAAGGATCTTCCAGTGGAAGAATTTATAAGACATCAATAGTACAGTGCTATATCAGACAGTTTAGGAAAAATAAAAGCAATGAGATGAACAATTCAATTTAAAAGTTGGGCAGTGGTAGTGCATGCCTTTAATCCCAGCACTTGGGAGGCAGAGGCAGGCAGATATCTGAGTTTGAGGCCAGCCTGGTCTACAGAGTGAGTTCCAGGACAGCCATGGCTACACAGCGAAACCCTATCTCAAAACAAACAAACAAACAAATGAATGAATGAACAAACAAGCAAACAAACCAATTTAAAGAATGATAGCATTATGTGCAAGGGAATAGGCAGGTAGGAAATGGACATGGTGGAGTGGTATGCAATGACCAATGATGCTGGCATCAGTGGTCAAGAAACAAAAGCAAAAAAGCAAGCAAGAACAGCATTTGAAATGTAAATAAACAAAATAATTAATAAAAAATATATGCAAATTGAAAAAAATGAGCATGTACGTGACCATTCGGCAGATGCAAGAGAAGGAGTAACAATAGGTAACAGTTACAAGTGCCGTAGAGGACAATACATGCTGTTAATGGCATCTATAAGCCAATAAAACTAGACAGAATAGATCAATATTCATAAGAAATTCTGTATTTGACAGATTAAAGAAAAAATTAAGTTTAAAAAGTAAAAATAATTGAAATAGTTGTCAAACCACCTAAGTTGGAAAATCATCTTATTTCTAGTACCCCAAACCTTTCTATGCCAATCTTGAAAGCATTAACATGTCACTTTAAAAAACCAAAATAAACCAAACTTTTCACCACTGTGCCCTAATTGTGAATGTCAGTGGGATACATGTGGACAGTGTCATGCATACATATGATGTGCTTCACTCATGTTCACCTCACTGATCCTTTGTTTAGACATGTTATCTTGGGTAGTGGAAAACTGAAAAGTCAACATACCTAAACATTTTATCACATTGATTTTTTAACTATACAAAAGAGTCTCCCTGAAGAAAAGTGACAGGACGATATTATATACCAATGTGCTTATGAATATCTTAAGGAAGTCAGTGGCAGAAAACTACAATCATGTATGAGTTAGTTCTTTCTATTACACAGAAGTTTTCCATATCAGAGAATATATAATTTAACCAGGTTATTTCATCAAGGAAATAAATCCTGTGTTTAAATTAATAGAGGTAGAAAGTTGTTGGATAAAATTTTGTTACCTTTATGCAAATATTCACACAACCCGACTTAGGATAGAATCTCATTAACTAAAAGATAAGTGTAAAACACTTCCAAGCATTGTTTTAAAAGAAGAAATGTAGGTATATTTCATATAAGACAGGAAACCTTGTATTACTACTACTAATTAACCTAATAGAAAGCATAATTGCTATAATTAAGAAATGCAATGTGGTATTAACATTGGAAAGGAAAAGTGAAATGATATAATCATTTATGGAAATGAATGCAATCTTCTGTGCTATATCATATAAAATGAGTGTAATTTCTCCTTTTTTCTTTACAATTGCATATATTTATACAATGTAAATTGTTGTGATAGTCACCTCTCATTACTCCTATAATTCTTCATCCCACTCCTGATGATGACCTTCCCAACAAATCCCTGTGTGTGTGTGTGTGTGTGTTCTCCATATATACACGGTGCCAAACTGGCAGAGGGGAGGAGGAATGAGTCTGCTTGTGCACTCCTGTGAGAAAGCAAACTGATGAGCTTATCTTGAAGTTAACAAATCGCTTCTTTAGATCTGTATTCAGAGGAGCTTGCAAAGGACCATGTGTGGTATAATAGAAGAGAATCAGAGCATTTACATTTAGACAGGGAGGGGATGCCCTATGGAAATACTCAGAGAACTGCAGTGCGCAGCAAAGCCACAGCTAGCTCTCTGTGATTTCGGAGCTGGGTTCTTCCCTAATTTTTTTTTTAAATTATTTTATTTTACTTTCTATATTCTTTATTTACATTCCAAATGATTTCCCTTTCCCAGTTCCCCCCTCCCTGAAAGTCCCATAAGCCCTCTTCCCTCCCCCTGTTCCCCATTTACCTAAGAATTTCATGAATTCATTGTTTTTAATTGCTGAGTAGTATTGCATTGTGTAAATATACCTGGAAAATATCTCTGATAAAATTGAAGAAATTTATAGAAAAACATGTTAAGATTGACTATTTCATGGAAAAATTATACAGATAAAATGGTAGGCATTAAAATATTCCTAAGTTGATTGAAAGTGGAATTATAAACATTTTCTGATAAAATTGAAAATCTACAAGGAAAATATTTCTGATAAAACTCAAGAAATATATAGAAAAACACATTAAAACTGACTAATGAAAAATTATACAGATAAGAAAGTAGGCATAAGTGAGGTAACCCAATCACAAAAGAACACACATAGTATGCAGTCACTGATAAGGGGATATTAACCCAGAATCTCAGAATACCCTAGACACAATACATATATCAATAGATTTCCAAGAAGATGGAAGGAGAGACCCCTGGTCCTGGAAAGACTGGATGTAGGGGAATGCCAGGACAGAGAAGCGAGAGGGGGTTGAATGGGGAAAAGAGGGAGGGAAGGGGACTTATGGGACTTTCGGGGAGGGAGGAAACGGGAAAGGGGAAATGATTTTGAATGTAAATAAAAATATAAAAAATTAAAAAAATATATATATATAAGAAAGTAGGCATAAAAATATTCCTAAATTGATTGAAAGTAGAGGTAAAAACATTTTCTGATAAAATTGAAGATTTACATGGAAATGTAAATCACTGTTCGGCTTCCTGTTGTGATGACGGCTCTTGACATCTGTCATTATAGCCACATACCATTCTCTTCTACCACTATCAGCTATAGCTGATGTCACCTTGGTCTTAATGCTTATCTTACTGATGTCTTCTGAGTTATGGTATTTCATTTATTTCAACTTCATGTCCTTGGCTGTTACACTCGCCCCTCAGTCAAATAGCCCTTACTCTGTAAGAGAGAACCTGCTCTCCATCCATGTTTTGGACACAAGTCCCTAGAGACTGAGCTGGGTGAAATGTCTGTGATGGATTTGGGCAGTCCTTAGTATCTTTCCTCCCTTTTAAGCTCAGTGGTAATTTTCGCTGTGATGTTTAACATTTTCTGTGTGACTTTTTGGCCACCATTCCCTAAACTCTCTCAAGTCTCTTCAGATATTCTAGGGTTCCCAGAACTCATCAAAATTCCAGAGAGAGAGAGAGAGAGAGAGAGAGAGAGAGAGAGAGAGAGAGAGAGAGAGAGAGAGAGAGAGGCTGAGGTGTGAACTGAGGATCCTATAGATGTTGTCTGCATATCATCCTATCTCTAGCTGTGATAAAGGCAAACAGAACTAGGCTACACTGCATGTGCTCACCTCCAGAGTCATTCAGAATATCACCAAGTTCTCTCTACTCTCCTTCTCCCCACTTGTTTTCTCCCCTCTCAGTTAAGGAAGGGTGCATCTGACTCAAAACATGGCATAATTTCTCAAGCTGGTTCATCCCCTAGGCTCAGCACAGTTGTGAGGGTAATATAGATACAATTGCTTGAGTCATCTCTTCAAGAGGAAACATACAGCATTGTCGCCAAGAATTTGAAGTAGGATGTAAAAGTCCCAGAGTCAAATCCTGATGGTTGTGTCCAGTTGCACAATTTAGCAAAGTTTTTAACAACTATTATTGTCAATTCTATTATTTTAAAAGTGAGAACAACAATAGTACCAATTTCACAAGACTATCATGAGGCTTCTACTATATATGTTACAAAGCATTTGATGTGTAGGAGATATGCTTTTATTTAGCCATGAGAAATCAGTCATAAAGCACATGGTCAAGTTCATGGTCAGGGTGTTTGTTCTTGGGTTTTACACATTCAATTGTGAGCTAGAAGTAAGTTTCCCATTTTAACACCTTTCTTCATGATTTAGCAACTTTTAAATATTTTTTAGCATGCTGACATTGATTTATTAGTCAACAGATATTTATTATATACATTGCTTAATATGTAAGACCCACAAGAGTACACTTTGAAACACAAGATTAAGTTTTAATTTATTATGAAAAATTGATTATGTGGTCTGTAACTTAGCTTCATTGTGTATTGATCAACAGTCGAATACTCAGTTTATAGATTAGGATTGTTCTTAATTAATTTTATATTTTAGTTTTTTGGGAACTCACACATGAATATTATATTTTCCTAATTTCCATGCCTTTTCCTCTCCCCTCAACCTCTCCTGTGTCTTCCTCACTTCCTCTTAAATTCATGACCTCTTCTTTTTCATTATTGTCTCACACACACACACACACACACACACACACACACACACACACACACTAGCTCAAATCCATTTAGTGTTTTTTGTATGTGCATGTGCTTAGGGCTGAGGACTTGGTGTAGGATAAGGCATCAGAGGTCTTGTTCCTGGATAAAGCAGTTCCCTGTCTCCATTAATTGCCTGTAGTTCTTCATCTAGGAATGGGGCTTTGAGAGATTTTCCCATTCATGTCATGCTATGTCAGTTAGCATTGTCATTGTTCTAGTCTCATTTAGGTGACCATATTGTTGGGATTTTTATTGATGTAACTTCTCTGTCATATATAGAGCACACTGTCATGTACCATACATCTGTGTCCTCTGGTTCTTACAATCTTTCACTCTCCAATCTGTGAAGTTCTTCCAGCCTCCATTGTAGGGATTGAATTGTGGATGTATCAGTTAGGATTGGGTACCTAAAAATCAGTTGTTCTCTGCGTTTTGACTGGTTGTGAACTTCTACAATGGCTTCTTTCTGTTGTAAGAGAATATTTCTGATGAGGGTGAGAGATACATTTATCTGAGGATGTAAAAATATGTATTTATCCAGGTAATAAAGGGATGGTTCAGTATACATAGGTCAGCAGATGTATGTAATAAATCATATAAACTGACTTAAAAACAAATATCACAGTCATCTCAATAGATACACAAATGGACTTTGACATAGTACAATGTGCTTTTATAAAAGTCCTATAGAGAGTAGGTGGAGAGAGAGCTTGCCTTAACAAAATAAAGGCAATACATGATAAAGCCACAGCCAAAGTTATTCTAAACAGAGAAAAACTCAAAACAATGCCATTGAAATTTAAAAATGATACTTAGTTGCAGTTGCCTACTGCTCCCACTCATTTTCAATATAGTGTTGAAACACCAGCAGTGAGACAAGAGAAGGAAATAGAAGGAATACAAACTAGAAAACCAGAAGTCAAATTATCCCTATTTCCAGATGATATTATAACATGCTATCCTAAAAATTTTACTGAAAATCTTTTAGAAGTGATCACCACATTTAGTAAAGAGGCATGCTACAAAATCAGCTTATAAAAATCAGTAGCCTTTCTATATATCAATAACATGAATGCTTAGAGTTCATGGAAACACTTCCATCCTCAATAGCCAAAAAAATCTAGGAATAAATCTAAGTGCTAAATGGGAGTATATATCACGGAATAGCTGGGAAACCCAGAGAGGTATTGTTGTGATCATAAAAAGAGAAAGAGGTTTAGAGAAAGTGGTATACTGTGGTGTGGGGAAAGGAGGCATCCCAGTGGGCCCATGCAGAGGCATCCCTTTCCCCGAGGAACCAGACACACACAGACATGGTATAGAGTAGAGCTTATTTAGGGCAGAGAATAGGAGTTAATGGGGTAGTGGAGGCAGAGAAAGGCGGAGAGAGTAGAGAGTAGAGAAGTGGAGGCCGACCATGACCACGTGGAGAGAGGGGGGAGGGGAGGAGAGCACAAGAGGCGTGAGGGGCTGAGAGAGATAAGAGGAGAGTAAGAGAGCAAGAGAGCAAGAGAGGAGGAGCAAGTAGCCCCTTTTATAGTAGGCCAGGCCTACCTGGCTGTTGTCAGGTAACTGTGGGGAGGGGCATACCTGGCTGTTGCCAGGTAATTGTGGGGTGGAGTTTAGACAGAACCCCAATAGGTATAAAGGGGGTGTGTGAATAAAGACAGGGAGAAGAAGCTATAGAAAGGTGCAAAGTAGGGCACAGGTGCTATGAAAGAATAGATGGGAAATTTGAGGGATGGATTTCAACTGGGGAGGGGTGTGGTTAACAGAAGAGGGAGGGAGAAAGAATAAGTAACTAAGGATGTTTGAAAAATTCATGGTGTAGCATATATTCTGTTTATTTAATTATATGTAGTGTGTATGTTTCAATGATGTTATACCACCAGGAGCCATAGACTATCTAAAAAAATTCCCACTTCCAGTCATGGGAATCATTTCAAGTTTCTGGTCAGGGAATTCCAGGAGACTCCACAACAGTATAGGCTATTACCACTGCCTTTGCTTGCCTATAATAACTTGAAAGTAGGGCTATTTCTGACACCACCTCACACTTTGGAAGAGGACTTGGAGGAATCAAGCTGGAATTGAGCTGAAAGTCTTTTCCCCAGGAGTAGCTTTCATGATTATCTGAAAGTGTCAAGGATGGAAAAAGCAATCAATAGTCCTACCCAGCTATAAAGGTTAGGAAGCAACCCTTCAAGATATCCCTAAGGGTGCAAGTCTTTATAACTTGAGGTAGCTAAAAAATGTTAATTGTGCTTAAGGCCACTCAATAGGAAGAGTTTCATACCTTGTACTGTAAAACTTGCAACTCCCTGTGGTCAGGGGCCCTAGAGGAACAGACCACTGCCTCCTTATAAAACCAAGACAATTTGCATCTGCATACTAAGTGCCAACAACTTTTGACCTGGTTGTCAGGTCCTCTGGTGGCAGTAGGACTGTAGTTTCTTCTGAGAAATCTGTTAGAGTCTTTAAATGAGGAAAAGGATGGAGAAACCCTGACAGATTCTGCAGTTCTCCTGCAGGTAGGTCTCAGATTCATATGCTAAGCACTCTGGGGCTGTAGGTCCATGTCTTCCTCAGGATGCCCAGTGTCAATAACACAACTGACACAGACCTTGACCCTCACCTAGGATTTTGATGCAATAATCAACTTCCCTTCCTTGTTGACATCCTGGATGGTTAACATTAACTTCTGAGGCTCTTTCTGAACCAGTGGAGAACTCTGCACACAAATTTTAAAGTGAATTATCTACTAGATATCAAAGCTTTCTGAATCCACAAAAAGCCCAAAATATTGAAAAATTAAAATAGCATCCTTAAAAATTGAAAAAACATGCTAAATTATTAAATTAGTATCAGAAAGAAAGATGGGTACTTCCCTATGGTGATAACTGTACTACATTTTAATACTTTTGAATTGCGATAAATAAATATCTTTTTTGTTTCTCCCTTCTGATTTGTGCTATTTTCTACTTCATTAGAATGTGTTTTATATCCTTTGGATGTATATAGATCTGTCCTACTTAGTTTTAACTGGCAGCACAACCTTGGGTCACATGAGAAGGACACCCAGATCAGATTGGCCTCCGGGCATAACTGTGAGGAATTGTCATGGTTTTATTTATATAGAAGGGTTCAGTCTAATAGTGGCACTGTTCATATAAGAAGTGTAACACGCGTTCATATAAGAAAGTTAGCAAGTAAATAACATTCTTACATGGTTTCTGCCTCAAACTCTTGCTTGAGTTCCTGCTCAGATTTCCCTTGATGGTGGATTGTAGCCTGTAAGCTAGAATAAATGTTTTCCCCAAAAACTTACTTTGGTCAGTGTTTTATCATAGTAACAGAGAGGAAATGAATACAAGATCTACTTGATATATAGGAAATTTTAAGTCAGAGCTGGATAGAAGTGTCCCTATTATTTCCCATCTGAAAGGGCTTTTATAATTTCTAGATGTCTGCCACATTTTACAAGCCTCATACTGGCCTGACTTTATGATAGCTTTACAGAAGTAGTCTTGAATGAAGCGCAGTGATGCCTACAGATGAAATACAGTCTTGGAACAGCTACATAGTGCCCAGGCAAGCCAATTTCAATACTGGTCCTCACACCCAAGCATTTTCTGATATTTCTTAATACTGTGTACTTGGGTGTGAAGGACAGTCCTATTACATGGTTATACTGCATGATAAGAATGGAAGAGGAAAGAAAACACAAATATTTGCTTAATATAGGAACCTATGTACACAGACACAATCTTAACAAAATAGAGAAATATTCATGCTAATAAAATCTTCATTTTTTTAAATGAACGATCACATGGCTGTTGCTAGTATTTATAGCTACCTTTTTACACTACCCATTCGGTATATGTAGTAGAAGGTAGTTCTGTCTTTACTTTGTCTTCAGTAACTAGTGAGGCAGATCTGGACTCTTTACATAGAGGGTGACTCACATCTTCAGTCCTGAACTGTCTGGGACATGTATCATTGTGCCTGAATTAGGTTGCAGTTGTCCATTGACCTTAGTCACAGGATATGTTAATTTCAAGGTAGTATAAAGGATTTTCTTACTCCAGACATCCTCATTTTACATCTCTGGGAGGCAGTACTCCAATTTTCGTAGAAATCATGATCAAGAACCCTTGGTAACATTTCAACTCTCTTTTTTTAAAGCTGGGTGATTTAAGGACATTAGGAGCCCAGTGTAGCCAAGTAGAACCTTAGGTGATAGCTTAATGGAAGGTTTGCTGTGCTTTGTGGCAGGAACATTCTTCCCTCTGGAACCAAGACTACATAAAAAGCAAAAACCAGAGCATAAATGTACTGTACTAGGAAGCAAATATTGTGCTACTGGATTACTAGAGGCGATAATATCACTTACTTTTATATTCCTTAATTCTTAGAACTGTAAGTCTGAATATTGGCATTAAATGCTGATCCAGAGTAAATAATGATTTCGGCAAAATTTTGTCCAAGTATTTCAGGCTATTGCCACCCACTTGACTCTGTAATTGTGTATTTTAATCAGGATGCTTCTAGATAGTGAGGAACATGGTAAGCCAAGTGAGTCTCATGAGCATGAGACCACTACCACATGCCTTTGGCTTTCAGGTGATTTTTGTTTTTGGTCAGAAGAAATGTTTTTGGAATCTATATTAGTAATAAGGCATTCTGTAAATCCATGAATGGTAGCTTGGCAGAAATACAACATCCGGGAAAAGTAAATTCAAACCCCAGAATAAGTATTTATCGTAGTAAAGATGAAGCATCACTCTTTTCACAACAGAAGTGGTCCAATAAGGTCAGTTTGTCACTAGATCATTGGCTGTCTCCTTAGAGAATGATGTCATATCAGGGACTAGTATTGTTTTGTACTGCAGGCAGATTTGTAACTCAGCAGCAGCAAGAGTCAGGTCCTTATTGGTGAGTGGAAGTCTATGTTGTTGAACCCATGTATAACTTCCACCCCTGTCACCATGGCCACTTTGTTCATGGTCCCAGTTGTCAATGACAGACATGTCTGGAGAAGAATGAATAGAATGAGAGAGCCATTCTTTTATCTTGATTATGAAATCCTTAACTGAGGTCACTTATTTGGGACTAATAACATGAAAAATGATTATTGCTTCATAACCTTTACCTATTTGCAAGCATCTATAAAATACCCTTTCCCAATATCTTTCTAATCAATTTTCCAATCATGCTCCTTATAAGACTCTGGCTATACCTATTGAACTAGTACATAACTGCACAAGAAATATAATCCTTAAGAAAATTGAAGGACAAAGTGCTCCCAAAATTGTACACATAGTAAAGATTCCTATTTCTGTTCACCAAGGTTATTCTAGAAAAAGGATTATCCTTCAGGAACTGCCCTCTCCTGGCTAGTGTTTGCACAGCATGCAGAACCATCAATAAAGCAAATCTTAGTATCCATTTTTAGTCCAGTAATTCTACTATAGGACCCACTCCATGAGGCCTCAAGTACATTCTTGGAGACACATAGCATTGTAGCAGGTTTAGGAACTATAAACATCTGGATTTCTTTTCATGCAACATTTTCGTGCCTTCAGAACCTATTTGGGCCCTGTCTTAGTTCCTTCCTTCCTTCCTTCCTCTCTCTCTCTCTCTCTCTCTCTCTCTCTCTCTCTCTCTCTCTCTTTCTTTCTTTCTGCTGTGATAAAATATGATTTCCAAGGCAACTTATAGAAGAAAGTATCTACTGGGTGCTTATAGTTTCAGAAGGTTATAGCCCATGACTATTCCGGTAAGGAGCATGGAGGCAGGCTGACAGGCATAGTGTTGGATCACTATTTGAGAGCTGACATCTTGAGCTACAACTATGAGACAAAGAGAGCTAATTGGGAGTGGCAAGGGCTTTGAACCTCATCTGTTCCCCTAGTGACACACTATACAACAGCAGGCCAAGAGTTGTTTCTCAAATGGAGAATGATTGTCTGAAGATGAGCAGGACCTTGCTTCAAAATATCAAGAATCCTGTGCTTCATCTATGGGGGTGAACCATAGAACTCAAACAGCATCTCTAATTGTCCTTTACACCTCAAATTCCTTTGGGTTTGATGGATCATCTCCAAGTATCAGCATAATGTCATCAATATAGTAGAGCAGTGTAAAACCTGGTGGAAGATACAGGTTATCAATATCCCTGTGTACTAATTATGACACAGGGCTTGAGAGTTAATATACCCTAAGGGTAGATCAGTAAGGGTATACTGATGGTGTTGCTAGATGAAAGCAAATTATTCCTCATGGTCCCTATGGACATGTAGAGATACAAAAGTATTTGTAAAATCAATGATTGCACACCATTGTTAGATATGTTAATCTACTCAAAGAAACTACCTTTGTAAAATCAATGATTGCATACCATTGTTAGATATGTTAATCTACTCAAAGAAACCACCTCTGCTACAACTGCTGCAATTAGAGTCTCTACTTGACTAAGACTACAATAATCAACTACCATTTCCACGATATATCTGTTTTCTTCACAGGCTGCATAGGAACATAAAGGCAGATGTGTTAAGAATCCTAACCTCCACACGGTTCAAGTCCTCAATAGCGGCACTAATGTCTCTAATCTCTCCAGGCATGTGATAATGTTTCTGGTCTATTTTCCCTTGCCTGAGTCAGCTCTAATGACTTTTATTTGACTTTTCAGCTATAGTAGCCCCATTCTACAGGAGGAAGAAACAATGTAGGGATTCTACTGAACCTGAAAATATATCTATTCCAATCATATATTTCAAGACCAGAATACCATAAGATATGCCCAGGGACCCACTGGGCCCAATAGGAATTGAACTTTTAGTAAAAATCCATTGATCACTTAACCTCACCTCATCTTCATAAACATTGTGACTCGTGGTACACAATGCTGTTTGGAATTTCCTGGAATGGATGCCAATTGGAATCTGTTATCTAATAGACCCTTAAGGTCTAATCATTCCCTTTTCTGTACTGTTTAGTTATTCTGGTTTAAAAAAATGTAGGTTGCTTTGGAGATGGGTGAGAGAAACATTAATAGCAAAGCCCTTTGGTATTATAGGAAGGTCCTTCCTTAAAAGGATGTGGCCTCGCCTTCATTCAAGGGGTTCTGGTCCTAACATAGGGCACAAGTCTGGATGATGGTTGAGGGCTGTGATTTTCTGTCACTATGATTCAAGATAGCTTTGTTCATTCACTCTGGAATTTCTGCTTATACACATTAAGTATGAAATCAGTAAGTTTCTTGTCCATTTCACATCTGAGGATGCTATGATTGATTAGCCAGCATCAGGGTCAACATGAGTCAGACCTTTTAAGCCACAATTTAGCCTCTGCTGTCCACTGCAGTCAGTATGCTCATCTTGCCTTTTGTGATTCAGTGCTGAACTCATTTCTTAGGGTATTATTGAAGGGTACATCTTCTGGTGTTACTTTACAAATCTGTTCTACCATTCCAGTTTCCCCCAAGCCTTTAAATGCCTTCATCCACATTAAGCCAGGGGATATGAGCCTTTCTCTGCTTGTTCATAGAAGGTGTTCTTTAGTCCATACTTCAGCGAATCAGTCAACTAAACAGTTAATATCCATTGAAACAGAGTGACCTGCAACTAAATCAAGAATCTCTTGTCAATGCATCCATATCGTTACAGTTTTGTGCTTCTTCTAACATTATTCCCTACCATTAGTTACATTCCCACACATATTCTCCAAACATCTGCTTCTGTGGATTAGAAAACTAAATTAGGTCTTTAGAGGTATAATGTGCTTTCTCATTAGTGACTTCTAGGGCCTACAGAGGTATAAGCATGGCTGTAGGTCTAGATGGGTTGAGAGCGTCACTTTTGAGGGACATCATCATTGTCTTGAATGGTATGTTTTCCAAAGAATGTCACTGTCAATTCTGTTGACTGTGCTGAATTAATTGCCCCAGGCAAGAATGGACAGGGCAATACTACAAGGGACAGGATTGAGAGAGGCCTCTACCATTAATTGTGGGGAGACTAAGGTTAAATACAACCTTTGGAATCTGAGAGTTTAGTCTTCTCTATCTCATGAGAGCTCGTCCCAACTCCACCCCAAGATACAAGATCACATCCTTTAGTATTCAGTGTCTTTTTCTTATTGTCTGGAGAAATTTTGTGAAGCTGAGATTAAACTTCAGTTATAAGTAATGCAGACTTCTGCCACGGGGTCAGATTTCCTTTTCTGGCAACTTGAGCCTTACAGCTTCTGAAGAGATTTTCTTCTAGGGCACCCTTAGAAAGCTTAGATTGTTTGTGTGAATCTGGACCTGGAAAATTTCATCTTTATTCTCATTCTTTTTCTTTATTACTCTACCCAGAGAAGCTAGAAATAGTCAGCATTATTATATTCCTTAGTTTTCCAGAAATGTTTAAAAGAGACACTAAGTTCTTCATCTCTCATAGGTCGGGGTAAATAAAGAAAATTAAATGTATTCAACTTGAATAATTCTTTAAAGCAGTTGTTCTCAATTCTTAAAAGTGACCCTGTCATACGGTTCCTCATGTTGTGGTGACCCAAACCATAAAATCATTTTATAGCTGCTCCATAACTATAATTTTGCTACTGTTTTGAACTCTAATGTAGATATCTGTGTTTTCTGTCGGTCTTAGATGATGCCAGTGTAAGGGTCATGATCCACAGGTTGAGAACCGCTGCTTTACAGGGTTACATTATAGAATACATGCTCTCTATACTGTCAGGAATCTCTTTAGCAGTGTTAAGTATAGTCAAATTGGAAAGCCAGATACACACACCACCAAGTCCAATAAAGAAATCCATCCTTATAATTCAATTTCTCTGGAACTGTCTCTGGTATTGGGCAGAGTTATATAGAGGAAGAGAACAGATAGAATGTGTTCATATTATAAAAGGAATTCACTAGATTGGCTTACATGATAGAGGCTGTGTAGCCCAACAAAGACCACTTGCATGCCAGAGGGGGCAAGAATCCAGTAGCCGCTCCAGTCCTTGAAGCTGGATTCTTTAGTAGTCCCAATCTGGTGCTGAAGAAAGACCTAGAAGATTCTTGGAGAATTATTTTTGTCTTTAGTCCACATTGGAAGGCTAAAGAAGCTGGAATCTGGGTTTGGAGAGATGATTTAGTTCCTTTTGCAAAGGAGCCAAGTTTGGTTCCAAGCACACATATTGGGTGGTTCTCAACCACTTGAAACATTTCTATGAGATCCAGCTCCCTCTTCCAGACTCTATAGGCATCTGCACTCAACTATACACATCCTGTTCCCACCACACACAAATGCACATAGATAAAAACAAAAATTTTAAATGAAAATGGAAGATACTGGAACCAGTGGCAATGGCAACAGAGAACACAAGAAGCCTCTTCCTCACCCAGGCAAGCCTCACCCAGAGGTACCTTTTAGTTGATTCCAATTGACAATCAAAATTAGCTCTCACAGAGTCCAAACCAAGTATCAGCTAAATCAGATGCACTAAATATTGACTTGAACACTGGTCCCAATATTATCTATGCATTTATGAAGATATAATTATTTCTTTTGGGAAATAATGCAGAAGGAGTATAGAAGAATACAGGGACATGACAAAGGCCCTAATACTGAGAATCAGGATTGGGAGCACCAGCTTGTAAGAAAGTTTCCAACATTTCTACAGACTTCTTTTGTGATCTCTCACACACAAAAAGCATCTTTATTTCTATTTGCAAAGTTTGCAAGGCTGAACCAGACTTGGAAGCCCATGCTTGTTATCCAAGTACTTGAGCAGCTGATGTAGGAAGATCATGCATTTGAGCCTAGGCTCAACTACACACAAAGTTTCAGGGCAATCTGAGCTATACAAGATATACTACCTGGAAAAAAATTAGCAAATTTGCAATCCATATTATGCAGGCTCTTTATAGCATTTGCTTTTCCATGACTGAGTGTTCTTTCCGATTGTCACCCTCGGGTAGTATAATTTTATGATTTCCTAGGAAGCAGACTGTGACCAAAGTCAATCTTCTGGTTAATTCTGTTGAATGTTTTGGGTGACAACTGTCCCCAGGGTCTGGATTGTAGAGAGCACACTTTTCAACACTTCAGCTTGCACACTCTGATGTGCCGAAATTCTTTGACTCCCAGTCTTTGAACTGATTAAGGGCATGGTGACACTGACATTTTTGCCTAAGGCGAGTGTTTGAGTCACTCTTTGAAACTAACAGTTGGGTAATGATCCAAAGATGTCAACTGACTGGTCACAAAAGTTTCCACAAGGATGTCATTAGGAGAAGTGACTTTCATTACTGGGTCTGGTGGATGATGAATCTTTGGATCATGAGTGCTGTTTACAGCAGTTAGACTCTGCATAGGGCCGAGACACAGAACTTAACATTTTCCACATTTCATTTTTCTATCTAGTAATTCGACATGAATATTTTAGTGGCATTTGTGTTTGCTATACAGGCATAAGTGCAGGTAGGGAGACAGAGAGAGAGGGAGAGAGAGGGGGAGAACAAGGAAGAAGGGGAGGGAAGGATACTCATGGAACATGGGCTTTCTTTAGTAAACACAAAGTAGATTGTGGCCTGTATTATGTAAAAGAGGATAGGTGCCCTAGGGACTTGGGAGATCTCCATGTCAGATGGGGTCATCAACAAAGAAGAATTTCAGCAGTGTCACCAAAGACAGCTGCTTTTAATATTACTGTTGAAGAATGGGGAGGATATGAAGAATAAGAAGCACATTATCAAATGCAGACAGATGGAATTTTGCTTTGAAAAGAGGAATGGACTAGGATGTAGAAAGTGGGGGAGAAGTCTGAAAAAAAAACACCCACATTCTCAGGAAGATACTTGATAACTACATAAAATATACAACCACCAGAGTTTCTGAGGGGGCATGCTATGGTAAGAGCAAGGGACTGGCATTTATTTACTTAACCTATGACAGTACAATGTGAAAGGGCTTCTGGATCCTAGTTTAGAGACAGTGGTTCACAACTTGGGTGTTGAGAACACTTTAGGGGTCACCTAAGATCATCAGAAAAAGCATATATATCTCTATCTCTATCTATATAATGATTCACAACAGTAGCAAAATTGCAGTTATGAAGTAGCAACAAAATAATTTTACGGTTGTGGGGGTTGCCACAACATGAGAAGCTATATTAAAGAGTCACAGCATCAGGAAGGTTGAGAACCACTGGTTTAGATTAATGAGTGATTAGCTCTTTTGGCAATGTATTGCTTATCCTGGAGGAAAGAAAATGAAAAATCAGGTGAACAGAGTATTTATTATTATTCCTAGAAAATATCCAGATAAAACTTTTCTACTTTGCAAAAGCTCATTGATCTAGTGCAAGCAGAGATCATTTGTAGAATTTCTTTAACTATGCTCTTCATTGGTTAAACTGTATTTTAAATCAGCACTTTAAACCCCAGCTTCCTATACTGCGAAGTGTAAAAAATATTTAAGTTTGATATGTAATAAAAGTCAGCATAGAAAAAATTTATAAAATGCTTCTATTTTAGTAATTTCTATTATTAATATTACATATTACATATTTATTACAGATCTATACACTATCTTCTATTTATCTCTCATGTATCTATCTTTTATTTATCTCTATCATCTATCTGTCTGTCTATCTATCTGTCTGTCTGTCTGTCTGTCTGTCTGTCTATCTATCTATCTATGTTATTTTCATTATAGCTGAAACAATATTGGGTTCTTATGTTTCCTTGACTGGAGGTGACACAGACTGAGGTGGAGGAGGCAAACCTGGAGTGACTAGGCTGAAAGTTTATATGGTTTGCTGAAGTATGTGGTATTTATGCAGATGGTGGTCTGACTTTGAGGGTAAAATATCTATTTTAAACTCTTGCTGGGGTGAGAGCCAGAAGGGAAAGTCTAAGTAGGAAGATGGGGGAGGGGAAGAGAAAAACTCAAGAGTTGGACTGTGTGGTCTCATCAATGAAGAAGCCGAATCCAAACTTGGGATCTTAGCTAAGAGGCAGGGCATGGGACCAGGGAGTTTTGAAAACTAAGAAAAATCCCTGATATAGTTTAGGTTCCAAATATCTTCCAATAACTCATATGATAATGGCTTGGTGCTATTGGAAGACTGTGGAACCTTGAAAAATGGGTTGTAATAGAGGTCATTAGGTCTTTGAAACTCTAATTTTGAAGGAGAGCTTGGGACCACTCTTACCCTCTTTCCTATCCAAACATGAGACCAATCTGACCTCCGCTTAGTTTCTGAGATCAGATGAGGTGGATGCAACCAGAATGATATGTCTGAACCATTTCCTTTTTGTCATTTGCTCCCTGACAATAAGGAGCACATGTCTACACCCAGGATACATTGTTTTGTCCAACACAGTTGAGTAAGCCAAACATCAGTTGAAACTTCTAACTCAGTGGTTCTCAACCCAATGGGGTCAAACAGATCCTTCACAGGGGTCACATATAAGATATCTTATATATCAGGTATTTACATTATGAATCATAATAGTAGCAAAATTACAGTTATAAAGTAGTAGCTAAATATTTTTATGACTTGGTGTAATCACAACATGAGGAACTATATTAAAATGTTGAGAACCACTACTCTGAAGTCATGAGGCAAAATGGGCCTGTTCTCGTTAGAAGCTGATGATCTCAGGTGCTTGTTACAGCATCAGAAAGCTCACTAAGTCCACCTAAGTATTAGCTAGGGAGTCAATGTTTCTTCATATGCACAGTGAACTTTTAGGTCAGTCACGACAGAGTTTACCTTCAGAGCTCTCTGATTGCTGAATAGAGATTCCTGGTAAATTCTCTGCTCCTTTTGGTTGATCCTCTGAGATATGCTTAGCCTGCCTGGTCTCAGAGAACAAGAAGTCACTTCAAGTAGTTCTGATAATCTGATCTGCTTCTTGAAGTTGCTGCTGAGATCCTCCAGGTGAAATCTCAAGCATAGAAATAGCTGTTTCCCTGGGAAGTGTCTAGGAAATACATTTCCATAACTGAGGTATAGGGAATAAGTATGAGACTTCCTAAAGCTAAGGACACAATTAAAATGTAACTGAGGGAAACAAGATCAATCTGATATATGAGAGAGAAAAGATATCTATGTAGCTGAAGGCTGCTCCAAAAAGCTTACTGGATTTTGTTTTGTAAAGGTATTTTTTCATTAATTATCTATTCACTTTACATCCTGATCATCACTCCCTTCCTTTCCTCCCAGTCCCACCCTCACACTACGATTCCCATTCCCCTCTTATTTTCTTCTCAGAGAAGGAAAACCCCACCCATGGGTACTAACCCACCCTGGTACATCAAGTCCTAGCAGGACTAAGGCCATTTTCTCCCACTGAGGTCACAGAAGGCCGCTCATAGAGGAGAACTTAGTCCAAAGGCAGGCAACAGAGTGAGAGACAGTCCCTGCTTCAATTTTTAGGGGATCTATATCTAGACCAAGGTGTATATTTGCTACATATGTGTAGGGGACTTTGGTCCAGTCTACACATGTTCCTTGGTTGGTAGTTCAGTTTCTTTTAGCTCCCATAGGTCCATGTCAGTTGACTCTGTAGGTCTTTTTGTGATGTGCTTTACCTCTCTAGCTCCCTCAATCCTTCCCTGGTCTCTTCCACAAGACTCTTTGAACACCACCTAATGTTTAACTGTGAGTCTCTACATCTATTTCCATCAGCTGCTGAATGAAGCCACTCAGAAGACAGATAAGCTATGTTCCTATCTGCAGGCATAACAAAATTTCATTAATTGTGTCAGGGGTTGGATCTCCTGTGGGGTGGGTCTCAAGTTGAACCTGTCATTGGTTGGCCATTCCCTTAATCTCTGTTCCATCTTTATACCTGGAAACTAGATCAGTGGCTCTCTGTTCTAAGCTCTGAACTGTATGGACCAGAATGCCAAACTTTAAAAAAAAAAAGTAATTGCTGTAACTTCTTCATTCTTTTAGGTCTATTGAGAGCTTATAAAATTTAACATACAATTTCAATGAGTTAAAAAATATAATGTTGATAAACTGATATGTAGGGACTTGGCCATCCCTGCTATACTGTAGATCTCCTTTTTTCCTTTTGAGATTTAAATTTGGCTCTGATTCACATACAAAAAGTTCTCAGATTTGCCCTTTCTTGTCATAACTGTAAAAGCATCAGCAATACCCTTGTTTAGTTTTAAAGGGATTAAGCAGGCATTAGAGGGCTAATGTGAGAACCACCTAGTTATTTACATACATTTTTAACCAGGACATGGGAGAAGTCACTGTTGTCTCAGAAAGAGCTTCTTCTAGCTAAAGTCATGCCAGTTCCTGGCCTGGAACATGAGGGAAAAGAGAATGAGATGGCTGGGCAATAGGGCAGTGGGTTTTGGTCATCATTGTGGGACACTTAGACGGAAGCTGGTGCTGTGGAAGAGAGGTATTCACGGGTTTTCCCCCAAGGCCCATGAGAAGATAGAGTTGTAGAACCAGGCACACAGCTTGTCCGTAAGTACTGACTGTGTTAGGGGCGGCATGCTCTGCAGACAGAGCTGTAGGACCATACACACAGCTTTTCAGTAAGTACTGACTGTGTTAGGGGCGGCATGCTCTGCAGATACGCTCCACTGGGATTCCAGCATCTGAAGCAATGGATTGAGTATTAACAATAGATAGAAGCTAGCAGTAAGACTGAGCTGCTGCTTAATGGATTAGCTCAGTGAAGGGATTTTGTTCCCAGGCAGAGACAAAAGCATTGTTTCACTTGTACCTTGATGTGTGAGTTTTACCAGCAGAGCTAGGGAGATAACTCAGGAGTTAGCACTTGGTCTTACTGAAGACTCAAGTTTGGTTCTTAGTGTCATTACGGTGGCTCACAACCTCTGTAATTCCAGTTCCAGAAGATCTGATGCTCTCTTCTGACCTTCAAGAGCACCAAACACACATATGGCGCACATGCATACATTCAGGCAAAATACTCATACATAGCATGTAAATATATACGCAAAATCAAAATCAAAATCACTGTTTTTTAAAGCTTTAAGATTGAAGGTACTTTTCCATGATGCTTTCCTGTAGTGGAAATTGCCCAGATAGAGAAGAAAGTTTTGATGTTATGCTGGCTCATCAACTTTTTCAACAGCCTCCCCGAACTCACTGTTCAGTCCACCTTAAAAACTGATACGAACATATGCATGTTTTTATTA
This sequence comes from Tokudaia tokunoshimensis, assembly GCA_036184795.1. NCBI lineage: Eukaryota > Metazoa > Chordata > Mammalia > Rodentia > Muridae > Tokudaia > Tokudaia tokunoshimensis. The sequence continues at coordinate 11,420,250 of BTHU01000015.1, forward strand.
AACACAGAAGGGAGGAGGAAACATTGGATATAGAAAAGTCCCTGTCTAATGCAGACAAAAGTTCTGACATCTTATCAACTTGTTTTGTTTCCCTAAAAACATAGAAGTGGTTCCTACCCATGCCAAGTAGACAAGAGAGTTTTTTAAAAATAGAAACCAAAGTAAGAGATTGACTTTATGTATTTTCTGCTATTTACACATGTATTCATATCTCTAAATATATGTATGTATGTATGTATGTATTTTTGTATGTATGTATGTGTATATGTATGTATTGACCTATCATTTTATTTTAATGTCCTTATTCTTACTTATTTTACATATGAAATCTAGTTGTTGCATATTTTTTTTGTACTAAATTGTTTTTTGGACTTTCAGGCATACATTTAGGCTTATTTAGGAACAAAGTATTTTTCTAAAATTTCCTATTATCTGAAGGAAGCAATCTTGCAGTGTCCAGTCTGTTATGTTTACGGCTTTATTTTGTCTTCTTTATGAAAGTCTAGTGTTTGTTCCTCAGGATGAGTTTCCCAGAAGTAGACTGTGAGACACCGAACTGTGAAACAGTCTTAAGGAAAAGCTTCCAGGTAGAGCAGGGGAGTAGGACTCTAGAGGAAAGGATAAGCTAGATACCCCATCGAGAGGGCCTTGCAGAAGAGTTTAAGTTCATCTTTACAGGCGTGCCTTGGGAAGAATATAGATAGATCCTCAGAGTTGTCTACCCAGGGTGCAAAAATGATGCACGATACATCTAGACCCATCAGTCATTTCTTAAAGGCAATCCTCACTTTCCAACCAGGACAAGGTGAAGATAGAGGCTGGTGATGCCTGCCACTTCTGATTTGTCTCATAGCCAAACAATTTTTTACTGATTTCTGCAGTTCTCCCAACAGAGAGGAAGAAGGAGCTATCGTGGTCATCAGGAAGCTTGAGTTTATGAAGTTGGAGAGATTGAAAGTGGCTATGTAGAGTGTCTTGATGTTGTATAGTGGTGAAATAAAGACTCTGTGATTTGGTCCAATATCTACTCTACTACTCTGCTGAACTCTTGCCTGCCTGTCTCTGCCTCCACAGGAGTTGTTTTATCTGTATGCAATGTGTTCCTTTCCCTCCATTCGGCCCTTTACTGTTTGGTTCTCTCAGTACTACCTTTTATGTGAGAGCATCCTCACTATGACTTTTCCTTCATCCCTTGGTTCCCGGAACATCCCACACCTACCTCTATTATGCTATTGTCAGAGATGTTCTTGCTGTTTGTGATCTCTCTCTCTAAGTCATATCTGAATCCTCCCAGTTAGAACACTGGGCCCATTAAACAGACTCTAGTTAATATTGAGTAAATGAATGAAAAGAAATTTAAGGCTCCATCCTTGTCTCCCCAATTCCATCATTTCCCTTGGATAATAATTACATACATACATGTGCTAATTCTCTTGTTCAGGAATAAGTAAGGTCAGGAATAATGTTAGATTCCCCACAATAGGGATTAGTGTGACTTTTGAGCATGTATGGGGGCTCAGGTGATGATACTAATTACAGTTCATGAGACAATCTTTCAATACTGACCACAGTGCTGCTTGAACATGCAGTACTGGTGTAGGGTGGGGTCTTCAGTTTCTCCTCTTGTTCACAACTATTCCATTGTGCGTTGTGGCTCCACTGTTTTATAATACTCATTCAAACAATGGCCAAAACTTTGGGATGCACCAGGACTACATGAATATATAATCCCAAGTTTCTTTTTGTTTTTATTCATCTAAATGTATCTCAAGGATCCCCCTCAATGCTGGGGGGAAATCTTGACATGTAAGAATTAATCAATGTCCCTTGAAGCACCCCTAGACTCATAGCTTGACATCACATCTATCTTGCTTTCTCTGAGCTTTCTAAGGCCCATTAGGATTAGGCAGTTGCTAGAAGAACAGGACAGGCTGGGAAAGAAAACCCTTCTTGGGACTCATGGAGTGAATCCAAAAATATTTCATACATAGCAGCACTTGAGCCCCTGGGCTTATTCCTGTTCATGTTGCTAGCACATGATGTATGCTTCAGCCACAAAACGCCTGCTTACATCTATATTGGTACCCAATCTCTTCAGGTCTAAATCACTAAAGTGGAAAATAACCCCTCTGGGCTGCAACATGCAGAAGATTTTTGGATTGGAAATCATTTGTAAACCCTTACAAATTTTACTTTGTCTAGACACAAAGCAATAAAAGGGAGAAGAATCATCAGAGATGATAATAAGTCAGCACATGCTAAGGATGTACTTCCTGCAGAGCCTTGATTGCTTTTTAGAAACACATTCTAGCCTGATTTCTCTAACCCTGTCATCTATAAACTCTTCATCCAGTCTTCTTCTTATTACTGGCCCAGGATAGAAAGCATTGACAGTTGTGGGCAAAGTTATCACTGAAGCAAAATAGTAAATAAACTATCTGAAGAAAATGTGCCCCTTCTGCTGCTGCCAGCCCTTTCTGCTGTGGCAGAACCTTGCCAGGTCTGCAACAGTGAAGAATCAATCTCCTGACACTTCCTAGAGAACCAGCCACTCAGGGCAGTTGGTAAGAACTGCCCCCCCACCCCCACCTCTGGAGGTCACTACCCAGGAACTACCAACAGCCCCGCCCTTCCGAATAGCAGTCCCCTTTTGATCCTTAACCACTTCCTCCTCCGCCAACCCTTTGTGCTGTGGCAGAACTTTGCCAGGTCTGCTACAGTGAAGACACCATCTCCTGATACTTCCTAGAGAACTAGCCACACTCAGGGCATTTGAGAACCAGATGCACTCAGGTCATCTGGAGTGCAGAGAGGCCTGGGAGCATAGGAGAGCTGGTCTCCCAGGAAAGCCTACATACCTGTGTGCACAGAGAGAACAGGAAACACAGGAGTACATATATATAGGCTTGCAGGACAGATAAACCAAAATCAGAGATAGCAAGACCAAATAACACAAGAGTAAACTAGATGACAAAAGGCAAACACAAGATCATTACCAACAGAAACCAAGGCACCATGGCACCATCAGAACCCAGTTCTCCCACAACAGCAAATCCTGGATACACCAAAACACTGGAAAAGCAAGAACTGAATTTAAAATCACATCCATGATGCTGATAGAGGACTTCAAGAAGGACATAAATAACTCCTTTAAATAAATACAAGAGAACATAGGTGAACAGGTAGAAGCCCTTAAAGGGGAAACACACAAATCCCTTAAAGAAACACAGGAGAACATGGGTCAGTAGGTAGAAGCCCTTAAAGAGGAAACACAAAAATTCCTTAAGGAATTTCAGGAAAACACAAACAAACAAGTGAAAGAACTGAACAAAACTACTCAGGATCTAAAAATTGGAAGTAGAAACAATAAAGAAATCACAAAGTGAGATTCTCTGGAGATAGAAAACCTTGGAAAGAATTCAGGAGTCATATATGCAAGCATCAACAACAGAATACAAGAGATAGAAGAAAGAATCTCAGGTGCTAAAGATACCATAGAAAACATTGACTCAACAGTTAAAGAAAACGCAAAATGCAAAAACCCTGTAACCCAAACATCCAGGAAATTTAGGACACAATGAGATGATCAAACCTAAGGATTATAGGTATAGAAGAGAGGGAGAATTTACAATTTAAAGGGCCAGCAAATATCTTCAACAAAATCATAGAAGAAAACTTTCCTAACCTAAAGAAAGAGATGCCCATGAATGTATAAGAAGCATGCAGAACTCCAAACAGACTGGACCAGAACAAAAACTCCTCCTGACACATAATGATCAAAACACCAAATTCACTAAACAAAGAAAGAATATTAAAAGCAGTAAGGGAGAAAGGCCAAGTAACATATAAAGGCAGACTTATCAGAATTACACCAGACTTCTCACTGGAAACTATGAAGGCTAGAAGATCCTGGGCAGATGTCACAGAGAGCCTAAGAAAACATAAATGTCAGCCCAGGATGCTATACCCAGCAAAACTGTCAATTGTCAAAGACAGAGAAAACAAGACATTCCATGACAAAACCAAATTTACACAATTTCATTCCACAAGCCCAGATCTACAAAGGATAATAGGTGGAAAATACCAACACAAGGTGGGAAACTACACCCTCAAAAAAGCAATTAAGTAACCTTCTTTCAACAAACCCAAAAGAAGATAGCCACACAAACAGAATTCAACCTTTAACAACAAAAATAACAGGAAGCAACAATCACTTTTCCTTAATATTTCTTAACATCAATGATCTCAATTCCCTAATAAAAAGACATAGACTAACAGACTGGATACATAAACAGGAACCAACATTTTACTGCATACAAGAAACCCACCTCAGTGACAATGACAGTTACTACCTTAGAGTCAAAGGTTGGAAAACAATTTTCCAAGCAAATGGTCCCACAAACAAACTGGAGTGGCCATTTTTATATTAGATAAAATTGACTTTCAACCAAAAATTGTCAAAAAAGATAAGGAGGGACACTTCATACTGGTCAAAGGAAAAATCTACCAAGATGAACTCTCAATTCTCAACATCTATGCTCCAAATGCAAGGGCACCTCATTCATAAAAGAAACTTCACTAAAGCTCAAACCACACATTGTATGCCACATAATAATAGTGGGAAACGTCAACACCCCACTCTCAACAATGGTCATATCATGGAAACAGAGACACAGTGAAACTAACTGAAGTTATAAACCAAATGGATCTAACAGGTTTTTATAGAACATTCCATCCTCAAGCAAAAGAATATACCTTCTTCTCAGCACCTCATGGTACCTTCTCCAAAAATGACCATGTAATTGGTCACAAAACAGTCCTCAACAGATACAGGAATATTGAAATAATTCCATGCACAATATAAGATCACCATGGCCTAAGGCCAGTCTTAAATACAAACAAAAACAACAGAAAACACACATACACATGGATGTTGCACAATGCTCTACTCAATGATATCTTGGTCAAGGAAGAAATAAAAAAAGAAATTAATGACTTTTTAGAATTTAATGAAAATGAGGACACATTATACCAGAACTTATGGGACTCAATGAAAGCAGTGCTAAGAGGAAAACTCATAGCTCTAAGTACCTCCAAAAAGAAACTGGAGAGAGCTTACACTAGTAGCTTGACAACACATCTGAAAACTCTAGAAGAAAAAGAAGCAAATGCACCCAAGAGGAGTAGATGGCAGGAAATAATCAAACTCGTGGCCAAAATCAACCAAATAGGAACAAAAGAACTATACAAAGAATCAACAAAACCAGGAGCCGGTTCTTTGAGAAAATCAACAAGATAGATAAACCCTTAGCTAGACTAACCAGAGTGTTCAGAGGCACTACCCAAATTAATAAAATCAGAAATTAAAAGGGAGACATAACAGAAACTGTGGAAATTCAAAAAATCACAAGATCCTACTACAAGAGTGTATACTCCACAAAATTGGAAAATCTGGATGAAATGGACAATTTTCTAGATACATACCAGGTGCCAACCTTAAAACAAGATCAGATAAACCATCTAAATAGTCCCATAAGTACTGAGGAAATAGAAGCAGTTGTTAATAGTCTCCCAACCCCCCCCCCAAAAAAATCCCATGACCTGATAGGTTTAGTGGGGAATTCTATCAGATCTTCAAAGAAGAGCTAATACAGATACCCTTCAAACTATTCCACAAAATAGAAACGTAAGGAACACTACCCAATTCATTCTATGAAGCCACAATAATGCTTATACCTAAACCAAACAAAGAACACACAAGGAAAGAGAACTTCAGACCAATTTCCCTTATGAACATTGATGCAAAAATACTCAACAAAATTCTGGCCAATTTTGTTGAATTGATCCAAGAATGTATCAAAACAATAATTCACCGCGATCAAGAAGGCTTCATCGCAGGGATGCAGGGATGGTTCAATATACAGAAATCCATCAATGTAATCCACTACATAAACAAATTCAAAGAAAAAACCACGTGGTCATTTCATTAGATGCTGAAAAAACTTTTGACAAAATTCAGCATCCCTTCATGATAAAAGTCTTAGAGAGATCAGGAATTCAAGGCCCATACCTAAACACAGTAAAAGCAATATAATATAAACTGGTAGCCAACATCAAACTAAATGGAGAGAAACTTGAAGCTTTCCCACTAAAATCAGGGACCAGTCAAGGCTGCCCACTCTCTGCCTATCTATTCAATATAGTACTTGAATCCTAGCCAGAGCAATTAGACAACAAAAGGAGGTCAAAGGTATACAAATTGGAAGGGAAGAAGGCCAAGTATCACTATTTGCAGATGATATGATTGTATATTTAAGCGACCCCAAAAATTACACAAGAGAACTCTTAAATCTGATGAACAACTTCAGCAAAGTGACTGGATATAAAATTAACTCAAACAAATCAGTAGCCTTCCTCCACTCAAAGGATAAACAAGCTGAGAAAGAAATTAGGGAAATGACACCCTTCACAATAGTCACAAATAATACTACATACTTTGGTGTGACTCTAACCAAGCAAGTGAAAGATCTGTATGACAAGAACATCAAGCCCCTGAAGAAAGAAATTGAAGAAGATCTCAGAAGATGGAAAGATCTCCCATGCTCATGGATTGGAAGGATCAATATAGTAAAAATGGCCATCTTGTCGAAAGTAATCTACAGATTCAATGCCATCCCCGTCAAAATTCCAAATCAATTCTTCATAGAGCTAGAAAGAGCAATCTGTAAATTCATTTGGAATAACAAAAAACCCAGGATAGCGAAAAATATTCTCCACAAGAAAAGATCTCCTAGGGGAATCACCATCCCTGACCTCAAGCTCTACTACAGAGCAATAGTGATAAAAACTGTATCACATTGGTAGAGAGACAGGCAGAAAGATCAATGGCATGGAATTGAAGACCTAGATATGAGCCCACATACCTACAGTCACTTGATATTTGACAAAAGGAGTTAAAAAACATCCAGTGGAAAAAAGATAGCATTTTTAACAAATAGTGCTGGATCAACTGGAGGTGAGCAAACAGAAAAATGCAAATTGAACCATTCTTATCTCCTTGTACAAAGCTCAAGTCCAAGTGGATCAAGGACCTCCACATAAAACCAGATACACTGAAGTTTATAGAGGAGAAAGTGGGGAAGAACCTTGAACACATGGGTACAGGAGAAAATTTCCTGAGTAGAAAAATGAATAGAATAACCAATGGCTTATGCTCTAAGAACAACAATTGACAAATGGGACCTCATAAAACTTTAAAACTTCTGTAAGGCAAAGGACACTGTCAATAGGACAAAATGGCAACCTACTAATTGGGAAAAGATCTTTACCAATCCTACATCTGATAGAGGGTTAATATCCAATGTATTCAAAGAACTCACGAAGTTACACTCCAGAGTGTCAAATAACCCTATTAAAAATGGGGTACAGAGCTAAACAGGGAATTTTCAACTGAGGAAACTCGAATGGCTCTGAAGCACTTAAAGAAATGTTCAGCATACTTAGTTATCAGGGAATGCAAATCAAAACAACCCTGAGATTCCACCTCACACCAGTCAGAATGGCTAAGATGAAAAACTTAGGAAAGCAGATGCTGGAGAGGATGTGGAGAAAGAGGAACACTTTTCCATTACTGGTGCGATTGCAAGCTCATAAAACTGCTCTGGAAATCAGTTTGGCAGTTCCTCAGAAAATTGGGCATAGTATTACCTGAGAACCAAGCTATACCACTCCTTGGCATATACCCAAAAGATGCTCCAACATATAATAAGGTCACATGTTTCACATGATCTACCATGTTCATAACAGCCTTATTTATAATAGCCAGAAGCTGGAAAGAACCCAGTTGTCCTTCAACAGAGGAATGGATACAGAAATTGTGGTGTATATATACACAATGGAGTACTTTTCAGCTATTAAAAGCAATGAATTCATGAATTTCTTAGAAAAATGGATGGAACTAGAAAGTGTCATCTTGAGTGAGGTAACCCAATCAGAAAAGAACACACATGGTGTGCACTTACTGATAAGTGGATATTAGCCCAAATGCTCAAAACATAGAAGTTACAATTCACAGACCACTGGAAGCTCAAGAAGAAGGAAAACCAAAGTGGAAGTGCTTTGGTTCCTCTGAGAAAGGAACCAAAATACTCATAGGAACAACTATGGAGCCAAAGTGTGGAGCAGAGACTGAAAGAAAGGCCATCCAGAGACTGTCCTATCTGGGGATTCATCCTATAAACAGTCACCAAATCCTGAAACTACTGTGGATAACAAGAAGTGCGTACCGAAAGGAGCCTGTTATGGTTGTCTTTTGGAGGGGCCCTGCCAGAGCCTTACAGATACAGAGGTGGATACTAGCAGCCAACCATTGGACTGAGCGAGGTGTTCTCAATGGAGGAGTTGGAGGGCAGACTGGAGGAGTTTGTGGGGTTTGCAGCACCATGGGAAGAATGAAAATGTCAGCCTACCAGATGCCCCAGGGCTCCCAGGGAATAAGCCATCAACCAAGGGGGTACACATGGTTCCAGCCAAGAGAGGGGCAGAGGAATGCCTTGTTGGGCATCAGTGGAAGGAGAGGTCCTTGGTCCTTTGAAGGGTCAATAGATGTCCCAGTGTGTGGAAATCCAGGGTGAGTAATGGGAGTGGATTGGGTGAAGGAGCATATTCTTGGCAGCAGTGGGTGGGAGGACAGTTTGGAGGTTTTTGGGGAGGGGAAAACCAGGAAGGGGCATAAAATTGGAAATGTAAATGAAGAATATATCAATAAAAAAAAAGAAAATGCCATGCACATGGGAGACACAATAGAGGTGCAATATGTATCCTGGAAATATACTTTGTATGCCTCTGTATATGTTAATGTTAACATACATATATTAGGAATATTTTTTCCAGGTCTTTACAGTCTTCTTGCACATTGTGTTAATTAAAAACAGTTTGGGCTGGGCTACCTGTCCTTTATAGTAAGTTATGTACCTGTCATATAGTGTACAATAAGAGAAAGGACTGTAGAGCATACTTATATGCATACCACATGTCACATGATGGAAGAGTGGCTCAAAGATGACAAGTTATTAAGTACTTGGTACAGACTGGTCTATGAAGTAGCCTCTTTAGGTCATTCTCTCATCCTGTTTTTCCCTCTTAACTCTTATCTCCTACAAATTTATCCTTTTGTGTAATCAAGGACTATATTGGGTACATAGTAAATCCTTATAATTTGGCCTTAACTGACTCTGTAATAGACAGGATTTCTTTTTTTAAAAAGATGGCATCTTAGTTACTATTCTATTATTGTGATAAAACACCATGACCAAGCCAACTTGTAAAATAAATCATTTCATTGAATCTTGCTTATAGTTTCAGAGTATTAGTCTATGACCATCAGGGCAGGAAGGGTGTGGCAGGCAGGCAGACAAGGAACTGGAACAGTAGCTAAGAGCTTACATTCTGATCTTCAGGAAGTGGGCAGAGTGCAGACTAGACTTGACTTGGGTCTTTGAAACCTCAACGTGACTGCCCTCAGTGAATCATCTTTTCCAATAAGATCATGCCTCCTTTTTTTTTTTCATTTTGGTTTTTTTTTGTTGTTGTTGTTGTTTGTTTTTGGATTTTCGACACAGTGTCTGTATAGCTCTGGCTATCCTGGAACTCACTCTGTAGACCAAGCTGGCCTCCAACTCAGAAATCTGCCTGCCTCTGCCTCCCACATGTTGGGATTAAAGGCGTGCGCCACCACTGCCCAGCCACACCTCCTAATTGAATCCTTCTTAAACAGTGCTGCCAACTGAGAGGCAAACATTCAAATATATGAGTATATGGAAACCATTCTTATTCAAACTACCACAGTTGGCTTTTGTAATATGTAGCGTCATATGTAGAGAGCCATGTTGCCTGTCAGAAACTTATTCTTCCAGTCTGTGAGAAGTAGCTGAGCTGCCTGCATCTCCCACAGAGCAGCAGGAGCTTCCAGACCTCAGTGAGCCACACCTCCCCCACCTGGTGGAGCCAAGATGACACCTATTGTTCTTCAAAGAGCTAGCTGCCTGCATTAGCAGAGCTGTGAGATCAAATCCTCCAACAGTGGAGCCAAGTCCCGCTGACCAGACTGACAACTCTGTCCAGAAGGTCCCCGCCCCCAAAGCTTATATTGCCTCCTTTACCCCCAGTAAAGAGAGACTTTGTACAGCCATGCATTAATGCGTCTGTGTTTCTTTCTCTTGTCCCCCATCGTTTCATTTTCCCAGCTCTCTGTCCACAGAAAACCCACTCGTGTGTAACTCCCGGGAGCTTTCAGTAATATGCACCAAATAAAAAATTATTGATTATCCCTTATTCTTTAAAATTGTATCACATGTGTTTGTTTGTTTGTTTATTTATTTATTTATTTATTGCATGTGTGCACACATGTATATTTATGTGGAGCTCAGTGGAAGTCAGATGACAACTTGTAGGCTCTCTCCTCCCACCATGTGGGTCCTAGAGATCCAACTCTAGTTATCAAGATTGGTGGAAATCACACTTTACTCACTGATCCACATTTCTGACCCTATTCTTTTTTTTTATGTCTCTTTATGGGGAGAGGCTCCCATGGATGAATCAATGTATTTATAAGTGCTAAGGCACACTTAGGACTAATATAGTCTCTGTAAATAAGGTCCCTAACCAAGAGGCTTACATTGAAAATGTGTTTAAGAGAAATGATCCTTAATATTGGTTTTAATGCTGCTTCTATTGGAAAATAGTAGGTTGTTTATAGGTTGAATTGTTCAGGATGAGATGAACTGTGTTCAGTGTACACTTTGGCCATTATCCTGGAAGCTGGGGAGATATGGGTGATTTATTCTTTTGTTATTTGTGTTGAACTGATAAATTGTAGTTCAAACATATTGACTAGAAATCATCTTCAGAAGGATAAGGAAGCTCATGGTGTTCAGAAATAAGTTCTCAAGCAAGATTAAGCAACCTCAGTCTGAGAGCATTCTGTTCAATATTCTTTTGGTAAGTATTTCCAGTTTTGTGCCCTGGAGTACTAGCAGAAAGTCTCCAATAGTTATTAGTATGTCTCATGACAAATATGTACCAGTTTTGTTTCTGTTACTTAGTAGATCAGTGATCTTGGACAAGTTATTTAGTCTTTGAAATTTCAGTTTCCTAGTGTTGAAAATATAGACAATAATATCAAAGTCATAGGATTGTGAGGTTTATATGAGGTAATAAGTAATCTCAAGTGTCTGGTTATATGAAAGTTTAAAAACAGTAATAATAACAAATATTCACTTTGTACTTTCTGTTTACCAGCATAGTTCCAAATATTCCATATATTAACTCAGTTTAATAGCAAAACCTGTAACACGCACCAAATCTTTGTTTTAATATTGAAGGCAAAGAACTCAAGACAAAAGGGGACTTTACCAATTTGCCTAAATTCCTGTAAGCCAGTAGTTTTATACATGGGACTCAAACTTTGAAGCATGAATTAGAGGGCATAGTTTTTACTATAATGGAATTCTTTTTTTTTAAAGTATCTAGTATCTATTTTATTAGACATTAGAATGACTATTCCACCTTGCTTCTTGGGTCCATTTGCTTGGAACACTTCTTTTTAGTTCTCTCTCTCTCTCTCTCTCTCTCTCTCTCTCTCTCTCTCTCTCTCTCTCTCTCTCCCTCCCTCCTTTCCCCTCCCTCCCTCCTTCCCTTCCTTCCTTCCTTCCTTCCTTCCTTCCTTCCTTCCTTCCTTCCTTTCTTTATATATTTTTATTGGACTTTTTAAATTTACATTTCAAATCTTTTCCCTTCTCCAGGTCTCCCCTTTGAAAACCCCCTATCCCATTCCCCTCCCTCTGATCTTCCCCTCCCCCTGCCGCTATGAGAGTGCTCCCCCACCCACCCATCCAGTACCAACTTCCCTCCCTGTTATTCCCCTACAGTGGGGCATGGAACCCCCTTAGCTCCTTCAGTCCCTTCTCCAACTCCTCGATCAGGGACCCTCTCTCCCCCCACCCCCGGGCACTCAATTCAATGGTTGGCTGTTAGCATCCAACTCTGTATTTGTCAGGCTCTAGCAGAGCCTCTCAGGACACAGCCATATCAATCTCCTTTCAGCAAGCACTTCCCGGCATCCACAATAGCATGTGGGTTTGGTGACTGTATATGGGATGGATCCCCAGGTGGGACAGTCTCTGGATGGACTTTCCTTTAGTCTCTGTTCCACACTTTGTTTCCATATTTCCTCCTGTGAGTATTTTGTTTCCTCTTCTAACAGAATTCTTAGGACAAAGTCAAAGGGAAAACTGGGAAACAAATTTCTTACTCAGTAAATAATAACAAATGTTCATTGATGACAGAAAGTCTCATTTAGCTTTAGAAGAGAAATGATTTTAGATGAATATGTAAGGGGAGTAGGTGGGCATCTTGTTCCAGGTTCAGAATCTTTATATGTTTAGTTATCAGGATGTGAAGTCAGAGTCACAAAGTGCAAAAGATGAAACTAGAAAAGTACTTGGTTCTTATCCTACTGACTGATGATGAGTTAAGGAGATGCTGGAGATGAGAAGAAGGCTAGGTCCCAAGCACACCATTTGAAGACCTAGACCTAGAATTTCATTGTGATCTAAGTTAGTGGTTCCTTTTTTATATACTGACTTGAATTGGGTTACTATCACTGCCAATAAAAAGTTGACAGTTAACATTGATTGAAATACTGTTTTACTTCAAGTATGAGAAGATGAAGGAGTGACTTAGAGTAGCAGTGGTATAGATGAAGATTTAAAGATAGGAGACTGATAGAGCACTGAGAAATTATTATTGAGAATTAGATCTTCACCATTTACAATCTTCTGAAGGTCATCGATCAAAGAGCCTTTCCTTCTCTTGGCTGAGAGGTGCATTCTTGATAAATGAAATCTCATTCTTCTGGTAATTTGAGTTTTACTGTGACTCAAGAATGGAAAAAATATTTCTTGTCTATTCATTTCAGGGATAAGAATAATGTATCTTTTAGGACAGTCATTATACTTCTGGAATTCTTTGTTTAATATACCACTCTTCAAGTCTGTGAATAATCCTTTTCATTACAACAAGCTTTTAAAATAATTAGTTAACTATTATAATTACAGTTAATAATCTTAGGGGATATTGGAATAATCCAGGGAATTATATGTTGCAAGTGACCTACCACAATCTCAAACTAGTAGCTTTCATGAAAGGCAGAGAGGGCCTTTTTACTGTTTTGAGATATACACAGTACTTGAATGAAACAGATTCTTTCATGTGGCCTCTATCCAGTCCCAGTAAGGAAAAAAAAGCATTTAGTTTAAAACTGGTTGAAATGAGAATGATGCTTGGTATCATTAGATTTCCAAGAAGATGGAAGGAGAGACCCCTGGTCCTGGAAAGACTGGATGTAGGGGAATGCCAGGACAGAGAAGCGAGAGGGGGTTGAATGGGGAAAAGAGGGAGGGAAGGGGGCTTATGGGACTTTCGGGGAGGGAGGAAACACTGGAAATGGGAAATGATTTGGAATGTAAATAAAAAAACTTAGAAAATAAAAAAAAAGAAAAAAAAGAGAATGATTCTTGGACACTTTTGGAATATCTATAGACCACAGAGATAAGACAAGAGAGGCAAGGAAGAGCTTTAAAAAGTGGGAAAGCATTGGCAAGCTGAAATGTTCATCATGTTAAATGAAATAATACAGACTCATCACTAAAATAGTATATATGTCCTTCCATATGAGGAATCTGGATCTAAAAAATATAAGACATGAAAATAGAAGCTGAAAGATATTAGGGAGAAGGAGACTGAGAGAGGATGGTGGTCAAATAAGAAGGCAAACCCCAAATTTTCTCTGATGTGAGGATGATAGACTTAGGTACATATTTAAATACATGCAATATGAAATCAGGAGGGATGTTATGCAAGGAGGGACTGGCTAGAGGGGAAGTGGAAATATGAGAGAGTGTTGGAAATGAATGTGAGCAAAGAACAAACATGTATATGTATGTGTATGTGTATCTGTATGTGTATGTACATGTACATATGAAATGTCACATGGAAACCCACTATTCCATACCCTAGGTAAAGAAAATTAATAAAAGAACAGGAGGAGGAAGAGGGTTAAGGAATTGACAGGACAAACTGGTTTAGAAACCCAAGGTTAATGGAATGGCATTTTGGAAAGGTAACTTTTCTAAGTACCTCCCATGGAAAATTGAAACCTACACCCAGAATTCCTATTTCTTTACCTCCAACTTAGGGGACAGTAAGGAGCCCAGGTATACATTATTCTTAAAAGAGAATTATTCTGATGACTTCTGGACAATTGACATTCACGAGAAAAGAGACCTGATCTTGAGCCCCTTTAGCAAGAAGAGGTTGGAGACGTGTTTTTCATCCTTGCTGCATTTGTGCACTTTTGTTCCTTCTCCAAGGGAAAGGGGGGTGGATGGAAGAGCAAGAATGACTGATACAAAAAGGAGGCACAGCTTAGGAAGCTTCTCTGGTGTCTCTGGAGACTAAAAGTGAACTACACAGTGCTAATGAGGAAGGGTACCCTATCACAACTTTCCCCAGCTTGTCAGTCACTTTCTATATCATAGAAAGATAGTGGATTCATTGCAAGTTCATGCCTAGGAGAGTTTCTCTGTGCCCACAGGCCCATAACTGACTCCTCTCCCCAGCTGAGATACTCAACTGGCAGCACCAGGGCCAGGTGGGAGCCTCGGTAACTTCACATAAACCAAACTGATGAACATAATCCTGTAAGACTCAGAACATTAACCTGCCACTAAATCACAGCTCAGAATAAAAGTCTATGAGCATGCTAAGTCCAAACAAAGTCATAAAACAAGACAAGATTCTCCTAACACAATAGAGAAATGCCTAGGGTATGACAATAAATCAGTTATACCAAGAATTAAGAAAATCACAACTTGTATGAGGAAAGATAGTTAATTCTCCATGACAATGAAATGAATCACATTTGGAATATCTGTCAAGGGTTTTAAAGAAGCCATATAAAAATGATTCAACAACCAGCCACAAATTTTCTTGAAATAAATTTAAAAAAAAAGAAAAATTCTTCAGGAAGCATAATTACTTGCAGAATTTTCAGAAAAGAAATGAAATAGAATTTTAAAACTGAAAAGTAGAATATCAGACATACACACTTTTATATTTGTATTTACTTTTAGGAGTATGGGTTTTTGCCTGCATGTGTATAATTGATGCCCATAGAGACCAGAAAAAGTGTGTCAGATACCCTAGGATTAGAATTACAGACACATGGTTGTGAGATGTCATTTGGTTACTGAGAATCAAGCCCTGGTTCTGTGGAAGATAAGTTAGTATTCTTTTTTTTTTGTTTGTTTTTTTACATTTAAATTCTTTTTTTTTATTTTATTTTTTTAATTTACATTCCAAATCACTTCCCCTTTCCCATTTCCTCCCTCCCCGAAAGTCCCATAAGCCCCCTTCCCTCCCTCTTTTCTCCATTCAACCCCCTCTCGTTACTCTGTCCTGGCGTTCCCCTACATCCAGTCTTTCCAGGACCAGGGGTCTCTCCTTCCATCTTTTTAGAAATCTATTGATATGCGGATTGTGTCTAGGGTATTCCGAGATTCTGGGTCAATATCCCCTTATCAGTGACTTCATACCATGTGTGTTCTTTTGTGATTGGGTTACCCCACTAAGGATGATATTTTCAAGTTCTGACCATTTGCCTAGGAATTTCGTGAATTCATTGTTTTTAATTGCAGAGTAGTATTCCATTGTGTAGATATACCACATCTTCTGAATCCATTCCTCCGTTGAGGGACATCTGGGTTCTTTCCAGCTTCTGGCTATTATAAATAAGGCTGCTATGATCATAGTGGAGCATGTGTCCTTATTGCATGCAGGTAAAGTCTCTGGGTATATGCCCAGGAGTGGTATAGCCGGATCCTCCGGGAGTGTCATGCCCAGTTTTCTGAGGAACCGCCAGACTGCTTTCCAGAGTGGTTGTACCAGCCTGCAATTCCACCAGCAGTGGAGGAGTGTTCCTCTTTCTCCACATCCTCGCCAACAACTGCTATCTCCTGTGTTTTTGATCTTAGCCATCCTGACTGGTGTGAGATGGAATCTCAGGGTTGTTTTGATTTGCATTTCCCTAATGACTAAGGATGATGAACATCTCTTTAGGTGCTTCTCAGCCATTAGATATTCTTCAGGTGAGAACTCTTTGTGTAGCTCTGTACCCCATTTTTTAATAGGGTTACTTGCCTCTCTGGAGTTGAACTTCTTGAGTTCTTTGTATATCTTGGATATTAGCCCTCTGTTGGATGTAAGGTTGGTAAAGATCATTTCCCAGTTAGTTGGTTGCCGCTTTGTCTTTTTGACGGTGTCTTTTGCCTTGCAAAAACTTTGTAATTTAATGAGGTCCCATTTGTCTATTCTTGATCTTAGAGCATAAGCTGTTGGAGTTCTGTTCAGGAAATTCTTCCCTGTGCCCATATGTTCAAGGTTCTTCCCTAGTTTCCCTTCTATTAGTTTCAGTGTGTCTGGTTTTATGTGGAGATCTTTGATCCACTTAGAATTGAGCTTAGTGCAAGGAGATAAGGATGGGTCAATTTGCATTCTTCTGCATGTTGACCTCCAGCTCAGCCAGCACCATTTGTTGAAAAGGCTATCTTTTTTCCACTGGATGGTTTTAGCTCCTTTGTCAAAGATCAAGTGACCATAGGAGTGTGGATTCATTTCTGGGTCTTCAATTCTGTTCCATTGATCTACATGTCTGTTACTGTACCAATACCATGCGGTTTTTAACACTATTGCTCTGTAGTACAGCTTGAGGTCCGGGATACTGATTCCCCCAGAGGTTCTTTTACTCTTGAGAATAGTTTTAGCTATTCTGGGTTTTCTGTTATTCCAGATGAATTTTTGAATTGCTCTTTCTAACTCTATGAAGAATTGAGTTGGGATTTTGATGGGGATTGCATTGAATCTGTGTATTACTTTTGGTAAGATGCTCATTTTTACTATATTAATCCTGCCAATCCATGAGCATGGCAGATTTTTCCATCTTCTGAGGTCTTCTTCAATTTCTTTCTTCAGAGACTTGAAGTTCTTGTCATACAGATCTTTCACTTGTTTGGTTAGCGTCACGCCAAGATACTTAATATGGTTTGTGGCTATCGTGAAGGGTATTATTTCTCTTACTTCTTTCTCAGCCTGCTTATCCTTTGAGTATAGGAAGGCTTCTGACTTGCTTGAGTTGATTTTATATCCGGCCACTTTGCTGAAGTCGTTTATCAGCTGTAGGAGTTCTCTGGTGGAGTTCTTTGGGTCGCTTATGTATACTATCATATCGTCTGCAAATAGTGATAGTTTGACTTCTTCCTTTCCAATTTGTATCCCTTTGACCTCTTTTTGTTGTCTAATTGCTCTAGCTAGAACTTCAAGTACTATATTGAAAAGATATGGAGAGAGAGGGCAGCCTTGTCTAGTCCCTGATTTTAGTGGGATTGCTTCAAGTTTCTCTCCATTTAGATTGATGCTGGCTACCAGTTTGCTGTAAATTGCTTTTACTATGTTTAGATATGGGCCTTGAATTCCTGATCTTTCCAAGACCTTTAGCATGAAAGGATGCTGAATTTTGTCAAATGCTTTTTCAGCATCTAATGAGATGACCATGTGGTTTTTTTCTTTGAGATTGTTTATGTAGTGGATTACATTGATGGATTTCCTTATATTGAACCATCCCTGCATCCCTGGGATGAAGCCTACTTGATCGTGGTGAATGATCGTTTTGATGTGTTCTTGGATTCGGTTGGCAAGAATTTTATTGAGTATTTTTGCATCGATATTCATAAGAGAGATTGGCCTGAGATTCTCTTTCTTTGTCGGATCTTTGTGTGCTTTTGGTATTAGTGTAATTGTGGCTTCATAGAATGAGTTGGGTAGTGTTCCTTCTGTTTCTATTTTGTGGAACAATTTGAAGAGTATTGGTGTTAGGTCTTCTTTGAAGGTCTGATAGAATTCTGCACTAAAACCATCTGGACCTGTGCTTTTTTTGGTTGGAAGACTTCCAATGACAACTTCTATTTCTTCAGGGGTTATAGGATGGTTTAGATGGTCTATTTGATCCTGATTTAATTTTGGTACTTGGTATCTGTCAAGGAAATTGTCCATTTCCTCAAGATTTTCTAGTTGTGTTGAATACAGGTTTTTGTAGTAGGATCTGATGATTTTTTGAATTTCCTCAGTTTCTGTTGTTATCTCTCGCTTTTCGTTACTGATTTTATTAATTTGGATACTATCTCTGTGCTCTCTGGTTAGTCTGGCTAAGGGCTTATCTATCTTGTTAATTTTCTCAAAGAACCAACTCCTCGTTTTGTTGATTCTTTGTATGGTTTTATTTGTTTCTACTTGATTGATTTCAGCCCTGAGTTTGATGATTTCCTGCCTTCTACTCCTCTTTGGTGTATTTGCTTCTTTTTGTTCCAGGGCTTTCAGGTGTGCCATTAAGCTGTTAGTGTATGCTGTCTCCCGTTTCTTTTTGGCGGCACTCAGGGCTATGAATTTTCCTCTTAGCACTGCTTTCATTGTGTCCCATAAATTAGGGTATGTTGTGCCTTCATTTTCATTAACTTTCAAAAAGTCTTTGATTTCTTTCTTTATTTCCACCTTGACCAAGTTATCATTGAGTAGAGCATTGTTCAGCCTCCATGTGTACGTGGGTTTTCTTTTGTTTTTGTTGCCATTGAAGACCACCCTTATTCCATAGTGATCTGATAGGAGGCATGGGATTATTTCTATCTTCTTGTATCTGTTGAGGTCTGATTTGTGACCAATTATATGGTCAATTTTGGAGAAGGTACCATGAGGAGCTGAGAAGAAGGTGTATTCTTTAGCTCTAGGATGAAATGTTCTATATATATCAGTTAGTTCCATTTGGTCCAAGGCTTCAATTAGATTCACTGTGTCCCTGTTTAGTTTCTGCTTTCCTGAACGATCCATTTCAGAGAGCGGGGTGTTGAAGTCACCCACTATTATTGTGTGCGGTGCGATGTGTGCTTTGAGTTTTAGTAAAGTTTCTTTTACGAATGAGGGTGCCCTTGCATTTGGAGCATAGATATTCAGAATTGAGAGTTCTTGATGGTGGATTTTTCCCTTGATCAGTATGTAGTGTCCTTCTGTGTCTTTTTTGATGACTTTAGGTTGAAAATCAATTTTATCCGATATTAGGATGGCTACTCCACCTCGTTTCTTGGGGCCATTTGCTTGTAAAATTGTTTTCCAGCCTTTTACTCTGAGGTAGTGTTTGTCTTTGACACTGAGGTGCGTTTCCTGCATGCAGCAAAATGCTGGGTCCTGTTTACGTATCCAGTCTGCTAGTCTATGTCTTTTTATTGGGGAATTGAGACCATTGATATTAAGAGAGATTAAGGCATAGTGATTATTGCCATCTGCCATTCTTGACGCTATCTTTATGTTTGAGTGGTTATCTTCTTTTGGGTTTGATTCAAGAAGGTTATTATCTCATTTTTTCCAGGGTGTTGTTTCTCTCCCTGTATTGGAGGTTTCCACCTATTATCCGTTGCAGGGCTGGATTTGTGGAAAGATATTGTGAAAATTTGGTTTTATCATGGAATATCTTGGTCTCTCCATCTATGGTGATTGAGAGTTTTGCTGGGTATAGTAGTCTAGGCTGGCATTTGTGCTGTCTTAGTGTCTGCATGAGATCTGCCCAGGATCTTCTGGCTTTCATAGTCTCTGGTGAGAAGTCTGATGTGATTCGCATAGGTCTTCCTTTGTATGTTACTTGGCCCTTTTCTCTTACTGCATTTAGTATTCTTTCTTTGTTTAGAACATTTGGTGTTTTGATTATTATGTGACGGGAGGTATTTCTGTTCTGGTCCAGTCTGTTTGGAGTTCTGTAGGCTTCTTGTACGTTCATCGGTATCTCTCTCTTTAAGTTAGGGAAGTTTTCCTCCATAATTTTGTTGAAGATGTTTACTGGCCCTTTAAGTTGCAAATCTTCACTCTCATCTATACCTATAATCCTTAGGTTTGGTCTTCTCATTGTGTCCTGGATTTCCTGGATGTTATGGCTTACACGTTTTTTGCATTTTGCATTTTCTTTGACTGTTGAGTCGATGCTTTCTATGGAATCTTCAGCACCTGAGATTCTTTCTTCCATCTCTTGTATTCTATTGTTGATGTTTGCATCTATGACTCCTGATTTCTTCCCAAGGTTTTCTATCTCCAAAGTTGTCTCCCTTTGTGATTTCTTAGTTGTTTCTACTTCCTTTTTTAGTTCCTGGATGGATTTGCTGAGATCCTTCACTTGTTTGTTTGTATTTTCCTGTATTTCTTTAAGGTATTTTTGCATTACCTCTTTCAGGATTTCTTCCTGTTGACCCACGTTCTCCTGCATTTTTCTGAGCGATTTTTGTGTTTCCTCCTCATGGGATTCCATCTGTTGATCCATCGTCTCCTGCATTTCTTTAATCAGTTCTCGTGTTTCCTTTGTAAGGGCATCTAACCGTTGATTCATTTCTTTAAGCAATTTTTGTGTTGCCTCCTTATGGGCATCCATCTGTTGACCCATATTCTTCTGCATTTCTTTATGCAAATTTTGTGATTCCTTTGTGAGTGTTTCATCCCGTTGATTCATCTCGTTAAGCGATTTTTGTGTTGTCTCCTTGTGCGCCTCCATCTTTTGATCCATGTTCTCCCGCATTTCTCTAAGCGATTTTTGTGTTTCCTTTGTAAGGGCTTCTAACCGTTGATTCATGGTCTCCTGTAACTCTTTATGAGATTTATTTGTGTCCTTCTTGTGATCCTCTAATAGGATCATGAGAAGTGATTTTAAATCCAGATCTTGTCTTTCGGGTGTGGTGGGGTATCCAGGACTTGCTGCTGTTGGAGAGTTGGGTTCGGATGGTCCCACATTACTTTGATTTCTGTTAGTAACATTCCTACGTTTGCCTTTTGCCATCTGGATACCTCTGGTGTTAGTTGGTCCTGCTGCCACTGGCTGTTGGTTGGACCTCCTGTGAGCCTGCAAAGCTATTTCTGCCCCCCCTGGATTACCAGGATTCCCCTGGCACCGATTTCTGGGGCCTGCCTGCTCCTGAGTGACTTTGGAGCCCTAATGTGCCTTGCCCCAAGTGATCTTATATTGGGGAGTCCTTGCACATCTAAAGGCTCAGCCTAGTGGATTCCTGGAGCCGAGGTCGCCAAAGGGAGGCTGGTAGGCTCCTGCCCTGTGCAGGGGTGTGTGATCTCTCCTAGGGGGGGAGGGGGCGTCCCTCTGCCAGGCAGAAGTCCCACAGCAGAGCTGGCGCGCTGGTTACGGCAGATCAGCCCAGCACTTGGGAGCCGCATACACACAAGCCGCCCGAGACCCAAGCGATATTATGCCTGTCTGTCTCAGAACCTGGCTGTCCCAACCTCCCAGTCACTGGAGCGAAGATGGCGGAGGGCACTCTCCGTGGAGCCGCTCACCCTGTAGACACGATGGCCCGCCGATCTGGCACCCAGACGACCACAGCGCTGACCCGTTCTCGGGCACAGACGGAGGCCCCAACAGGCCGTGTCCCAAGTGATGTTATATTGGGGATAGGGAGCTTGGGGTACCTGTCTCTTCAGCGCAGTCTGCGGGAACAGAGGTCGTGGAAGGAAAGCTGGTAGGCTCCCGCCCAGTGCGGGGTCCCTCTGCCAGGCAGAAGTCCCACAGTAGAGCTGGCGCACTGGTCACTGCAGATCAGCCCCGCACCTGGGAGCCGCACACACACAAGCCGCCCAAGACCCACGCGACATTATGCCTGTCTGTCTCAGAACCTGGCTGTCCCAACCTCCCAGTTACTGGAGCAAAGATGGCGGAGGAAGTTAGTATTCTTAACTACTTAGCCTTCTCACCAGTTCACATAAACCCTTAGAAAGCAACACTATAAAATTAAAGATGAGGATTTGGACTTTAAGATCATTGGCATGTACATATCAGGTTGGAATCTAGTTTGAGGAATATCAGAATATTTTCCAGTACACAAACCAAATCAAAATCCAAGGTAGCTAAATGAACATATGATTGATAAGTAGTCTGTGCTAGGTGCTTTGTCATGTGTGCCTGAGTGTTTGTGCATGCATGATGCATGTGTGTGTGTGTGTTTGTACAGCACTTTTGTCCAACATGGCTTTGCATTGGTAGGTATGTTCTCTAATGTTAAGTTGCAATTCCACTTCTAGCCCAAAGAATGTTCTTGGAAGCAGTCAGAATGAGACTGAGTATATCTCATAGGGAGACAGTAATTTGAATGGCAGTAAATTGTCCATCTGAGATCACAAGAAAGAGATGCTAAGTCCTTTAAGAATTAAAGAAAACACCCATCAAAGGCTCATGTCATTAAAACCTCTAAGTATAACCTCTACAGGGAAGGATAAGACCACCGGGAATCTTCTGATGGAAGGAATTGGGAGTAACTTTTTAAAATGTATCTATTATTAAATACCAGCTAAAGATTATCCTCAAATCACAGGAAGATTTTTTTTAAAAAACTTGGTAATGACAAGAGAAAAAAAAACAACAAAAATCAGAATTCTGAGGTCACGTGACACACGAGCCTCATTCTGGGTTTAGCAGAACAGTTACCATCGAAGCAATAATTCTCTTGTTCTGAACACAGCAAACAAAGGCAGAGATTGGCAGAGTAGAAAATAACATGCTACACTGAAGTGCTGCTTAGAAGAAATTCACTTCAAACTCAATGATATATATTATTTTAAAAGTGAAAGATTTGAAAAAGTTTCTGTGTAAACATTAAATTAAAAAAAGTGAATGGATATATTGATGTCTAATAACAGGTTTCAGAGAAATAAACATTGCTAGGGGAAAAGATTCACTGCTTAATGATCAAACAGATCAATTCACTAGGAAGATATTGTGACTTTCACTGTGTATAAAATACACAACAGATATTCCAAATACATGGCATAGAGTTGGAAGAAGAAATCGACAAGTACTAAATTATAGTCCAAGACCTTAACATCTGTTCCTGGCAATGAGGAAAATGTGTTGGTAGAAAGATAAAAAGCAAAACAAAAGATATAGAGTACACAATTAACCAATAGTATATCTCTGTATCATCTTTCTTTCTTTCTTTCTTTCTTTCTTTCTTTCTTTCTTTCTTTCTTTCTTTCTTTCCTTCCTTCCTTCCTTCCTTCCTTCCTTCCTTTCTTTCTTTCTTTCTTTCTTTCTTTCTTTCTTTCTTTCTTTCTTTCTTTCTTTCTTTCTAACTATCCATCTATCTATCTTTATAAATAGATAATATATGCAGCTTGTCAGTATGCTACATCAAGCCTATAAAATGAACTTTAATACATTTATAAGAATTGAAATCATCTGAGGCATGTTCATAGATCACAATTGCTAGGGATATACAGCAGATAGTCAATGGGAAAGTCATTAAATATAGGGTAAGTACTTGCCACATTTCTAAACATATCAATATTCAAAAAGGAAACTTCAAAGGAAATATAGAATATACTAAACCAAATTAGATAGAATTATTGTAGTACCCCATATAATACTATATAGTGCATATGAAGATATATGTATACATATGAGGTACATTAGGTTTCTGTGCTTTCTGTATTACATACCCAAAGCAGTTTTGAGAGGTGCATCTAGTGTATTAAATGCAAACAAACAACATGTATTGGTGGTCCTCAAGTGCATGTTTGATTTAGTGATTTATTAGAAGTACTCATAGAACTTAGGAATTATTATGTATGGAGTCATTGTTTATTATGATGGAAAGGTCTTAAGCACAATCTGTAAAGAGAAAAGATAAATGTCTGAAAGTCTAGAGGAATGAGACAAAAGCTTCAAGGACATGCCTATGAGTACAGTGACACAGTATGTACTTAATTTATACAGCAATAAACTGTGACATGTAGTCAAGTGTTACCTCGTCTAAGCTCATGAGTCCAAGGCTTCCTTGGGGCTAGTCATGGAGGCAGCTCCACAGCCCCAGGGGGAAAATAGTGGTTCATCCCAAATAGCATTGTTTGCACAAAGTGACTAGATAAACTGGCACAGTGTGTTTCAAAGTTCCAAGAGCTCAGAACATTCCTAAGAGTTATTACAAACTCAACCCCCAGGAGCTGGTGACAGCCATACCACAATAGGGGGTTTTAATGAATGGTGTGAAGTTTAAGCAACTCAAGCTTGTTCAATTAGCTCTTTCCTACACATAGGGAAAGATTGTACAATCAATATTGTAAATTCCCATGTAAGGAGACTGGGGAAAAACAGTAAAATAAAATAGAAGAAAGGAAACAGAGAACATAGTAGAATCCACTGAAATTTAAAACAAGAAGCTAGGGCCCCAGCTGTGGCTCAGTGGTAGGTTAAGGCTAACATCCACAGATCCTCAGTACTACAAAATAAAAGTGGATGAAGGTGTTAAAAACATCAAAGAAAAAGAAAGACCCACAATGTACTAAAAGCAGATTGTCACAGAAAGTCAACAGAACTAAGGAATTCCTATAAATATTGATGAAGCATTTAAAAGCAATAGGCATTACTGACATCAGAGGAGGTACCAGGAAATGCCCTGCGGTTATTGAGATGTTAAGCAGGACACTGGAAGAAACCTTATGGTCCTAGGTTGTTCAACAGCTAAAAATAAATGAATCAGTTTCCCAAACCTTTGACACTGCCAAAACTTGATCAAAATGAAATGGTCAGCCTGCTTTCAAGTCACTGAAAAATTGAATTTCTAGTAAAAATAACTAAAGATAAAAGAATCTCTAAGCCAGAGTGATTTCAGTCCAAGGTAATATAAAACATTGGAAGGTGGATTAACACCAATTAAAATATTTTATTAATTTTTGAGAATTTGATATGATAATTTTGGTAATTTTCACCTTGTAGTGCCTCTGCTTTACCCCTCCCAGATCCACACACCTCCTTGCCAACCCCGACTCCATCTATGTCCTTCTTAAAAAGATACCTATTTATCTGAGTGTGGGGTCATCCACTGAAGTATGTTTGATCTACCATGCTCCATATCCTTAAAGAAAACTGACTTGCCCAGCTCCTGAAGCCATCAACTGTCATATCCTCCCTTATCTCTAAATATGAAAGTCTTTGCACACCCTATTCTGTGTTAATCCAGGAGCCTTGGGGACAGATGTGCTATAGATAGTCCATTTGTGGCTGGGTACTTCAAAGTTGCCTTTCTCTTCAGTTTGAACAGCTGAGTTTCTGTATTACTACTACCCACTGCACAAAGAAACTTCTCTGATATGGTCTGATAAGTGCATCAATCTGCAGGCAGAAAGAGACAAATTCAGAGTAGTTTGATACTGTGTCGAGTTAGCAAAATAATAGTAGTAGGCTTCCCTTTTTGGCCTATGAGCTCCCTCACCATGGATTATTGACCAAATTTTCAGTAACAGATCCATGTTTCCCCCTATGGAGTGTGCCTAAAATCCAATTAGAAAGTGACTGTAACCTGCTTAAGAGCCATGCCACAATTGTAGCCACGAACACGCTTTGTCATGGTGGTACTTATTACAGTTCTCAGCATTCACAGTCAGGTTGGACTGTTGATCACCCTATGATACCACAACCAATAGCCTGCAAATTACCTTCTAGTGCAAGGGGACCTAGCAGGAAGCTTTCTGTTCAGTACCTACTTAAACTCTCCATGTCCTGTGACCAATGTGTATGTCATCTTCAACAACAGGGTATTACATCAAGTTCTGTGTCCAATGAAGAGCAATGGAAATAGCGTGTAGTGCTTTGGGGTCTCTGGGACACCACTGACTAACAACTCTAGGGGGCATGCAATTCCTGGGAATAAGTCTTTTATTTGGGAATACGGGCTTATGGGATGAGTATAACCCTGAATAGGGTGACTCCAATTAAGTTATTTTATATGAAGAAGTATACACATGTGTATTTAGAAAGCTAATAAAATAACTGGCTTCCATAAAGCTTTTTTCATACTTCCTTAGGATTAGTTAGTCCTTCCCCACCAGCTCCCCCTGTGTGCTCTTCTCTCTATCCTTCCCATTTAAACCTAGTTTCTTGTTATTCCCCTCTCCATCTTCATACCACCTGTGTTTTACTGTTCTTCCTTCTTTAAGATGGCATCATATATATATATATATATATATATATATATATATATATATATATAAAACGTCACAGGGTATTTACTTATTTAAAATATAATTAGATCATTTCCCTTATCCTTGTCCCTATTCCAAACTATTCCAACCCCTTCCATATACCTCTTTTCACTCTCTGTTGAATTCATGGCATTTTTTCTTTAATTATTACTATTGAATGCATGTATGCATATACATGTGTATATACATATACATATATATGTTCACATACATTGCACACATGTGTATATTGCAACACTTACATATGTGTGTATAGCATACATAGACACATATATGGGAATAATACAAATTTACAAATGAGTCCATTTAGTGTTGCTTACATGTTTACGTTTTCAGTGCTAGCTATTTGGTTAGATCTGGGGAAGACTATTCCTCTCTCAACAGTAACTTCTTTTAGGGGTGAGGAGAGGGCAGGCAAGGTAGACTCAATAGGTAAGGCCAGAGCACAGAATATGTAGGCCTGGCTGGGTCTGGAGGATGGATTTGTCACATGCAGCTGTAGAGACTAGAGTTGGGAGGGGCTGTTACTGAGGAGCAGAGGTAGTTTACCTGTGTTCCTATGCTACAAGGTTAGAGGGTCCCCAGTAGGGAAGGGTCTGTGATCTCATAAGTCCTTAAAGGAATGGGAGGGGCCAACAGGAAGTCATATGCATTTATTTACTTATTTTAAACCTATTTGTGTATGTTATTCATGCGTGTGAACTTGCATGTATGTGAATGTGTCTGCTCACGCATACATGGAGGCCTTCATATGTCTTCTTCCATCACTCTACACCTGATTTTATTTATGTATTAATTTTTTCTCATGTGTGTGGTATGTCTACATGTATGTGTGGGTGCTCATATGTGAGAGGTACATGTGTATTTGTGTCTATATGCATATGGATGCCTGTATTGGCTAGGTTTTGTCAATCTGACACAAGCTAGGGTTGTCTGAGAATAGGAAACTTCAACTGAGAAAATGCTTACATCAGATTGGCCTGTGGGTAAGTCTGTGTGGCCACATTCTTGATTAATGATTAATATGGGGGCCCAGCTCAATGTGGGTGGTACTTCCCTTGACTGCAAGCTTCCCTCAATGATGGGCTGTGATCCAGACTGCAAACCAAACCCTTTTCTCCCCCAAAATTGCTTTTGGTCATGGTTTTCATAATAACCCTAAAAAGCAAACTAGGAAAGGATGTGAAGTTGAAATCAGGAACCTCCCTTAACCATTCTTCCAATCAGAATCTCTCACTGAATCCAAAGCTTTCTGATTTGGTTAGTCTCAGTAACAAGATCACTCTGGAAATTCCCGTGTCTCTGATAGCTATGTCATATCCAGAAGACTTTTCTCCTTTAGACTTCCAGCATGCTAAGGACCCCAGGTCACACCAGTACATCTGTAGACTTAGTATCATTTCTATCAGTATCTCAGCAATTTCCATGTGTACACAGATGTACTCATTATACAAGTTTTATGGAAAATAATAAACTTGAGTGGTCCATCTCATTCACCACCATTTCACGAGTTCTGAAGACCAGAATTCAAGTCCTTATGCATGCACAGCAAGCACTTTAAACGTGGAACCATCTACCTATCCCCTTAATTGTAATTTTTTTGAGGCAAAGTCTCACACTATTGAACTTGGATCTTGCCTTTTCTTTTTGTCTTTGTTTCCCCTCCACAAACCCCTCACCCCATGCCCCTTTCTTCCTCCCCTTTGCCTCAAAGAGAGTGCTCCTCTACCCACTCATCCACTCCAGCTTCACTGCTCTAGCATCCCCCTACACTGGGGCATCAAGCCTCCCTCCCTTCTCATTGATGCCAGATACATATGCCATCCTCTGGGAGCTCTGGGTAGTCCAGTTAGTTGGTATTGTTCTTCCTATGGGATTGCAATCCTTTCATCTCCTTCAGTCCTTCCCCTAGCTCTTCCATTGTGGTTTCTGGGCCCAATCTGATGGTTGTCTGTGAGTATCACCATCTGTGTTAATCAGATGCTGGTAGAACATCTCAGGGAGCAGCCATACCAGGCTTCTGTCAGCAAGCACTTGTTGGCATCAGCAATAGTGTTGAAGCTTGCCTTTTCAACCTCAGTGCGAGGCTCACAGGGGAGTCACTACCACACCTGGCATTTGCTTCTGTCTTGGGATTTCAAATTCAGGCCCACATGCATACACAAGCATCAGTGTAAACCACACCAATTGTTTTTTAATTCCATATGTAAAAGTATTTAATATATATGTTGAAAGCTTATAAAATATTTGGACACATTAAATTTTTGACCATTTCTACACTCCTATAGTAAATTTTAGTTATTCTTATAATCCACCACTAATGGAGCCCTTTGTCTCAAAAAGTCTTCCTACTAGTATCATGTATTCTCTTTGTATGTGGTCCACTGAGTTGAATTAAAGTTTCATGCCTGAGTGGGGGATGGGAGGCTACTTACTAGAACAAGGGCTACACCATGGAAGAATAGGACACCTCCTCCTGATCAGCTGTTAAACTGAAAATAGTCTTTCAGGGACAGGTAGGATTCATAAATCCCCGCTTGATCCAAACTATCTCAATAGTTGGTTTGTGGACACAGATAAACTCATTCTAAAAGTTATATGGAAAATAATGAACCATAAAATTGTGCAAACAATTGAGAATAAGAAACTCTAAGCAGTTACCAGATCTATAATTTTATATGGGCTCTAGCAATCAAGGTTTTGTGGGATTGGAGATAAAATTAGAACAAAAGAAGGAACAGAGAATTTAGAAACAAACTGCCAAATATGGGCAGAGCAGCAGTGAGAAATTCCTACATTTCATCTACCTGATACAGGCATAGAAACTATGCAAAACGCAGCCTTCCAAACCACTATGACACATTGGCTTTAATCAATGCAACTAAATGACCAGTAACTCAACACTTACCATTCAGTATGCATAGTTTATGGCAAGGACTTGTCTTAGGAGTTTACTTTCTAAGTCTCTATAGGCATTGAGTAGTTTGCTGCTGTTGAACATCCTCTGGGCAGCACTGATATTCCATCTTTGACTTTGACACACCATCTGGAATTAGGCTACTCAGTGTTTCACAGTGATGGCTTCTTTCACTCAGTGCAATGTACCAGTTTTTCTCCCCTTTCATGGCTCACTTGTTAATTTCTTTGTAACCTGTATTATATTCCTTTGCACGAAGCAGCACAGTTAATTCATTGATCCACCTACTGTAGACTATCTCCCTTGCATCTGAGGTTTAGCAATGATGACTAAAGCTATTATGAACATTTGTGTGCAGGCATTTGTATGTGCATATGTTTTCAACTCATTTGAGAAAGTGCCAAGGAGGATGCCGGCTGGATCTAATGGTAGAGTACATTGCGTTTTATAAAGGAAGTGCCAAGCTGTCTTTCAGAGTGGCTGCACCATTTTGTTTTCCTACAAGCAACAAAAGAGAATCCCTGTGGCTCCACATCCCCACCAATATGTCTTGTCAGCATTATGGAGCTCAATCATTATAGTAGATGTGCAGTGGATTCTCATCACATTTCTATTTTGTAACTCCCTAATAATATATGATGTGGAATGCTTTTTAGTAGGCATCCTTGCCAGATATACGTCTTTGTGATTAGGAGTCTGTTCAAATACGTTTCCCCATTTTAAAGTTAGTTTAATTTTTTTTCATTTGTGCTGTTGGATTTTACACATTCTTTGGAAATATTGCATAATGATCTTGTATGAAGCATGATTTTCACAAAAAATCTCACCTAGCCTAGTCTTGTTATTTCAGTCTTGTGACACAGTCTTCCATCATTATGACTTTTCTTTTTTTTTTAAATTTTTTTAATTTTTTTTATTTTCTAAGTTTTTTTATTTACATTCCAAATGATTTCCCCTTTCCCGTTTCCTCCCTCCCCGAATGTCCCATAAGCCCCCTTCCCTCCCTCTGTTCCCCATTCAACTCCCTTTCGCTTCTCTGTCCTGGCATTCCCCTACATCCAGTCTTTCCAAGACCAGGGGTCTCTACTTCCATCTTCTTGGAAATCTATTGATATGAGAATTGTGTCTTGGGTATTCTGAGCTTGTGGGTTAATATCCCCTTATCAGTGACTGCATACCATGTGTGTTCTTTTGTGATTGGGTTACCTCACTAAGGATGATATTTTCCAGTTCTGACCATTTGCCTAAGAATTTCATGAATTCATTGTTTTTAATTGCAGAGGAGTATTCCACTGTGTAAATATACCACATCTTCTGAATCCATTCCTCCGTTGAGGGACATCTGGGTTCTTTCCAGCTTCTGGCTATTATAAATAAGGCTGCTATGAACATAGTGGAGCATGTGTCCTTATTGCATGCAGGGGAAGCCTCTGGGTATATGCCCAGGAGTGGTATAGCAGGATCCTCCGGGAGTGTCATGCCCAGTTTTCTGAGGAACCGCCAGACTGCTTTCCAGATTGTAATCCCACCAGACTGCTTTTCCAGCTTGTAATTCCACCAGCAGTGGAGGAGTTTTTCTCTTTCTCCACATCCTCGCCAACAACTGCTGTCTCCTGTGTTTTTGATCTTAGCCATTCTGACTGGTGTGAGTTGGAATCTCAGGGCTGTTTTGATTTGCATTTCCCTAATGACTAAGGAAGTTGAACATCTCTTTAGGTGCTTCTCAGCCATTAGATATTCTTCAGGTGAGAACTCTTTGTTTAGCTCTGTACCCCATTTTTTAATAGGGTTACTTGCCTCTCTGGAGTTTAACTTCTTGAGTTCTTTGTATATAGTGGATATTAGCCCAGTCTCAGATGTAGGGTTGGTAAAGATCATTTCCCAGTTTGTTCGTTGCCGCTTTGTCCTTTTGAGAATGTATTTGTCTTACAGAAATTTGTAATTTTATGAGGTCCCATTTGTCAATTCTTGATCTTAGAGCATAAGCTATTGGAGTTTTGTTCAGGAAATTCTCCCCTGTGCCCATATGTGCAAGGTTCTTCCCCAGTTTCCTTTCTATTAATTTCAGTGTGTCTGGTTTTATGTGGAGGTCCTTGATCTACTTGGAATTGAGCTTAGTGCAAGGAGATAAGAATGGATCAATTTGCATTCTTCTGCATGTTGACCTCCAGTTGATCCAGCACCATTTGTTGAAAGGGCTATCTTTTTTCCACTGGATGGTTTTAGCTCCTTTGTCAAAGATCAAGTGGCCATAGGAGTGTGGATTCATTTTTGGGTCTTCAATTCTGTTCCATTGATCTACATGCCTGTCACTATACCAATACCATGCAGTTTTTAACACTATTGCTCTGTAGTACAGCTTGAGGTCTGGGATACTGATTCCCCCAGAAGTTCTTTTACTCTTGAGAATAGTTTTAGCTATCCTGGGTTTTCTGTTATTCTAGATGAATTTTTGAATCGCTCTTTCTAACTCTATGAAGAACTGAGTTGGGATTTTGATGGGGATTGCATTGAATGTGTATGGTCATTTTTACTATATTAATCCTGTCAATCCATGAGCATGGCAGATTTTTCCATCTTCTGAGGTCTTCATCAATTTCTTTCTTCAGAGACTTGAAGTTCTTGTCATACAGACCTTTCACTTGTTTGGTTAGAGTCACACCGAGATACTTTATATTGTTTGTGGCTATCCTGAAGAGCATCATTTCTCTTATTTCTTTCTCAGCCTGCTTAACCTTTGAGTATAGGAAGGCTACTGACTTGCTTGAGTTGATTTTATATCCGGCCACTTTGCTGAAGCTGTTTATCAGCTGTAAGAGATCTCTGGTGGAGGTTTTTGGGTCGCTTAAGTATACTATCACATTGTCTGCAACTAGTGATAGTTTGACTTCTTCCTTTCCAATTTGTATCCCTTTGACCTCCTTTTGTTGTCTAATTGCTCTAGCTAGAACTTCAAGTACTATATTGAAAAGATATGGAGAGAGAGGGCAGCCTTGTCTAGTCCCTGATTTTAGTGGGATTGCTTCAAGTTTCTCTCCATTTAGATTGATGCTGGCTACCGGTTTGCTGTAAATTGCTTTTACTGTGTTTAGATATGGGCCTCGATTCCTGATCTTTCCAAGACCTTTAACATGAAAGGATGCCGAATTTTGTCAAATGCATTCTCCGCATCTAATGAAATGACCATGTGGTTTTTTTCTTTGAGATTGCTTATGTAGTGGATTACATTGATGGACTTCCTTATATTGAACCATCCCTGCATCCCTGGGATGAAGCCTACTTGATCGTGGTAAATGACTGTTTTGATGTGTTCTTGGATTCGGTTGGCAAGAATTTTATTGAGTATTTGTGCATCGATATTCATAAAAGAAATTGGCCTGAGATTTTCTTTCGTTGTTGGATCTTTGTGTGTTTTTGGTATCAGTGTAATTGTGGCTTCATAGAACGAGTTGGGTAGTGTTCCTTCTGTTTCTATTTTGTGGAATAGTTTGAAGAGTATTGGTATTGGGTCTTCTTTGAATGTCTGATAGAATTCCTCACTAAAACTGTCTGGACCTGTGCTTTTTTTTGTTTGAAGACTTCCAATGATCACTTCTATTTCTTCAGGGCTTATAGGATGGTTTAGATGGTCTATTTGATCCTGATTTAATTTTGGTCTTTGGTATCTGTCTAGGAAATTGTCCATTTCTTCCAGATTTTCTAGTTGTGTTGAATACAGGCTGTTGTAGTGGGATCTGATGATTTTTTTGAATTTCCTCAGTTTCTGTTGTTATCTCTTCCTTTTTGTTTCTGATTTTGTTAATTTGGATACTGTCTCTGTGCCCTCTGGCTAGTCTGGCAAAGGGCTTATCTATCTTGTTGATTTCCTCAAAGAACCAACTCCTAGTTTTGTTGATTCTTTGTATGGTTTTATTTGTTTCTACTTGATTGATTTCAGCTCTGAATTTGATGATTTCCTGCCTTCTACTCCTCTTGTGTGTATTTGCTTCTTTCTGTTCCAGGGCTGTCAGATGTGCCATTAAGCTGCTAGTGTATGCTCTCTCCCATTCTTTTTGGAGGCACTCAGGGCTATGAATTTTCCTCTTAGCACTGCTTTCATTGTGTCCCATAAATGAGGATATGTTGTGCCTTCATTTTCATTAAAAGTTAAAAAGTCTTTGATTTCTTTCTTTATTTTCTCCTTGACCAAGTTATCATTGAGTAGAGCATTATTCATCTTCCACGTGTATGTGGGCTTTCTATTGTTTTTGTTGCTATTGAAGACCACCCTCATTCCATAGTGATCTGATAGGAGGCATGGGATTAGTTTGATCATCTTATATCTGTTGAGGTCTGTTTTGTGACCAATTATATGGTTGATTTTGGAGAAGTTACCATGAGGTGCTGAGAAGAAGGTATATTCTTTTGCTTTAGGATGAAATGTTCTATATATATCTGTTAGTTCCATTTGGTCCAAGGTTTCAATTAGATTCACTGTGTCCCTGTTTAGTTTCTGCTTTCCTGAATGATCGATTTCAGAGAGTGGGGTGTTGAAGTCACCCACTATTATTGTGTGAGGTGCGATGTGTGCTTTGAACTTTAGTAATGTTTCTTTTACGAATGAGGGTGCCCTTGCATTTGGAGCATGGATGTTCAGAATTGAGAGTTCTTCTTGGTGGATTTTTCCTTTTTTTTTTTTTTTTTTAATTTAATTTAATTTTATTTTTTTAATTTACATTCCAAATCACTTCCCCTTTCCCGTTTCCTCCCTCCCCGAAAGTCCCATAAGCCCCCTTCCCTCCCTCTTTTCTCCGTTCAACCCCCTCTCATTACTCTGTCCTGGCGTTCCCCTACATCCAGTCTTTCCAGGACCAGGGGTTTCTCCTTCCATCTTTTTAGAAATCTATTGATATGCTGATTGTGTCTAGGGTATTCTGAGATTCTGGGTCAATATCCCCTTATCAGTGACTTCATACCATGTGTGATCTTTTGTGATTGGGTTACCTCACTAAGGATGATATTTTCAAGTTCTGACCATTTGCCTAGGAATTTCGTGAATTCATTGTTTTTAATTGCAGAGTAGTATTCCATTGTGTAAATATACCACATCTTCTGAATCCATTCCTCCGTTGAGGGACATCTGGGTTCTTTCCAGCTTCTGGCTATTATAAATAAGGCTGCTATGAATATAGTGGAGCATGTGTCCTTATTGCATGCAGGTAAAGTCTCTGGGTATATGCCCAGGAGTGGTATAGCCGGATCCTCCGGAAGTGTCATGCCCAGTTTTCTGAGGAGCCGCCAGACTGCTTTCCAGAGTGGTTGTACCAGCCTGCAATTCCACCAGCAGTGGAGGAGTGTTCCTCTTTCTCCACATCCTCGCCAACAACTGCTGTCTCCTGTGTTTTTGATCTTAGCCATCCTGACTGGTGTGAGATGGAATCTCAGGGTTGTTTTGATTTGCATTTCCCTAATGACTAAGGATGATGAACATCTCTTTAGGTGCTTCTCAGCCATTAGATATTCTTCAGGTGAGAACTCTTTGTGGAGCTCTGCACCCCATTTTTTAATAGGGTTACTTGCCTCTCTGGAGTTTAACTTCTTGAGTTCTTTGTATATCTTGGATATTAGCCCTCTGTCGGATGATTTTTCCTTTGACCAGTATATAGTGTCCTTCTGTGTCTTTTTTGATGACTTTAGGTTGAAAGTCAATTTTATTTGATATTAGAATGACTACTCCGGCTCGTTTCCTGGGACCATTTGCTTGTAAAATTGTTTTCCAGCCTTTTACTCTGAGGTAGTGATTGTCTTTGACACTGAGGTGCATTTCCTGTATGCAGCAAAATGCTGGGTCCTGTTTACGTATCCAGTCTGTTAGTCTATATCTTTTTATTGGGGAATTGAGACCATTGATATTAAGAGAGATTAAGGAATAGTGATTATTGCCACCTGCTATTCTTGACACTATCTTTATGTTTGAGTGATTATCTACTTTTGGGTTTGATTAAAGGTTACTATCTCGTTTTTTCCAGGGTGTAGTTTCTCTCCTTGTATTGGCGGTTTCTACCTTTTATCCTTTGTAAGGCTGGGTTTGTGGAAAGATATTGTGTAAATTCGGTTTTATCATGGAATATCTTGGTCTCTCTATCTATGGTGATTGAGAGTTTTGCTGGGTATAGTAGTCTAGGCTGGCATTTATGTTTTCTTAGAGTCTGCATGAGATCTGCCCAGGATTGTCTGGATTTCATAGTCTCTAGTGAGAAGTCTGATGTGATTCAGATAGGTTTTCCTTTATATGTTACTTGGCCTTTTTCTCTTTCTGCTTTTAATATTCTTTCTTTGTTTAGTACATTTGGTGTTTTGATTATTATGAGATGGGAGATATTTCTGTTCTGGTCCAGTCTGTTTGGAGTTCTGTAGGCTTCTTGTACGTTCATCAGCATCTCTCTCTTTAAGTTAGGGAAGTTTTTCTCCATAATTTTGTTGAAGATATTTACTGGCCCTTTAAGTAGTAAATCTTCACTCTCTTCTATACCTATAATCCTTAGGTTTGCTCTTCTCATTGTGCCCTGGGTTTCCTGGATGTTTTGGGTTACACGTTTTTTGCATTTCGCATTTTCTTTGACTGTTGAGTCGATGCTTTCTCTGGAATCTTCAGCACCTGACATTCTTTCTTCCATCTCTTGTATTCTATTGTTGATGTTTGCATCTATGACCCCTGATTTCTTCCCAAGGTTTTCTATCTCCAAAGTTGTCTCCCTTTGTGATTTCTTAGTTGTTTCTACTTCCTTTTTTAGATCCTGGATGGATTTGCTGAGATCCTTCACTTGTTTGCTTGTATTTTCCTGTATTTCTTTAAGATATTTTTGCATTTCCCCTTTCAGGATTTCTGCCTGTTGACCCAAGTTCTCCTGTATTTCTCTAAGTGATTTTTGTGTTTCCTCCTCATGGGCTTCCATCTGTTGACCCATATTCTCCTGCATTTCTTTAAGCGATTCTCCTGTTTTCTTTGTAATGACATCTACCCATTGATTCATTTCTTTAAGCGATTTTTGTGTTGCCTCCCTATGGGCCTCCATCAGTTGACCCATAGTCCCCTGCATTTCTTTAAGCAATTCTCCTGTTTCCTTTGTAAGGGCTTCTACCTGTTCATTCATGTTCTCCTGTATTTCTTTATGAGATTTATTTGTGTCCTTCTTGAAATCCTCTAATAGCATCATGAGAAGTGATTTTAAATCCAGATATTGCCTTTCTGGTGTGATCGGGTATCCAGGACTTGCTGCTGTTGTAGAGTTGGGTTTGGATGGTGCCATATTGCCTTGATTTCTGTTAGTAACGTTCCTACGTTTGCCTTTTTCTATCTGGTTACCTCTGGTGTTAGTTGGTCCTGCTGTCACTGGCTGTTGGTTGGACCTCCTGTGAGCCTGCAAGGCTATTTCTGCCCCCCCCCCATTACCGGGATTCCCTGGCACCAATTGCTGGGGCCTGCCCTGCTCCTGAGTGACTTTGGAGCCCTGATGTGCCTTGCCCCAAGTGATGTTATATTGGGGAATCCCTGCACATCCAAAGGCTCAGTGCAGTGGATCCCTGGAGCTGAGCTTCCGCCCTGTGCGGATGTGCACTCTCCCAATGTGGGTCCCTCTGCAGGGCAGAGCTGTTGCATGGGTGACCGCAGAACTGCCCAACTCTTGGGAGCAGGGAGCACACAAGCTGGCTGAGACCCAAGCAGTATTATGCTTGATTGTCCCTGGGTCTGGAGGTCCCAGTTGCCCTGTTGTCGGAGCTTTTCGAGATTTTTATTATTTTTGCATCGATAGTCATAAGGAAAATTGTTCTGATGTTCTCTTCCTTTGTTGGGTCTGTGTGAGGTTTTGGTATCAGTATAACTGTGGATTCATAGAACAAAATGGGTAGTGTTCCTTCTGTTTCCATTTTGTGGAATTGTTTGAATAGTATTGATATTAAGTCTTCTATGAAATTCTGTAGAATTCTGTAATACAACCATCTGGTCCTCAGTTTTTTATTTTTTATTTTTTGGTTCAGAGATTTTAATGAAGGCTTCTATTTCTTTAGGGATTATAGACTTTTTAGATAGTTTATCTGATCCTGATTTAACTTCGGTATTTTGTATCTTTCTAGAAAATTGTCCGTTTCATCCAGATTTTCCAGTTGTGTTCAGTATAGGCTTTTGTAGAAGTATCTGATAATTTTTTTTAATTTCTTCAGTTTGTGTTGTTATATCTCCCTTTTCATTTCTGATTTGGCTAATTTGGATACTGTCTCTTTGACCTCTGGTTAGTCTGGCTAAGGGTTTATCTATCTTGTTGATATTCTCAAAGAACCAGCTCCTGGTTTGGTTGATACTTTGTATAGTTCCTTTTGTTTCTACTTGGATGATTTCAGCCCCATTTGATTATTTCCTGCCATCTACTCCTCTTGGGTATATTTGCTTCTTTTCACTTTAGATGCTTCATGTGTGTTGTTAAGCTGCCAGTGTATGCTCTCCAGTTTCTTTTTGGAGGCACTCAGAGCTATGAGTTTTCCTTTTAGCACTGCTTTCACTGTGTCCCATAAGTTTGTGTATGTTATACCTGCAGTTTCATTAAATTCTATAAAGTCTTTAATTTCTTTCTTCATTTTTTCCTTGACCAAGTTATTATTGAATTGAGCATTGTTTAGCTTCCATATATATGTGGGCTTTCTCTTGTTTTTGTTGCTATTGAAGGCCATCCTTAATCTGTAGTAATCTGTTAGGAAGAAAGTGATTATTTCAATCTTCATTTATCTGTTTAGGTCTGATTTGAGATTGATTATATGGTTAATTTTTGAGAAGGCATCATGAGTTGCTCAGAAGAGGGTATATTCTTTTGATTTAGGATGAAATGTTCCATAGATATCTGTTAAATCCATATGATCCATAACTTCTGATTGTTTCATTGTGTCTCTGTTTAGTTTCTGTTTCCATGGTCTTTCCAATGATGAGATTGGGTGTTGAAGTCTCCCACTATTATTGTGTGAGGTGCAATGTGTGCTTTGAGCTTTAGTAGAATTTCTTTTTGAATGTGAGTGCCCTTGTATTTGGAACATAGATGTTCAGAATTTAGAGTTCTTCTTGGTAGATTTTTCCTTTGATGAGTATGAAGTGTCCTTCCTTATCTTTTTAGATGACTTCTTTGAAAGTCAATTTTATCCAATATTAGAATGGGTACTCTAACTTGTTTCTTGAGACCATTTGCTTGGAAATTGTTTTGCCAGCCCTTTACTCTGAGATAGTGATTGTCTTTGATGCTGAGGTGCATTTCCTATATGCAGCAAAATAATGGGTCCTGTTTACATATCCACTCTGTTAGTCTATGTCTTTTTATTGGGAAATTGAGTTCATTGACTTTAAGAGATATTAAAAAATAGTGATTGTTGTTCCCTATTATTTTTAATGCTATTTTTATGTTTGTATGACTATCTTCTTTTGGGTTTGTTGAAAGAACACTACTTTCTTGCTTTATCTAGGGTGTAGCTTCCCTCCTTGTGTTGGCATTTTCCATCTGTTTTCCTTTGTGGGGCTGGATTTGTGGAATAGGTATTGTGCTAATTTGGTTTTGTCATGGAATATCTTGGTTTTACCATCTATGGTAATTGAGAGTTTTGCTGTGTAGTCTGGGCTGGCATTTATGTTCTCTGAGTTTCTGCATGAGATATTCCCAGACTCTTCTAGCTTTCATAGTCTCTGGTGAGAAGCCTGGTGCAATTCTGACAGGTTTGCCTTTATATGTTACTTGGCCTTTTCCCCTTACTGCTTTTAATATTCCTTCTTTGTTTTGTGCATTTGGTGTTTTGACTCTTATGTGACAGGAGGAATTTCTTTTCTGGTCCAATCTATCTGGAGTTCAGTTGGCTTTTTTTATGCTTATGCGCATTTCTTTTTGTTAGGGAAATTTTCTTCTATAATTTTGTTGAAGATATTTACTGGCCCTTTTATGATGGGAATCTTTGCTCTCTTCTATACCTTTTATCCTTAGGTTTGGATTTTCCATTGTGTCCTGTATTTTCTGGATGTTTTGGATTAGGAGCTTTTTTTGCATCTTGTATTTTCCTTGACTGTTGTATCTTCTGCACCTGATATTCTCCCTTCTATATCTTGTATTCTGTTGGTGATGCTTGCATCTATGACTTCTGACCTCTTTCTTAGATTTTCTATCTCCAGGGTTGTCTCCCCTTATGATTTTTTCGTTGTTTCTATTTCCATTTTTAGATCCTAGATGATTTTCTTCCACTGCTTCACCTGTTTATGTTTTCCTATAATTCCTTAAGGGATTTTTGTGTT
This sequence comes from Tokudaia tokunoshimensis, assembly GCA_036184795.1. Taxonomy (NCBI): domain Eukaryota; kingdom Metazoa; phylum Chordata; class Mammalia; order Rodentia; family Muridae; genus Tokudaia; species Tokudaia tokunoshimensis. Next base: position 11,459,645 of record BTHU01000015.1, read on the forward strand.
TTCTCTTTAAGGGCTTCTAACTGTTTACCTGTGTTTGCTTGTATTCTTTTAAGGAGTTATTTATGTCCTTCTTAAAGTCCTCTATCATCATCATGAAATGTGATTTTAAATCAGAGTCTTGCTTTTCTGGTGTGTTGGGATATCCAGGGCTCACTGTGGTGGGAGAACTGGATTCTGATGATGCCAAGAAGCCTTGGTTTTTGTTGTTTATGTTCTTGCTCTTGCCTTTTGCCATCTGTTTATCTCTGGTGTTAGCTGTTCTTGCTGTCTCTGACTATGGTTTGTCCCTCCTGAAAGTCTCTATGTTTGTACTCCTGGGAGATCAGTTCTCTCTGGGAGGAATTTGGGTATGAAGAGGATGGTACAGAGTCCTCTCTGGGGTGCAGACAGAAACTAGGAGGATCCTGTCCCCAGTTGTTCCTCAGTTCCCATGTCCTGATGGTTCCAGGCAGGTTCCTCTGAGCAGCAGTGATGATCTTGCCTGTGCACACAGGCTTGTCTGCACTCCTGGGAGGCTAGCTTTCTTCTGGTGCTATTTGGGTATGGAGCCCTGTGGCAGAGAATCAGCTTAGAGTCTGCAAATTAAAAATTTCTTATTGATATTAGCTACAGATTTCTAAAGGTGTTGTTTCTCAAAATGAGTTCAGCAGGAAGGTGCTTTATAAAAGTCATGTTTTAGCTATCAACACAATGAATACTTTGGAATGTAACTACTGAGTATCTTGTGTAGGGTGGTAGGTTTATAAATTTTCAGTGATAAAATAAATAGAACTAAACACATACATATATACTTGTATGAGCAAAATGAGCACACAGAAAGATGAGTGCAAAAGAAGTCAATCAATCTCTTTTGTATTAAAGAAATTGATTATTAGTATATTTAATTAAGCCCAGTATAATGTCCCAAAGAAAATATCCAGATTTTGATATAGTTTTCAGACTACTTAGATGGGGGGAATGGGCAAGTGACACAGAAATGTGTGGTCTTATTTTTTATGAATGCAAGTGAGTCTACAGTAGCCTAGGCAACAGTTTTAAAGTGAAGAGATATTTAATGGGGGGGAAGGAGAGAAGAGAGGGAGAAACACACACAGAGAAAATGGTTTTACTCGACAATTTTTGTGTTCATGGCTTGAAATCTAAGATAGTTGATTATCAACAGTCTAGGACTTTATGTTGTTGAAAAAACAGCTTCCCTGATCTAAAAAGAGTTCCATTAAAGATACTGACTCAAGATACTGAGAAGGCATATGACTAGGGTTTGAGGGCATTCTTGGGTACAAATCATCCTTTAACCATGACATGCAGGAAGCTGAAAGTTAAGGTGTTAAAGAAAGCCACTTGCTAGAAGAATGATTTGAAAAGATCCCAGCTTTTAAACATTAAGGCTTTAAAAATAAACTAACGGGTACACAGTCTATCCACAGCATGACAGTACTTGTTCAGAATCAGAGACACCCTGGTCCCAATTCCTTTAAAGGAGATCGTTTTGATTAGAAGTTTCCTTCATCAGCTACATAAGCTGACTTTGATCACAAAGTTAATAATTGGTCACCATGGGTACTGACACATGTTGAAGTCGTTTCCACCATCCACTGTTGCCTAGTTTTCTCTTTCCAAATGACAATATTAACTATGTAAATTTCAGCCAGATGAACAGATACATTTTCTAATTGCTTAGACAAAAGGACAACTTTTGGTAGTTAAATAGGTTAATCTAGTAAGGAATAGATGCATTGTTCATCTGTTTTGTGGTTGGCAGTGTAAAGCCACTGGATGTGTGTATGCAGTAACACAGCAGTGGAGGGGGGCTTATACACAGAATTACAGGGGTGCCCACATACCTCAGAGGCACAAACTCGTACCTGTGAACGCTAGGATAAATTGATGCTTACATGAGATAGGGAGAGAGAGAGAGAGAGAGAGAGAGAGAGAGAGAGAGAGAGAGAGAGAGAGAGAGAGGTCTTAAAGGAAACTACTTATGAGGCCTAAGCATTCACATGGAGAATCTGTTAAAGAAAAGTCCTGTGATGAGTCAATCATCCCGACTGACACCTTTTGGTGCACAGTGGCCTGAGGCTATTCAGTGGCAGAAATGACAGAAATGATAAACAGAGCTGTATTTTCTGCTGTCAGAAGATGATGTAGGATTGCATCATAATGGAGGACCCTGAGGTTCAGAATCCACTTATTGACTTCTATGTTCAGCTCTATGATGTTCTGGTTTCCATAAACAGTCTGTATCTAGGTCCCTGTGTTGGAGTCAATAGAGTTGGGTTCCAGCAGGCTTCAGACTGTCGGAAACCTGTGTCTTCTTTCCTCCTTGGCATATGCCTGGAGGATGTTGCTCAGCTTCAGTTAGTAGAGGAGTGGTTTTCCAGGAATGAGAATCCACAACAATTGAACAGCAATGGGGAGACATTTAATATTCTTGCTAAGCTTGATCCCGATACATGGAGAAAGAATCATTATAAATGGTGCCTCACTCAAGGTTTTCCTTTCTCTCATCATGTCTTGAGGAAAGATAACACTATCACAATAGATTCTTACCCGCCGTGGCCAGCTTCAAACATTGGTCACTAAACCCACCTCCCTCCATCCACCCCCGCACTGCTCCCACCTCAAATCCAGTCACTGCTCATGACCTGAGTTGTCATTTCTCTTCACCATTCTTTCCCACCTCCTACACTCTTTTTATCATGTTACTGATATTTTTTAGAAAAAAAATCTCCCCTTTTAGATATCTTTTAAATTAATTTTTCAATTACCATACAGAGTGGTGGGTTTGTTACTATATACATAGATAAGTCATCTATATGATGAATTCATCTTCTTCCTCCACTGTTACCCACTTGCAGGTCCTCCCCTCTCTGCAAGTAGTCTTTGTTTCTGCTTTCATGTCTCATGTGTTACTTTACCCACTTTTCTCCTTTTCCCCTCTCTTAAGATCTCTTCCCTCTTTTCCATTTCCTACCCCCATTTCTACTATCATAACACACACACACACACACACACACACACACACACACACACACACACACACAGGTACACACATGCTCACATACATGCACATACATCCACATTAATAAAAAACACAATATTTATCTTTCCTACTCTTGGTTATGTCACTTAACACAATGAGTCATGTTCTATTTCCCTGCAAATGTCATTTGCTTTCTTTCCAGCTGCTTTAAATTCCACTGTGAAGATGTAACACATTTTCTTTAACCATTTATCAGCTGCTGGGCATCTAGGTTCATTCCATTTCTTAACCACTATGAACAACGCAAGCAAGCAATCCAAGTGAATTGACAAGTTTATCCTTATGGTTTGCAGACTAGAGTCCTTCAGAAAAATACCCAAGATGGTTTACAGTTGGGTCTCCTGGTGGTTTTATATTTAGTGTTTTAAGGAACCCTCACAATGAATTACATACTAAAGCCAGTTGTAGTAAATATTGTGTGTTTTGCTGATACTTTCTCATAATAAAATGCATACTGTTCCTTTATGGATATATATTCCATTAAGTGGTAATGTATGTCTTAGGGGTACCACATCCTGAGGCCCATAAGGCTCATATTTGCTCCTCACTTTCACTATTTATTTTTTGTTCTCCAGTATCTTTCCTTTTAAATTTAGCTGACATTCTTTTAACTTCCTTACTTATCATAAAATTATATTCTACTAAGATCCTTTGAACCACATCTATCTATCTATCTATCTATCTATCTATCTATCTATCTATCTATCTATCTATCTATCATCTTTCTTTCTTTCTTTCTCTCTGTCTCTTTCTCTCTCTCTCTCTCTTTCTTTCTTTCTTTCTTTCTTTCTTTCTTTCTTTCTTTCTTTCTTTCTTTCTTTCTTTCTTTCTTTTTCTGAAACTAGAGGCTCAGCAATTCTTATTGTGTTATAAGTAGCAATTGTCCTTGGTAATTTTGACACTCAAATTGTTACATACATCAAAGTGTGTGTCCTTTTAAGTATATATACTTTCATGTATTTTACATGTTCTCAGGAGTGTAAAGAATTTTTAAATTTTTATTTATGCATTTTACGTGTGAGTGCTCAGTCTACATGTATGCCTGCAGGCCAGAAGAGGGTATCACATCCCATTAAAGATGGTTGTAATCTGACATGTGGTTGCTTGGAATTTTGCTCAGGACCTCTGGAAAAGTAGCCAGTACTCAACTGCTGTGCCATCTCTCTAGTCTAGGGTGTAAAGAATTTTTGTTATTCTCTGGCACAAAGAGATGCTGTTCCACACTCTTCTTGCACTGTCCAGTTTTCAAGTTAATCACTTTTGGGAGATCCACCTGCTTCTTAGAAGAGAGTCATCAATTTTATGAGCTTTTAGTAGAAAGACCTAAGAAATAGGTACCTGTGTGGAACCTTGAGTTCACACTGTTTCCTTGAACTGGAGTCCCACCTTTAGGCACTTTCCTTGCTTTTCACCATTTCTTGTAGCTTTTCTTTCTTGCAAGAGCCCAGTTGCCAGCACTCAACGCCGCACTCATAAAGCTCTGCAACACCCTGGCCGCAGAGCAGCAAAGAAGCATCAGGATTTTCTCCTGACTCTCATACTTTTCTCTAAATGAAGAGTATACAAAGATAGAATAGAATCAAGACTTACGGGAGGAGTCCTCCACAATGTCGAATGGGTTATGTCAGACAGTGAAGACTATTTTAAGTTGTTCCTGTTTGTACATAGTTCTGATGTTTGTGTTCCCATTCTTATCTTGCTGATTTAATGTTGTGTTTTGAACGCACAGATCATTAACATGTTTCCACATGTCAAAACATTAAAAAAGAGCGTGCTTCTGGAACTGTCAAATTCTCTCACACCTTTCACTCTCTACAGGTATGCAGTTTCAGTTTCTTTAATACTTCCTATGTATTTCTTAGGGAAATAATGCAAATGTGTTCTTTCTCTTTCTTTTTAATCCCAAGTATACACAAAACAAAGCATGTTGTGTGTGTGTTTGTTTGTGTGTGTGTGTGTGTGTGTGAATATATATGGTCACAATACACTTTTGTAATATTTTTGTAATTTTGTGGTTTATCAATGAGTTTGTCCTTGTTTTTTTCATGGATTTTATTTTATTTTTATTATTTATTTTATTTTATTTTTTAAATTTACATTCCAAATCACTTCCCCTTTCCCGTTTCCTCCCTCCCCGAAAGTCCCATAAGCCCCCTTCCCTCCCTCTTTTCTCCATTCAACCCCCTCTCGTTACTCTGTCCTGGCGTTCCCCTACATCCAGTCTTTCCAGGACCAGGGGTCTCTCCTACCATCTTTTTAGAAATCTATTGATATGCGGATTGTGTCTAGGGTATTCCAAGATTCTGGGTCAATATCCCCTTATCAGTGACTGCATACCATGTGTGTTCTTTTGTGATTGGGTTACCTCACTAAGGATGATATTTTCAAGATCTGACCATTTGCCTAGGAATTTCGTGAATTCATTGTTTTTAATTGCAGAGTAGTATTCCATTGTGTAGATATTTATTAGATATATTTATTTACATTTCAAATGTCCCCTTTCCTGGTCCTTCTCCCTCAAAAACTCCCTAACCCCTTCTTCTCCCCTTGCTTACCAATCCACCCACTCCCACTTTCCTGTCCTGACATTCCCCTATACGGGAACATTGAGCCTTCTCCTCCCTTTGATGTCCACAGCAAACCATAGATAAGCTGCAAAGATGAAAGTAGAAGCCTTTTTGTTGTTATAACTTCTCCTTTGTGTGGATTCAGTCATATGCTGAAATCCCCACTCGAGCAGTGGTCCCTGTTTGCTCACCCACCTGGCATGTAGCATCCTCTCTCCTTAGACTGTCACTGACATTCTTGATTTCTATCCCTGGAGCCCAGTAGGTCCCTCTCTCAATTCTTTTCTTAGTGTATACATGTGTTCTATTTTTAAGTATATAGGCACAGTTTTCATTCTAATCTATCAGGCAAGGAAATGAAAATATTAAGATTAAGTCGTTTGAATATGCAAGGTTATGAGTGGCTGATCTCAGAGGCAGGTATTCTTGTCCTCAGCTTCTGCAGTTTTCCCTTGCCTCTGGGGAGCCTTCCTGTTATATTCCATTTATCTGATCAGCACTTCTACAGATATCTATATAGTTCATGTTTGAACTTTTTCTTTCAACTTATACTTTAAGCCATAACTCTTTTCTTCCTAAATGAATAATGCTACAAAAAGAGGTTCTGAGCTCTAAGTAAACTGACCTGTGTTCTGATCATGGGTGGGAAAGTTTTATTTTTATTTTGTTTAATTATGGGTTGCAGGGTTGTCCTCTGTTGTGTAGCACTTTCCTGAGATTGATATATTCCATCCTGCAGGGAAGTTCCTCAAGCAGGCAGATAACATCTCAAAGGTGCTTTAGGAAGTCCCTGAAATTGACAAGATTCGCTAAGCCCCATCCCTGTTAGTGCAAACAATAAAAGCTGTGACTCTCTCTCAGACAGAAGGAAGCTGAGCTGCAAAGAAGACTGTCATAGAACACCTGAACAAAGTCTCTGAGAACAAACCAGCTGCCTGGAAGTAAGAGAAACCAGCTGAGCTGGCTGAAAGAAGTTTAGAGCAGTCACTTGGAAAAGACTCGCTTCAATGTGTTGAGCTGCCTGCAGGCTGTGCCGTCTGTTCCAGGTTTCCCAGCTTTTGTGAGCTTGGGCCGACCATGGTGAAGCAGCAACCTTTAAGTCATTTCTGTTTCTTTAAGCAATCCCCTACTGGTACCTCTGTATGTAACCCAAATAAAACTTATTGGTTCACCTAGTTGGACTTTGGTAGGATATGTATGTTGGTTTGTCATAGGGATCCCTCTCTCGGGTGAGTAGACATGCATGTTACATCTCCCCATAAGAAGTTTTATCACACAAAATCTCCCTAGAACATTACTACACTGTGTGCTTTGATGGGTCTTAAGAGTCTTTTCAGCTCTGACTGTCTAAGAGCAACTTCTGTTTGCTCCATTCTCATGAAGCTCTTTTGTATTAGTCAGGGTTCTCTAGAGTCACAGAACATATGGGTAGGCTCTATATAGTTAGGGAATTTCTTGATGACTTACAGTCTGTACTCCAACTCCCCAACAATGGTCAGCAGCAGCTGTGGATGGAAGTCCAAGGATCTAGCAGTTTCTCAGTCCCACAAGGCAAGCAGGCAAGGAAGAGTTATTGATTAAATACCATATCTTAAATATTTACAAGACTGGTATTAATCCTACATATACAAATAGAAAAGGTTTATTGTCATGAGCAGATTGTTAGCAAGTTTAATGGTTTGAGGTGCCATATATGATGTTGCTAGTTCCTGGACTTGGTGGTCGTTTCTCACCTGCCCCCCGCCCCCAATTTCTTCTTGAAATGTGTCAATAATGGCTGTGAAAACCCTGTAACTTAGGAAAATATGTCCCTCAACATTCACGAAAAAAGCATTGGACCATCTTGGCAAATCTTCCACAGTAAGTACTAGGACTGATGAATAAATACATGGATTCTCAAATAAGAAGGTAAACATAGTCACTTAATGAGTTTATTTAAAAATAAATTACAGTATGATATACAAAAGTGGACAAGCCCTTTCATAAAAGAATATATACAAGTAGCAAGAGCACATATGAGAGAAGACATGCTGGAAATAAAATCTGCAGTAAGACGGTAACTATAAATAATAGAAATCAAAAAGACTGACAGCATCAAATGCTGGTGGTGACGTAGAGCAACTGGAAGTGTCACACACTTCTGGGAGGAGTGTGAAGTGGCACAGCCATAGGGCTCTGCAGTCTCATAAACACAAATGTGTTCACGACCAAGCAATTTTCCCGCATACTCAGGATGCATGAAAGACACACAGGAGGCCTAAAATGTCTCCAGTAGTCTTCCTAATAAAAGTTAAAACTTAGAAACAAGTAAATGTCCATATGATACAGGACTCAAAAATATCCAAACAGAAGGAAAGTAGATACAGTAGAAATATATACTGTGAATATATTCATTTAAAAGTCCAAGAAAAGGGAAGACTAATCCAACAGCTAGAAGCCTGTTAGGAAATTACTGCCTCTGTTGTAAAGAAGTATGAACATACAGATTGGTAAATCTCAAACCTGGAACAAATGGCTAAGTGAGGTGCCTATTTAACATATCAAAGCAGATCTGGCAGCCAGATTCTCCTAGCATCCTTCAGTCCCTATCTGCTATAGGGCATAGCTGGTATACCCTATCCCCTACCCTAAACTTTTCCAGCCCAGAGCCTAGGCTGCCCTTCCCCCAGATGCTCTTCCCTATGTAATCCAGCCATCTTGTTTACCTGGACCTTTTGGTCTACCCTTTATTATCTTGGCCATTCTTTTGGTAGAACCCACTGTTTGTCAGTTTGTCTCCATATCCATACCCATATCTCTATATATCTATATATTTGGAGTACTGAGAAATCATACATTAGCCTTGCATATAAACAAACCTCAGGCTATGTTAACTCAATCAAACTGTGCCTGAGGTAAACCCACTGGCTGTCCCTAGCAGAGTCACCTATCTGAGCACTGAGCATTTTGCTTTTAAGAACTCTGATGGGGGGCGGGGGTAAAGTAAATTAATTAATTAATTAGTGAAAAAAGGACTCCGTTGGTCTCAGGAATACTTTGCCTAAAATCTTTTGGCTTAGCGGCTAAGAGTAATGGCTGCTCTCCCAGAGGATCCAGCATCAATTCTTAGCACCCACATGACAACTCATAACTGTCTGAAACCCATCTATCTCCAAGTTATCTCTAATACTCTCACATAGACATACATGCAGGCAAAACACCAACGCATATAGAATAAAAATTAATAAATCATTTTCTTTAAAAAAAATGTGCTCTGGTCGGAAGTCCTGAAAATGCATTCTGCTTGTTTGTCTGTTTATTTGTTTATTTTTCTGTATTTCTTTTGAAAGCAGGAGGAGTAGAATTCTGTGACTGACAACTCAAGTTCCTAGCAACAATTCTTACCTCTGGCTGTGACTTTGTGTGCATTGTACAGCAAAGAAGTTGCCTGTTGAATTAACGAGTAAATGAGAAAAATCATCCCCCACTTGCAACCAGTAATAAAGATGAGGTAACAAAGTCAGTCAGAACTAGAAAAGCTGTGAAGGCTCTCAGTGCCAAACTCCTTAAGTCTGAACAGGGAAACAGAAACTATGACAGACTTTTAAATAGAGATAACCTCAAGATGCTCATAGCTGTGAAAAAAGAGCTGAGAAACTCAAAAGGGAGCTTTAACTAAAGCAACTAAGAAAACAGGAACTACATCTAGGCTGAAGAAAAAGAGTGGAGATAGCTCAGAAGCCAAACTTACTCTTCCTGTATCCTGCAATATAAAGGAGACATAACCATTTTTGCAAAACCCACAATCAAACAATACACACATATGCACACACACACACACACACACTCACACAGAATGCACACAGACATACACACGTACACACACAGACATGAACACACACAGAGACACACACAGAGAGACACATACACACAGGAACAAGCACACAAACAGATACGTATAGAGATACACAAACACACAGACGTGCACTCGCACACAGACATGCACACACACACACACACACACACACACACACACATGCCCAGTGTCATGCACAGGAGCTCCTCCTTTCTCTTCCCCTTGAGACTTCCCCATGCTTCTTTAAAATGCACAGAAGTGTCTTTCCCTGGTGGTTCTATAGAATGAGGGGAAGGGGAGTGAACCTGAGATGGGTCAGTGAGGCTTCCTAAAACAAAGGACTAAGTCATGAAGGATAGGTTGAATTCTGAGATTTCAAAGAGCAGGATAAAAGTTTTGGAGATAGCACAGCACATATGAACATAATCAGAAATCTGCCCAAGGACATTAGTAAAATTAAATATTTAGGGTTCCACTTGCTTTAATTCTAAATAAGTGAATCTCCTTCTGCTGCAGTGTCCATTGGAATTTGTCTGGAATTCCACAGGCTCAACTTAAATTTGCCTTAAGAGTGAAGGAGATTTCAAGGGAGGTGTACCTCCCAGCCAGTGGTGGCTGTTTGGTATTAAGTGACATAATTTGCCTCTGCCAAGTGGACCATCATTGGTGAGTGACAGAAGGGTACATACAGGTGAAAAAATGAAGGATGCATGAAAGCATGGGAAGGGGGCGTGCACATCTGCTCTGGCGAGCCATGCTGCTTGGTTTAGGAGACCTGGTCCTTGCTTGACTTGCTCCTTCCCCAGTTGTGTGATTCTGGGCAGAGCATTAATTAATACCTCTTGTTTTGAGGAAGAACAACCAAGAGAAAATGAAAGTGTGCACACATGTCCTGGGCTCAGTACAGCAGTAATTGGTTTAAGTTTTAAGGTATGCTTTATCCAGGGGCATGAAAACCTACAACTATGTTTGGCATCTTGTCAGGAAGCCAGAAAACTGGTGGTGAATTCTGTCACCTAACTATTTTTTTTGTTATTTATTTATTTATTTATTTGTTTATTTATTTATTTATGTTTTTATACTCCAGATTCCCGCCCCCCCCCATCCAGCCTCCGACTGTTCCATATCCTATACCTTCTCCCTACCCCTCTGTTTCCAGGAGAATGTCCCCACCACCCGACCCAACCAGACCTCTAAACTCCCTGGGGCCTCCAGTCTCTTGAGGGTTAGGTGTATCTTCTCTGACTGAACCCAGACCCAGCAGTCCTCTTCTGTATATATGTTGAGGGCCTCATATCAGCTGGTGTATGCTGCCTGTTTGGTGGTCCAGTGTTTGAGAGATCCCGGGGTCCAGGCTAATTGAGACTGTTGTTCCTCCTACAGGGTTATCCTCCTCCTCAGCTTCTTCCCATCTTTCCCTAATTCAACTTCAGGAGTCAGCAGCTTCTGTCCATTGGTTGGGTGCAAATATCTGCATCTGACTCTTTCAGCTGCTTGTTGGGTCTTCCGGAGTGTGGTCATGATAGGTCCCTGTTTGTGAGCGCTCCATAGCCTCAGTAATACTGTCAGGCCTTGGGACCTCCCCTTGAGCTGGATCCCACTTTGGGCCTGTCTCTGGACCTTCTTTTCCTCAGGCCCCTCTCTATTTCCATCCCTGCAGTTCTTTCAGACAGGAACAAATATGGGTCAGAGTTTTGACTGTGATATGGCAACCCCCTCCCTCACTTGATGCCCTGTCTTCATGCTAGAGGGGGGCCTTTTAAGTTTCCTCTTCCTACTGTTGGGCATTTCATCTAAGGTACCTCACTTTAAGTCCTGAGAGTCTCTCACCTCCTAGGTCTCTGGTTCATTCTGGAGGGTCCCCCAACCTCCTCTCTCCTGTCTTTTTCCATTATGCATTCTTGCAGTTTTCATCTGTGTACAGCTGCAAATAACTCCATGTCCAAGACAAGAATGGTGGCATTCAAGACTTGAGCAGCAGAAATGTTCCCTCTATGGTGTCCTGCCACTCAGTGTAATTCAAACAGATTGATTCCATTTCAAACATTAGTTTATCTTGAATTTCCTAAGCCTGGAGAGGCACATTCCAGTGGTTAGTATTTTATAAATGCAGCTGTGGCAGTCATAAACTGTGACTGGCATTTGAAAAGTCCAGAGAACCCATTCTAAGCAGAGCAGAATAATTGGCTGTTTAGGACTTCCCTGCTGTATCTTCACACGAGCCAGAACATGTGTGCACATGCATACTTGAACAACAGATATCTGTATTTGTCAGTGTACATTCATCAGAGCTTTTGCATATGTGGGAAAGAGATAAGGTTTGGGTGGGGGCTAAGCATATGAGAAAGAACAAGAGAGAGAGAGAGGAAGAACATCATTGTATTTCATCTTGTTCACAGTTGGGTTGTGGCTGTCTGTTTTTAGCAGGAGTGGTACAGGCGTGGCAGACCCGTTTTAAAATATTCTGTAAGCTCCTTGGCATATGCACAGCCACTGGGGCACAGGTGAGCAAGGATGACCCTTGTTGGGGAGAGAAAGTGTCCCCACTGCTGCCACCGTGGATCAGCACAGCTTTGGTGCCTGAGGCTGGGGGAGTTTGAAGCTTTAGCCTGGACGGTTGCCTTCTACCCAGGGACAGGACAGTAGTGGGGAGGAGAGCCTTCTCCTAAGGCTGTGTGGGACAGAGGGAAGACCTAACAGAAGCAGAGGAGGAGAGGGGGCACGAGAGCAGGAGCTTTGTCATTACTGTAGTTGACTTACAAGTTTGTTCTTGTGCATGGCCTGGCTTTGGGATCATCTAAGCAGGGAGAGTCTTGGCGTCCTTGTTGTAGACAACAAAAGTGATTTTCCTTTTATTTCCAATGTGGGAAATGAGAGAATTTTGTATCTGGTTTCTCCTCATTATAGAACTCGTATACTTACTACTTTTACAACAATTAAATATCTCTCACGAGTTTATATCTATTCTCTGTGACTAACCTCTAGACATGAATAGATAAGTTGCTTCCAAAGTGTCTGTGGTGCTTGGCAGAAATGTCCCCTCTATGGTATCCTGCCGCTCAGTGCATTTCAAACTAACTCCAAATGTTAGTTTTGTTATTCATTAGCTGAGTGACTTGAAGGGTCCTCCACAGGCCCTGCAGCCTCATGTGTGAATGGTGGGCACAGAAACCTTCCTGTCAGCTTAAGAACATGGGAGGTACATGGTGGATGGCATCAGCTCTCAGTGTGGCTCTAACAGGATGCCAACAATTCATGCCTAAAATGTGACTCAATAAAATGCTCAAATAGCAACACCGAGAAATACCCACTATGCTTGTCAAAAGGATGGGAAACCAAGTCTCCTCAAGGTATTTGCTGTCGTAAAGCCAGGAGACACCTAAAAACGTGCCATTCCACAGATACTGTGCTCTTTCTTGCAGCCCATTCGCATTTGTACCCTCTCTCGTTTTACTTCAGACAGGAATCTGAAGATAGTCCTAAGGTCTTCTCTACCTTTGCATCTCAAAATTCCAACCTAATTAACGGCTTTTGCTTAATTTTTAATTAGGCTAAATATAACTTTTTTCACTCCTAATCAGCCCCTAGAGAATGCTATTCCTTAACTAAACTTTCTGTCTTTTTCAGAACTGTCATCTTTGTCCCAGATGTGGGTCTTCCAACACTATTTTCTCTGTCATGCTTTCTAAAATTTTATTAGAATTTTTTCATATTATAAATTTTTGTTGTACCCTTTTTCCTTCTTCAGCTCCTCTCTGATCCTCTCTATTTCCCTACTGACATAAATTTATCTACACTCCCCTTCTCTGTTAAACACACACACACACACACACACACACACACACACACTCAAAACAAAGAAACTTTAAAAAAAAAGAAATAAAAAAACTCATCAAAACAATAACAACAAAAACTACACAAAGTAAAACTTGGAATCCTTTTTATGTTGGTCAGCTACTAAGTAAAGGGTCCACCCTACACTGAGGTTGATATACCCGAGGACACTCCGTTGGAGAAAATTGATTTTTCCTTCCCAGTAGGTGCCAGTTGCAAGTATATTCTTGGTTCAGGGTGGGACCCTGTCTGTTTTTCCTTCTAAGTGCTGAGACTGTGTCTGGTTTGAACCTTCGCTCTGCTTGTCCATACTGCCAAAGTCTTTGCAAGTTCATATAAGCATCTGCGCTGAGGTTTCTGCAGATTGTTTCCTTTGAGTCACCCACCATGTCTACCTTTTACAAGCCTTCCACCTCTTGTTGTGTTTAGATGCATGACATTATCTGAAGTTAATCAGCAGAGGATTTGGCTCTAACCCATTGTTGTGAAGAGCTGCAATGCTTGATCTTACTGGAATTCAATTTATATGCCTAATAGTTTTAATAAAACATATAATGTAGGTATTAGACTTAGGATACCTGTTTCCTGTATCCATAAGTTCAGATGAGTGGCTTAGAGACACATGCTTAGATCTGCCATCTAACTTGACCTCAAGACTCACTGCTGTTGTAGAGGCTATCTGCTGAAAGCTGCCTTCAGCTTGGGATGTTGCTCAGTGCTAGAGAACTTGTCCTTGTCCATCATGTCCAGGGGCCTGAAGTCAGTTCTCAGCACCAGAACAAACAAGAAACAATGAGAAAACTTCCTTAAGCATTTGTATATGTCATCTGTGAAAATCACATGAAATTGATTTAATAAAAGGACTTTTCATTATTTTTATTTATTTTGGGATATTATACATTGTGTTCAGAGTTCCAAATCTATTGGTAGAACTTATAGATAGTATTCTCTAAATATTTTGGCAAATCTCCTTCCTGTTGGTAATTTTCCATTATTTTTCATATGATTTCATCTACTCTCCCTTTCTTCATAAAATTTCCAACTTACTAGTCTTTTCAAAGAAATACCTGTTATGGTTTTTGTTTTATTATTTTGCATTTTTAATGCTTATTTTCTATTTGTTATGCATTCAGCAATTTAGTTTTTCATTGTGATTATTGTGATTTAAAGCATTTTAAGTTAAATTAATAGTTAATTTGTCATCATTATTTCTTGTTTAACATTGTTTACTTTTAAGGACAAGCAAAGTCCCATATATATATATAAAACTCCAACCTACCAACCTACAACCTACAATTTCTTGTGTTGGAGCCAATATCATTCTTAATGACAGTCATCTATAAATGACTTTTGTTTATAGGTATTACTTAGAAAAATGCCTTAACTCATTGATTTGCTTTCGGGATCTTGAAGATTATTACATTCAAACCATTCAGAAGTGCTGGGAAAAGAGCTAGCCAAGCAAGCCACGATGGTGATGTGGTTATGACAGACTTTCCTCCCATTTCTGCTTCTTGAGTCTACATTTGCTCCTCTCCCATTTCTTTTAGGTTTCTGGAAATGATGCATTATTTTTTTTTATTTTTATTTTTTTATTCTAGCAGTTATCTGTGTACCTGGCATACATTTTTCTTTTATTGAAAATATACTTTTTTCATAGAGTTTATTCTAGTTTCCCCTCCCTTTACTTCTTCTACTTCCTTCCCACCTTCCCTCCCACCCAGATCCACTCTTTTTCTGTCTCTTGTTGGAAGAATGTCAGGCATTTAAGGAATAATAATAAAATCTAATAAGAAAACAAAACCAAAGAGACAGAAGGAAAAGAACACAAGAAATGAAGCAATAAACAGATATAGATGTAGAGAGACACTCCTTTTTACATTCAGAAATTCCATAAAAACAAAAAACTGGACATCTTAATATATACACAAAATCTGTTGGGCAAAATAAAATAAAGTGAAATAATAGTGTTCTATTAAAAAAGGAAAAGTCCTGACTCAACATTATGAGACAAGAAACTTCCAAAGATGACATTTAGTGTGTTTTCTATTGTCCATGTATAGTGAGTGGGGCATGATGCCTTATTTAAGAGTAGCTTATTTCCCCAATGAAACTCCCTTTGAGATAGGGTCTGGGTTAGGGATGGGGACATGTGACCACTTCCCCTTTCAGCTCTAGGTTCAGCTATAGGTCCATCTGGTGCAGATCCATGCAGGCCCATGCATGTTGCCCAGTCGCTGTGACTACATATGTGCATCAATGAATATAGTGGAATGTCATTAGGAGTCACTATATTGCTACATTCCCTTTGTAGAACAGTAGTATTTGTTTTTCCTCTAGGTTCAGGGACTATTTAGTCTCAAGTTCTTTGTCACTTAGGTTGTGTTAGATATGGATTACATATTATGAAAGGAGCCTTAAATCAAATCAGATACTGGTTGATTACTCCCACAAGTTTTGTGCTACCATAGCACTAGCATATCTATCTAGGAGGCAGGTCACCACTGTAGATAAAAAGGATTGTGTCTAGATTAGTGTTTATGTTTCTCCTTTGGTAGTGTGCAGAGTGCCTTCTGGGACCAAGAATTCATAGGGGTGAAGGTCTAGGCAGACTCCAGGTCTTAATTCCTCTGTGTTCTCTGAGTTTTATGTTATTTTGAGCAGTAGTGCCTTGCCATCAGTGTGTGGAGAACAACCCGTAGCCTTTGCAACACCTGGGACTATTTGGTGGTTCAAATGGAACCCCTTTGGCCAACAACTCAATTATATTAGATGCAATCTATTCCTGGTACTGAAGCCTCATGTAGTGATGAGAGATATCCAAGTGTGGCTCTATCTTCCTCATTATTTGACATTCCACTTAGAGCATCTTCATATGTATATATACTTTAAGAAGTTTCTATTGTGTTAGGTTTCCATATGGCCCCTCAAATGGCCCTTAATTTTTGCTTTTCCTCTCATATTCTCTTCCTCTCCATTTGACCCTCTCATTACAGTCCTTACTCCCATCTCTCCACAATGTCCCTTCCTTCAGAGATCTGTCTCTCACCTCTCGTCCCTTACTCTATACTCATCTCCATAGTTCTGTAGATTATAGGTTGCTTATCTTTGACTTAACAACTAGCATCCACATATAAGCAAATGCATACCATATGTATCTTTCTGGGTCTGGCTTACCTCACTCAAGATGATGTTTTTCTAGTTCCACCCATTTCATGATTTTTTTAAACAGCTGAGCAACATTCCATTGTGTTAATGTACCACATTATTTTTATCTATTCATCTGTTGACAGACATCTAGGCTGTTTCCAGTTTTTGTCTATTATGAATAGAGAAGCAATAAATGTGATTGAGTAAGTGACTCTGCAGTTGGATGAAACATGGCATATACCCAAACTGGATCTTGAGGTAAATTGGTTCCTATCTTCCTAAGAAATGCTACACTGATTTCCATAGTGACTGCATGAGTTTTCACTCTCTCCATCAATGGATGAGTTGCCCCCTTGCTCCACATCCTCATCAGCATGAGCTATCATTTGTTTTATTGATCTTGGCTTTTTTGACTGGTGCAAGATGGAAATCTCAAAATAGTTTTTATTTGCATTTCCATGATGGCTAAGGATGTTTAACATTTCTTTCAGTGTTTCTCAGCCATATGAGAATACTGTTTATATCTGTACCTCATTTTAAAATTGGATTATTTGGGTTTTGTGATGGGGTGTCCAGTTTTTGAGTTCTTTATGTATTTGGGATGTTATTCCACTATTGGATGCATAGTTGGTAAAACTCTTTTCTCATTCTGTAGACTGCCACTTTGCCCTATTGATGATGGTTTTTGCTGTGGAGATGGTTTTCAGTTTCATGAGGGCCAATGGATTAATTGTCGATTTTAGTGCCTGTTCAACCCATGTTCTGTCTAAAAAGTCATTTTTTGTGCCAGTGAATTCAAGGCTATTTCTCACTTTCCTTTCTACCATGTTCAGTGTATGATATTTTGTGGAGGTTTTTGATCCATTTAGAGTTGAGTTTTGTTCAGGATGATAAGTATGGATTTACTTGGAGTTTTCTGCATGTTGCCATTCAGTTTTACCAGAACCATTTGCTGAAGATGCTGTCTTTTTTTCCAGTGTGTATTTCTGAATTTATAAAAATTCTGGTGTCAATAGGTGTGTGGATTTATATATATGTTTTAAATTGTATTCCATTAATCAAAGAGTCTTTTTTCTTGCCAATACCATGCTGTTTTTATTATGATAGTTCTGTCATAAAATTTAAGGTCAGGGATGGTAATACCTCAGCAATTTTATTATTATTATTTTTTCAGGATTTTTTTTAACTCTATTGGGTGTTTTATGTTTCCATACGAAGCTTAAAACGATTCTTTCAAGATCTTTAAATAATCATGCTGGTATTTTGATGGGGATTTTATGGAATCTGTAGAGCAATTTTGGTAGGAGGAGAATTTTTACTCTATTATTTCTACCAATCCATGAGCATGGAAGATCTTTTCATCTTCTGATAACTTCTTCAATTTCTTTCTTAAATCTTAAAGATTTTTTTATTATATAAATCTTTCACTTCTACCCCAATATATTTTCTATTATTTGTTACTATTGTGAAGTTGTTTCCCTGATTTCTTTTGCATCCTATTTGTTATTTGTATATAAGAAGGCTACTGGTTTTTGTGAGTAAATTTTGCAACCTGCTACTTTGCAGAAGGTGTTACAGGTCTGATTAAATTGCTTCTCTGATTTTGATTTAACTCTGGTAGGTGGTATGTATTAAGAAAACTAGCAATTTCTTTTAGATTTTTGATATACATTCTTATGATTCTCTGATTTTCCTCAGTATCTGTTATTTGTCCTCATTTTCATCTCTAATTTTATTAATTTGGATCTTCTCTTTCTTCCCTTTGATTAGTTTGGATAAGGGTTTGTCAGTCTTACTGATTTTGATGTACATTTTAAAAAATCACTTTTGTTTCATCATTTGTATATAGCATTCATAGGTCATTTAAAATAATATACTTTAATAAATTCTGCTGTTAGTTACTGAGCCCTATGATTGAAGCAGAGAACATTTCCAGCATCAAAAATCACACATACCATGTTCTATTCAATAACACCTCTCTCTTCATATCCCACCTCTCTTCAGCATCAGGTGAGCATTGCTAGGGGCCTGTCCATATGGTTTAGAATTGATTTTTCTGGAGTTTTGTGTGATCAGAATACCATGGCTTGTGGCCTTTTCTGATATGTTTGCCACAATGATCTACATATTTCCAATAGTTCTAATCCTTATTCAGTGAAATAAATCTAACCTAATTTTTCCCCTTTCCCTTCTTTCTTTCCTCTTTGAAGGTTCTGCACTGAAAAATCTTGGATTTTAGGTATAAATATGTAAGGATTACATATCAGGAGTTATACATAATCTATATTTTTCTATTTCACCTATTTACCTGCAATCTTGTCTCTTACATATTATTTACCATTTGACTTATTTTCTTCCTGCTTCACACAACTATTTGAGTGACCTTCAAGTGTGTTTCTCTGTGTAAATATTTTTTCTAGAGGTCATGAAAGTTGTAAGTTTTCTGAAACTACTTAACACTGGCATGCCTTTTCCCAGCTATCTCAGTGGATAGCTAGTCTAGATGCTGAACATAGGGTTCTAAGAAAAACATTTCTTCTGACTTTCTTTTTTCTTTTGCTGTTATGAGCTCAGATGGACTACAAGGAGAAATACACCCACTGGGTCTTCTATCGCTCAGATATTCAATTCAGCACCATCTGCTTCTGCATCTCTGATTATCATCATTTTAAATCGACTGTCAAAGGCAGAGCCTCTGTTCAGTGCTTTTCCAGAGAGAATGGGTACTGCTCACCTGTGAGTCTTCTTGAAAGGGAGGTTCGTTATGATTAGCCCTTGGTGATGGCACACTGCTGGTCTGCAGATTTCTTTCAGAGCAGCGTGGTCCTGCTCTTCTTCCTTATGCCTGAGATACTCTCTTTAATCTTCCTGAGCATTTCAAGCTTTGTTTTAAATATTTTCTTTTTTTTAAATCTCCCATTAGAACTATTTTCATGTGATTTTAAAAAATAAAAACAATTCTAATTTGTGTAGTGTGTGTTTATGTGTGTGTTTGTGTGTGTGTGTGTGTGTGTGTGTGTGTGTGTCCCAGAGGACAACTTTTCTTTCTATGGATCCAACTCTGGTTATCAAGCTTGGCGGCAAGCGCTGTGATCCACTGATCCATCTTAGCCATCATCTCCTGAGCTCTTAAAGCTTGCATTTGTCGAGTCTATGTTTCCCATTTGTGGTTTAATTCCATGTTTTTCTTTTCTCCTACATTTTTGGTTTCCAGACTTGCCTATTGACAATTCAGGGACTTATATTGACACCGTAGGGAACTCACATTTTTGCAACAAATTACTCTATGTTTACAATGAGAAGTAGAACCACAGAGGAGAGAGAGAGAGAAGAGCTGGTGTGTGGCTCTTGCTCTGCCAGGCTGCCTGTTTGAGCTTGTCTGTTCCTGCAGATGAAGGCCAGGGCATGGTGCTGTGTGGGATCCTTCAGAAGCTGTTAACGTCATAGCCAATACTGCTCTTGCTTGAGGCAATTATAACCAAAGTGGAGGTCAAGCAGCATAGAGCATAAGGATTAATCTAAAAATAAGAACAAAATTACTAATTCCATAGACATTTCATGGAAGGCCATGCTTTACATGTGTCACCATAACTTATTTAAGGGTTGTTTTTTGTCATTTTTTTTGAACATCTAACTCCAGTCTACTCTTTCTACAAGTCATTGGCTACTTCTGTTAAATAGATGAAGACAATTCAAGTTTTTTCCCTCTTTCATTACCTCTGTAAGTAAGTTGAATGATGGAGTTACAGATATTTGTCTATATTATCTGTAAACACAAAGTACCTTAGAGCCATACTATGTATACTGGAAGAGAAGGGACATGGGAGAGAGAGGGAGATAGGAGTGTGGAATTGGTGAAGGCTAGTCGAATAAAGAGTCAATGGGAAAATGAATGAAGGTAAAATTTGCACATGGGAAATTTAGCTAGCTTTTGACCCTCCTTAACATCTCTAAGAGCTCTACATACAAGATTGGGTAGGCTTCACATTCAAGGAGCCTTGGTTGGGGGTGACCTTATAGATAAGAGCCAAGTGAACTGTAAGAATATTAATTTTAGTTTTCAAAGAAATGAATTTTCTTAAGTTTATGGAAGAAATAACATGTTCTCTCTTGTATGCATTGTTTCTGTGATCTGAATAAAACCATCTCTTGTTTTGTGAGTGTTCTGGGATTTAATTAACAAGATTTATTCAGATGCCAAGAAACAGCCATTTAAATCTTTGAATCAGATGTAAACTTAATATGATCTCTTATCCTGTGGATGTGGGTGAATGGTGGAAGAGCAAGCAAAGCTCTCTTTGTTGGGGCTCAGATTACTAATTTAAAATAGGTTACATTCTGGGGTAGCAGAAGCTCATACTCTCCAAATCAATTTCTTCTTTTAAAAAAAGGTGTTTGCTGAGCAAGTGTCTTTAAGGGAGTTTTATTCATAATAGCTAGAAACTGGAAACAACCTAGATGCCCCTCAACTGAAGAATGGATAAAGAAAATATGGTACATCTACACAAGGGAACTCTATTCAACTATTAAAAACAAAGAGAGCATGAATTTTGCAGGCAAATTTATGTAACATGAGAATATCATCCTGAGTAAGGTAATTCAATCCCAAAAGGACACGCATGGTATGTACTCACTTACAAGTGGATATTAGCCATAAAATACAGGTATCATGTTACACTTCACAGAATCAAAGAAGCTGGGAAGGCCCAAGCATGGAAGCTTAAATCTCACTTAGAAGGGGGAATAAGATAGTCATAAGAGGCAGATGGATGGAGGGAACTGGGATGGAGGGGAGAAAGGGGAGGAAAATGGAGATTCAGGGTCAGGTGTAGGGAAGGACAGGAGAGATGGCTAGATAGCAAGAAAAACAAATGAAATCTGCAACTGACAAGGGTGAGAAGGTAGAGGCATCTCCAGGATGAGACAGAGACTTGGGATAAGGGAAGTGCCCAAGAATCAACAGAGGTAAACTTAGTTGTGATTTACTACATTGGGGATAGGGAATTTGAAGAGGCCACCTTCTGTAGCCAGGTAGGAACACCAGTGGAGCAATAGAGACCCAATAGCTCTGAGATC
Organism: Tokudaia tokunoshimensis; assembly: GCA_036184795.1. Lineage (NCBI taxonomy): Eukaryota > Metazoa > Chordata > Mammalia > Rodentia > Muridae > Tokudaia > Tokudaia tokunoshimensis. Next base: position 11,481,150 of record BTHU01000015.1, read on the forward strand.
CTAGCCCTGAGTCTACTTCCAGCTTCAGTCATTTGTTCATTTTTCAATTTACCACTTGACTCTTTCTAAAAATATATAGTCGCTAAATGCGCAGAGATTCTCCAATGGGCTTTGTGTTAGGCCTGACTCCTGGGCACAAAACCATCAGAGTAATAGAATGTTGCAGTTCATTGCATGGAATACAGCGGCCTATCAGAGGGGTACGGGATGAGATTAGCGGACCTTACTGGGCCTGAGTAAGCTGATATGTGGTTAGTTATCTGGGTTCTATAATGGAATCAGTACTCCTTCCAGGCCACTCAGGATAAAGAGTGTCCAGTAACATTTAGCCTTTCTTGGACTTCCTCAAATATTCCGTAACTGCTCCTCCCTGCTCGTTCCATCCTCTTTGCCTCCCATATTTAAAGCATTGTTTGTATATGGGGATCATATCTGCTCTGTGATTCCCCACTAAATGGTGTTTCAGGAAGTCAAAGGCTGACAAGGGTGCCCCAAGTCCTGAGCTTGGAGCAGGACTTTCCATTTGTCATCCTGGAGTCTGGCCACCTTCCCACCTTCCCAGCATCCTGTTTGAGTCTTTGGTTTTGCATCATTTGTCTAATGCAGCTCCATCTGCTGTGGCACAAAAGATCATCCAGGCAGAATCATATTTTTCTCAGTGTCACTGGTACTGGCAGCCAATCTTTCAAAGAGGAAGTGCTTTCAATTTGGGTGATTTCAGAGATGATAGGCAGTGCTGGAGAGCAGGGAGGTGTGAGCACTACCTAATGCCCCTTGCAAAGGAAGAGAGTCCTCAGGCTGTTCTCTACCTGCACACCCTGGCCCTTGCAGTTAAAGGCAGGTGCAGCTGCATTCGTTCCAGCAGGGTAGGCTGTGCAACCTCAGGAAATGACTGCCGTGAGTGTAGAGACACTTCCTCACTTCTTGGGCGGCATATTAGCCTTCCTTCCAGAAACACTGGCTTACAGCTAGTGTACTGATGCAATTCTTCTGTCTGCTATCTGCTGAGAGAGGGTGATGGAAGACAGGCCACGTCAAGGTGAAATGGAGACTTGATCTACACTGGCTGCTGTCTCATTTGTCCTTGATGCCTAGAATCTCTATCAGCAGTGGAACTAGACCCCCTTTACCTTGTTCTTGCAGTCCTAGGAGCCTGTTGTCTGTGAGAGACAGGTTCTGTAACAAACACTGATGTGATTTCTAATTGAGGCAAAGGAACAGGGAATCGCAGACCTTTGTGCCTTGGTGGCACACCCATTTCTTGTCTTTGCAGTCAAAGTAGCTTATCAGACAAACATTTACAGAAAATCTTTGCTGCACTGACTTTTAGAGATCTAGAAGGAAATAAAGACAGTCAGTGCTCTTACAGGGCCTTTGAATCCATGAATTTGTGTCTCACATTCAATCAGCATCTATTCTTTACAATCTGCTACTGCCAGGCTGTCTTTCCTTTCTCTCTGACAAGTCTCACCAACCATTGGTGGACCTTGCTCTGTGCTCTGCATTAGGGAAGACCTGTGGTCCATACATCAGGATACTGGTTTCTCCTGAAAGGGAAGTGGCCTCTTTTCAGCTCTGAATCCCTACTGGGCCAAGCAAAGAGTGGGGATCTGTGGTGCAGTGGACTGTGCCTGAGAAACATATTAAGGTTGAGTGAGTTCAGAAACCCTGGTACCCTCACACCTGAGGACAGTAAGTGTTTCACCTTCCTGTCCTGGAACATGTTACTACAGCACCCTGTGGAGAGGAGTGTCCTTCTCATGTTGGGACAGACAGAACTTAAGAAGAGATTGTATAGTAAGGGAAGACTTGGAGCCAGGAAATAGCATTTCGTCAGGGTCCAAGTCTGGATCTGGGGTTGCGCTTGGCACAAATCACCTGATTTTTCTTATATACCACATGGAATGGGTAAGACAGAGCTAAAATCACCCTTGGCATACTAAATCAATGCTTTCATGTGCAGAATCACCTGGCAAACATTTACACAGAACCAGCTGTGTGAGAGGCTTCCTTCAGGAGGGTTTGGTGCTGTATCTCATGGTTTCCAGTGGAAGGCTTGTTCTTCACCTAACGGAGTCTGCTTGGTTGCTAGCAATTCCTTCCTGTCCTCATGACATCTTCTCTAGTTTTGCGTCCTGGAGCTTGATTTTATGTTCATGTTTCTGAAGCCTCAATTACTCCTCATGGAAGGTTTCTTTAGTCTCACTTCACTCTGCTGGAGTGGATTTCTAGCAGTCAGATTGTTCCCTCCCTCCCTCCACGGCACTCCTATGCACGAAGTGGCTATTGATGTGCATGTTCTACCTTCTCCCTGACGGTGAGCTCAGAGCTTGAGCCCTCACCGTGTATAGCACTGGCCTCAATTCACTGGCCTGTCAGTAAGTGAGCATCGCCCTGAGCATCTTTTCTTCTTTTAACAGTCTATAGGAGCTAGAGAGATGGCTTAGCAGTTAAGAGCACTTGTTGCTATTGTGTAGAATGCAGGTTCTATTCCCAGCACCCACAAAATGTTCACAGCTGTCTATGACTCCAATTCCAAGCTTTTCAGCACCTTCTTCTGACCTCCAAGAGCACTTGACACACAGTACCTGTACATACATGCATGCAAAAGTTTCATTCACATAAAAATAAAGTTAAAGAATAAAAACAAAAACAAACCAACGTAGGATGGTATATTGGGAGGCTGGAAAGCTGTGTGATTGGGAAAGCATGTCCAGAGGAAGAGTGAGGTCAAGATACATCTAAACCCTGAAAATCTTGTTTTGAGACCAGCAGTAAGGTTGTTTCCTCCTTGCTATAGGCCTGCTTGTTCTTTCCTTACGATCCCCACATTGGCAGTGTATACCAACAGATCTCAAGTATTTGTGCCTCAATCTTTTTGTAAGTTTTAAACAAGTACTTTAAAAAAGGGGCTTTTTCTTGCCATCTTCTACCTATTCATATTCAGTGCATCAGATATTTGAGAATTAGAGAAATACACTAGTCATGAAGGTTTTGTTTTTCTTTTAAGTTATGGCATTATGTTACATTTTACAAATTTCTTTAAATCTGAGTTATTGAAGACATATTCTTTTGCTTTCTTTGATATCCACTCTGAAACAATGTTTTGTTTAGTTTAAGCAGATAAAAGAACCTCTGCCTTATACTTATTTGTAATCCGAATAGGGTAGGAACTTAGTAATGTATTGAGGTCAGTTGTAGGCAGGTTTCTTTGTTATTAACATCAAAACTCTATTAGTTTAATAGAGCAGCTTAAAGGTTGGTTGCTTTGAGGAACCAGACTAGTGAGCGTCTCCTGTTCAGCTATAATAAAGCTCACAAGTCCACCTTGTCTTGTAAATGAGTATTTTCTACATACATTATAACACTATGTATTGGTCACTTGGAAAATATTATTTCATTGCCTCCTGGCAGTTTTCCAAATATTGGCACCATGTATTAAGATATTCAAATGATCTTCATTTTATTAGAATTACCAATCTTGTCAGAAAATGTTTAAGTGTTTGGAAGCTATTAAATCTTTTGAAAGTATCAAGTATTGACATTTTTGGTTCACAGTGGGAAAAGTATCAGAACAGAACACTCAAGTTTATTTATTTTTTATTGAAAATAAATAGATTTTCCCCATGCAATATATTGATTACCAATTCACCTCCTCCAACTCCTTCCAGATCCTCCCCAGTTCCCCTCCCAAATCCACATACTTTCTTTTGCTCATTAGAATAAAAACAGATAAAATAATATCAATAATAAAACAAATCAAAACATGAAAAAACAGACAACCAAAAAAGAACCCCCTAAAAGTACAAAAAAATCACATACAGATGCAGAGAGATACACATTCCCACATGCAGAAAACCCATACAAACAAAGTCAGCATCTATGTAAAGCAAAAGGTCTATAAGGAAAGGAAAAAAAAATCTTTAAAGGTAACATTGAGCTTGTTTTGTGATTTCCATATATTGGTGGACATAGGGTCCAACCCTTTTGTATACCCAATGAGACTCCACTAGAGAAAACAATTTTGTGCTCTGAGAGCAGTTATCAATTGGAGAAAGCTTCTAGATTAGAAATAAGGGCTTTTGTTTAGTTCTCATCTCTACCCTGGTTGGCCCATAGGTCCTATGCATGCCTCCACAGTCTCTGTGAGTTCATATGTGCATCAGTTCAGCTGTGTTTAGTTAGAAGGTCTGGCTTCCTTAGTGTTTTCTATCCCCTCTGGCTCTAGCACTCTGTCTGCCTTCTCTTCTACAGAGTTCCCTAAGACCCAAAGGGAAGGATTTGATGAGACATCCCATTTAGGGATGAGTATTCCAAGATTTTTTCGCGTATTGTCCAGTTGTGGGTCTGTATATTTGTTTCCATCTTCTGCAGAAGGAAGTTTCTATGATAATGTCTGAACAAGATGAGTATAGGGGTACATTATTGCTATTTTCCTTTAGCAGAGCAGTAGGTTTTGGTTTTCCCTGACCTATCTAGTCTCAGGTTCTTGGCTATCCAGGAAGTGTTGGACTATGAGTTCCATGTCATGGAGTGAGCCTTAATTCCAATCAGATGGTTGGTTACTCCAACAACTTTCACATCACTATTGCACCAGCGTTTCTTGCATACCAATCACCACTGTAGATAGAAGGATTTGTAGTTGGGTTGGTGTTTGACTTTCTCCTCTGGTAGTGTTCAGAGTAACTTCTAGTATCGTGAACACTAGTCAGCAGGGGTGAAGACTTTACTTAACTACCAGTTTGACTTCTTTGTTTTCAAGGAGTTATGTATTGTCTTCAGCAATAGGGCCTTCCTTGTGTGGAGAGCAACCTATAGCCTTTGCAATAGCTGGGGTTGTTTAGGGGTTCACATGGGACCTCACTGGCCAGCAACTCATTAAATATAACTGAAGCGTCATTGATAATGAGAGATATCTAGTTGGACTCTGTCTCCCCTGTTGCTTGGTGTTTTCATTTAGAGCACCTTCGTGTGTGTGTGTGTGTGTGTGTGTGTGTGTGTGTGTGTACACATATGTTTATAACTTGGGAAGCGTCTAATGTATTAGGTTTCCATAACACCCCTCAAATGACCCTTAAACTTTCCCTTCCCATATTTCCTCTTCCATCCCTGTCTTCCTTCCTTTCCTCTGGTTGATCCTGCCATTCCATCTCTCCAACTCTCATCTCACCAACTAGCCACACTATCTATTCTATTTCTCCTTCCTAGGAATATCCTTTCCTCCCTGCTAATATATGTATATGTAATTTCTGTGGTAATACAATTTTTAGACTGCTTATTGAAGAATAAACAACTAACATTTACATATAAACAAGTGCATACCGTATTTGTTTTTCAGGGTCTGGGTTGCCTCACTTGGGATGAGGTTTTTGTCTAACTCCATCCATTTTCCTGCAAATTTCATTATTTTTTCAAAGATTTATTTATTTTATGGATATGAGTACACTGTGTTTTCAGACATACTAGAAGAGGACATCAGATTCCATTGCAGATGGTTGTGAGCCATCATGTGGCTGGTGGGAATAGAAATCAGTACCTCTAGAAAGGCAGTCAGTGCTTTTAAGTGTTGAGCTATCTCTCTTCAGCTCCATGATTTTGTTTTTTGAACACCTGAGTAATATTCCACTGCATAAATATCCACATTTTCTTTATTCATTCACCTGTTGACAAATATCTAAGTTGTTTCTAATTTCTGGCTATTATGAAAAGAGCAGCAATGGACATGGTTGAGCGAATTTCTCTTTAGTAGGATGTAAATTATTTTAGCTATATATGCAAGAGTAGTATAGTTGGAGCCCGAGGTAGATGTGCTCCCAGCTTCCTGAGGAAATGCCTCGCTCACGACTTTGCATATCGGCTGTATATGTTTGCACTATCACCAAAACTATTCATGGTTAAATGAACAATTGTTCTTTGTTCTTCTATATCAGTGTAATGAAAATGAAATTTTAGATCACTTGTACATTATTTCTTATTGAGATACCTCTTATCGTTCAGTATACTGATGTACCTTCTACAGTTTCCATTTTATTATAAAATATAAAAGGACGGATGTGCAAAGCCCCAATTTTCATTTAAAAAATAATAATTGCTTTATTAAGGGTATTCTAAAGAGAAGGTCATTTTCTATTTTCACTTTTCTTCCTGGTAATAAAGTCCATGTTGCCTTTACTACCTTGGTGTACACTGATGCTCCAGTAATTTGATCTGATATGACTTTAAATATCAATGAAACGGAAATATATGAAAAACAGATTAAACCATTGAGAAATAATTTTGACCTTAGGAGTTCCCTGAATGTGTCTCAGAAGTCTCCTGGGCTCCTAGGAGCACTTGTTGCGAAATACTGACCTACACAATTGTTTGCTCTTCCATTTCTTTCTCTGGTCACTTAAAAAGCCATTTTAAATGGACTTAATCACAAAAGACCCACTTGCAGTAGATGTGACCTACAGATTTGTGGGAGAGACAGGACCTCTGATTTACTTCTTTCTGCAAACTTATTCTAAGCCCTTGGTTTAGATATTATGACCTTTGGTTTACCAAGGAAAACAGGACCGATCAAGACGCACTCATTGATGGGGCTTTGGAACCTTGGTGTAGAAAGTGGATAAAGTGAATAGGGTGGTGAAGAAAAATAAAAGAGGAAATGAAGTATGCAAAAGCAAGAAGGACTAACATGGAGAGAACTGGAGGGGAACAGACAGAAAAAGAACCATCAGAGAAAGAAGAGTGAGATGAGAGAACTCCCAAGGGAACTGCTATGGCCACCTCCCATGAGGCTGGAGACCTCGGTTCAGCAGGCACTAACCAGCTTGTTCTGTGCAATAGTTAACATCTTCTCTGGGTTTCCCATTTCCCTTACTGCAAAATGAGTGTCCTGGAAGGTAAAGAAATTGGACTGGAGATAGACAAGAACTCTACAATTGGGCTGGGTGGCTAGGCCTGTAATCCCAGTTTCTGGGAAGGATAAAACAGGAGAACAGAAGGTCAAGCCTGCCTAGTCTGTAGAGTGAGCTCGAAGCGAGCCAGAGCGGCCTAGTAAAACTCTCCCTTAATGTTAAAAGCATTAAAGAAAAAAAAAAGGAGGGCTGGAGATATAACTCAGAGGTTGAGCACTTACAGGACCTAGATTCAACCCCTAGTATTATGAAAAACAAAACAAAATTAAAACCATCTACAGTTGGTTTTCCAGAGTCTCTACTTTCTCAAAATTGTGAAGAAACCTTGAGTGGCTGCGATTTTTTTTTCTAGGGCAGGGAGTGGGTTGTTTTCATTGACAATGAAAGGCCTCCTTAGCATACGTGATAAAGGACAACTGGCCTTATTTATTTATTTATTTATTTATGCTTTAAAGTATTTCATAGGCCTCAAACCTTTCATAGACAGGAACCCTGTAAAATAACTTCACTTTCATGGTCTTAATGATTTGACTCAAGCAAAATTCAAAATTCTTTTGCCTCTGTAACAGTTTTGTTTATTCACGAGGGGAAAAAAAACCATATAGCGACTCCATAAAATTAAAAACCTCTTGAATGATGACATTGCAGTGTTCGGCACAGTGCAATGCTGGGACTTTTGGAAAGCCAGTCTCCTGGGTCCACTAAGAATAGATAGCTGTCTCCATCAAGGCAAATAGTAACAGTTTTTCGCTGCATGCCTCAGCTGCGCAGCTCGTCCGGTCTTAGTTTGTTGACTTGATCGTCGGGAAGGGACAAACCTCGCCAAGTCTGGTGAATGGACAACAGTGGAAAACCAGTGCTACCGTCTGCTGGCAGACAGGGCCGCTGCCGGCACCACACTTGGTCAGCTCTCCCCAAGCAGCGCTCATTCCTTGCCATGGCTGGCTTTGGCAGGTGCTGGTTGGCTGGCCCCAGAGTGCAGGAAGTTCTGGGTCATGGTGACCTCGAGATGTTGATGCCAGATGAAATATGCCCTGGAGGTTCTCCAGGGTCACATGGTGTGTGGAGCAAGAGAAGGCAAAGCTGCTCTTGTGCTGACAAAGTGGATTTTGGCTCCAAAATAGCACCCCTTGGGGACTAGGAGGAGTTGTGGGTGGAAGTGGAGAGGGGAGGCAGGTCAGGCCAGACAGGGTGTGAAAATGGGCAGGGGGAGATCAGTTTATATTTTCATATCCCATCGTCTGTAGCCGTCCAGGAGGTCATTTGCTCCCAGAGGTAGAGGCATGGCCTAAAATCAGTAGCAGAGGAATCTGGGGAAATGTTTGGGTGTGGCCTTGTTTATGTGTCAAGGTTGATAGATCTCTAACTCCATACCTGCTTGGACTCAGTTGGGCCAATGCAGTATAAGACGTGGGACTTGACTTGACTTCCTCTGTCACTCAGCAACTCAAAATCGAAAGAAAGTTGACTTAAGAATACTCAGGGAAGGGCTGCTAACTATAAGTCTGATGCTCTGCAGATATTATTTGGAAAAACATTACTCTTTCTTTCTTATTCCTCTGAAGTCTCCTCACTTTGTAGCTTACAGATGGGTCATATACACCCCACGGAGGAAGAGCAGTTGTTTCCCCTTGAAGCTTCTACCAGGAATCTGACCACGTTCTCTTCTGTTCCACCTAGGCCTATGATGTCTAAATACAATTCCAGTGCAGAGGCAAGGGCTTGGCTCCATCCACTTTCAAGAATCAAGAACACAGGGCCAAATGGAATTAGATGAGAAGGAAGGAGGGCAAGTCACAAACAAGATTCAGCTGGAGGAGGTCAGCCTGATAAGCCTCGTGATTCAAGGATTGGAAAAAAGAGGCCAAGCCCCAGGAGCCAACCAGGAGCCAGAAAGGAACATTGCCATTGAGAGAAGACAACACCCTATGACATATTAGGATCTCCGTCCACCTTCTGTATCTGCCATCAGCAGAGTAGGCCTTGCCTTTTGCTCTACCAAAGACCAAACCACCTCAGCTTAAGTGTTGCTGAGCTATAGAAGGTGTGTTGGAGAGTGTTGTGGACAGAATCTTTCAAGAAAACCAACCACATTTTCTGGGGCCCAGGTCCAATCTCACCTCCAAGAATGTTTCTGTAGTTTTGATTCTCCTTAATCTTGTTTAATTGCACTTAATATTTTGGTTCTAGCATGTCTCAAATGGTTATATAACAAATTATTTGGTAACGATAGTGACTAATGTTTGTACAGTGAGTCTTTGCTTGCAAAGTTTATTGCCTTTGAAAATACTAAGCTGTTTACTCTCTGTAATGACCTTGAGACATGACTAGAAAAAGTGCTGATATTTTCGCTTACAGGAGGCAGGATGGCACAGACAAGGCTAGGATTTGAACTCAAGCCTTGTAGTGGTCTGGTTGTGTGGGAAATAAAAGGTGTTTGACCAATTCAGGTAGTAGTTGTGCTACTGAAGACACTGTGCCTTTCTTGTTCTTGTTTTTTTTTTTTTATTTATTTTCTAAGTTTTTTTATTTACATTCCAAATGATTTCCCCTTTCCTGTTTCCTCCCTCCCCGAAAGTCCCATAAGCCCCCTTCCCTCCCTCTTTTCCCCATTCAACCCCCTCTCGTTACTCTGTCCTGGCGTTCCCCTACATCCAGTCTTTCTAGGACCAGGGGTCTCTCCTTCCAGCTTCTTGGAAATCTATTGATATTCGAATTGTGTCTAGGATATTCCGAGATTCTGGTTAATATCCGCTTATCAATGACTGCATACAATGTGTGTTCTTTTGTGATTGGGTTACCTTACTAAGGATGATATTTTCCAGTTCTGACCATTTGCCTAGGAATTTCATGAATTCATTGTTTTAAATTGCAGAGTAGTATTCCATTGTGTAAATATACCACATCTTCTGAATCCATTCCTCCATTGAGGGACATCTGGGTTCTTTCCAGCTCCTGGCTATTATAAATAAGGCTGCTATGAACATAGTGGAACATGTGTCCTTATTGCATGCAGGGAAAGCCTCTGAGTATATGCCCAGGAGTGGTATGGCAGGATCCTCCGGGAGTGTCATGACCAGTTTTCTGAGGACCTGTCAGACTGCTATCCAGAGTGCTTGTACCAGCTTGCAATCCCACCAGCAGTGGAGGAGTGTTCCTCTTTCTCCACATCCTCGCCAACAACTGCTGTCTCCTGTGTTTTTGATCTTAGCCATTCTGACTGGTGTGAGATGGAATCTCAGGGTTGTTTTGATTTGCATTTCCCTAATGACTAAGGATGTTGAACATTTCTTTAGGTCCTTCTCAGCCATTAGATATTCTTCAGGTGAGAACTCTTTGTTTAGCTCTGTACCCCATTTTTTAATAGGGTTATTTGGCTCTCTGGAGTCTAACTTCTTGAGTTCTTTATATATATTGGATATTAGCGGTCTGTCTGATGTAGGGTTGGTAAAGATCTTTTCCCAGTTTGTTGGCTGTCACTTTGTCCTTTTGACAGTGTCTTTTGCCTTATAGAGATTTTGTAATTTTAGGAGGTCCCATTTGTCAATTCTTGATCTTAGAGCATAAGCTATTGGAGTTCTGTTCAGGAAATTCTCTCCTGTACCCATATGTGCAAGGTTCTTCCCTAGTTTCCTTTCTATTAGTTTCAGTGTGTCTGGTTTTATGTGGAGGTCCTTGATCTACTTGGAATTGAGCTTAGTGCAAGGAGATAAGAATGGATCAATTTGCATTCTTCTGCATGTTGACCTCCAGTTGAACCAGCACCATTTGTTGAAAAGGCTGTCTTTTTTCCACTGGATGGTTTTAGCTCCTTTGTCAAAGATCAAGTGACCATAGGAGTGTGGATTCCTTTCTGGGTCTTCAATTCTGTTCCATTGATCTACATGTCTGTCACTGTACCAATACCATGCAGTTTTTAACACTATTGCTCTGTAGTACAGCTTGAGGTACGGGATACTGATTCCCCCAAAATTTCTTTTACTCTTGAGAATAGTTTTAGCTATCCCGGGTTTTCTGTTATTCCAGATGAATTTTTTGAATTGCTCTTTCTAACTGTATGAAGAATTGATGGGGATTGCATTGCATCTGTATATTGCTTTTGGTAAGATGGTCATTTTTACTATATTAATCCTGCCAATCCATGAGCATGGAAGATTTTTCCATCTTCTGAGGTCTTCTTCAATTTCTTTCTTCAGAGACTTGAAATTCTTATCATACAGATCTTTCACTTGTTTGGTTAGTGTCACACCAAGATACTTTATATGGTTTGTGGCTATTGTGAAGGGTATCATTTCTCTTATTTCTTTCTCAGTCTGCCTATCCTTTGAGTATAGGAAGGCTACTGACTTGCTTGAGTTGATTTTATATATGACCACCTTGCTGAAGTTGTTTATCAGCTGTAGGAGTTCTCTGGTGGAGTTCTTTGGGTTGCTTAAGTATACTATCATATCGTCTGCAACTAGTAATAGTTTGACTGCTTCCTTTCCAATTTGTACCCTTTTCACACCTTTTTGGCGTCTAATTGCTCTAGCTAGAACTTCAAGTACTATAGTGAAAAGATATGGAGAGAAAGGGAAGCCTTGTCTATTCCCTGATTTTAGTGGGATAGCTTCAAGTTTCTCTCCATTTAGATCGATGTTGGCTACCAGTGTGTTTTAAATTGCTTTTACTGTGTTTACATATGGGCCTCGAATTCCTTATCTTTCCAAGACCTTTAACATGAAAGGATGCTGAATTTTGTCAAATGTTTTCTCAGCATCTAATGAAATGACCATGTGGTTTTTTTCTTTGAGATTGTTTATGTAGTGGATTACATTGATGGACTTCCTTATATTGAACCATCCCTGCATCCCTGGGATGAAGCCTACTTGATCTTGGTGAATGATCGTTTTGATGTGTTCTTGGATTCGGTTGGCAAGAATTTTATTGAGTATTTTTGCATCGATATTCATAAGAGAAATTGGCCTGAGATTTTCTTTCTTTGTTGGATCTTTGTGTGATTTTGGTATTAGCGTAATTGTGACTTCATAGAACGAGTTAGGTAGTGTTCCTTCTGTTTCTATTTTGTGGAATAGTTTGGAGAGTATTGGTGTTAGGTCTTCTTTGAAGGTCTGATAGAATTCTGCACTAAAACCATCTGGACCTGTGCTTTTTTTTTGGTTGGAAGATTTCCAATGAACACTTCTATTTCTTCAGGGGTTATAGGATGGTTTAGATGGTCTATTTGATCCTGATTTAATTTTGGTATTTGGTATCTGTCTAGGAAATTTTCCATTTCCTTGAGATTTTCTAGTTGTGTTGAATATAGGCTTTTGTAGTAGGATCTGATGATTTTTTGAATTTTCTCAGTTTCTGTTGTTATCTCTCTCTTTTCATTTCTGATTTTGTTAATTTGGATACTGTCTCTGTGCTCTCTGACTACGCTGGAAAAGGGCTTATCTATCATGTTGATTTTCTCAAAGAACCAACTCCTCGTTTGGTTGATTCTTTGTATGGTTTTATTTGTTTCTACTTGATTGATTTCAGCCCTGAGTTTGATGTTTTCCTGCCTTCTACTCTTCTTGGGTATGCTTGCTTCTTTCTGTTCCAGGGCTTTCAGGTGTGCCATTAAGCTGTTAGTGTATGCTCTCTCCTGTTTCTTTTTGGAGGCACTCAGGGCTATGAATATTCCTCTTAGCACTGCTTTCATTGTGTCCCATAAATTAGGGTATGTTGTGCCTTTATTTTCATTAAATTTTAAAAAGTCTTTGATTTCTTTCTTTATTTCCTCCTTGACCAAGTTATCATTGAGTAGAGCATTGTTCAGCCTCCATGTGTATGTGGGTTTTTTGTTGTTTTTGTTGCCATTGAAGACCACCCTTATTCCATAGTGATCTGATAGGAGGCATGGGATTAGTTTGATCTTCTTATATCTGTTGAGGTATGTTTTGTGACCAATTATATGGTCGATTTTGGAGAAGGTACCATGAGGTGCTGAGAAGAAGGTGTATTCTTTAGCTCTAGGATGAAATGTTCTATATATATCTGTTAGTTCCATTTGGTCCAAGGCTTCAATTAGATTCACTGTGTCCCTGTTTAGTTTCTGATTTCCTGAACGATCCAATTCAGAGAGCGGGGTGTTGAAGTCACCCACTATTATTCTGTGAGGTGCGATGTGTGCTTTGAGCTTTAGTAAAGTTTATTTTACTAATGAGAGTGCCCTTGCATTTGGAGCATATATATTCAGAATTGAGAGTTCTTCTTGGTGGATTTTTCCTTTGATCAGTAAGTAGTGTCCTTCTGTGTCTTTTTTAATGACTTTAGGTTGAACATCAATTTTATTTGATATTAGAATGGCTACTCCGGCTTGTTTCCTGGGACCATTTGCTTCTAAAATTGTTTTCCAGCCTTTTACTCTGAGGTAGTGTTTGTCTTTGACACTGAGGTGCGTTTCCTGCACGGAGCAAAATGCTGTGTCCTGTTTATGTATCCAGTCTGTTAGTCAGTGTCTTTTTATTGGGGAATTGAGACCATTGATATCAAGAGAGATTAAGGAATAGTGATTATTGCCACCTGCTATTCTTGACGCTATCTTTATGTTTGAGTGGTTATCTACTTTTGGGTTTGATGCAAGAAGGTTACTATCTCGTTTTTTCCAGGGTGTAGTTTCTCTCCTTGTATTGGCGGTTTCCACCTATTATCCTTTGCAGGGCTGGGTTTGTGGAAAGATATTGTGTAAATTTGGTTTTATCATGGAATATTTTGGTCTCTCCATCTATGGTGATTGAAAGTTTTGCTGGGTATAGTAGTCTAGGCTGGCATTTGTGTTCTCTTAGTGTCTGATTAGATCTGCCCAGAATCTTCTGGATTTCATAGTCTCTGGTGGGAAGTCTAATATGATTTGGATAGGTCTTCCTTTATATGTTACTTGGCCTTTTTCTCTTACTGCTTTTAATATTCTTTCTTTGTTTAGTACATTTGGTGTTTTGATTATTATGTGACGGGAGGTATTTCTGTTCTGGTCCAGTCTGTTTGGAGTTCTGTAGGCTTCTTGTACATTCATCGGCATCTCTCTCTTTAGGTTAGGGAAGTTTTCCTCCATAATTTTGTTGAAGATATTTACTGGCCCTTTAAGTTGCAAATCTTCACTCTCATCTATACCTATAATCCTTAGGTTTGGTCTTCTCATTGTCCCTGAATTTTCTGGATGTTTTGGGTTACACGTTTTTTTGCATTTTGCATTTTCTTTGACTGTTGAGTCGATGCTTTCTCTGGTATCTTCAGCACCTGAGATTCTTTCTTCCATCTTTTGTATTCTATTGTTGATGTTTGCATGTATGACTCCTGATTTCTTCCCAAGGTTTTCTATCTCCAAAGTTGTCTCCCTTTGTGATTTCTTAGTTGTTTCTACTTCCTATTTTAGATCCTGGATGGATTTGCTGAGATCCTTCACTTGTTTGTTTGTATTTTCCTGTATTTCTTTAAGATATTTTTGCATTTCCTCTTTCAGGATTTCTGCCTGTTGACCCCATTTCTCCTGCATTTCTCTAAGTGATTTTTGTGTTTCCTCCTCATGGGCTTCCATCTGTTGATCCATAGTCTTCTGCGTTGCTTTAAGTAATTCTCGTGTTTCCTTTGTAAGGGCATCTACCTGTTGATTCATTTCTTTAAGCGATTTTTGTGTTGCCTCCTTATGGGCCTCCATCATTTGACCCATGTTTTCCTGTAATTCTCTAAGCGATTTTTGTGTTTCCTTTAAGGGCTTCTACCCGTTGATTCATGTTCTCTTGTAATTCTTTATGAGATTTATTTGTGTCCTTCTTGAAATCCTCTAATAGCATCATGAGAAGTGATTTTAAATCCAGATCTTGTCTTTCGGGTATGATGGGGTATCCAGGACTTGCTGCTGTTGGAGAGTTGGGTTCGGATGGTGCCATATTACTTTGATTTCTGTTAGTCATGTTCCTACATTTGCCTTTTGCCATCTGGTTACTTCTGGTGTTACTTGGTCCTGCTGTCACTGGCTGTTGGTTGGACCTCCTGTGAACCTGCAAGGCTATTTCTGCCCCACCCCCCGGATTACTGGGATTCCCCTGGCACCACTTTCTGGGGCCTGCCCTGCTCCTGAGTGACTTTGGAGCCCTGATGTGCCTTGCCCCAAGTGATGTTATATTGGGGAATCCCTGCACATCCAAAGGCTCAGTGTAGTGGATTCCTGGAGCAGAGGTTGCCAAAGGGAGGCTAGTATGCTCTCGCCCTGTGTGCGTGTGTTCTCTCCCAGAGCGCGGCGGGGGGCGGGGGTTCCCTCTGCAGGGCAGAAGTCCCACAGCAGAACTGGCGTGTAGGTGACCGCAGACCTGCCCAGGTCTTGGGAGCAGGGAGCACACAAGCTGGCTGAGACCCAAGCGATATTATGCTTGATTGTCCCTGTGTCTGGAGGTTCCAGTTGCCCTGTTGCCAGAGCAAAGATGGCGGAGTGCACTCTGCACTCTCTCAGAGCATATCACTCTGCAGGGCAGATGGCTCACAGGAGAGCTTGTGCCCAGACGACCGCAGAGTTGCCTCACTCTTCGGCGCAGATTGAAGCCCAACAGGCTGTGTCCCAAGAGATGTTATATTGGGGATTCCCTGGGTACCTGTATCCTCAGTGCAGTTGATCCCCAGAACAGAGGTCGCCAAAGGGAAGCTGGTAAGCTCCTGCCCTGTATGGGTGCGTTCTCTCTGAGAGCGGGAGGGGGGGGTGGAGTGGGGGGGAGGGGGGGAGGGGGGTCCCTCTGCAGGGCAGATGTCCCACAGCAGAGCTGGCGCGTAGGTGACCACAGAACTGCCCAGCTCTTGGGAGCAGGGAGCACACAAGCTGACTGAGACCCAAGCGATATTATGCTTGATTGTCCCTGTGTCTGGAGGTCCCAGTTGCCCTGTTGCCAGAGCAAAGATGGCGGAGTCTCGACACTGTGCCTTTATGAAATAATTGGAGACTTTGTGGCTTCCACAATGAACTGCAATTTGATAGAAAAAGATCTGGCTTGAGAAATCAAGAAAGATATTTTTGGAAGCATCATATTTTTAAAACCTATTTTGCTTTTCTAAGTGTGAGTGAGTGTGTGTGTGTGTGTGTGTGTGTGTGTGTGTGTGTATACAAGTGTGTGCATGTGAACATGAATGTACACACATGAGGTACCTGTGGAGGTCAGAAGAGTGTTGGAACTCCTGGAGATGGGGTTATCAGTCATTGTGAGCTGTCTTACAAGGGTGCTGGGAGCCAAACTCCAGTCTTTTGTGAGAGAGCAGTATGTACTCTTAACTACTGAGTTATTTTTCTTAAAACCCCCTGGAGGCATTATGGTTTTTTTAGCCTTTGGAACCCTGAGAAAATACCATTGTGTTTTGTTTGTTTGTTTGTTCTTGTTGTTGTTGGTGGTGGTATTTTCTTTTTCCATCAAAACAATTTTTACTGCAAAGTTTCTTTTGGAAACTTGAAGATTATACTCTCTACTAGGTTTGTGATCCTAGTTCTTAGCAAGCAAACCCTTTGGATATTACTATTTCAATAAGCTCTGCATCTCTGTCCTATGCACTGATGCCCTCTCTTTTCTCCTCCTGCATCCCAAGTATTTTCTTCATATTCTTGGAGCTTGCCTGTCTATGAGAAGAAACAGAGGGCTATAAGGAACAGTTTATGCTTGGACAGCGTGCTGCTCATATCCAGCATGGACCACAGGTCTATAAATCACCACAAAATAATTGACATTAGAAATCCTGGAAACCAAAGAATAAACTGTAGTGTAAACTATAAGTATTTCTGACAGAATGCCACTTTTTAAAGCTTTGTACCCACATGGGTTTGCTCTCATCAGCTTGCCTGTGTGCTGCTCTGCTTGTGTGTGCTTACCTATGTGTAGCCTGTGTGTATCAGTGTGTGCTGGGTGCCTGCCTGCCTAGCAATCCTTCCCCTAGTATGAAGAAAATGTATCTTAGCTACTTGTTGTTTCTAAGTTTTCTTCATCTGCCTGGTCTCTCATAACCTCTTGACTTTATTCCTAGCTTCAGAGCTTAGACTTCATGATGTAGTTAGCAGGATTCAACTGCAGGGTTAGACTCAATCCCTGCAGCACTAGGAAAGACTGCCTGGTCCTGGTCTGGCTCTCTATAAGACATTCTTTAACTTCGGTGAAAGCCAACGTGCCTTAGTTGAGAACCAAGAGAAACTGAAATTTGTGAAATTTGAGCTCATTAAGAATCTATATAAAAGGAAACCAGCACAAGAAAGAGACCAGAGGAGCTGACTTGGGGGGGGGAGAGAGAGAGAGAGAGAGAGAGAGAGAGAGAGAGAGAGAGAGAGAGAGACTGGAGAGACTGATTCACTGCTAATGCCAGTGCAGAAGAGGATCAATAAGGGAAAGGCATGTTTGCATGATGCCAGTACAAATCTTCCAGTCTCTACCTTATATTGTTGACAGTTACTCCTGTTGTAATGCTCTATGTCCATACTTGTGGCCTTATGAAATATCTCTTAGATATCACAATGCAGGAATGCATACTTTTTATGTTCATATCTTTAATACATAACACAGAAACAGATTGCTAGGAATACATCAATAAATACCAAGAAAAAAAAACAAACAAAAAGCAAAAAAAAAACAACCCAAATTTGTTATAAAATAGAAATCACTTTTTAAAGGATGCTTACCTAGTTAACTTATCTGAGGGACTCTCTACTGGAGGATTGCCTCAATCAGATTGAGCTCTACACATGTCCAGGGGGCATTTCTCTTGATTGCTAATTGATGTAGGAGGGCCAGACCACTGTGTACTGTGCCATCCCTGGGCAGGTCGGCCCTGGCTATACAAGAAAGAAAGCTGAACATGAACCTGAGAGCCAGATAGAAAGCAGAATTCCTCACTCTGTGGTTTTGGTTTCAAAGCAAGAAACAAAGCCTTGCTTTGGTTTCATTGCTGAATTCCATCAACAATGAACTGTATCCTTTGAGATGAAATAAACCCTTTGATTCCTAAAATGCTTTTGCTCAGTGGCACCGAGAGCAGCCTGTTACTGCCATGAACCTGCTTTGGGGGTAACACTGCAGAACCATTTGTAGATTTGAGCTGGAAAAGATGTTGATGTTTAGCCCTTAATAGGCTGTTCTGTGGGAACTTAAAGCAGCCAACCATTGGACTGAGCATGGGATTCACAATAGAGGAGTTGGAGGGCAGACTGGAGGAGCTGGGGGTGGGGGATTTGCAGTCCCATGGGAAGAACGACAATGTTGGTCAACCAGACAACCCAGGGCTCCCAGGGACTAAGCCATCAACCAATGAGTACATGTGGTTCCAGCCAAAAGATTGGCAGAGGAATGCCTCGTTGGACATCAGTGGGAGGAGAGGTCTTTGGTCCTGTGAAGGGTCAACAGAGGCCCCAGTGTGGGGAAATCTAGTGGGGGTCATGGGAGTGGGTTGGGTGGAAGAGCATATTCTTGGAGGCAGGGGGTGGGGGGATAGGTTGGGAGGTTTCGGGAAGGGGGAAACCGGGAAGGGGTATGATATTTGAAATGTAAATGAAGAATATATTCAATAAAAAAAATGTAAAAAAAAAAAAAAGAACACCGAGAGAAATCAAGATGACAAAGGCCCAGCTCTTCAAATTTGAGAGGGGAGAAAAGTCTCTGTTGAGGATTGAATATTTGAATTAATCTGGGTTTTGGTCAGTGGGGGGATGAGGAGTCATCTGTGACTGACAAGAGACTAGAATCTAGGAATGAAATCTCTTTCCTGGACAAATGATGGTGCTCACCTGGGGGTGAGAATTCAGTTACAATTAACAAGAGATCAGCATCATTGAGGTGAAAACTTTCAGGAAGTATTTGCATGGGGTTAGCATACAGTAGTTGCTGCACTAGAAATAGCTGTGGATGTGGGGAATCTTTCTACATCTCAAGTTAGAAGCTGAACTTGATAATGTATAAGGATCACTCATCTAGCACTGGTTTTGAAGGCACAGAGATGTAAGACCAAAGAGGGTTACTGAGAGTTGATGACATTTGGCATGTGACAAGTTCTGAAGAGAGACGAGGAAAGGGAATTGGTGAAAATATCGTTTGTAGTAGGGACCCCAGGATACTGGAGTGAGAACCATGGAATATCCACCAAGAGGAGTGGCTGCTGTTTTATGGAGATGGCCTGAGCCTATTAAGCAGCTATGGCTGGCAGAGCTGAAGAAGCTGAGCTACCAAAGTCTTTTGAAACTAGGTCATGAGCAAGTCCCAGATGTGACTCCAAGCGACTTACTGGACTTCTGTTTTATGTTGATCTGATTGTAATTATGCCCTACTTCTCCTCCTTTCTTGGAAAAGAAATTATTTCATTTCTTTTTGATTTTACAGGAGCCACAGTTCTAGCACTTTAAAGAGACACTGAACTAGCAAAAAGTATGTAATTTTTAAAATAATTCCTTGGGAATCTCATACAATATATCTATATCTTCATCCTATTCACCTTCCCACTCCTCTCCCCAACTCTTTCCAGAGGAACCCCCTCCTCCCTGCCCTCTCACTTTGTGTTCCCCCTCTTTTTTCTTTTCTTTTTCGTTTTAGAAGAGACCATCTCACAGTAGTCTTATTAATCCTACAGTAGATAGCAGTGGTCTTACTATCTCTTTGCCTGTCTTCTGTGATGTCCCCTAAACTTTAGGTGGTAGGGTTATGATGTAATGCATTAATCAGGAGTGAGCAGCATCTCTGACCAGCAGTGGCTTTTCTGTAGGGATCTCTTTGATGGTGGGTGAGAATAACACTTATCTGCGTGTATAAGGTAAGCGTAATTTAAGTGAATATGCTATTTAGAATGAAGTGAGAAAGTTTACTGGTTTAGAGAAATGGTAACAGCAGGTTCTCTAGGTTCCATGGTCCTACAAGTCTACAGTGTCAGGCATAAATTCCCTTCTAGTTAGTGGTTCTTAAGTCTGGGTTAGAGGCGTTTCAGTTACTCCCAGGATTTAAGTACTACTATTGCATCTTTGGGGATATGTTGCCATTCTTCTCAACATTATTCTAGTTTGTAGGCCTTATAGCTGGATATGGATACTGATTGATTTTTTTCAAAGCATTGAGGTTTGTCAAGATTGTAGAACTTTTAATGCACTTGTTTCATGTTATGATATTCACATAAGTTCTTGGGGACTAATAAGAAAGAAAAGGTTATAGCTTAAGGTAATATGTCAGTGTATCAAATTGACAAGGGGTAGAATTTCCTAGTTTGCTTTAGCTATCAACGTGACACAGTCCAAAGTTGTTGGAGAAAAAATAACTAGCTGAATATAAGCCTGAAAGCTAGGTCAGTAAGGGGAATTCCTCTATGGATTCTGTTGTAGCTTCCTGCTTTGACTTCTTGCCTTGAAATCCCTCCGCAATAGACAAATCTGAAGATGAAATGAACACATCCCTTGGTCATGATGTCTACCAAAGCAACAAAAAACAAAGAAAACAAGCTAAGAGAGTTGCATATGTGTGTGTGTGTGTGTATATATATATATATAATGTATCTTGGGAAAGGTACAGATATCCAGATATCAGGACATCTTGAGGACCTGGTATCTGTCTTATCATTCTAGTATTCATTGTGCCACCTTCACTCTTCTCATTCACTATTATGTTTTCAAGCTGGGAATCATAATGGCTCATCACAGTTCCTAAGCTTTTGAGAAGATTAAAGAATAATAATAAAGAAAAGCTAGCTAGGAAGCTAAATAACACAGAACAATATCCCCTGTGATAGAACAGAAGAGACACTCTCTGTGATAGCATAGACAAAGTGCTTAATATATTAATATATTGACTTATTAAATGACTTGGTAGATAAAGCAAAGGAATTATTCTCTTTTAGTCTCTTGTTCCTCTGAAAGATGAGAATTATATCTACCTCCCAGGCTTTGTATTGAAGATAAATATTATAGCACTTGGTGGGTAGTACACAGTCAACAAAGGCTATCTAAGTTTTTTACCTTTGATTGTGGTTTAATTAAGGATGTAAATTATGTGAGAATTCACCAGAGTAGATTATCCTTTACATATTTATTGTTTATCTAGCATTAATTATATAGAATAATAGGTTCACTATTTTCATCATGCATGTATGTACTTTGGTCTACACCATTTACTATCTGTTTTTCTTCCTTTTTAACTCATTCTCCCTGTAGATTCCACATAGCAGAGAAATAATATGAAATTGTATTTTTGAGCCTAGAATTTTGTATAACATAATGACCTACAGTTCCCATCCCACTTTCTGTGATTGTTATGAGATTTTATATATACATCCCATTTGCTTCATCCACTAAGCTACTGATGGATACAGAGGCTGAATCACAGTCTTGGTTATTGAGAAGAGCACTGCCTGTGCAGATATCTCCATTATATGCTGACTTTCATTACAAAGAGTATAATGGCTGGATCATCATATAGTCCTAGATTTTAATTCTTGAGGAATCTCCATTCTAATTTTCATAGTGGGTGTATTAACTTAAATTTCCACTATTGGTATATAAGGGCTCCCTTGTCTCACATCCTCTTCAACATTAGTATTTTGTCTATTCTTGATAGACATTTGGACTGTGTTTGAGAAGGGATCTCATTGTGGTTTGAACTGCATTGCTCTTATGACTAAATATTTTAATTTTTGGTACATTATTAGCTTTTTGTGTTTCCACTACTGCTTTTCCTTCTCATCCTCCTTCTTGTTCTTCCTCTTCTTGTTCTTCCCCCTTCTTTCCTCCTCCTTTTCCTCCTCCTTTTCTCCCCCTCTTTCTTCTTTGAATTAAATTACCCATATTTTTAATTGAATTGCTTGTTCTTTTGGGATTTAAGTTTCTAAATATATTCTGGATATTAATCCTCTCTTGGATGAATAGCTGGTAAATATTTTTCCCTTCTGTAGACTAATCTTTCATTGTGTTAATTCCTTTACTGTGCAGAAAACTTGTAATTTGATGCAATCCCATTCCCGAGCTACACTCAAAAAGTCACACTCAAAAAGTCTCCCACAGTGTGTACTTTGCTTTCTTCAGGAGGTTCAAAGTTTAGGAGCCGAGATCATGGCATTTGATCTCCTTTGATTTTTGAACATGGAAGGAGATGGAGATCTAGTTTTAATTGTGTGTGTGTGTCTGTGTTTGTGTGTGTATGTGTGTGTTTGTGTGTGTGTGTGTGTGTGTGTAATTTCCTCAGCAACACTTGCTAAAGAGAGATTTTCCCCAATTCCACCAGGTAGCTCATCTGATAAAACTTCTACAAAGCTCCATGGCCAGTTTTGACTATTTTCTGCCTGCTGGTGAAGCTCAAACCTAGGGTCTCATGGTCCTTTAATTATGTCTATTATAAGTTGCCTGGTGAGGGTTGAGAAGTACACTGCTCTATGGGAGGAGGGGCTTATCCAAAGAAGGGGAAATAAAATGTAGTGTTATACAGAGATAAAGCAGAAACTAGAATAGGAGTGAACAGGACATCGGGGAGAGAGAGGAAGGGAGGATAAAGGAAAAAATAAAGGACAGGTCAACTAACACTAAGAGCATTTGAAAACCTACTACTCCAGACTTAAAAAAAAGAAAACACCAACAAAAACAAAACCTAACTTTAAAAGACTGTTCTCAGTACACAGAAAAGACAGTACAAAGATTTCCCATCTACTTTTTAGCATCCTCTGACTTTGCATAACTTAATTCCTTCATCTGGTTTTTGGTGTACATTAAAGGGAGGGGAGGACCTCACTGACATAATAACATTTGAACATCTCAGGAGGTCAGACAGACTATATAAAATATACATTGTTTAAAGGCAAAAACGATGTCTCTTTGTGAAAACTCATAGTATATGTTTTTATGAGACTGACCAAAATGAAAAAAAAATTCTTTTGTTTGGCTAGTGTCTTAAAACCTGAAATTTTTCTAAACATATGTTTCTCTTTAAAACATGTGCATTACAAATTATTTTCTTTTCTCCTATTAATTTTCTCTATTTTTGTAAACATTGTCTTGGAATGATATGTAAAGCAATGCCCGACTTATAGAAATTCTATAGAAATTCCATTCCAACCCCACTCCTCATCCCTCTGAATCATGTCAGTCTACTTTATCTGAATTCAGAAAATAGAATCTCAGTTCCTTCATGTAGCACAAAACAGCATTGAGTAACTGTATATAAATTCCTACAAATGTTTAATTTGGTGTATATATAAGTTTTAAAACAACCTCCAGTTTGGAACTGATCTATGAGTTTTCTCCCAGGATATACAATTCCTGAATGTGTCGTCACAAGGAATTGGCCGTATTTTGATTTGTTGTGGAAGAAATTTTTCTTACATTTTTCTTTACTTCCTTAAAAATGAGTTGTTTTGTATAGTTATATTCATATGACAGCAAGAAATTCTACAGGCTATTTAAGACTTCTCTTCAATCTTGTCTATAATTTGTCCTCTAACATCATGTATTTTTGATTGAATAATTTGCACAACAGAGAATCTATGATCTTTGATACCTCACTGCTTCCACGTGCACCCAAAGGAAACCAGCTTGGCTTCCTGTCTAACTATCTCTGGGTCCCTCCAACGTTCCAGCAGATTGCTGGCTTGTGAAATACAGGGCTTCATTTATGTCTGAAGAGCGTGTCCAAGTATTCCTGAATTGTGGACATCTGGAGAGAGTGCTCTGCAATGAGATCCAATCTGCCACTGTTTAGACTGTCTAGTAGTCAGGCAGGCTGGCTTTGTGTGGGGCTGGAGGCAGGGGCAAGCTGACAGCAGCTTGTAGAACATGGAGATTCCTGGCTGACTGCTTCTAGAAAGAGACCGTTTCAAGCCTCTTTGGGCATCCAGATGCCCCTTTCATAAGTAATGGGTGAATTAATTACTCCTTTTCATTGAGGTTTCTTTTCTTAATGTTTCTATAAAATTTACTTTGGTTATAGAGCGTGCGTGCGTGCGTGCGTGCGTGTGTGTGTGTGTGTGTGTGTGTGTGTGTGTGTGTCTCCACATGCATGCACTCGAGTGTGTGGAATGAGGTGTGGGTACATTCCACCATGGCTATGTGTACATTTGGATTCATGAGTGTGGGATGTGATGCATGTAGATGTCACTGTGGGTATGGTGTATGTGTAAGAGGGACTGTGGGGTGTGGTACATGTAGATGTTGTTGTGGGTATATGTGCGCATATCAGTATTGTCTTCATGTGTCATCTTCTTGTGTTCCACCTTTGTTTGAGAGACAAGGTCTCTCAATGAATTCGGAGCTCACCCACTCCGCTAGGCCAGCTGGCCAATCATCTCCAGGGATCTGTCTGCCTCAGGTGCTGAGGGTCCAAATGGAGGTCATTGTGCTGTGTTTCACATGCTTGGCTACCAAGCCCTCTCCCTAGTCCTGCCTACCTTTAGTTTTAAAATATACTTTCTTTGTGTGTGTGTGTGTGTGTGTGTGTGTGTGTGTGTATTTTAGAAAAATAGTACAGTGGCTGGTAGACACACAACTTTCCTAAATATATTTTATGTGCATTCCTTTTCTGTCTGGTTCACACAATTTCTCATCCTGAAAATAATATCTGCTTCTGCTTCCTGGAGAATAACAATTTCATAACATAAATTTAACAATGTCAAGACAACAGTCCACATTTGTGAGACCTTTGTCTTCCAGGAAACAGAATAAAGGTAGCGCTTTAGGCATGCTTTGTCCTAGGTGAGGTGGAAGTTACATTTCAGGATAGGAATCTGTTTTTCCTACCAGTGTTTCCAGCTTGCTTTGCTCTTTCTGTCTCCTGAGAGTCCATTTTTGACCTTGATTGCCTCTGGGGCTACATGGACCAGCCTGAAATCAGAAATAGCCTGCTTTCTTTAGACTCCTGCACTCTCCCAACTCTGCTCCCCACATCCAGAAACTCTGTGCCCTTAAGGCAGTGCAGAATTTTGTGGAGAAGGTAAAATGTTGGTAATTTAGGATATAGACAAAATGTTTACACCAGAAGCAAACACTAGGATAATAAAATATTCCTCTAAGTTTTATGCACAGGACAGGAGGAAGAGAGGATGCTGTGAGTGGAGGAAAGTCAAAAGAGGAGGCGGGGAGGCAAGGAACAGAGCAGATAAGAGGAGAGTATAGGGGGAGAAGAAGGGACAATGGGCTAGAGGAGAAAGGGGAGGTGGAAGAAGAAGGGGGAGGGGAGGAAAACTGAAGGACAAAGGAAAGGAAAGGTAGACAGAGAGAAGGGAAGAGATGGGAAGGAAATAAATCAAGTAAGACAGCTTTGTGGTTCAGAGAAGAAGGATCTTTCTGTCTGCTTCCAGCAATCTCTACAGGGAAGAAGCAAGGTCCCAAAGAAAGAAAGGTTTCCTGGCAACTCATGTACAGTGTGAAAAGATACATCGTCTTCCTATGAGAAAAATTCCCCTTTCCCCAGGCAGACATGGAAACAGATAAGTACCATGTATTGTGGGACAGTGGCCTAAGGCTGTCTGTCCTTGAATAAAACAATGTAACATTTACATACAGCAAAATCTCCCTTTGGAAACAATTATGTGGGTTTATGACCCCAAACTTGTACAGTCAATACAGAACGCTTCTCCCGATGCCCCATGTCCCCAGTACCTGTGTAGGTATTTCCTATCCTCTGTGGACTTCTGTTTCACTTCTGTGGTTTGAGCTTCACAAGAATGTCATACACACGAAGTCAAACATGTGACACCCCTGAATTCAGCCGCTTTCCCTTACAGACAGACACTTGTGCTTAATCTGTGTTGTTGCGTGCTTCAAGGAGTTTGTTACTCTTTTGTTTCTCAGTATTTAATTATGTTTATCTACCATGGTTTTGAGCTCTGGGGTGGGGGCTGCAGATGAAGCTGTTAAAAATGTTAGCATGCAGGCTTTGGTGGGAATGCAATTTTTCTTTTCACTTGGGTAAATGCCTAGGAATGGGTTGCTGCTCTGTGCAGTGTGAGTGTAGGTTTGTGAGATTATGTCAAACACATTTCAAAGTGGCCTAACAGTTTGGATTCTTAGCAGCTTATGAGGAATATCAGTTGATTTACTGGGTTGTCATTTGAACTGTTATTCTTATGGGTACAATGGTGTGCACCTAGAGTTGCAGCTATTCAGCCAGTGATCCTACTCTGAGGCAGGAGGATTACTTGACTTGGAAAGCCAGCCTGGACAATGTAGAAGGACCACACTTCACCAAACAATTCTGTTATTAAGATTGCATCTGAGAGTAAGATTGCATCATGCTTTTAATTAGTCTCATTTGGGTTTTATTCTGCTTAGATGTTTTGCCCACTTTCAAATTTAATTTTTATTTAACCAGTAATGTTATTTATATTTTACTTGTATTATATACTTTTTATGATTCCAAAGTGAAGCCTCTCTTCCATCTAGAAGTCTCATAGTCTGTATATCCAGGTGTCATTGTTTTATGTTTATGAGCCATTTGATGAAAATTTTATAAAGATACAAGGGATGGATCTAGGTTCTTTACTGGTTTAAGCACAATACAGTTGCTTCAGCCTTCATGGAAGAGACCACTTCTGTTCAGATGAGGGCCTCTGCTTCACTGGTGAAGCTTGGTGGACCATGTGTGAGCTGCTAGATCCTCAGTGACAATGCTGCTGTCACTGTTTTAAGGTGTGACAGAAGTCCCAAGCCAAGTCTTGAAAATCCTTCAGATTGCTTGGTCTCTTTCCTGAATTTCAGATTTTACTGTTTTTTATTTTTTCCTAATAACTTTGAATCAGTGTATCAATTTCTTTGAAGTCCTGCTGGGATTTTGACTCAATTGCCTTGACTCTGTAGGTCAGTTCTGGCATAATAGGCATAGAACAATGCGGAGGCCTTGACCCACAGGGACAGTGCACCTCCCCCTGACTTAGGTTTCTTGGATTTATTTCATTTTTTAATATAATTAAATTACAGATATTTCATCAAATTCACATGTGAGCATTTATCTGCTGCTTCAAATAATATTTGTAAAATGTTATTTTATAAATTTTCATTGCTGTTTTACATGTGACTATGTAGTCTCCATACCTGACCTGTGCTATCTATCTATTTATCTATCTATCTATCTATCTATCTATCTATCTATCTATCTATCTATCTATCTATCACCTATCTTTCCATTCTGTGCTTATTTATCTATACATACATAAATACATACATACATATGTATATATAAACATATTTTATTAGAGAGAACCAGTATAATATACACATAATAATATTTCAACATTTCAATTTGGTTTTAAGAAAATCATTTTTTGCTTTATTTTATGTAGCCTTGCTTCCTCTATCTGAGGCAAGTTTAATGTAACACTTTCTTGGATGTAAAATCTCAGACAGAATGAGCAGCAAGATGGCAAAGAGCATAAGTAGCTCTGAAGAGGTTGTTCAGTGAGGCAGCCACATATTAATAAACAGTTAGGAGAGATGGCTCAGCCTTGTGGGCTCCAACTGGAAGGTGGCAGGGATGGAATGCGTCAGCTTTCCCTACCACACATTCAGTAGTCAAAATTCTCATAAGTAACTTCATTTCTTCATGCTTACAGAGGGATAGTTCCTAGGGAAGCCAAGTCATGTACCCACTTCACCTGATATGTGGAGGCTAGAGATGAATCTAGAGTGTCCCACAAACCTGTGAGCCAGCGGAAACTTTCTAACCTTTGGGCTTGAATAAACCCAGGGTTTATTAACTGTGGGTCAGGCAAAAACACACTGAAAGAAAACACAGCCAGCAGGTTAAAGATGATGCCAGACCTTGTTGTAAGCATCAATCTGGTGCAATAGTGAGGTACTAATGAATACCCCAGACTGAAATGTCAATAGACTGGGTTTCAGCGAAGAGTAAAACAACCAAAAATCCTTAAGTTTCATCAATGAGGAGTGCCCATATCAGTAAGGGTATGTATGACTGCCATAAAGTTGTCACAGCAAAATCTCAGACCAGTGGTGATAACTACTATGCCGTGAATACTTCCTTACCACAGTGCTGAAAGGTTAGGTCAGTGTTGGTCTCAGGGCCATGGTGGGGCTGGAAAGTTGATAGGGTTTCATATGCTATGTGGAAAAATGAATATGAACAAAGAAGGAGTGTCCCAGATAACTGGGGACTTACTTCCACAGATGTTTCTAGAATGCCTTCAAAGAAGACAAGGAAGTTGCTTTCCACAGTTTCCACAGAGTTCAGAGATTAGTCAAATGACCCCTCCCTATCTGGGTATATGTGTGCTTTCACTTGTGTGTGTGTGTGTGTGTGTGTGTGTGTGTGTGTGTGTGTGTGTGTATGTGTATGTGCACATGAGCGTGCACACATGCATGAAGGCTGAGGGAACCTTGGGTGTCATCCTTCTCATGTGAGTTCTGGAGTTAAACTCAGTTCTTCATGCTTATTGGTTATGCCAACAGCTCTTGAAGCTTAAATTGATAAACAAATTGCTTTGGTTGACAAGATTCATCATGTTGGTAAAATCATAAAATAAAGACAATTTTGACTGAAGCTCATATAATAATGCTTTGTGATATAAAATATGCCTAGTTACTGTGGAGTTTCTAAACACGATCACTGCTAAGCTGGGATGACCAGAGAGCTACTGTCACAAAAGTGACATTGCTTGGGAAGGAAGTCATCTCTTTCCAGAGTGATTCTTCAGAGAGCCTAAGAGAGCTCTTACTCTCATCCACATGTGTGGGGGTCAAGGAAGCCTTGACTAAATGTGCAAAGAACCAATAAAGTCCCGAGTGGGTATGAATTGGTTGGCATAGGGATGACCATGTCAAGGGTCCCAGATCCTTGAACCTATGAGAGTGGCAAAACCTTCTTCTGGTACAGGTATTGAGTGTTAAGAATGATTGACCAGTGTGTGTAAAGTCTAACAACTGCAGCTTCCTCCTCTAGGATCACTGAAACCTGGAACTGTTTGTCTACATCGTATTACTGATGATATCTGATCACTCCATTGTGCTGTTTATAATAAACACTGAGGTTCCTGGTTGCTTGTATAATCCATGCTGTCCCATCCAAGTGAGCAGAGCCCACCCAATCCTGCCTTTTTTATATGTGTGTCTGTGTGTCCTGGGTGTCTTTCTTTTCTTCATTTCCTTGCCACCCTTTTCAGGTTTCCAGGACTAAGCTGTGTGTGATGTGTATGAAATTCTTTGATGTCTTATTGGATGCTAATAGTTGTCTTCTCTCTCTATTTTGGCAGCCATAAAACTACCTAGTTGAAATTTTCTTCTACTCATTCATTCAACAAATATGATTTTGAGGACAGGTATGGCTTTATGATAAGAGGACACAACCATAACGAATTAGGTCTATGACAAGGAGCTTACAGGTAGAGGAACAGCAACATTAATAAGTGTTTATAAAACTGAGTGGCAGGCACAGGATGTGTGTCAAAACTCACATTCACTAAAGCAGGTACCCAAATAGACTTTGTAGTCCAGGAAAGAGAAAAATATTATCTAGGATTGTCTCATAGAATGGGTGGGGTTTGTGGGGTAACTGGTGCTGGAGAGGTAAGAATATTAAGGAGACTCAATGAATTTTGTCTGAATTATATCTGAAAGTCAAACTTGGCCAACCTCAATGTTGTCATCTAGGCTTTTTGGTATTTTTTACATTTAACTTCTGGCCATATATTATCTGAACCAAAGTCTTAGTATCCCTGCAGTTCCAGAGGGAGGTATAAGACAGGAAGATTTAGATGAATAGTAAAATGTTTTATTCTATAACAAGGAACCAAGAACAATTGTAAAAGTTAATATCGAATTACTAAATTGTGTCTTTCTTATGGGAGTCAGTTTCCTCCCTTCTACCATGGGACTGCTGGGGATTGTACTCAGGTTGTCAGGCTTGATGGCAGGCACCTTTTTCCACTAAACTACATTTCCCATTAATACCCTAAGCTAGAACTTAAAAAAACTTACATAATCTGTATTATCTTCTTTTTTGTTATGAATTTAGAAGACAATATAAATCTCCCTCTTTTAGCTAAAGAAGAGAAGCAAAGTGAATCTTAGAATCATAGTTAGAAGAACCCCTGAACACTGCAGATGTATATCTCACCAATGCAAAATGAAGGATATAAATACTGGTGACATTGAACTTCTAGAATCTCCTACCCTGTTTGTTTCTAAAGCAGACATGTGTCTACCACAAATGATACCCTAAGCCTGAAGAAGTGCTTCTGTGACTTCCTTGGAACTTGATGAGGGTCGTATAGTTCTTTAAGTACTGAAAATGAATGGTCAGGAATCAAGATAAGCTCTCTGTCTCTGTCTGACTGTCTGTCTCTGTCTCTGTCTCTCTTTCTTTGTGTGTGTGTGTGTGTGTGTGTATATGTATGTAAAACAAGACAGAATTTTTTCAAAATAAGGATGGTGAAGAAAAAGCAAATGTGAGGATTAAGCATGTGAGATTAAACCTGCAAGTGTCATATTGCAAGGAAATTTATTGCCAATCATATGTGATTTTATTAATAACATTAAGAGCAAAGTGTTTTGCACATTTAATTGCTGATGGTATCTGCTATCCACATTCCATAGGTACTTTTTGATGGATTGATTCCTTCAGCTGAATTCTGTAGGAAATTTTCTGGCTCTGTAAGTCAATGAGTTCTCCTAAAAGCTCCAAGGGTGTTTATTCCTTCCGTGTGCCTGGATTTGCCTTGAATTGTTCTGACAGTCACATGAAGTGGCTTGTTTAATTCACAATAGTGTATTTATACTGCTTCCAACCTCCATGATTCCCTGCATGTTTCCATGCAGCACACTCTTGCTCTTCTTAAGAATCTTTCTCATTAGGTAGATTGCAAAAGCCAACACCAAATGCCAAATCCAAGTTTGTTACACAAGCAGTTTGGAAGGTCAGAATGATCTCCACAAGAGGCATACCAGAAGTTAGCTCAAATTTTTATTTCCCCAAAAGACTTTTATTATGAAATCCTTATGCTGTTCACTGATGGTTTGCTTTTATATTTCAAAAAGTAACCAGGACAATGCATTTTAGAGAAATCAGTGCATTTGCTTTTTCTTTGAAATCTTGTGGAATTTTGTAAATGTTTCTTCCTAGAAGGGTATTTTGCAAATCATGAAAGTTGCTGTTGAAAGACCTTGGTTTGAACTGGAAATAAAATTAAGGATTGCCCAATCCAATCTTGTACACTGGGGAGAAGAAAGCTCATAGAACTGAAATGTCCTGCTTAAGGTCATAGGTCACAGACTTGCCAAAGGTCACAGGCTTCTGTCACTAACAGCTCTGTCTCTTCAGTTCTGTGCATCACGCAGCAGCTCACAAAGTCATAACTTATCTCATCTGATACAATGGCCGCTTGAGGGAGAAACACAGATTATTATCCTTCATTTCTGGTTTTTCCTTTTTTTGAAGGGAAGAAATGGAGACCCAGAAAATGTCACTCTACCTAGCCGAGTTACGTCGTTCATTTATTCCACAAATAGTAGTCGAAGTCCTGTGTCTGCTAAGCATTGTTCTAGTTTTATTCTAAAAATGGACCGAGGTGCTGCTCTCATTTCATCAGAGTGAATGAATGAGAAGACACTGTGAGCACCAATGGCAAACGGAGCAAGCTTGCTTTCCTGCCTCCAATCCGATGCTGTGCTTTTTTTCTACATCTTTGTTAATCAATTAAAATAGATAGCTTTTCTGATGGATTCATTAATTCTCCTTTACTGTGAAGAGAAAATCCTTTTAAAGAATTTAGCCTGCAAAGAAGGCAGATCATTTTAAATGCAACAATAAAAAGAGGGCTTCAGAGAGTTATACAAATTTTATGTGCTAGGGAGAATAGGGGGAGGCAGGAGTGTATGTTCCTCACCTCTCCAGCTTTGAGATTTATGATTGGCATGTTACAATAATAATGATCGAATGTTGCTATAAGATATATTTATGCTCGATTCTGTGGCTATCATGTGACAGCCTGAACTTGTGAAATGTAGAAAAGTTCTTACAGGAAGCTCCAGAAGATCTTGTAATCCACAAGGAGGTATTCAGGAGACAGAAAAATAAAATTGAAGGAAACTGCTGTCCAATCTGTTTCATTAAATATGAAAATTAAAACGTCTTACAAAATACCTTCTCTTCCTCTCGCCTCCCAACAAACAAAAGCTTTGGTAGGCAGCCTGAAATTGCTCATCAAGGAAAAAGACCAGACTCGGTTTTAAATGGCCTCTTCTGAATGAAGCAATTAATGCTAAAAGGAACATGTTGTCTCCTCGGCATTTGTAAGGTATGACATTCATTGTGCTTGCTGGCACTTGATCAAGCATCTCCTTGGCCAAAGCAAGGAGGAAAATGGCTAACCGCATAGGCTATTGACCTTGGCTAATCAGCAGGATTTGGCAGCTTCGCTGCACAAGGGGGTTTGTGGACTGAGAACACCATCTCTTAGGCTGACAACTCCTCTTGTAGACCAGGGATGCCCTCCTGTGATTATTAGGTTTTGAAATTCATTAGAATAACCCAGTGCAGCACTGTCTTGACTTGTGTAGGTTCATTCTGA
This sequence comes from Tokudaia tokunoshimensis, assembly GCA_036184795.1. Classification (NCBI taxonomy): domain Eukaryota; kingdom Metazoa; phylum Chordata; class Mammalia; order Rodentia; family Muridae; genus Tokudaia; species Tokudaia tokunoshimensis. Next base: position 11,513,570 of record BTHU01000015.1, read on the forward strand.
TTATTCTGCCTTTCCCCCAGAAGATTAACCTCTCGAAGATACCACTCACTCACCAGCTTAAATACTCATTAACACATGGGCTAGCATGTGCCATCACACTGGAGACAGCATAGGAAGGCTCTGCAAGGGACACAGTGACGAGGAGACAAAGGACTTTGTTTAAAAAGGCTCCATGGGGAGTGTGGAGATATTTCTGATGACAGCATACATGGAGGTTTAGAAGAAAGGTACTTCCAGTGTGTGGTGTTAGCTGGAAGAGGTTTAAAACCTTTCTTGGATGGAGACATAAAGGAGCAATATACATACTGTCTGTCTGAGCCCTAAAGGTGTGGAGGACAGGAGACAAGGCTAGAGACTGGATTATCCTATTGCCCAACTCTCCTTGAGTTAAGAACTGTCTCTCTTGTTGCAAATGTATACATTCATTTTATTTTTCTATGTGGCATGTCTGTCCTCTAGTCCTTTCTTTGACCCGTTGAATGCTCTAATACTTTTGGCAGCAGAAGGCAATATCATCCTTTTGCATATCAGAAATTTCTTGCGTGCACTTATGTCATTTCACAGCACTTCTAAAATTAGTGCTTTATATCTCTTCCCCCATGACACCAAACCTCAGAGGCCTTTTTCCAGTCAGTGCTCTAAGATCAGCAATAAGCATGGGATTAGAGAGATGATTCTTGAAGGCATAAATGGTGGCAGAGACTAGGCCTGCCTTTGTAAAGAATGGAGCATGTTAAGGAAGCATTACTCCTTCTTTTATTAGTTTGAAAATGAAATAATCAGAATAATGGTAGATCTTGCAATAAGAGTCTTAGTAATTCACTTTAATATTCACCATCATCTTTAAGTTCCTGTCCTGTCCACTTTGAATCTTTACTAATATTTTTTGTTTTTCAGTCTTGTATATAGTAGTAGGTTTTATTCATTCAATTAATTTCTAGGCAACCACCTAATGAGATGCAATGGGTGGTATTCCCTACCATTTTCAATATTTCCTTCAGGATGATGTAGTATAAGGAACAGTGTCCTTAAACTACACACAGTATGGGGTTCAGTTCAAAGCTAGCCATGTAATGTGGGGCTTGGTGTCAGTTTGCTTAGGTGTCAAATAAGGATAATAGTTCCAATTGACCTCACTTATATTTTGGGGGATCAAAAGAAATGGTCTCATTGAAATTGTACGTTGAACTATAAAATTCCACATAAACAAAGGTGCTTATTATTCCCTGAGCCTTGGGCCTGTGAGACCATAAGATCTTCTTCCAGGCTCGTTTGTTTATACTTGGTTAATTTCTCTTCCCCTTTCTACCCCTTATGATGTTCACAAAGGTATGGGATTGGCAAGGAAATAAAAAGTGCAGCTTTTATGAACAATCCCCCCCCCATATTTACTCTTTGGTCTTTCTATTTATGTGTCTTCTTAGTCACCAGACCCAAATGAGGGAATGCCACTGAAACCGGTGTGAGGAACTTGGGAGTTTAAGGTCTTCAGATCTCAGATATGGCCGTTCTTCCAAGCAAACTTTCATTATAGCATTTATGGCCGTGAGCAGTTTTATTACCTGCTCAGAAAATGATGTCATGGGACTTTAAATTCTCTATTTCTACCAAGAAATTTTTTTTAAACATATCCTTAGTGATCTAAATATATCCCTGCAAATCACCCTGATGTCATCCCACATCTATTGTCTCAAATCAGATCGACTTTCCTGACAAAGTACAGGTGGATTTATCTCTGCCAGCTCTGTGGCATTGCTGATGCCTGAAAGAGAACTGGCTGTTTCCCTTGGTTCATAGCATCATTATACATAGCACAAGTTCTAGAAGTGGGACTCTGCTGGAAGTTTTGTTTTGCAGAATGATAGATGGGACAGAGAGAAGTCCATTTTGGTCTAGGAGTTGCTTACACTGGGAAAATTCTTTGTTCCAGATATAATAAGTCAATTTGACTCAGATGACATGTGAAGAGTGCAGTTAGACTTGTGGAAAGCAACATGGCCTTATAGTATTGGAAACCTGAGGATTTCCCATAGAACGCGAAAGTTGTGCTTCTGGGTTTAATAGAAGAAATCTGATCAAGTCAGAGAAGAGGCAAAGCTCCTATCCCTTACTACTTGTTCTCTGGAGGACAGGAAGACTGGATCACTGGTTATTATAGAAGAGAACATATTAATGTCAATCTCTGTGTTAAAAGAATTAAATAGAAAGGTTTTATGTATCTGATACTTGTTTTGAATCTACAGCATTTTCACAGTGAGAAGTGTGCAAACACGCGTTCTAGAGGCATCCATGTGCTGGACTTTGATTTTCATTATTTTCTAGCTCTCTGATCTTACTGAATTTGCTTAACTCACTGAGCTTTATTGTCCTCATCTGTAACACAGAAGCTGAAATACAAAATTACAGGCAGATGAGGGCTTAAACACACATCTGAAGTATTCCATGCTTGGGGCCTGGAGTAGGGTTTGAACTCTGGTACTTGATGTTGTTGGGTAACGTTTGATTCCTGACAATCCATTGTGAAATAGTGGGTAGCCAGAAGCACAGAAAATGGAAGTATGTTATTACTCTGGACAGGAGGGATCTGAAGTCTAAATATATATTAGAAACTCACACCCAGCAGGAATATTCTCTTATATGCTTGGAGCCTATAACTTCTGCTAGTACAAAAGTGCATCTTGATTTTGACCCATAGGGATATCTCCTCATAGATTTCATGCTGTTGATGCTAGAATGTTTGCTGATTCTGATTCTGCAAATTAGTCAGCTCACAAATCATACTCTATAGAAGACCTCTGATATATCTTTGAAGTGAGGAGATGAGATGTGGGAATCTCAAACAAAGCAGAGGGTAGATTGCCATGGGAAGGTGTTTTCAGTAAGTGCAGAAGATGTTGGCGTCACAAACCCATGACTGAGATTCCTTTCTATTAGAAGGAAACCAGGGACCTAGAGTTAAGTATGTGAGAACAGGAGAAATTGGAGAGATCGTCTGGATACATGAGAGCAACCAGAATGTACTGACAGAACTTAGTTCTCACTACAACTGTGTACTGTCTGAAGTGGACTATGCCATTGCTCAGCCTGACCAAGGAGCTGGTCTTTTTTGCCCGGCTAGGAAGCATCACTTTTATTGATTGTTATTGTACAAAGATTTGCCAGGAACACATAAAACCATTGATTTCATAACCAAAAAGCAAGCAAAATATTGCTCATATTTTCCCTGCTGATCACATAATCCCCAAGAAAAGAGGCTGGTCCTTTAAAAGCAATGTGAAGATTAAGAGAAAATCAAGCTCTCCTCTAGTTACTGAACCTGAGGGGAGAAATTCTTTGTGTAGAACCATGGCAGTCAGATACTATAGAAGAGAAAAAATGGAATGTGCACCCAGAACATGGATACCCGGCTCATAATCCATGTGACTATGTATATCCCAACACAAAATTAGAAACTTACTTAAAACATGTGGAAAGACATTTTCATAACTGAAGAAATTTGATGTGTTTCTTGAGGGTGAACTTTGTCAATGTCGATAATATTGCATCATGATCATGCAAAAAAGTCCACACATGTTCTCACTATTTGCAAGTATATGCACCTTCAATTTTACCTAGCCTGGCTGCAATTCAGCAGAGGAGAACTGGCATCAACTGAGATCACGTGTACTTGTGTTGACTCCTTGGGAGAAGCACAATAATTGTCAGTAACACGTGCTTCACAGTCATGCTTTGTTTATGACATTGCTTTCAGGACCTCCTATATTTGTGAGAATGAAGTAACAGAGTAACAATGAAGCACCGATCTCAGGGAGTCCCACAGGAATCCACCGAGAACCGGAACTTGACTGAAATCTACACTGAAGTTTAAATTTCTCAAATGTGATGTCAAATGCCCCACTAATTTTGTGTTGTCCTCTTTTTTTTATTATTCACAATAAAAATGTGTTAATATCAGTAAAGCTTTACTACTTTGATAAAGTCATTTTATTTATGAATGGTCACAAACTTAGGACATGCTCAATGATATCAGAACACTCTCTGAACAGATTCTGTATCTGAGAACATTTAGTTTATCTCTATTGGCAGACATCATAAAAGTTATATTTTATATAGACATAGTAATTAAATTTTAGATCAACAGATTTTGTTAGTTTTTGTGTATTGAATGAATGTTCCTACTAGTTGTTGTCCAGGGTATCCAAGAGAAGCCAAAAGATAGGACCTTGTAGCCTGGAGAAGATCATTTCCTCATAAGAAAGGGAGAGTGTATATTATTTGTGATTCTTCAGCTTCAGAATTTCTCTAGGTAAGTGAGGCTGTGTTAGCTGTGTTAGTGTAAGTGAACTCACAGTGGTTCAGTCTTTTCTCTTCTCTCTTATCCATCCTCCTAAGCTATATCCAGGATGGAATGGCAAGCTGGCACACTCACTAGGACCATCCTAGGAGTTGCGGTAGCTTTTATCTCACAAAGTCAATATCTCCAGGACACTTGTATCACTGGGATGTTGTGAGATTTTGTTCATGAAAATATCATAAAAATTTAAAATATATCTTGCAAAATTGTAATTGAGTCAGAGGAAGAAAATTCTCAAAGAGTTACGCATTCTTGGTGGATTGTATTCATTGAGGTCATGTGACTGACTAATCTTTGAGCATCTCTCTGGGAGATCAGCTACCATGGTATCTGAATGGAATCCTGTGCCAGAGTCCTTGGTCTTGTATAAGGACAAACTGAAGAGAGAGGGAGGAGGTTGTCTTATAGGATGGAATGTTAGAAACTGGGTAGACAAGTTTATCAGATTTGGTAAATTAAACTACTATATATTCCACTAAACATAAATTTAAGTTAAAAATACCGTATCTCTTAAAATTATATCTCAAATAACTATATTTTATTGCAAATTCAAATTTACCTGAGTCTTCTATATTTTACTTGGTAACCAAGGGTATATGGGACAGGACAGGCCAATAAATTATATTTTGAAAAATAACTGGTAGCTTTCACGGTGCTTCTACATTCCTTGTGTTATTTTGCAGTGACCCGGAGACAGAAATACTGTTCCTAGCTGTAGAACAGATGAGATGTGAAGTGAGAGTTGTCACGGGAAATACTTAAGGATATCATGACTATTGTTGTTGGCACCAAAGTACAGTTATTATTTTAATTTCATATTTTGAAATTTGATAGCTTTACATTTATTATATACATTGCAGAGAGCAAGCACTGGCGTGACCTTCTTTGTCTTCTCCTAATGTTAGCATCCTGCACCTTTCATACTCACAGAACACTGGTAGAACTAAGAAATCGGCCTCATACACTAAGGCTAACTGCAGTTCACACTTCATTCCCATTTCACCAATTATTAGTCATTCCCATTCTTTCCTTCCCATTCAGCCTTGTATGCTGCCTTTTGTTTCCCCATCTCCTGCTATGGGAAGCAGTTCCAACATTTCATTCTATTTCTCCATTATGATGAAGACCGAGAGTCATTCAGCAGAATGTCATCCAACTTGGCTTGCTTCCTGCTCTATCATGTTTATGTTAAAGGTATTGTGAAGGACATGAGATCTGTCCTTCTCAGGATATGTATTGAGGTCTAATGGTGTCATTAATCTTAATGGCCTGGCTAAGATACCTTTCACTAGATGTTGTCACTGTAAATTACTCTTTTCCCCTTTTGTTTGATAAAAATTTTTAGATGAGACAATGAGGGTACAAAAATGTCTTGTTTTCACATAAACCTTTATTATTCAAGCATTTAAATCCTCAGATACAATAAAAATTTAGCTTCTAGTGATCTTGTTCAACACTATTATTATTATTATTATTATTATTATTATTATTATTGTGTAAATTTTATTTTCCATTTTTTTCCGTGTTCATCAACTGAAATTTTTTTTTGGTCTGAAGAAACCATTGCTTTAGCCCTTATTTAAGCTAAGTTATTTTAATTCCAAGGGGCATTTTATCCTCAATAACAGTATGACTGTGTCAAGTCTCTGAAGGGAAGCAATGAAGATAATACGCTTCTCTGGTATTGACTGAACACTTGCTCCTATATAGGGCATTCTGGACAAGAGAGATCTTCAAATGATTCTGGAAGACCAAGAAATCAAAGGGAAACATTGGAGGTACACATTATGAGAATCATAGTAAAACTTTTCAACTAAATTTGAACTAATAATGATTCCGTTGTAGAGTGTTGCTGTGTGGTATGCCATGATGCATCTCTGGGCCTCTTGTAGCACTCTCATGTGTTGTAAAGCACCCCCAATTAGATGATCATGGTGAACGTGTGGTCCATGTAGGGTTTGAGTTCACAGCCCTTTTTCTTGGGATGAACAGAGAGGAGAAGGGGCCGGTTCAAGATACTCTCTCTGCTGCTTTAAGGACCTGTGATTCCTTCTCATCTGGGAGCAACTATGAGGTTTCAGTGAATTTAAATGCTGCCCCTTGTTATTGACATGATAATTAACACATATATAGGCATTTCATCCAACCTGTAGTTTGGGTTCTCACTATTTTTAACTGGTTCAAATAATCCTGGTTACCCAAATATTATTAGAGCAAAAGGAGATGTCAATGGTAAAAGACACACACACACACACACACACACACACACACACACACACACACACACAGAGGTATGCATGCATGCACACACACATGTGCGTACACACTGTGAATAATGAAATTAAATAAGAGCATTAAAAAGACTAGCAAAATTCTTGGAAATTCCTGGGGTGCAAATAAGGATGAATGGAATGTATCTTTCTCTATTAAGAAACATTGTTCAGATTAGTATGTGAACTATTTAGGATATACCCCTAATGCTGATAAAACACACCAACTTGATTACATTAATACCATAAAAATCTATCAAAGGGTCTAATTCTATCTACAATAGTCTTTTAATGGGATTAGGACTTGAACCCTGCATTTAAGCACTACCATTAAATGGCATTTATATTCTGACATAATGCAAGCGGTGGCTTGACTTTGAGGAGCATGAAGAGTTGAGATTCAGGAGGAGTCTGCATTTGAGAGAAGAGGATGTTGAGATTTAGTAGCATACACCACTTTTAGTAAGGATGCTGGATACTGAGCAGAGGATTTGAAGCTCTGGTGGACCTAATGTGTCTGACTCTGGAGGGTTTCCATTTTAGTTTTTACCACTTCTGTAGTCGCTGCAATTCCTGAAATGCTCCACATCTGCAAGCAGAGTAACCATACATCCCATGTTGTCCAAGCTGTTCAAATTTTTCACTTTGTTACAGCGCAATAATTAAAGTGTGATATTTTGTTTTCCATTCTCAATAATGCCCTGTCCTCAGCTAGTTCATCACTTGCTTTGTTTTTTGTTTTTTGTGGTAGTTGAGGAATTGGATCTCAGGGAACGCCCAACAAGATCTTTCCCCTGAAAGGGACAAAAGAGCAATTATGGATAAGCCATGTCTATGTTATAAAAGATTACATTTAAAGTTCAGTGCTTTCTACTGGGGAATTTCATGTGTGTGGTTGTGCATGTATACATATTTTTCAATGATCTCTTATAACACAATTACAAATTATTTTGATTCTAACTAAATATATGTGTAGCAAACAGGGGGTCTTTGGTTTCCAAATTATTTTCTTTCTGTGTAAAAAATATCTGTATGCATCCCCAGTGATCCACAGCGAGTTTGTGCAAAATTTGTACCAAAGGATAATTAGATATTTGTACCAAAGGATATTAGAGTTGAGAAGTGTCAGCTGAAGTCTCTATTTTGAAGAAAATAAGGTGTCATAGTTGAGATATAATAATTCTCACAAACAGAACAAAGTCCTTATAATTATAATGTACTTTATGATTCTATTTTCTCCTTCAAACTTCATATAAGTGTGAATTAACTCTACTGTAATGAATGGTCTGAAAATGAAGGTCTGGAGTAGAGGAGGTGGGTCTGGCCCCTCTGAGGTGGTTCACTTTCAGATCACTCACATGGCTCTTAAGAGCTCTCTGGATCATCTCCAGGTCTAACAGTAAGAGAGCTCTTTAAAAAAGATAGGTTAGTTTTGTGCTTGTCTCTCATTTTCCCTACTCTGGGCTGTGGTCCCTATGGCCAGTGAAATTCCTGAGCAGAAATGAAGAGTGCATAGCAGTGCCATAACATGTCACAAGAAACTTGTACACCGTGGCCAGTAAACCTGGAGCTGCCCAGGGTTCAGTGCACGCCACTCAATGAGACGCTGTTGTGTTGTAACTACACTTGTGACTTGGGACAAGTTGCCTTCTCTGCTTTAATTCCCATTTTTCCCAGTGCAAGGTGGAATTTAAATCATCTACCCCAAGGTTCCCATGGTTCTGGTGGGCTTCTGAGGAAAGTGAATTCCAAACTGGTATAATGGAGCCACCCAGTCTAATGCAACCTTTACTTTGCTCTGGGAGTAAACCCAAAGAAAAGGTCATTTTTTTCAGACATCTTGAGGTTGTGTTCCAATGTCCTCATTAAATAACTGAAGTCCAGACTGGCAAGCCCAGGGGAATATTCAATCAAGTCTAAAAAGGCCAAGTCATTACTGGAACTCTGTCGTCAGACCTGTAAACACAAGCATTTATTTGTGGGTGTCCTGAGAAAGTGTGTTCACTTGTAATACTTTCTCCTGTACAGGTCTCACTTGTCAAATGTGTATGACCCTTCTGATAATTCACGAGAGTGGAGAGAGCAAGACGAAAGGAAAGAGAGAAAATTACAACTGTAAACAGACTCTGGGCAGGGAAAGGATCAAAACAGCCTCTGGCTTGATGGGATGAGTCATAGCTATAGTCAGACCACAAATAGAAGCATAGCTTCTCTGCTGAAGGGCAGTCTTCCTGTCTGGAGAGGAAACCCAGCTCTGATTGGAGATAGTAGTTTTTTGCAGACTTCAAAGAGTCTCAGGCAAGTGAGCCGACGAGAGAAAGGACTGTAAACTATGTTCCAGGTGCTTCTCTGGAGAACCAGTCACAGCTCTGATTTGACAATGTATAGACATACTTTCATCGGAAGCCAAAAGCTGGTGGTTTATTTGTATATGTGTCTTATTTTCTTCTGATTCTCTCCATAGCATCACTCCCTTCTAGCATCTGTATCTAATTTCATCTCAAGTAATGCAAGTTGTTTCTCCAGGCTGACACTCCAGGGCACAGAGAGATAATGACGAAGGGCCATCTAGGGAGGTATGACGAAGGCAAGGGCACATGTTTTGAAACTGTAAGAGGAAGGTGGTGCTTTAAACAGGACAAACCTGAGACTGTGAGGGTATGGCAGAACAGAGGAACATTCTAGTGGTTCCTACTAGGTCGAGAGGCCAGTTGGAAGAGAGGCCTCCTGAATATAGACTTTAGCGCTGAGTCTGGGTATATCTGAAAAATTTAGTGTACATGTGAGGAAGAAGAGCATGGAAAATTGGGATGAGTGAGTGGGACCCAGTGTTGAGGACTGATGCCACACTAAAGGTCTGGACCCTATCCTGTACACTGTGGAAACAGGGAAGCAAGAAGAAGAGACTATGAAAAGATGTGAACTGCAACCACGGGGAGGTAGGAGGAAGTAAAGTAAAATCAGGAAGATCAACTGTAACTATTGTTACTTGGATGTTTGTCCAGCACAATGTAAGCCCCCTGGACTTAAAGAGCACATAGGAGAGAAGATGACATTGATATATCTAATCCGTGGAGGATATCAATATAAAAATTTTCACCACTACATGTTTTGGTGTGTACTAAGGTCACTGAGCTGAGTAGATGGGACCAGGAAAACTATAGCCAGGTGATTGATAATGAGAAAAGCAGAATTTTCCCTTGCTAGACATAGGGGACAGGCAGTGAGGGGAAAGTTACCCACACAATGTGTTTGCCATTGGAGGTTTTGATTGACAAAGGTTCACTACTTGGCTCATAGCTCCTTTCCAACCTACACTAGTTGCTTTTCTAATTGCTGTGATAAAATTACTAGCGATAAAAGTGACCTACGGAGGAAGACTGTATTTAGACCTATAGTTCCAGAGTATACAGGCCATGGTGTCAGGGTAGGTGCAGGAGGCAATGGGTCACATCTCATCTCTAATCAGGAAGCAGGCATAATGAAAGTTGACCAGCCCCTCTTTCTTTTTTCATTAAAATTGAAACCCCAGCCCACAGAATTGTATCTTCCACTTTCAGGGTGTCTTTTCCCACTTCAATGAACCAAATCTAGACTTATTTAAAGGATTGTTTCCATGCCGACTCTAGCTCTGGTCAAATTGACAGTTGGTATTAACTATCACACAGCTCTGATTTCGTTGCGAATCTCCACCCTTCGAAGACAGGGGTCCTTGCAATGCTGAGCGTCTGTCAGGCAGCTGTGCCCTGGCTTCCTGTCGGAGGGTGGGTGAATCACCTGTTCCCACTGGGTCCTGCATTCCTCATGTGTGAAATGAGTATGGTACAATAGTCTAGCTGTGTGTCTGGAACAAGAAGCACCTGTTGCCAGCATTTAATAAGCAAACAAGCAAAGCCAGCCAATTAATCCCTCCTGTCATCATGCATGTCTTACACATGGGCTAATAGATGCTACATTAAATGATACACAATGCTCAAAAGGTCATAGAACGTGTGCTCAAGTCCAGATACAGAGCTCAGCCACCTCACCTTTAGCATTGTTCCTTCTAATCCAAGCAGGTGATACTGATGTCTAGACGTAAACAAAGAAATGTGCTCAGCTTCCCATGATTTCTCTTTTAAATTATTTTTATTTATGTACATATTGAGGTGTGTGTACTGCATGCATGCAAGTGCCTATTGAGATCAGAAGTTAGCATTGGTTCCCATGGAGTCAGAGGCAGAGGCAGTTGTCTAAAGTGGTTGCTGGGAACTGAATTCAGGTCCTCTTGAAAAGCAGTGAGTTTTCCTGAATCCTGAGCAGTCTCTTCATCCCTGCTGTAATTTTTATTGACTGCACCGTGCTTTCATTATTTCTTCTACATAAAGCCAGACCAACAGCAAGGGAATCATTTTAACGGGGTCACTGCAACATTTTAGTAGTTGGATTCATTCTGATAAAAACCACTTCCTTTCACTGGGATGCACGCAGCTGTCGCGCTTCCTTATGTGGGCAGAACTTCATGGCCAGCTGCAGGAGGTTATGCACTTTGATGCAGTAAGCCGACAGACAAAGCAACTACACATTCTTTTCATAAAACTTTGAATCTCCCTGGCCATTCAGTGACAGGAGTTCTGGGCTGAAAGGGACCCTGAGCTCATGTATATTATCACCCTGAACTCATACAGTCCAGAAGTTTTACTGGTTTTCTTGAATTAAGATATCACTTCAGGATCCTAGACCTGGAGTTGTCCATTTTCTCATGACATCTCCAGATGCTTGCTCTGTAATTAACTCACATTCAACATGGCTAAAGCAAAGTCCATGTTGCCATGTGCAGGTCCCACTCTTTCCTTTAGAGACCCACTCACGCCGACAAACTTAATCCTGTTCTTTTACATCCGTTAAGTTCTTTCTGATCATGTCCCCTCTAAAGTGTTTCTGTATCTGTTCTCCTTTCGGTGTACTTTCCCTTTCTACACTCAAGTCTACTGTACTGCCCTGGTCTAGGTGGCTTCTCAACTGCTCCTGTACAACCCTTGGTGGTCACATCTGCACATCATGGTTCTAAATAGGATGCATTTTCCAAATTTACCAACCATGGAACTTTTTTTTTTCACTCCCAGGGCACTTTCTGGGAAATACTGGTCCTGTGTTTCCAGATGAATTGTTGCCCGCTCTCACCGTGACATCTGTCCACCCCTCTTTGTCACTGAACTTGTTATTTCCTGTGCTTAGAATGCCCTTTTTCCTGGCTGCTGCCATTGGGAAAGCCTACACTGTTTCATGGCTCAGTTCAAATATTCCTTATTCTCTGAAGCTGCCTTTGATCTCATGACCTGGCATGACCCCTGCACTTTTTTTTTAAATTTTATTTTATTTTCTAAGTTTTTTTTATTTACATTCAAAATCATTTTTCCCTTTCCCGTTTCCTCCCTCCCCGGACCCCTGCACTTTTTGAGGACCATGTACATGATTCTATTATAAGATTTAATAGCATATGTTATATAGAATATGTCATCTGATAGTGCTATTCTGTAGACATGAGTCTATTACATATTTAATAATTTATATATAAATTGCAGAAAATATTTACTGTAATTTTAAAATTACATGCTGGTTGTGTGTATTTGAGTCTATCTGCCAACAATTCTAAGATCTCCTAAGAGATGGGAGCTATGTGTTTCTCTTCACTCTGAACCCAGGGTCTGGCATGTTGACTGTCTCTTTCACATCCTTACATCATGGAATAATTTAGACAGAAGTCTGATGAAGTCACTACAATGAAGCAACCTATAGTTCTACACAGTGTGCCCAGTCCTCTTTATCTTTGCTACTACCACCTGGGAAACATGGCAAAAGGAAGCAGGGTGGCATACAGGAACATTGGGAGTCAAAGATAGATGGCAACTTATCTACAGTTATAGTTCAGGAATCTCCTGGGAGAGGGCGTTTGGGAAAGAGGAACTCCTAAAGAGAGGTTCCTTAATGATCAACTTCCCATTACCAAGCAGCTGTCTGTGTGGCATTGCATTGAGACCTGTGGGGATGGGTGGGCCCTTTAGGAGCCTCTAGCAGGCTATTAGACATGCTAGAATCCTTTCTATTGAGTTTTTTGGGAATGGATAACAACAAATACATTTAAGAAGGAGAACTTTTCATAATGGGAAGGCAAAGAAACAGCTAGACCTGGAGCTGACAGGAGCCAGAGGGAGTGGAACCGCGGTGAAGCAAGATGTGGGTACACCTCCACTTCTCCTTTCTGGTTGTCTGTTGGAATTTTTCTTGGAGAGGCCCAGTATTCTCAGTCCTCCAGTGATTTGGTAAGCTGTGTTAGGAAAGTGACTAGCTCTGAGTGTCATATGTAGTGAGGTTTACACGTACCATATCACTTTTCCTTAAACCACCAACTTTGAGGTAAGGATTTGACTGGTACATTGTCAATTGAATGGGCCACTGTTGACAAATTCTGCCTCAAGTCATTTTTGCAGACCTCGTGAAACTATAGATAAAGAGGGAACATCATAGGAAATAAATAGTCACTCTTTGGAAAAACATTCCTTTTCAAGTCTACATTCCAATGGAGCGATTCCCTTGCAGGAAAAAAAAATTGTGTTTGTTTTAACAAGCAAGTACAAGATTCCTCTCATGTTTTATGTCTTTCTACTAAGGAACATTCCAGGCTTTTCTTCCTTTAACCTTTAATAAGATAGCACACTGCCTCACTGACAGACTCCATTTGCATTACAGCACTGGACCACACAACTGATGTATACTTCAAATACACCTGGGAAAGTATCTACCAACATCTTAAAACAGCCAAGTAATTCTTCAGTTTGGGGACAGTCCATGAATTCCCCATCTGTGTAATAATAACACTTCCCTGAATACGCTACTGCAGAATTTATGGAGTGTTCTTTGTTTATTTGTTTGTTTGTTACCTTATTTGAATTCTAAAACAGTTTTTAGTCAATCAGCCATCTTTGACGAGGGTCTAGCTCATACCAGGTGATGGGGTAGAGACACAGATGAAATTCTGAACAAAGTGGATTAAGCCAGCAATATCACAGGACTGAAGATCTCCAGGACAGACTTGCTATCTTCATTAATACCTATTTCAGAGACAGACTGACTAAAGATCTTGAAATGCTTGTGCATCCAGGGAGTAGTGAGGTGCTGTTCATGCTTCTGGTATCAGAGTCTGGTGTGGTGACATGAAGTTGAATGCACTTGGATGTTAAGGTGAGATCTACTTATTAGAGCTAATAAGTCTACTTATTAGAGTAGCTGACTTCGGAGGATTAGGAAAGACTTTTGTTCCTCATTCAGTTCTCAGCCCAATCTGTGTGGGAGGGGCTGGACCTTTGGGAATCACTACACGCCTGGAGATCTTTCATTGTTGGCTTTGCTCCATCTCTTTCTTTCTATGTTCTACTCAGCCAGTGATGTAAAGAATAATCATTGTGCACATGTTTAAAGGTGAGGTCTAGAGGTTTCCTACTTTATCTCTTGTCTTCTTCCTTAGGTACAACCTAGTCATGGCCATACTTAAATTCAAGGCATCCTGGGAAAACATATACTGTTTAACAAACTGTCTTTATCATGGCCTGAAATATGCAGAATCAGGAAATGGAGAGAATGGGGACATTATACACATGCGACAGGACATGACAGGACTTGTTCAAAGGCTCCCAGAAGCCTCCCCAAGTAGATGAGGCACAGGACCAACAAATCAGAGAGGCTTTGAGATGAGCTGTACCTTCTGGTCAAATGCTTGGAAAAGGAATTAAAATGAATAATTATAATTAAAAGTTATACTTAGATTTTAAAAAATCTATTCCAACCACAAGAAAATGGACAAGAGAGCATCCTAGCTCTGCTCTTAAAATAATAGCAAATAGAAGCTAAGTGAGTGCCATGTGGTTTACTTATACTGACAACCAAAGCTCTGAGCAGACCCTCACGATAACCCCAGGACTATAACATGGCAAAAAATTATCACTCCCATTTTAGAAATGGAAAAACCTATGTGGATAGAGGTTACCCAGGGCTACACAGCAAATGAGACGAATTTGCAACTCAAACCCACACTGTGTCTTTCCACAATTACACAGATTCTCCCCGGCACAAAGATGTTGACCACACTTCAGGAAGTTGACTCAGTTCCAGCTCTGGACAAGAGGCCAGAATCCAGTGACATTTCCCTTAATCACTACCCTTCTGTCTGCCTGACTGTTAGAATCAGTGGCTCCTCCGTGTTCAGAGAGCATGTACATGTTAACTGTCATGCAGTATGTGCATCATCTGACAGCCCTAATATCACTGTTTGTATTATCAGACAATTACCAGCCACGCTCGTATTCATAATTTGACTAACAACTCTCGACAATGATTATTTTTTTCCTTTTCTGGCAAAACAAATATAGAAGCTTTTTATTTATTTTTTTATTTTATTTTATTTTATTTTTTTTGAGCATCAGCGCTGATGCTTTTTGGCATTCTATCAGCTAAAGGATTTTTTTTCAAGAAAAAAAAATGTTAGTCGTACTCCCCCACATCTCGCTAACTTTACAGTCCCCCATGGCATCTGTGTGCAGTGAACTGAGCTGTTGAGACTAAATGTAATTTGCAATCAAGCTTCTGTTAGCATGGAAATGTACCGGCTGGCCTGCTGCAATATGGGTTCTCATTCTGTCTAGCATATGGTTGCATTAAATCCAGTCTCCAGAATGTCTCTTGTTACCACATTGTCAATCCGTGCAAAGCAGAGAACCCTAAAAAACCACTAAAGGAACATATTTTTGGAATTGGCGCTTCTATGGATCTTGACAAGAGCTGTCCAAAGACATACTTGGTTACTTGAAGTGAACCAGCCCTGTCAGATCCATGAACACACACATACTAACACACCTCAAACTTAAAAACTTGGTTGGATGGTCTGGAGTCACAGGCATAGGGATTCCACTGGAGGACAAAGGACTCAGCTCCATTAATTACTGTATAATTCTTTTCTCACTATTTCAATATTCTAGGAATCTCGGAATAGCTAGAGTTGGACAGAACGTCAGCAGTCTTTGTGGCTAGTAGTGTAGGCTCTAGATGTAGATAGTCCTAACTTTGAATCCTGCATCTCATTGCTCATAGTTTAGTGATCTTGGACATTTGAAGGTTTGTGTGACTGAGTACCATCTCCTGTGAAATGGAAGGGAATAAGGAGTCTCATCACAGCTGAGGACATTTTGGAGTATTAATGAGCTAAGTACTGCGCTTGCCTCCATAAATGATGACGAATTGAGCAGATAAGTCTTCCTCACCATCTCCACTCTGAGATCAGGTGCCTGTGAATTTCTCACAGTATCTACTGTTTGTTCTCATTTTCTTTCTTGTCTTGTTACCCCCTGGTGTCCAGCATCTCTGTCCATTGTAAGGGACTCTGCTCATAAATAAAATGTTTGTGTTTTATTTAACACAAATGTTTGCTCCACCTTGAACAGGACCTGTAGGTTTAATCTGCTGCTCTCTTCCAGGGACTTGCTCGCTCTGCTTTCTTTCATGAGACAATATCGAGCCCACAGCAGACTGACTTAGACTTGATGGTGTCTATGCTGCACTTGACACTGCAGCACAGGCTGAGCCCAGTGTCAGCAACATTGTGGCACAGACTAGTCTGATGTGTTAATGAGTAGATTCACCTGCTTTCTTCAGCACAGCCGCAGAAAGGACCTATGTGCACACAAGTTCACTGTGCTGTGTATAGAAATAGATCACTCCTTGGAATATTCACAGAAAGCAGTTCTGAATGGATCATTTTATACTTTAAGTGGTGGGATAGTTCCTGTGCCAAAGGGTCCCTGTATAATGTTGTGGAGGGAAAAATAATTTAGGAGAGTAATTCCCTTAGTTGTCTATGTGTGTGTGTATATATATATATATATATATATATGTACATATATATATACATATATATGTACATATGTATATATGTGTATGTATATGTATATGTATATATGTGTATGTATATGTATATGTTATAATATTTGTATTTTATATATAATATAGTATATTTGTATATGTATATGCATATTTTATTTCAAAGGTTTATGCAACCCCAAAATGCTGACATGTAATGCTCCAGTGTTTGAAGAGTAGTTTAACAGGCCAGGTAAAGCTGGAGAAAGTGTTCTAGTTCTAAGTTAGTTCATCTACTGAAAAATGATGTATGGTCACAGAAAACAGCACCAAAGATATATCTAGCAAGTTGTTCCACAACAGAGAATCTGGCAGATCTATTCAAGTCAATAAAGATGCTAGGTGATCTGATATAGAAAGCAGTGAAGAGCAGAAAGATGAAATGGTGACCTCACCCTATCTTGAATGGGCAGAAGTGGAGAGAGTACCTTGGCCAGATTGTAAGTGACTTTGCAAAATCTGTCAAAGGATTGATATATCTGGAGATCTCAAACAATGAATAATATGCTAATTTAGCAAGAGACTGAATTGTTTCTTAATGTTATTCTTTTCCTAAACACAACTATTTCCTTAAGTGTGCTCTACCCAGCACTCCATCTTCAATTATTGCTAAATAATCAGATTCAATCTATTAAAGCCCATTTCCTCTTCCACACTGTTCTGACGTGATATCTGGGATGGTTTTCATGACATCCTCTGGACCTTGATGTAGTGTGCTGATGCTGTAACACTTGATATTGGCAGCTTCAGAAGGTTCAGACCTCAGTCCCACAAGGTGCCAGGGATGTAGTTGCTCCGAGAGGAGGTCTCACCTGAAGGTGCGAGAGGGTGAGTCAGCCCATGATGAACATGAGTTTCAGCTTCTGGTGACATGCTCTCATGGAGATCACAGAAGTCAGCGTTTGTTGGGCTGCTGGGCTTAGTGCTCAGACAGAATGGAAAAACTCATTAGCTTGGCTTAATTAGAGAACTTCCAAAGTACTTTAATGTCAGCCTGCTTCCTACCACCTCATTAATGTATTCAAAAGATTTTTACACCTTTAATGTGGGAACGATTTTCTTAATTCTCTCAGCACCAAAATGCCACAGAGTCGAGCTATTGAGCTAAAAGAACAAACAGCACAATTATGTCAGTGGAAGCTGCAAGTCTTTGAACCAATAGCATTTGGTAAGGGATTTGGACTCAGTTTTCTGCTTATGCCACATAAAGGCAGGTAGTTTAGCGCCATTGCAATTACTAAGACCACCCTTCTTTTTCAGAGCATTTTACAGTTTTTAGTAATCTTTTCCATCAACCAGTAGATTCTCATAAGATACTAATGAAGATTTGCGGCGGATGAGACATTAAGACTCAAAGACTGAAAGGGGGGGGCGGTCATTCTCCGTGCTTAAGGTTGACAACAGGAATATAGACCTCAAACAAAAGTGATATGAAATACTATCCTGTCAGGAATAAATAGAGACCTTGGGAGACAAAGCTGGTTTTGAGGGAACAGTGGCAGATTTAGTTTAAGATGTGTTGTGTGAGGCTGTCTGGAGAACCTGGAATGAGATGAATATAGTCTCGCAACTGCCCCTTGCTGGAAACACATAGTCTCTTCAACTGCTGAAGCTGAGCATTTTTGCTACATCAAGTTCTCCCCGAATTAGCCTGAGAGATTATGCCAGTCCAACCTAAATATATCTGTACAGACCATTGCTTGCCTATTCCCCAGAGCCCAGCACAGCCTTAGATAACACTGGCTTCATATTGGGCTTTCTTAACATGTGTCTCATTTGATGTCCACAGCCCTTCTGGGCAACATAAGCTGCTGTCTGTCTCCTATCAGTTAGGAAAGGAAACTCTGTTAAGATGAAGAATGTACCTAGTGACACAGACAGCTAACAGATTGGCAGCAGGGATTGGTCCCTAGGCTGGTGACTTTTTGCCAGGGCCTGTACCATTGTTTCCAATACCATTTTCTTGAGTCTCAATTATACTCTTCTCTTTATTCTCTCCATGATTTTTTTTTCCCTACCCCAGCGAGCACAAGGTACCCTTCTAATGGTCTCTTGACCACACTCCCTGACTAGAAAAGCTAGCATATGTATTTCAATTCCCAGTTATTCTTGAGCCCTTGTTGCACTGCTGACTGTAGGCGTACAGTGAGGAGTGGCAAGTCATTCTCCATGGCCTCCTGAATACTTGGGTATAACATGTTTGCATTGTGGAAACTGGATTGCCCACATGCACCCACAGGCTTCATAGGTGACCTGTAACTTTTAAGTTTTTTTTTGTTTTTTTAACCTTAATTTGGAGGTGAGAAACTTAAGTCTTTTTTTCTGGAAGGTATGTAGGCTTCGAAGAAGATGAAGTAATGAAATAGAGATGTGACTCTGTACTCCAAAAACACAAGTGGTTCTGAAGAACACTGAAATATAATTATGTGTGGAGAAGGGGTGTTTTACAAGCGCCCTGGGAGTAGATGGCAGTTCTCTGGTCACCCTAGAATTTCTCCTTTACAGAAAGGGGAACACTTTGATGTTCATCACAGGCTATGTGAAGCAGATAGAAAGTAGGGGATTTTATGTTAGTTCCTGTTGAAATTTCAGAAAGGATCATCATGCAGTTGATTCTGGTGCATCTTGAAGAAAGTCACTGATGACTAGGAGCAAATGTGATTTGCCATAATCACTGTTGTTTCCTGCCCTGCTCACAAGGGTAGTAAGTCTGCAGACTAGAAAGCTTTAGTACTGGGTTTCATAGGGTTTCCTGTGCTGGGACTGTGTGGGGAGATAATAGTTGGCTCGCACCAAATTGCTTCTTTCTTTACTGAGACCAACATGGCTTCTAAGGGGGGTGGAATTCCATGGAGGTTTCCAGGGAGTACTGGATGCTATTTTGTCGATCTAATAGTTTGTATTAATAACTTAGTTATTTTAATGAAAGGGATGAGCGCATCTGCTGATGGCACCCAACTCAAACCAAATGCTGAGATCACTGATACCTGGGTGGCATCCTGGGTGACGCTTTGCCGGGATGAGTAAGTTCTCTTATTCTTTGGCATGACACCTCGGTGTGAATATAATTAGCAACAACAAACTATGTATACCAAATTAGTAGCTTGTATATGTTCAGCACAAAAGGTGGTTACCCTGTCTGCCTCTGTATTCACTGTGCATCTCAACCAAATCACCACACACATTGTCAACAAGTACAACTACGTGTCGATCAAAACAGCAAGTCCACAGACTCGTGCGGAGTTTGCACTGTAGCATGAGTGAAGAGGCTGCCTGGTGATCAAGTGAAGCATGGCTGCAACGCAGTTCTGAGCAGGCAATGCTTCTGCAAGTATCATCACCTGGAGACAGCTTTGTTTGGATTTTCAGAGAAACACAGGAACCCAAATGGAAGTATACCAAGGCTTTGGCAAACTCATGGCAATAATAACAACAGTAACTGAAGAGTCCTATCTAAATAGACCCAGACTGCATAAAGGGGACTGTCATCAATACAACAGACCGAAGTGAAGCATAAGAAGTACAGTGGCTGTGGAACTGAAGGCATCAGGACTATAGTCAGAGCATCAAGTCACATAAAAGTGCATATCTCACATCAAACTCCCCAAAGCACGTGTTAGTGAGAGTTCAATTAGCCAGGCACATTGGAAAATAAAAACATAAAATGATCTCATATCAATGTTTACATATACAAAGGAATTTCATGACAATGAGAGTATTGATATATTTGTCCTGCATTCTCTTAAGGAGTGAATTTAAAGTTGATGTTAAAAGGAAATAGAATTTAGATGGCCTTAGAAGACTTTGTATAGCAATTTCCCCATAATGGATCTAGGTGACCTGGGAACCAAAGACCTTTTGTGTGGCTTGCTGGAATTTTTTCTTGTGGCTGACATGTGGTGAGCACTGACTGTAGGAGAGGTTCACAAAAATTTGTTCATTTATGTCGGCAGCAGAATATTGGTTTTCTTAAAAAATAGATGCATGTCAAATGTGCCATGAGATCACAGCTGGGGGAGAAGGAGCTGTCAGGCTACCAGATTTCATGAGGAAGACTTGGGGCAATTTTCTACTTCCCAGCAGGCGAGTATTCAGAAAGGACAGCTGGTGCCAAGGTTAAAGGTACGAGACATCATAATGTATTCTCAAAAGACAATGCTATTGGGTAGAATCATTGCCAGGAAGACCAAGGTTAGCTCATAACAGCCTTGCAAGGTCCTCTGAGGAGCACAGAGACTATCACTCTGTCCTGGGTGGCTTCTGAATGTGTCCACCAGGCTAGTGCATTCATCCACTCAATAATAACTATTGTGGGCAGATCTCCATATCCCATGAGCTCACTGAGGGCAGAGACCAGGCTGTAAATATTGTATCTTCTTTACCTGTTCTTGGCTAGTCACGGGTAGTAACCGAGTAAGTCTTAGTGAAGAAAGGACTCTACAGGGATCTCCCTGAAAGAATGGGTTCTGGTGTGATTTATGGAGATATTGCGGATCTTTACATTTTTCTGCATCGGCTAAATATAACATCAAGATTTACTTTTCGGGAGCTGTGTCTTCTCGCTTCTACTTCTGCAGATTTGAATGCTAATGATAATTGCTAACACTTATTTTGTGCATTGCACACCGGTACTCTCCTCAACACTTGCCTGTCTTATCATCTAAACTGCTTTTATAGATTAGGAAGCTTGGGTGGGTGGAGGCGATGTAACCCGACCACAGGAAGGGAGTCAGGATGTGACTGGGCCAGAATTTGATCCCTGATCTATTTGACATATGCATTATACCTATTCTATGATGTATGAAACATTGTATTTTATTTGGGGAAGAGTATTTTTTTTCAGAGACTCAACTCCAGGGAGGACACCTAGAATCCCTTAGAACTAAAAGAGTCGTGTTCATTTAAGAGAAGTTAGGCTTTGTGGAATCTTAATCAAATATTAGTCTTCATACTTGAAGATGTTGTTTTTCTCTAAGAGTTTTTTAAAAACAAAACAAAACAAAACAAAACATGGTTTTCTTAGTTTGGTTTCTGGTGCTGAATTTTTTAAAGACCAAATTAGGGGGTGGGGGGAAGAAGAGCTTCTCTGCTTTATGTATCCCAAGTCACAGTCCATTGAATGGGTGCAAGGTCAGAGCTCAACACAGGAACCTGCAAGCAGGAACTGAAGCAGAAGCTCTGGTTAAGGGCTGCTGGCTCACTCGGCCTGCTTTCTTATGCAACCAGGACCACCAGCCTAGGGAACGATTCCCTAGAGTGAGCTGGATCCATCCACATCAACCATCAATTAAGAAAAGACTTCCCAGGCTTGCCTCCAGATCAGTCTGTTGGAGGCACTTTCTCATCTGAGGTTTCCTCTTCTCAGATGACTCCAGCTCATGTCATACTGCCAAAAAATAACCAGGAGAATAGGATTAGGGTACATCTGGTGGAGCTGGACTGTCAAGAATTATGGGGAGAGTAATAGTCACTTCCTCTGTTTTCTGCATACCAGTTACCATGCCAATAGGCAGTAGAGGGTAGAGAAGAGTTTGAGCTAGCAAGGATAGAGGAACACAGAAGGGAAACTCTCACCCCTTTACTTTAGGGCTGAGAGATCTTTCAGGTGCCTCTAGAGCTGTTCAGTCAGTTTGTGCATCACTCCAGAGCTCCTTGGCTTCTGGGGGCACTTCAGAGACCAGCATACACAAAGAAGCCAGGGATTCTGGTTCTAGGTTCAAGCTTATGGCTGTGCTCAACAATGAAGCTGGTAAATCCCCAGGGAAGACACTAGCTTCACAGTATTACACATGCACAGGGAATTGATGGTGATTTCACGAAAGCCTGGGATTGTTATCAATAGTAGGGTCCATCAGTGAAACGTTTATGACGAATGTGTATCTACACACAGAAGAATACAATTTGGTCATTAAAACTTGTTGACTTCTTAATTTTGCAGTATTGTGAATGAGTCTGGAGGGCACAGCTAAGGGAAACAAGACAGGCCCAGAAAGACAAATACCACAGGGATGACCTCACTCTTTTGAGAAATCAAAACAAGCTGATGTCATAGGTGGAGACTGGAAAGTGGTAATCAGACAGTGTGGAGAGGAGGTGAAGGAGGGGAGGGCCTGGCCCGTGCCTAACTAGGTATAAGGAAGATGGTCTGGCACTCTAAAGCACAACTGTATAACTATGGTGAATATTGCTGTGTGTATTTCCAAATACCTTCCAGAGAGAATAATTTGAATGTTCTCACATTAAAAATTACAAACGGCTGTGGTAATTAGATATGATAAAATACCATACTGACTATTGCAAAGAGTATTCTTATATCTAACCCATATTTGTGCCTGAAAATATATATACCTATTCCGTGTCAAGGAAAAATACAATAGCAATGTTTAAAAGAAAAGTCAGCAATGGATATTTGGCTGACTTTTATCTACTGCTTGGGTCTGACAGATGGGTGTGGGGAGGAAGCTTCTGGACCTCAACAGACGCTGACCATCAGTGGGTGTAGGTGACCATTCCTCTCAGTTACTGAGAAGATAGTCACCTTGTCCTTGTGAAGATCAAACTGAAAAATTTAAGTTCCTGCATCATGGAATACAGTTGAACCTAAGGAACAGAGTTGTCAGAAAACAGAGAATACAATGGCCACCTGTTAGTCTTATTCGGGGGTGTGTGAATCTGACTAGCGAGTCAAAGGTTTCTTTCTGTCTTCAGAGACACATTTGTCTGCAAGGGCAGAGATGAAAGGCAACTTGTTACACACCCTTTTTTTTCCCCCTCATGATGCCTGAGAGACAAAATGTCCACCTATTGCCATCTGGTGGTTATAGTTTGTCACTGCAGCATGGATTAACCACTTAGAAAAGGGTCAGTTATATAGAAAAGCAACAATGAAATAAACAGAACTCCTGGTCTTGAGAGACTCAAAGTCCAATGGAATTAATTGACATGTTAGAATTTTAAGTAAAAGGTGCAAGGTGTTATCAAGATGCAGCACGGGGAAGAACACCTTTGAGTTGAGTCTTGAAGCATCCCTTGTAGGTACCACTTTGACAAAAAGGAGGAGGCTTGTTCTAAATACAGAGCACATCCCCTTGCTTGGTTAGCACCTGGCTTGTTGGTAAGAGGTATGGGAAAGAAGGGGGCAGGAAAGAGCTGAGAAAAAGGTAATAGAAGACCCCAGGGTCCTTGAAATGCCTAACCCAGGAGACAGGTCTGCTCCAAAGCCTTAAGCCGGAAAATAATGGGGTCAGATTTTGCTGATAAAAGGCAGACCTCCAAGGTCTACACATAAGCTTTTCAAATATTCATCATTGGAAGCCATTATTTGAAATAGACAGAAACATCATGGTTATAATTGAAGATAGAGTTCATAGGTCAAAAGTCAATCCAACACCATGTCCCAGGTGAGTGGTGCATGCCAACACTTTTGACAAGCCAAATGGCTCAATAAAGCCACATTTAATAACCCCTGCCATAGGAGGGGAATTCTGACCTAGTATGATCAACCCCTTTGTGGTTTTAGAGTCCACTGAATCCTGTCCAGCCTGCAATGGGATACTTATAAATCAGGTCCAAAATTGTCTTCTCATTTTCTAGACCTGTTCAAGATATTTCGTTTCATGGCTATCCCTATTTTATTGGTCAGTTTTCAAACGAGACCTAGATCCCCCAGCCTTAGCTTCTAGTTTTATTTTGTGAGAGGAAGGTGGAAACTAGCCATCTCTCCAGTCTCTATTAAGCTTCTTTTGTCTCCCACTCCATGTATCAACTCACATTCGCTGTCTGCAACCTACATGTCATCCCCAACCCACAGATTGTCTGATGCAGTTTTGAGAAGTAATGCCTTGCATCTCACCAGGGTATTTGTTCTAAGAACTGCACTTTATGTTCAAGAGCTTTCCTCTGAATGGCTGCAGGACAATTTGTAGGAGTTTCAGTTTTATGACACTGTGTAGCTTCTGCATGCCATTTGCCACAGGTGAGAAATTTCAGACCAATATTTGATCAAGTGTGAGTGGCCTCCTGATGGGCAAAGATGATTCCATTCCTCAGTGCAATTTCTGGTGCCAACCACAAATTCCCACCCACTAAGCAGTATTTCCTCTGATTTGCCCTCTCGTTCCTTGTCTTTACTCACGCTTTGCCCACTCTCTCTGCATGGCAGGGTCAGTTTGCTCTCACTCTCCCACATAACTTCGCTGTTACAGGGCTGTGTCCGGAACTGCCTCCTTCAAGCCATCTGGCCACTATCTGCCATGCATTCCCACCCGGCCCCCACCTTTCCTTGGAGGCCTTCACACAAAGATGCTAACTCACTCAGCACATTTTCCCACAGTGCTGAGTGTGTTCCCTGTGGCTGCATAACTACTTCCACAATGAATCCTCCTTAGGCTCCTTGTGATTTCCCTGAGAGCTCCCAGACCAGAGTTCTTTTTATATGGCTGCTGCCAAGTTCAATAAACATTAAGCAAGTGAATATCACACTCTCCAGCTAATGCATTTGGGCTCTTCTAGTCTTCATTAAAGGAGATGGAAATGAAATACAATCTCTTGCTTCTGATGACTAGAGGCAGGGCAGAGGAACAGGAGACTCCTCTGCATGTTAGTCAGATGTAGAACTCTTCTTTTCCTGCTTGCCTCCCCTCAGCAAACTCTAGAGCAAGAGAACCATCGTGCTTCCCCCATGTCCTCCGCCACAGTGCATGACCAATTGTCTGCTCAATGGACTTTCACTTATAAGGATCCATTTGAAAGTTAATGCCATTTGGGATCTATAAAGATGCTTCAAAGTCAGGGGGTTACACATTTTTTTTTCCTTCTTGTAATCATTTCAAGTGAGATTAGGTGAGGTGGAGGGGTTCAAGGAATCAGGGTTCCTCCCCTCGTGCTGCAGTTGCTCACCTCTCTCTGAAGCTCCCCAAGGACAGATGAACAGATGTGAATAGAGAAATGGATAGTGCTAGGTCATCTCTAGATGGTCTTGCCTCTCCCAGGGAAGTGCTAGGAATTAAGATCTCAGTCATTCCATCTTGAAGCATAAGTAAGGCTTGACTTGATTTTCTACAAACATCCATTTCTGACAGTGCCTTGAATTTCTTTTTAATTGATGTGGTCTCAATTATCCTTCTTCCACTCCCTTTCCTGTTTGTTTAAAAAAAAACAAAAGAAAAAACAAAACGAATACCCACAAAACCACTAGAAAACAAAAATAAACAACACCCCACCCCCCATAAAAACAGAAGAAGAAAAAGAAGCCCAAACTTTAACCATGATTAAAATTGCTCCGTAATTTTCAACCAATAATAATTGAGTGCTAGTTTACATTCTTTTGATGATGCAGTTCACATCCAAAGTATGTGGTCATCGTGCTGCTTAGTTTTGGATCTTCAATAGACTGACACCTTCAAAAGAACAAAGGGACTTTGTAGATGCAGAACACTGGAATATGAAGAATAAACCAGTTTGGGAAACCCCAGAAAGTGGGGAGACAGAGCTGAGAGCCCAACTACAGACTTCTAACTTGAGCATCAGAATATGCAGTAAATATCTGAGACACACTTCAGAGATACAAATCGGACCCCAAATATGCTAAAACCTTTAGATGGCAAAGGACTTTGGGATAGGTTATAACTTTGTCTTTGGTTACTGATGGTGGTAAGTTAATTTGGTTGTGTGTGAGAGAGAAACCTGTTGAACTTAAATAATGGTTTGTTCCTACGACACATGTATAGAGGAATAGGCCCTTTCAGTTTTTCCAGTAGCTAAATTAGTTTTACACATCAGGTTTCCCAGTGCATTTCTCTAGAAGAGGAGTATAATCTAGAAGCAACAGATGTACAATGTGTGGTCTGGTCTCTGGGTTGGAGGGGCTAGAGCACAGGTTCCTATTCTTTCTGTAAAACTATTATTATTATTGTTGTTGTTGCTGTTGTTTTCTCTGTGTGCATGATATATGTGAGAGTCAGAGGACAACTTTGTGGGGTTGGTTCACTTTCTCCACCTTGTTTGGGTTTGGGGGTCAGGCTTGGGTCACAACACCCTCAGAGCCAGTCAGGGGCCAAGCTCTTAATCTTGTGTTTCATCCTCAGCATGAGTGACTGTCAGTTTCTGCTTCTCTTAGAATCTCTCCTTTTCTCTCTGTACCTGCAAGCTGCATCACTTATTCTGTATTACATGGTCTAGAGAGATGGAATTTGATTGTTATGGTTGACTTCTGTGACTGTAAGACTCGACCAGTCTTAACTTATTGGACCTCCTGAGTGGACCTCGAGGAGATGGAAGGAAATCGATGCAAAATGCAAGAGGAATTGTAATTAAATCCAGCATGCTGGGGCCGCTCTGCACACAGAAAGAGAATGACCCTGACCCTTGTGTTTCTCCCGCCTTTATACCCTCCTCAGGGCTGCCGCCATTAAGCACAATGTGATTGGTAGAACAGTGTTACATTCAAACTAATTGGCTGTTAGGTGATGAGGTAGGTGGCTAACGGTCAGTCCTTCGGAATATGTCCCCACCCTTGGGTCAGTCTTCCACTCCCCTTTGTGGTCTGAGGAATGTAACTTAGCCTCTGACCCTTTTAAAGTTCCTGAGTTAACCCTTTCATGACCCCCTAATTGGCAAGGTTTTCTTCAAGTCAAACCACAGTTACTGACTACCCTCTTTTGGCAATCTTTGGCACATGGACATTTTGCTTTAGTAATTTCTTTTAACATATTAATGTAGCCATTTGTTTCTTTTTAAAAAGATTTATTTATATTAATCATGTGTATGTATGCAGGTGCCTGTGTATGCAGGTTTGTTTGTATGTATGTATGTATGTATGTATGTATGCAAGTGTGTGTGTGTATGCAAGTATGTGTGTATGCAGGTGTATGTATGTGGGTGTGTGTGTATGCAGATGTGTGTTTGCAGGTGTGTGTGTATATGCATGAGTGCATATACAGGTATGTGTGCAGGTATGTTAGTATGCAGGTGTGTCTGCAGGTATGTGAGTATGCAGGCATATGTGTGTGTGCGTGTATGTGCAGGTGAGTGTGTACAGGTATGTGAGTATGCAGGTATATATGCAGGTATGTCAGTATGCAGGTATATGTGTGTGTGCATGTGTGTGCAGGTATGTATGTATGCAGGTGTGTGTGTATTCAGGTGTGTTCAGGTATGTGTGTATGTAGGTGTGTGTGTATATATGCAGGTGTGTGTGTAGGTGTCTGTGTGTATGTATTCAGATGTGCGCAGGTGCCCATGGAGGCCAGAGGCATAAGCTGTCCCTAGAACTGGGGTAACAGTTGTGACCTGCCTACCATGTGTGCTAGGAACTGAATTCAGGGTTCTGAAAGAGCAGTGCACACTCTAACCACTGAGACATCTCTACAGTCCCTGAACATGACCATTACTGAGCTGACTGGAGTTATCACCTCCAAATACAAATGGTACAACCATTTCCTTATAATGATGGGGGACTTACACTGTCCAACTGGGCTGTTTCCACTGGTGACATGAAAAGCCAGGAACAAGCAGTGTTTCTTTTTTTTCTGCTGTTTCCATAGCTACATTATGAATGTGGTGTCATATATCTTAGAAGAAAAAAATACAAGGAAATATAAAATATATAGAGAAAAAACTTTGGTCTGAAAAAAAAATATTTTCTGGCAGTCACAGCCTAAGATGGGTGGTGTTGGGGGAAGGGAGGTCTACATCAGATACTGTTGGCAGTTGCTGCAAGTTCAAAAACCATCATGACTCACTGAGCTTCACTACAATTTGCCAGGATCAGACAGTGTTTTTTAAATATATACTTCATTTCCAATCATATGGTTATCAGTCGAGGTATGTTTTGTTTCAGGTTTCCTAAGAACAGAACCTGAGAAGAGGCCTTGAGTGTTGAGGGTATGTCCAGAATCCTTGTGGGAGGAGAGAGAGAGAGAGAGAGAGAGAGAGGGAAGGGAAGGGAAGGGAAGGGAAGGGAAGGGAAGGGAAGGGAAGGGAAAGGAAGGGAAGGGAGAGATAGACAACATTGTGATTTGCTGTGATAGCCAGTCCTGTTCTAAGTCACGGGAAGTCAGCCACACTGGACAGTTGCCCCAACCTGATGGTAGGGTCTGCACTTCTGAACTCTGGGGTCCACCGGTCAGTGGATGTTTGAAGTTGGGCTTGTTGTTACCCCTTATGTCTTGGGTGAAACTTCTCCCATTAGTCCAAAGTAATTACTCTACACTCAAGGATACAAACTCTAGCTGTCCGGAGATGGACATCCACTAGCACCAAGTATATGGCTCCCTCTAAGTGTTCTGTGGGAATCCCAGCTTCAGGCAGCAGAAACTCTGACTAATATAGGTGATAAGAGAAAGGTATTGGGAGAGACAGGAGGATAACTGGTTGACAGAAGGCAGGAACAGATGTGGACCATGGGCAGAAGCCAGGGTACATCCAGAGACTGTAGAGACTTAGCACTTAGGGGTGCTTCTATCTATAGTTGATTGACTTGTACAGCACCATACCTGGATGCTGTTGGTCATTGCCATAGCTACCGTACTGTATGTCTCTTCATTGCTGTCAACACAGCTATCTGAGCAGAAGCACCTGATTAGCCAATTCTAGTTCACACATTCACAGTTAATGTGCTGGAGGTGGGGGGTGAGGTGGGTCTTTTATTCTAAGTGTTAGGAAGGGTCTTGCCAATTTCTCTTACCATGATCACATCCTCAGACGGAAGTCAAAGAGATGGGAGTTGAACCAGAAACTCTTATAAATGGCCAGAATACCTGTAAAACTTACAAAATAGGTCAGAATGCCTCTCTTTATAGTTGTAGAAATGTAGGCAATGAGAAATAACTTTATTGATCCATTTAGAGAGGTCAAGTATCTTCATTTGTTTACTTACAGAATATGTCTTTATTAATTCTAGGTACTTCCTGGTATAGGGACTCAACAGTGAGCAAGTTAGGCAAAAGATCCTGAACTTGCCAAATGCATAGTTTTGTGAGTTGTGGGATGGGAGAGTGAGGCAGAGAATAAAAGATGCTTCAAACTTGTGCCAGAGGGTGATGGAGATAGCAGCAGGTAGTACCATGGAAGGAGTACAGGGAGCTAGCTATCTGTCTTATGGAGAGAAGCAGTTTTAATTTGATTGGTCAAAGTCAGCATTGCTATCCCAGTGGCATCAGAACAACTACAGGAAGAGGAAAGAGAATAAACTTGAGTGATGGGGAAGTGGAGGAATAGTAAAGAGGATAAACATGAGTGATGGGGAAGTAGAGGACTAGGGAGAGGAAACAGTAAGAAAGGGAAGGAGCAAAGTGAAAGCAGAGTTCTAGGGAGAGGAACAGAAGTCTAAGCTTCCTGGGGCCCCAGATCTCCAGGTATGTCCAAGGACGTGAAGACAAACCATTGCGGAGGAGGTAGAGGGTCAAGGAATAGAACATCGGCAGGGTATAAAGAGGCAAATTGAACCATGGGGAATCAGTCTTCTGAGGAGAAGTTTGGCATGATTAGACTTCCATTTTTAAGAGTGGAGGTTGTGAAGACAGAGACTGGTTCAGAGGTTGCCACAGTGAACACTGAGTGATAATGGAGGCTAGGGTTAGAGTAGTGTCTGTGGAGATGCTGCAAAGATAGCCATGTGACTGTGCGGTGGGCTGAAGAATTTCCCCCAAATATGTCCCTGTCTGGAAACCTGGATACTGTCAGGTCAACTAGACTTTGTAGATGCAATTAGATTAAAGATGTTGGGTTGAGATTATTCTCGGCTGTGATACACATAATGCAGTCTTAAGGGTGCTATTAAGAGGGAATCAGTAGAGTTAGAATGAAAATGTCAAGATTTATAGTGACCAGGATAAAAGTTGACTTAATTGATCATCAGTTGGTAAACGGATAACACAGGAAGGAGGAGGAGAGGCAGGGAATATAGATGATTTTGATATAGATTAGATATAGATATATTCCTATCTTTATATAGAAAGATACTCATATAGAGAGATTCACATATACATAAATACATAAATGCATACACAAATACATACATGGAGAGGGAGACAAAGAGAGACACAGATGTAGAGAGATGGACGCACAGAAAGACACAGAGAAAGGAATGCAATTGAATCTTAAAACAAAAGAAATCTTGTTATTTGAAAAGCCGTGACTAGGCCTGGAGGACAGTTTACTAAGAGACACAGTACATATATTGGTACAAAATAACCATATTGCATGGCCTTGCTTCTTTGTGGAATCTAAAATTGTGGAACTCATAGAAAGAGTGGAATTTATTTAACAAGGGTTTGGAAGGTGAAGGAAATGAGATGCTGCCTACAGAGTACAGAATTTTGTCTGTGGAGGCTACACAAGCTGTGGAGATGAAATGCCCATTACAATGACTTAGTCAAATCAAATATTTGAAATTTGAAAGAGAAAAGGTGGGTCTTAAGTGTTCTTTGGTTGCAAAAGTGTCTTATGAGTGAAGTAATGTATGTTTCACTTAGCTTGATAGTAGTTACTCCAGAGGACTCTCCTATACTCGAATATCACACTGTCCTTCTTAAGTATAATACAATTTTCATTTTCTATGATACTTCAATATGGCTGGGAATAATAGGAAGAGTGAAGATGGAAGAAGTAACAGAGATGTTACAGTACTGGCTCCGACGAGGGTGGGACTACAAGCCAAGAAAAGGAGTTGGCTTCTAGGAGCAAGAAATATCAAAGGAATTGTTTTCCAGATCTGCCAGGAGTGTAGCCTTGCACATCATGATCTTTAGAACCATAAGGTGGTGGGGAATGGGGTTGTTTTATTAACTCTGTTGAGATTTGTTATAGGAGCAAGAAGACACAGATACATGAATGCTATCTTGTGGAACAGAGCAAACAATGCTTATGGATAGCTGGGTACATATGCTCTAAGAAGGAGCCAGAGGTAATGATACAAGTTTGTGAGAGAGCAGTTGGAAGGAAGGCCTATTCCCACTAACATGTTTCCAGTCCATTCTGCTAGCTTCCTTCCATTCAGAATATGGCCAGGGTTGATCTGGAACGGTTGATTACACAACCTCTCAGCTTGGTGGATAGATGGATTTCTTCATAGCCTTTACTCTGTGCTGATTTAAAACCATCATTGGCACTCACTGTACAGCCTCTGTCCATCAGTTCTTCCTATGATGCTACAGTACATACAGAATCTAAGGTTAGATATATACATTTTATTTTAAGACAGAGATAAGAAAATATCTGGACCATTAATGTTATTTTGAGGTAAGCCCTGTTGACTAGGGGCCAACACAACTCCTCAGCTTATGGGGTTTTTAGAATGAGGGACAGATTTCCTGAGAGCATCAGTTACAACCAACATACTTAAGATTATCCTTGGTCAGTAACATGTCACTCCAGTGTGGTGGAAGCAGCTGGAATATCCCACAACCCTAACTCTGTTACTGAGACAATGAACTTTCTAAGACTCCACATTGCTGCCACACATCAAGGATGCTGTAGCCAGGGTTTTCCAAGAGCCCTGCTGTGTCTGGTTCTTGCCTGTTACTGTGATGTGCCTGTCAGAGGCTTGAGTGAGTTCTCAGTCTTCCAGAGTCTCGGTGCTGTCTACCTCTAGTTCCAAGGAGCAGCTGCTGACCTATTTCTGTCCTCTCTCGCCTGAAGTCTTATCTGGCTTTACGCTGACCATGTTTGCCATTGTGCAGGCTGCAGTTGGCAACCTTGACTTTCCAACTGGCCATGACTCACAGACTCCTTTCAAGGGGGTCCAGGGCAGATGGTACACATCCTTTCCAGAATCAGTGAGTGGCCCTATTCTGATGGGGAGCTCCGAGGGGTGAACAGAGAGGCCAGGTTCCGGCTATCTTCTGTTATGGTTCACCTAATAATAATTTTTGTGAAAGACAACTAGAATGGGCAAAGCAAAGAAGGAAGAATTAGTGTGTGAGGGTCACAGCGAGCATCCTTGACCTTCTGGGAGGAAATTTTCATGAAAATAAGAAATCAAAACAAAACACTGCAGTCCCAGTGGATGGCA
The DNA here is from genome assembly GCA_036184795.1 of Tokudaia tokunoshimensis. NCBI lineage: Eukaryota > Metazoa > Chordata > Mammalia > Rodentia > Muridae > Tokudaia > Tokudaia tokunoshimensis. Next base: position 11,546,154 of record BTHU01000015.1, read on the forward strand.
CTCTGGCTTTAAAACTGCCTGCCCTCCTGAGTTCCAGTGAAGGCCTGGAACCTGCCAGGCCTGTGTGAGGAGTGTTCCAGGATTACCACGTCTGCTACTTTACTTTCTGACTGTGGCAAATATGACGTGCCTAGCAGCATTCAGATTGAATGACTTGTGTTGAGTGTTATGGGATGAGTATTCTAGAGACTAGCCAGGCTCAAATAAGAGAGCAAATGAGTGAAAAGCACACCATTCATGTATTTGGTAGATGGGCTCTCAATGGACTATTCTGATAAAACAAGGATATTGACCAATATTATTTTGAACAAAGAACTGTTGAATGAAGGCCAATGTCATGGTTATTTATTAATACCATTGGAGAGGTACCAAGGCATCAACAGATAGGAAATAGTTACTGTCATTATTTTCTGACTTTTGAATTGTTCTTACCCAGGATTTTTCTATAGATCTCCAGGTAGTTCAAGAAATATGGTTCCCGTATGGTTCTCTTTGGAAGAATGGAAACCCTTACAATGTTGTGTTCCTGGGAAGAGCAGACAACACTCTTAGAACACACTGCCTGGCCACAGCATCTCTTCACTCTCAGCCAGTTTCACCCAGCCTATCCTTGTGTCTGTCCTGACTCCAACTCTTTACTTCATAGCCCTAATCTCTTCCCTTCCTATTCTCTTTCCTGGATATCGAACTAAATGATCCTCATTTTCTCTGCTATTATTTTACCTATTTCTCAGGAGCTCTGCTCAAAAGCAAACATCTTATCCTGACAACTTACCATCTTTCGTCTCAGACAACAGAAATTTTCTTCCTCAGAGAAATTGTGAAAGCTATTAAGGTAGTAAAGCTTATTGTCTCCTGAAGTTCCCAAGTAGCTGGCAGTGGCTCCCACAATGATAAAACGTGGTTCTTCTCTTACCATGCTTATGCCCCACTGCCCTGGGTCTGGGCCATGGAGTGCTTACATTTTTTTTTGTTTCAGTGATATAGTATATTTTACAAAATGTTCAAAATGGTAATTAATCTGAGCTGTGCACCTAAAAAAAGATAAATTTTCTTGCCAGCTCATGAGACAGAGATATACATGGGCAGAGCCAGTTCTGGGAATTACAAGTTTTACAAGGAAGGGTCTTTGGAAGATGGTATAGTCACCAAATGATGGGAGAAATGGAGGTGGTTGGTGGCTCGGGTAAAGAGAATGGGGGGGAGAAGATGGAAAGAGGATGAGGGCAACATGGACTATGAGTTTGAAGGCGTAGAATGGGAAAAGAAAACACAACATCATATCCTGGCTTGTTCAATAGAAATGGGAGATGGGAAAGCTTGTAGCAGTGATGCCCCAATGCAGAAGGAGTGTGCTAATGTAGTCTAGTGTTCTTGTTTTGACACCAGAACCCTGATGTCAGCCTTTAGTCCCAAACATTCAGTGACTGATGAGGTGGAAGGATCTGGAATCCTGATCTTGGTCCTGCTCGTGCAATGTAGGGTAGGAAATGAGAACCTGGACATCCCAGGCTGCTATTTGAGAGGAAGGATACTGCAGGATTATCCTCACAGCCTTTGGTAAAATCTCCTGCAGTAGATGGCATTTAGAGGCAGCATTTCAATAATAACTTCATGAGCTTCAAAGATCTACAGCTGTCAGTCTCTGTTAACATTTTAGTAAGGCAGGGGAGGGTATCTTTCTCACACATTGGTACTCTATGATCAATGTCATGGTAAGTTCTACATTCAAATTGTACAGGAGTACTGTCCCATGGTGACCCAACAGTGGATGTCTGGGTGGATAGGTACAGGTGTCTGCTAAGTGCTGAGAGGAAGCAGTGAGCTGACCAGGTGCTCAAGTTCCTTGGGGATTAAAAATGCAACGTAGCACTTCATGGCAATGTGCACTGAATCTTCACAAAGAAAAATGAAGTTGATTGATTTGCTCATTTCTTCTTTGTAGTGGGGAAATGATCTCACACCGGTATATAAACATTTACATACAATACACATGAACCCCACAATCAAAACAGTTACATATTTGGGACTACTTTCACTTGGATATTCCCCAGTTTTGGTAAACTTTGCATCAACCTATCTCAAGTCTGCTATGGAAACTAAGGCAAAGAACTGTTTACCTTGAGCTGAGGAGAAAAGAGGGAACATATTTGTCATCTTTCTGCCTCTGCAACCCAAGAGAGAGGGCCCTGGCTTGATGGTGGCAACAGGAATCAAAATAAAAGAACTCCAGGGAAAGGTGAAAGCTCAGAGGATGAGCATGGGCTCTGGGCTGCCACAGGCTCAGCCCAGACCTCGCCCAGGCATTTTCTTCTCCAGGGGAAGGGAATTGAGCTCAGCAAAAGGGACATTCTTCATATTAAAACTAGCAATTTATTCTTTTAAGGATGGCTTTAATATTACTTCACTATGTCTCACTATGGCTAGAATTTATGAGAAGGAATTGGCCTCTGCCTTGCTTCAGTGAGGCAAGGTGGTCAATTTCACCACTGCTGACTGTGAACACCCTATAGAACTTCATTTTTCCTCCTGTAGTAAGAATAAAAGTAGCTATCTCAGGGGACAGTGGGGGAGAATATGGAATAATAAAATGTATCTGTGTGTTGATTGGTGCATCAGAGGCAAGTAAGATGCATCAGTGGTAATAATTATATTTTAAATTTAAAATTCTTTGAACTGCATGCTTCAAACACTTAAGCCTGTAGGGTAATCCTGTGATGTTCTGAGAAATATGTGCATTGTGAAACGTCAGGAAAATTGCATCTACCTCCTTAAACATTTGTTCTTTCTTTACGGTGAAAACTCACATTCTTTCTACCAGTGCCTTAGGTGGCTCTCATCACTATGACAAAGTACCTGGGAGCAGCTGATTTAATAAGGACTGGTTTGCCTTGCTGTTGGTCTTGCCTGTGCTGTTGTTTCTGGGTCCTGGTGAGGCAGTGTATATCATGGACAAGGGGAAGAGAAGGGCAAAGCTACTTAGGAAGCAGAGAAGAGAGAGAGAGAGAGAGAGAGAGAGAGAGGAATGGAAAAGGTCCACTTCATCTCACACTACAATGATCAATTCCTTTAACAAGGTCTCAGTTTCTGTAAACTTCATCACAGTCACTAGACTGGTTGCAGCACCATTGTCTGGGGACCAAGCTGTCACCACAGGAACCTTTAGGGATGTTTGCTACCAACACCATAACAATGAGCCCTTATAAACACACAGTGTTTTGGCATCATCTATAGTCACACTACTGTGCAGCACACAAGAGTTTCCTGTGCCTGGCTGCCTATAATCTAGTATCATGTAGTCATCCTTTCCTATTCAAACTTCTTCTCTCTGCTCCTTCCATGGTCTCTGGTGACCATAGCCTCTCAACTGGCATGAAAGTCACTTTTTTAGATTTCACTTATACATGCAATCTCATGGTACTTACCTTTTGGTGCCTAAAAGAGTATCATATCTCTGTGGCTAAATAGTTTTCTTTTCTAATTTGTTGCTGGTTTTTGTTTGTTTTGTGTTTGTTTTGGTTTTTACCATTGGGTTTTGGGATTCTTTAAAGAATCTAGACACTACTCCCTTTTCAAATATACTTCATGTATTCTCTCCCAATCTTGTAGGTTTTCTCTTTCCTCTGAAGTGTTTCTTCAGATGTGTGTGAGGTATTTAGTTCAGTGGATCACTGTTTGCCTATCTTTGTCTTCTGTGCTTTAGGTTTCTGTCCAAAACTCTGTCCATTCACACACCTTGATACATTTCTCCTATGTTTTCTAACAGTTCCCAGTTTCTGTAAGATCGCTGTAGGGAAGAGCTAGGGGAACAGAAATAACTTCTCTTGCATTATGGGGAGCGGTAGGCCACAGGCTTTAGGAGAGGGCTACCTCTGTGATGGGCCAGTTTACCCCACTGTTACCTCAGTTACATTGGCTATGACATAGAGGGATACTGTAAGAAGCAAGTAATGCAAGCGTGCCTAGCCCCGTAGCTTCTTTGCTTTATTTACACATCCGTACACTAGCTGCTTGTCTCTTGCTGCATAACTATTGATGTACATTCATTGTACAAAGTGCTGGAGACAGTCTCCTTCATGTATATCATGTACTTTGAACATATTCGCCCTTATCCAATCCCTTCTTCCAATCTTTCTCCCTGTTTCCTCTACTCTCCTGAACCCTCTCTTCCTTAGATTCTCTTCTGTTTTCAACCACATGACCCACACATTAGAATAAATGCCCATATTTATAAAAATTTCAGAGCCTGTAAATGAGAGAAGGTAGGCAGTATTTGTCTTTCTGCATCTGACTTATTTTGTTTAATAGGATAATCTCTAGTGTGTGTGTGTGTGTGTGTGTGTGTGTGTGTGTGTGTGTGTGTGTTTGTTCCACATTCTCTTTGATTAACCCAATATATTAATCTTATGAGTTAGGAACATTAAGAGTGCTAGAAAACAATATTATGGAAAAATTAGGATTAGCTCAGATAAGCATGTTAGATATGGATTGCATTTTTTAAAGCTTGAGAACAGTTATATTACAATTTAAAAGAAAAGCCCAAGGATAGAAATTGCTAAGAACAAGAAAATGGAAGAGAGAAAGAAAAAGCTATTTTGCTTGAGGTGAGACAGCATGGCAGCCAGCCGTATGATGGTATGCCTATAACTCTCTGAACCACAGGTCAAGGGTCTAGGACCAGGCATGAGTACTGTACTGTGGAATGAGTCTAAGTCCAATCAGAAAGTGGTTGCTTATTTTATCAATGTTATTGACATTATTCTATATCTTGCCAAAGGTCAGTCATTCACAGATTTCATGACTAGGTAACAGTTTTGATTTTTTTCCTCCCACAGGAACATATGTAGCATATATATTGAGTCACTAGAGAGGGATTTTCCAGTTTGGTACCAGATTTATTTCTTCGTGTCTTGTATATGTTGTTTTATGACATATATTTAGGCTTATTCCATCATTTGGCTACTGAGAAAAGGAGGTGATAACCGTGGATGTGCAGGTACCTCTGTAATAGAATGAATTAACTATACACAGAAGTAATGTAATTAGGTCATACGTAACTTCTATTATCATTATTTTTATTATCATTATTAGTGTTACCTCCATACTGATTTGCATAGGAGCTGAATTTATGTTCCCACCAGCAGTTTATAAAGCTTTCTTTCTCCTACATCCTTATCACTATCCTATCATTAACACCTTAATGTTAATTACACTAGATGGGCCACAGTAGTAGTATAATACAGTTTTGATTTGCATTCCTAATTCCCAAGGTCTTTATATTGGTCATCGATATTTTAAGTTTTGAGAACCAAGTCCTTATTTCATTGCTCCAGTTCTTGACTCGTATTTCATTAACCAGTTCCAGGTCTTTCTCTGATATCCTCTTTGTGCAATCCCATTTGTCGCCACCCAGTCATTTATTTATTTGTTTGTTTTTTGGTGCAGCTCTACAGTATGAAAGATTCAATTCTTTATTTTTCAAATCCTAGAAGCAGACTATGAAGGCAACAAGGGTGGTGCATTTTTATCCATTTGTTTATATTTTCTCCACTCCATTTGTCATGTCAAGAATGATGGTAGTACTGACAGTCTTCCAAAAGAAGTCTCAATTTGGTCAGGGAATGTAGTCTAGAACTATTTCTTAGAAAGATGCTATATGTGTTATAAGAAAGCAATGGGTCTTCAGGGTCTAGGTGAGCACAAGAGTGAATGATGGGAAACAGACACTTGACAGAGCTTTTCAGAAGAAGTAACTTAGACATAGAATTTGGGGCATTGTGTGGACCTTTTGTAAGTGGAGGTGACTCCAAAGAACAAAGAAAGAGGCAGCCTTGTAAGAAAAGCCCTGGCTGTAGATGCCTATGAGACATATTTGGTGCATGGTTGCAGTTCAGTTTGGCTAGACTATATGCCATGCTAAGAGGGATTATGAGACATAAGAGTGAGGCATTATTATGAAGAATCCGTAATGACAAAACAATGTATTCATATTCAGTTTGATTTGTAATGAGGAAACAGAACTCTCTTGAGTAGGAGGGCAAGGACTGTGGCACCAGGGATGCAGGAAGTTGTTCTCAGCAAGTGGGGGAGTTTACATGTGAATCCAGAGGCAGACAGATGAAGAATCTGTCTAAGTATCCGATGGCTAGTCAGAGAGAGAAAGGAAGAATGATGTCCATGTTCCAGGCCCGTATGGCAGTAAGGAAGATGGCATACAGGTGGAAAGCATTTGTAATTATCTCAAATTAGATTGATCCAGGATGTTATGAACACATTATAAAAAGAAGAAGTATTTGGAGAGATGACCAAAACCTTTTTGAGTCATGAAATTAATACATAGTGTCTTTGGTTGTTGAAGAGATTGAACAAAAAAAAAAATATTTGTAATGTGTTTAGGATAGCTACAGACACATAGTAGAAGCTACAAACGTGTGTTAGATAATATGAAATAAATATAGGAAACAAATTGAGCCCACAGAAGGTTCTTAGTACTTAGTATTCAGATAGATTCAATACCTGATTCTTATGGGTGTTTTCCTTTGAATAACTCCTCACTGAGGCATTGATTCAGATGGATAACACCTTGCTTTTGTTGATATTTTCAACTTTATTTTGGTGTGTGGTAGCTTGAGTTTTCTTGCTCCTACTCAAGGCAGAGCTGTGATGAACACTGGTATTATTTAGTGTATCTGGGGCTCTGAGAAATGCCAGGCTTATTCAAGGGAAGATCTGTTTGTAGCTCACCTTCAGCGTGATTAGTTCATAGCAACCAGGTCTGATTTAACAAAAAGATCAACTCCATCCATGGGCAAACAATGACAGTGAACAATGGAAGTCCTCTACTGCTGTTAGTAATGAAGCTTATGACCTAGGACAGACACATTTCTGTTTTAGTTTCACAAACTCTAAAGTTAAGGAGTCAGATTTCTGGGGAATTTCCATAGCTTCTTTTTTCTTTTTTCTAAGTTTTTTTATTTACATTCCAAATGATTTCCCCTTTCCCATTTCCTCCCTCCCCAAAAGTCCCATAAGCCCCCTTCCCTCCCTCTGTTCCCCATTCAATCCCCTCTTGCTTCTCTGTCCTGGCATTTCCCTACATCCAGTCTTTCCAGGACCAGGGGTCTCTCCTTCCATCTTTTGGAAATCTATTGATATGCGAATTGTGTCTAGGGTATTCCGAGATTCTGGGTTAACATCCCCTTATCAGTGACTGCATACCATGTGTGTTCTTTTGTGATTGGGTTACCTCACTAAGCATGATATTTTCCAGTTCTGACCATTTGCCTAGGAATTTCGTGAATTCGTTGTTTTTAATTGCAGAGTAGTATTCCATTGTGTAAATATTACACATCTTCTGAATCCATTCCTCCGTTGAGGGACATCTGGATAGCTTCTTTTTTTGTTGTTTTTTTTTAATTTTTTCTATTTTTATTTACATTCAAAATCATTTCCCCTTTCCCGTTTCCTCCCTCCCCGAAAGTACTGGATAGCTTCTTAAACACAAATATTTTGTGTTCCTCCACAGGACATCTAAGCAACACAAGAAGTACTATGATTGAGTTGGGTTGGACAACCTGTTTGTATTCCACCCTTGGATTCTTCTGATCTCATCTCAGACATACCATGGTAGAACCCCCCAGTATGATTCATCTGATAAATGTGTAGATGATATAGTCTGTAAATTGTCTGTAATCTGAAAATAAGATTATATATATACACACACATATATCATGTGTATATATATATATATATATACACACACATATATACATGTATATATATATATATATATATATTGAGAGAGAGAGAGAGAGAGAGAGAGAGAGAGCGAGAGAGAGAAAGTTATTGGGCATCGGTGAGCTTAGCTCAACGCCCCCAGCTGAGCTGTTTGCCCAGGTTTCCTGAGAGCAGAGCATCCTGAGGCTTGGCTTGGTTTCTGTCTTCCCGCCCTGTGTGGTAGGGACTTCCCAGGTGCCTGACCTATGGCTATGTTTGTTTTATCCTGTTGTTTTTCACCAGCCTCTAGTATAAATTGCTGGTCCCTCAGTAAAGCTTTGGCATTCTCCTTACTGAATGACCTGAGTCTGTGTCTTCTGTCAATCCCCCAGGCCTATGCTCGATACTTGGTACTGTGGCAGCAATAATGATCTTTTCATAATAAATGATGTATAATTACACAAATTTACCTGTATTTTGCAGAGTTGGGAACTTTAGGTCCTATTACAAAATAAATGATTATTTTCTAATGAGACCAGTTGCTTGTTTGTGTCTCTGCTTTGTAAATTCTTGGGGTGTTCATTCTGTTTTGGATCTTTTGTCTCAAAGTGAGACCCTCTGAAAGCAAAGTATGATTTTGCAGACTTGGTTTTTACTTTCCCAGCCGTCTGCATCTGTCATTCATTTGTCGTTCATCTTACCTCTCTTAAAAACCGAGATCAACTAAAAGAGGAATTTAAAAAAAAAGCCTCTGTTTAAAAAAAGGTATCTGAAATTTCACAAAGTATGTTGGCATCAGAGCACCCCATGCATATTTAAACACCATCATCAAGACAGGAGGCTGGAGGAAAAAATCAGGTTGTGATATTTGGGAACAGCAGGTGTGGGAAGGAGGGTGTTGACACCCTCTGAAAATGGAGAGGAAATGTTGTGTGGCAGGTTCCCTCCTCAGCTCTCAAGTCACCTGGGGTCCCCAAGATGCATTAAGCAAACTCTAAAGAGTTCCAACTTGTCCCCAGTAGCCTGTGCGACAGCGATACAGCGACAGCGTATCGGAAGCTGGGCTTCAATCAAACTTCCTACAGCTGCAGGCTTTCTTTTGTGTGGATTTTTATACAATTACTGGTGTAATTATACCTCTATTGCAAATACCTCAATTACATAAGAGAAATTTGGGAAAGTAAAGATGTCCAGGTCAAGGACAGATGGAGACAGTTGAAACTTCCGGGCTGCCCCAGAAACTTGCTAAACAATGAGGAGCAGGAGCAAGGTGCAGATATAAGGGCGGGGCCACCCGTACCTTCCCATAGCACAGTCTACACCTCAAATGTTGCCAGTGACCTGGACGCGGGTCTCTCTCTCTCTTGTTTCCTTGCCATGGGGTAAATGTCTCCCTCCCACCTTTGCCTCTGGCTTTTGTATAACTTTTCCTGAATTAGAAATTTTGAATTGATTATCAGAGTGGATTGAGAAAACGCAATGCTCTCTGTCTTGAACTTTTATGTACACGGTAACTCCTTGGCAGGCCTCTTTAACAGGGGAGAGTTCTGGACGTACTTTGGGAGACACCTGTCTAGTAAATAAAGGCTGATGCCTGAGAATATGTAATTTAACACATGGCACTCACACAGTTGGTCTACGGACTGCCTGTACATAAAATACCCTCTGGAAGAGAAATGATTTTGATACAAAACAATGTTCCACCACAAAATCCGGGTTAAGGCTGAAGTTGTGAGCTATCAGCTGTTCTGTGCATCCAGCCTTGACTATGTGGAAGTACAAAAGTATGCAAACTCCTTATTTTACCAGAGCACAATCAAGGCTGTGGCTGGCTAGGAACCAAGGCAAAAAGAAAACTATCTTTTTTTCCTGCATGACTTGGGTTGTCTAGTTGCAAAATTAGTCACATAATGAAGAGTGGAATGAATGGAAATGTGTATTCCAAACCCTCAGAAATATGGCTTTGGCCTGGGAATTCTTGTTCCTGAGATTATCTCTAGAAATTAGAATATTCAATGTCCTCAAATATGAAGTTGGGTGACCGGACTTGCTGCTAGGATGTAGTATGGATGAAGAAATCACTTGAAGTTGGGATCCATCACTGTCTCAGGACCACACCTGGCCTATAGCCCCATCAACCCTCAACCCCTCAGTTATCAGAACTGAAGGCCTCTCTTACATGCAGCTTCCTCCCTGGTCGCTTTATTATTTTCCAGAGTTAAACATTACCCTGAAAATTAGTCCCAGTGATAATAGTTGAACAAGTCAAAGCACAGAATGCCAGCACACACACACACACACACACACACACACACACACACACACACACACACATGCACGCAAAACCCTCACTTTTAGGTGGATAAGATGGTGTAGAGGGTCAAGGCCTCTGTTGCTGCATAAGCCTGCCTACCTGTGATCTCCAGGACCCACACAAAAGGCAGCAAGAGAGAACTGATTCCACAGAAGTTATCCTTGGCTACATCTATATATGTAAGTACACTCATGCATGTGCGCATGCACACACAAACACTCACTCACACACACACACACACACACACACACACATACACAGCATAGATAAAAATTGTTAAAAAAATAATTTTAAAAAGTTCTTTCTCTGAGCACATCTAAACCTCTTCATTTTGCAGAGAAAGGAAGACATCTGAGAGTGAATCTTGTTAAGAATGCACTTGCAAAACTACATCCCAGGAGTTGGTGGTCTAAGCAGAGACCCTCTGTTCTGTACATTGATACAAAAGACCTTGTATCCTGACTGCCTGATGCCCTTCCTACTTTCTTTAGAGTCTCTGAGTCAGAGGCTGGTTTCTATGCATTGTGATTCACCACCCGCTCTTATTTACATCTTTATAATGTGTTCACCTTCTTCCTCTGGCTTCTTCCTTGTCAAGACATGTAAAATGACTAAGTCATATTCTAATCTTGCATAGGTGAAAGGAGTAGAAATAATCATCTGATTGCACTACAGTTTTAAAATATCTGAGTCATTTTCTTTTTTAAAAAAATATTTTATTTTATTTTTTTGACCCTGTGCATTAACCTATCTGCTCACTACACTGGCCATGGAATTATGATGTCTATGTGGCAAGAGGGGTGCAAGTTTTTTCCATGGTGATAGAAAGGGCAATCATTCAAGAGAACGCATGCTGAGAGGAGCATGGGAACTCTAATACTCAGTGTGTGAACTTGTATCCATACAGTCTCTATTATGGAGTGGATGGTGTGCAGTCTCCAGTGTGGAATGGGTGGTGCTTTCATCTGATAAAGGCAGCACCTACGTGGGCTGCCTAAGGTCTACTTTCTGTTCCTATCTGGTGACATTGAATGATGGCATTCATTCCAGGTCACCCTCGTTTCCTCTTGAGCTTCATGGGTAGGGAGGGGCCTAGGTGTTCAGCAGGAATGATGAGCCCTGCCCTGGACATGAGTCAGTCCCCTAATCTATCCAGCAGAGGAGGGTTCACAGAAGTGGGGCCTGTGGTAAAAATTCTGCCTGTGTTTTCCTGGGATTTGTGTTTGAAAGTAAGAACATTGAAAACAACATGCGGTGCTTTAGGGGAGCCCTCATCACTGCCAATAATGGCTGGTGTGGCTGTACCCCTGTTGTCTTCTTAGTTATTTAGAGTTCTATAATATTTTGGGTGAACAAATGTGGTGCAAGACATCACAAAGTAAAAGCATGGTCCTCTCACTGAAAAATGTCTACGAACTTCAGGATGGGCACAGTAGGGCAAAGCCACACAGAGTCAGATGTAGACCTAGGTTGAGAGTGAGCAGTGTCCTCATCAGGCCAAGGGTATTCAACAACTGCTTTAAACCAAAATCAATACTCATGGCCCTTCTCATTTCCACTGAACAGAAAAGGGCACAATTCTTCCTGCAGCATGAGAATTTCAAGCTCCATTTGCTTAGATTCTGTGGATGTTTAAAGCAGGTCTGATTTTGCAGTCAAGAAAGAGTCCAAGATGTTGATACCGTTTTCACTAGTAGAATGTAAATGCTATCCAAAGCCCTTGCTCTTCTAGCTGGCCTCTCTCTGGTCCTCCATAGATTCTGGTAACACTGAAATTATTCTCTTTTATTGACAGTTAGATGGGAAATTGGGAAGAAGACTGGAGCAGACAAATGATAACTGACTGGAGAAGACAAAACAATTTAGAAAGCCCAGGCAGTTCTCAGTCTGGTCTGACAGCATGCACCACATCAGGGAGAAGTCTGTACCACAAATCAAACCAGAAAGACTCAGACATTTTCAAGTGAAATACACATCCTTCCCACCAGCCTTGAACTCATTGGATAAGGGACAGTATATCCAGCCACAGGGAAAGTGATGTTTGGGAAGAATTTAGTCCCTTACCAAAATTCAAAGAGGGCTTCTTCCTTCTCCTTGAACACTAATTACCTCTAGTGACTAGCAGTCTTAAGGCTTTGAAGGAAAACTGAATTTCCAGATATTTGCTTACTTGTTCGTTCAGTCATCCATCTACTGAGTACCTGCAGTTAGCATGTACTATGTTCCGCTCTCAAAAGGGTGCTTAGTGCCCAATCTCTACTTTTAAGGAAGGCAGCTATATGTATATAAAGGTAGGAAACTGACCATAATAGACAGTTGTACCAGAGATGTTTGCTTTGTGTTATTGAAATTAATATCCCTCAGTTTATAACCCCCTAGCCTGCTCCTGCTTGTTTAAAAACTTGATGACAGAATCGAGACATCATTACATGCTACGCTCTCTCAAAGACTATCACTAAAAAAGCTATAGCTGAGGAATCAGTGTGTGAGACTCTTGTAAACAGGATCTAGACACTCTGATGATGTATAACTATTCAGTAATCTTTTGAGTGGTCTCTCAGGGGTAGGGAAGACCTGAGAAACAGGAGGTTATTGTTTATACCTGTTCAGAATCCTCTTGTCTCTGTGCTGCGCAAGGAAGCAGGTAAGAAAACAACCCTGCTAACCAGGAACAGTATTGGCTGTGTGATTATTTACAATTTACTTTGTCACCTTCCAGGAAATGACAGGAAGACTGGTGTAATCAACCAGAGGTCCCTAACCCAAATAGACAGGCATTTCCATTCTTTCTTATGGACACTGGGACAGAAGGAGAGTGGGGAGGAGGCTAAGTTGCCAGAGTGATCACAGAAGGGAGATGCGAGGTAAGACACCATAAGAAATGTTCTGTTGATTTCTACAATGGGCCATGGACATAGCTCAATGATTGCCTAGCATGCATGAAGCTATGAGTTCAGTCTCAACTTCAGAGGCAAAGGCTTAAATGCTTGTCCCTGTACATGTGTGCTGTGACTCTGCTTTTTATTGGGGGGGATGTACAGCCTTTAATCCTTTGTCAGGTGTAGTCATATGTTCTGAAAAATAGCACTTCATATTGATGTCAATGGCTCTGATTTACAGAGCTTGTATTGCCCCATAGTCTCACTTCCTCTCTCAACAGCTGGGTGTGGGACTCCCACTCTGTAGAAGAGAGGCAGCTGAGGCATAGGCGACTGGGTTCCTTGTACCTCTCATCAGTGAATAGCAGGCCTGGGAACAGGAACCAGCTTTCTTGCCTGGTGTTTTCCTGTTGTGCTCCTCTGGGGTGTACAGTGTTTGCCACCCCAGCATTTGAAAGCTAGAGTGTGACAAGACCTTAGCCCAGGCACCCAGTGGCCATTGGGAAGCCAATGACAAGCAACTTCTTTCTCAGGTGCTTGCCCTTTAACCTTAGTGGTTGAAACAGTGGTGGTTCCATTGCTCCTACTCTTAAGAGGCCATGGTGGCACCCACCATTGCTCTGCTCTGACCTCTATTTGCCCCAGTATGACTGGGGATGATACTTGTATTGCGGTTCCTCTTTATTGCCTTATTTTGTGGTATGACCTAGGTCTCAGTTCTCTGAAAGGCCTTCTACAGACACAGGGACAGTACTGGGGGTGGTTGTAGAGGGGAGCATAAGTCAGCTAATGTGGCTCAGTGTACCATGCAGAAGACATTCATGCCTAACTCTGCCTTCTGCATTTGATGAATTCCATGTCTTCCGTAAACCCTCAGATCCAAAGTTGACCTCCACTTTTTCAGAGCCTCCATCAATCAATGGCTCCCTTCTCCTAATGATCACAGCACTGTTCTGAGCTTTTGGTCTACCGCACAACATCAGCTTGCTTACCCACTTCTTAAACGTCCTGTGTCAAATTGAGACCCTTGACTTTTTTCCCCACCTTGGTTACAGAGGGAACTGTGCTTGGCCAAGGTGGTTTTTTAGCTCCTTGTTTGTTGAATGTATTAGTACTATGTGATGACTCAATGTCAAGGACATTGACATTCCTTGACATTACAAAGGAAGCAAAAAGACTATCTAGTCACTGGGACCCAGGAAGCCATAGATGAGTGAACTTTGTGTCTGATATACTTAGAAATCTCTCCAAGTCTCTAGTATGCTCAGAAGTATATATAAACTTTTTTTGAGTGGCGAATAACATTCGTCTGTTAGTATTTCTCTTAAAAGAGTGGAACCCAATCAGACTTCTTTTTCACTTTATCCTTGCTTCTCCAGCCATAAAATAAACATAATGTGACTTTACTAGTCTGATGAATGTGACAGAAGATTTACAATGGAAATTGAAAATTTGTCCTATGCACGTACCACTTTGTTCTCTGTTCTGTCTCCAGCAGTTCACTTCCCCAGGCCAATCATGGTTAGGTTTATACCAACTCTCCATGTAAGGCCCTCTTAGAATGTGCTCATTGGGTTTTCATCTCATGTTTAAGCATTGTGGAGGCTTCTCCTACCTACACACAATGACACATTTTCCTTTCTATCTACATCTCCGAATGAAGAATGATAGTCACAAGTGATTGCTTTAGAAAGCCAGAAAACAAACAATAACAACAAAACTTCATAAAGGCAAAAACATGGCTGAGAATCCATTAAATAGGAAATCAAGATTCATCCAATAGATATCACTTGATTGTCATTCATTCAACATGTGGTGATTTCTTAAAACCTGTTAAGCATTGTGGGATTGCTATAGGCACACATGTGACAAGTTGATGGGAGGGGAGAATGAGAGATTCTGTGTGTATATGTGCTCATTTTCAGAGACAGACTGCCACATGTGTCTTCCATACTTCTTACACAGAAGTCACAAGGCTCTCATAAATAGTCAGTGGATTATTGGTAACTAATATTAATAATGATCTTCAAAGTCCACTTTGCTTTTAACTATTCAGAGCACACGAAGAGCAAAGCTGCTCCTCACCTCGGTCAAATTTCAGTCAGAGAGGAAGTTGGCAGAAAACTGCAGACTTTCTTGAGAGAGACGAGCTAGGTGTGTTGTTGCAGAACCAGAAAGTCTCCACCCACAAACCTAGTTCCTTACCTCTGACACCTGAGTTCCACCCTGTAAACATTCTCACTCAATTTTGCCCCTTTGAGAGGGAGCGGTTAGCTCTCACCTCAGCTCCAGAAGTGCAGCTCTGTATCAGTGGGGTGACAGCTCCTGGCTAGTCTCCTGCCCAGCATCCTCTCAGACGGCTACAGTAGTCACCGTTTGCGGTCTACCCTCCCCTAGTCTGGGAAGAAAAGAAAAGCCTTGAGGACCTTTCTAGGTAAGACCACAAAGTATGTTTCTTATTCTACAAAGAAGCCCGTGTCCTTCTATATGCTGACTGATCTTGTTCCTAAACTGGCTTTCCAGTCACATGATATGTTGGTCCAGGCTCATGGTCTTGCATGTGAAATTCCTCCCTCCTCACTGTTCAAGGTTCACAGACTGAAAGTTGTCTGGCTATATGGTCAGTTGCCATACTCATCTATACATTGATTTTTTTTTAAATCATAACTTCTCTTTGAGCTTTGTAGGACTGGCATAGTTCTCTCCATTCTGTGGCTCAGTAAATGGAGGCCTCATCAGTTGAGGGGATGTATTCATGTATATACCATTGGTTAAGAACAAGATGAAATCTGGCTATATCACTTCTCAATTCTATTATCACCTAAGGTCATCCTGTCATGTAAGAAGCCAAGAGAGTTGAAGGATCTTTTTGAACTTTTAATGTTAAAGGATGATTGTTTTTATTATCATGAAGGCTTTTTTCCATGACAGGATTTCTCTGTAGAGCTCTGGACATCTAGGAACTCTCTCTGTAGACTAGGCTGGCCTTGAACTCAGAGATTCACATGCATCTGCCTCCCTCATGCAGGGATTAAAGGTGTGTGTAGCACCATGTCTGGCCCTATTTTTAAAAGTTGAATTAGAAGAG
The DNA here is from genome assembly GCA_036184795.1 of Tokudaia tokunoshimensis. Classification (NCBI taxonomy): domain Eukaryota; kingdom Metazoa; phylum Chordata; class Mammalia; order Rodentia; family Muridae; genus Tokudaia; species Tokudaia tokunoshimensis. The sequence continues at coordinate 11,562,151 of BTHU01000015.1, forward strand.
ATTTTTATAGTAATATATATGACCTCATCACATACAGCTGCTTTAAGACAGCAAGTTAAAGGACGAATGGGAAAGGAAGAACTTGTAAATTGAAAAGTTATATGCACTTGTGAGATGACTGAGTGTCACTTTCTCTGTAGTCTCTGCGGAAGAAAATTGGAACCTGAAGCTGATTGGCCATCTAATAATGTCATAGAAGCATTTTCAAGGCATGAATCATGAAGTCCTAGGGAAAATGATAGCCATCCTTTTCACAGTGAGATGTGGTAAATAAGTCTCAGTGGTTTTGAGGTGCCCCAAATCCTGTCACAGCGACTCCTGTGATTCCTCTTCTTACAGAATTTCTCATCATATCTCTGTTTTAAGAAAGTCTCAGCCTCAGTGAATGATCAAGATGTATATTTTTTGATATGGTAACTTAGTTATATCATTTCTCCCTTCAGTCTCAAAGGTGTAAATCAGTCTCAGTTAGAGAAGCATATGCCACCAGCAGTCCCATATCTGTGAGTTTATTATGAAAATGCCCAATATTCATTCCTGTAGGACCACCACAAAGGGTGAGTCAAGGAACAATCCTGAAGAAAGTAATCAATTGCTGCATACAAAATAGAGAAACTTTATCCTCCGAAAGATAACATGATGCTGGGGCGTTATGCCACTGGTCATCATGAGAACTATTAAATCAAAGGCAGGTCTCTAATGCCTTTGCTGACATAGCATGTAGTGAATGATGCTGAGTGTCTCAAAGCAGCAGCTGGCTGGTTCAGCATGGCGATGATGTCATCCTGTAAGATTCCTGCCATTATATACTTTAGACACTTTGTATTCTACTTAGCACCTAGTAGAAATGTCATTGTGCTATATAGAGTAGGGGCATTTACAAGAGAAGCAACATTTGGCTCTTGTACATTTCTGTAAGCCAAATTTTGGGATTATTCTTTAGATATAGGCATGAAGATGGACAAGAAGTGATGCTCTCCATTTTCAGCTGACATAGACTTTTCTGAGATGATAGCCTCAAGTCTTATAAAATAATTGGATTTTACTCATTAGGACCTAATGGCAGGTTCAAGTCTAAAAATTTTATTAATCTAAAGGTTTTAGTTAAGCAGATTCAGGTGAATCCAGCATGCAGATGTGTTTTGATTTTACTTTACTATTAAACAAATTCAAACTAGTTACAAGTATTTAATGGGAGTATCTAATGAAACACAAGGCAAATGTTTAATTATTTAGAATGGTTAGGAGGTTTGGCAATGCTGGATCCACATTCATATATGAATCAGTGAGGTATCTGTCCCCCATAGGCAGAACACACCCCTCAGAGCTGCACAGTTCCCACCCTTTCTCACTGAAGCTTCCAAGTGTTTCTCATCTGATCTTGTCCAACCTCTTAAGGATCAGAGTCTCTTAAATCACTCACTTTTGAAGGAATGCCGGAGGTATATGATGGGCTGAGCAGTCCACAGATCAGTGTGAAGTGATCTTCAGGGAGAAGTGAAGTGAATTCCTTGGCCCAGGCTTCTGTGTATATAGGAGGCAGAAGGTATGATGATGACCCAGTAGTACAACCCACTGGGTAGGCAACCTATGTAGGCTGTTTTCTTGAGCTAGATATCAAGACTCAATGATACTAAAGCTGCAGTATTATAGTCTCTGTGACTATGTGACCAAAAATAGACAGAAAAAACAGCTGACAATAGCAGACCAACATCCTCTACTCAAAATATCAATTGCAAAGAATTAAGAAAAGGGATTATACGTACTATGGTACAAAAGAAGTAACAAAAATTGCTAGGATTATGGAAAAGTATGCCAATAATACATTTCTATCATATGGTTATTAATGCAATAATTACCTTTTGATTGCTTCAGGTGCATACGATTCTAATGTTGCGTATTTAGAGTAGATGCGAGCTTTCTCTAAAGGGAATTTCATCCATTGTTGAAAATGTGTACAGTAAGGGAAAAGGCAAGCAAAGAACAAGCCACAGACACAGGGAAACAAGCAATAAATAGCTCAAAAAGAACACAAAGGCTGTGGTTCCACAGGGTAAGGAGAGTTCTCGACATGTGAGTGGGCTGCCACTGGAGATGGTCCTTACGGAAAAGAAGACACAGTTGACATGAGCTTTAGACAGATACAGATAAGACAGTTTCCAGTAAGAAAGGACAGTGAACAAAGCTAAAATTCAAGGCTGGCTGAAGTGCCTTTGAAGGATAGATGGAGCTCACTGTGGCTGCGGATGGGGCTGGTGAATTGAAATAGAACCTGGCTGGAAATCTGAGTCTGCCCCAAATTGCAAGCTAAGAACCCCGGATCATGTTCAGGCATAGTGAGTTAAGTGAGCATTGTCACCCTCAACCAGGCACCAAGCCAGGCTCCTCATTATTGAAACCCACAATTTGGCTGAGATAGAACACCTGTTCAAGTGTTCCTTAAATCTGCTTTAAAGTTCCAGGTAAATTAACATGCAAAAACCATTCAGGACCCAGTGTTTCTTTATATAGTAACCAGAGCTAAGTAAGGGAGACAAGGAGTTAAATATACTCTTCTTAGAAATACAGATGAAGATGCCTTACATGCATTGAGATACTCTTACAAGTGGTTTTTAAGGTGGCGATAAAGTTTTTAATCTGCCCCTAACATTCTTCTGGATTATTTGAAAGTCAGAAAAGTAGTGTTACACAGGTTCTTCTGAACTTTTTATTGTGTGTGATTTGGAGAGTGTGTGTTGCTAAATTACCCTCCTGTCTGGGAGGTAGTAACGCTGTGAGAAGCAGAGCAGGTTCTTGTATGAGCCCGTTTGGTATTCTTCCTTAATAAAAGTTGGTGAGAAGTGTGAGTCCAAGTGTGTGTCCCACAGCCATTCTTGTGGGTGGAATGATGGTCCTGGTGGCAGAATCTTAATTCCACTGATTGCAACAAGCAGGCAATAGGCCAGGGCTTCTCATTTTCTCATGCATGGTGTGTGATTGTATGTGCGTATGCTGTAAATGTCTACTTTAAGCGAGATCAATGGATGCTATGACCTAGATAAAAGGAAGTATTTGAACAAAATCCATTCACTTAATCCCAGTTTTGAGCATCTGTAAAGTTAAAAATATTACAATTTAATTTGTTAAAAGCCTTTTATTGGATGTTGGGTATTTAGCAAACAATGTTTCCTCTTTTCTCTAACCCTGTGAGTAGTTCTCCTGCTTTCAAGGAGGATAGACTGATGCAAAATGCTAAGTATCAACAGGTAAATGTATGAGTGGTATAAAGGAAATGAAGGGAAGTTTGGGGATAGGACAAACAGAAGTATGAGGGCGAATTGGTGTGTCTGTATGGACACCCACCTTACAATGTAGGTGTGCAGAGTATTGAGATTCTTGTGTCTGGTTGACTGAGTGGGAAACAATTGTGTGGTGAAAAAGCAAAGATGATCCTATGACTGCCTGAGTGACATGGTTGAAAGGAATGACTTCATCTCAAATGGTGACAGGAATGAGAGGAACTGATTTCAGACCAAATATTAGGGGCTTTCTTTGGATCACATAAAGTATGAGAATTTGAGTTGTCAATAATCTAGAATTCAGTGAAAATATTTCCACTTAAATCTATCTATCTATCTATCTATCTATCTATCTATCTATCTATCTATCTATCTATCTATCTATCATGTACCTATCTATATGTATACTTACATATACATATATATATACATATATATACTTATATATGTACATATGAACACACACACAAACACACACATATAATTTAAAATTACCAAATAAGTTAGTATAGACAGAAAACATAATTAGTTCTCAGCTGCCTTCTGGAATTCTGCAATTTCTTTGAGTTACAGAGATTGATGGAGGCACAGTCCCAGTGGTGTACAAAACAGGAAGAGGATTGGCAGGGGGTTTCCACCAGTACAGAAGAGGATTTGATCACTAGAATCATTTATGATCTCCATCCCATCTTAACAAAGAGATTATTTTCCTTGTATTTTGGGTGGATAATGCATTATCTCCTCACCCACATCCTAACGCAGACCACACTTAGCACACCTGCTCCCTACTCTCTGATCACTCTGGTTTGAAAACAACATGGGAGGTGCTAGAGGAACAACATCCAGAGTGGTGGTACATACTACACAAGCGTCCTGAGTCTGGGACCAAGATAGATAAGCAGGTATGATGCTACTCAGAAGTGAAATCAGATATGAGTGAGAATAGGACAGAGAAGTCTTTAATGTGGAATTTCAATAGAAAACAGAGAGGTTTTGAAAATGATGACTGTAGATATTCGTCTATTCATCCATAAGAGATTCTGTGAAATGGGGAAACTTGTACTAGCTGAAAAGGAAGTGGGGACTCCTTTTTTTAAAGGTGAAAGAAAGATGCTAGAAATATACTTTCATAGGGATTAAAATGTGATCAGTGCACATAGATAACAGCATCGTATTTAATATTTTATAAACCATGTGGAGTAGCTGAGATGAGATTACCATCATATAATTCTTTCAGTTACAGAAAATCAGGCTCAGGAGCTTAAAGTCATCTGCTCAATACCAATAGCAGATGGGATTTAAGGCTGAGTCCTGAAAACTTGCGTTTAAGGTTCTCATAGTGAAGAGTCTACCCATGCAAGTTTGGAAATCACTTAAACTTTCAGAACTCTTTAGAAATGTCACTGAGCTACTACTGCTGGAGAGTCTTTTCTCTCAGGGAATGCACACTTCTCAGCAATTTCTCCTAAACTCAGTGTACTTTTGCACTAAGTGTGGGGAATTTGGAGCCCTGGAAAGGAACTAAAACTTTGCATGTACAGAAGTGAAAGTTCTTCCAAATAGTGTCGATCAAAGCTTTAGGTTGACTACCTACTGTTAGAGTGTAGGAATCAAGTTTCAGATACTGATGCCTCCTTTCCCTTCCTCTGGAACAACATTGGTCTCTCCTACCAACATCTTGGTACATTCACATGCTATCTACTTAAATGCTACACAGTTAAGCTCCACACACAGCTCCAATCATGTGCTCCTTGGTCTTCATGTTTCCTGGACTCTCAGTTGGGGTATTGCTGTTCTTTATAAGGACTACATTTAAGTATATGTTATTTTGTTACAACCCTTCAGATCCAGAATAAGAAGCTTTTGTTCCCTTTCCCATTTCTTTAGTGCAGTGACTTTCTTCTCCTATCACTGATGGCTCCAAAAAGAAACTATCACCATGGTCTTCGGCCTTAGGTTTCTTCCTACTGGTGTGCCTTATAGAAGAGCTCCTATATGTATAAGTAGCACAAGTCAGTATAACTCACTATGGAACATATAGAATGCTCTTGGTACACATTTTCTAGATGTCTACTGCCTTAAACTAGTCATTGTGCAATGATCAGTCTTCTATTGGATCTATCTATCCATATTGCCAAAGACTTCAATTTTTTGGCAATATACTTCTCAATAGCAGAAACTGTATATGTCTACCTAATTGCCACTTCTTTTTCTAGCATGGTGCTTAGTCAAGAGTACTTTTCTACCAAATGTGTTTTAATTAATTAAACAACTGTGGAGTTCTTTTATATCCTATAGAGTAGCGCTAGGCCATTTAATTTGAGAGACGGGAAAAGAAGAGTAAAGTACCTAAATTCAAGACAGTCTTATATGCAGAATTAATTAATTAGGCAAATCAAGTCTAAAGCTTCAGAAACCAACTAGTGCAATTCATTTTCCTCTTGAGTAGGGGAAGCATAAATTTGAATAATTTATGTGTATACTTTGAAAATCTGACATCATTATTACCCATGCTTTTAACTCAGAATTGTATTATTGCAATTATTAAAATTTGCTGGCATCATGAACATTTATTTGTGAGTACACTTAATAGATGAACTTACCTGGTCAGTAAGAAAAGATGAAACTATTAATGAGAAAAATGTCTATACAATTCTACATATCTCATTCTTTCAATCTCACAACATAAAAAAGGAAGTTCTGTCTTAATATTGCTATTATTGTTGTTAGTTTATGTTGTTTTGAGATAAGGTATCTATGCAGCCTTGGCTAGACTGAGATCTATGTAGACCAGGCTGACCATGAACTTATAGAGATCCACCTCTGCCTCTGAAATGTTGGGATTAAATGTATGCAGCATGACAACTGACCAAGTACTAAATATTAAAACAAATATTGGGCAAACATTTTTAAATGACTAATTAATATATTGAAAACTGAAAATCCTTCTGTAGAGTTTCCTAAAGCAGAATAAATAATTTTGTGTATAATAAGTAAATTTAAATTATGTTTGGTCAATATCCTGGGAGGCCTGCTCTCTGTTATTTAAGGGAAATAGAGGAGGAATGAATATAAGTGGGGAGGAGAGGTAGGGGCAGGACTGACTGGGAGGAGTAGAGGTAGGGGAAACTATGGTCAGGATGCAATATAAGAAAAGAATAAAATTTAAAAATATTAATGATGGAGAGATAATTTAGCAGTTAAGAGTTAATACTGCGAAGTTTGGTTCTCAACATACTTATTGGAACACACATCACTTAGAACTCAGCTCCACATATCCAGTGTTGGCTTTAATGGAGATCCAAGCACATACATGCACATATAACTAAAAATAAATATTAAAAAATATGGTAAGGTTTGGAGGCATGAAATGGAAGGGAGAAATACAATTAAATTATAATCTCAAAAAAAACCCTAAAATAAATAAACTTAAAACATTTAATTGGTAAAGCATTTCAAAGAATGCAATTTGGTCACAAATAATCCACTACTAAAATCTATGTATCTTGACTCATAATTTCTGTGACTAGGAATTAATTTTCAATAATAAATTGAGCCCTATGAGTTTTAACTATAAAGATATTTAGAACATAGTCATATAATCAAACAACAGGGGAATGATGTTAATAGTTAATAATGGAGAATCAGTTAAAAACCAATGTATGATTGTACAATGGGATCCTATATAGGCACTAGCATAATATTATTAGAGTTTATTTATTTGCTTCCAACTTTATTGGAGTATTACCAACAATAAAAATAGCTTATATTAATGACTGTGGCAGGCAGCTGATGTTTTGAAATATGTATACATCTTGATATAATTATAATTAAGCTAAAAGTCTAATAGTACAATTATTATATCATTTAGAGAGAAAAAGAGTGAGTGAGAGAGAGATGAGAACACCTAAAATGTACCTTCTCACCAATTTTCAAGCATAAAGAATCTAGTTATTCACTAAGTAATACAGTAAGTTATAATGCTGTCGAAAAATAAAAGAGTGGGGCAGAAAGACCTTTGGTCAGCTTAAAACTCTGTCATGCACTCTCTGAGTGACTCTGAAAAACTACTTAATCTTCTAAGATTAGGCTCTCTAATCTTTAAGTGCAGATAATGATAGGGCCGGAGCCAACAGGCCAAAATGGAGTTCCAGCACTACCTTGGCCAGTATTGATTTCCTCCTACAAGTGTAGAAAGGGGTGTGTGACTCCATAGTTACATGGGCTCTCTACTTTCACCATAGGAAAAAATAACACTGTGAAAGGTAACTGTAGAAAAATCCAAGGCTTACATCAAAATCATTTACTTAAGTACTTCTTCTGCACCGTGAGTCCAAGGACAGGTTTCTTATGCATGGTGAGGAATGTGGATCCACACTAGTGTTAAGCTCAGTCTTTGTGAATGAGCATCCCTTGTGCAGTGGCTCTGAAAACCTGCTTAATCTTCTGAGATTAGACTCTCTAGTCTGTAAATGAAGATAATGATAGGGCCGGAGTCACCAGGCTAAGATGAGCTGAGTCCCAGCGCTACTTCGGTCAGTATTGATTTCCTCCTACAAGTGTAGAAAGGGATGTGTGACTTCTATCTCATTCATAAAGGTCAGCATCTACTCAATTAGGTTATCATCACAATGGCTAACAGTGTTAGGGGCTCAATTCTGAGCCCCCTTACCCTCTGTTCTGTCTTCTGCTCTTGAACAAATGGGATCCCCCATGATCACACTCAGTAAGCAGCTATTTCCTTTAGAGTCTTTGCTGTTGGCAGTGGGTGTGAAAGACAAGAGAGCCCAGAGGATGCTTTCTGACCCAGAGGAGCTTTTGCTTCCTCCAGAGAGAAATGCTGGAGAGCCCAGCCGGTGGCTAGAGAAGGGTTTCTTAGGAGGAGGCATGATGCTGCTTGTAGGATGCTTCTGCTTGGGAGCCTTCCTATATTTCTTTTATTTCAAAGTTCCCTCCATAACTTGATAATTCAATGTATTAATCTTTAAACTTTCTTCTTTGATTAGTTTATATACTTCAGAGTTTTTAAATAAAGCCATGAGGTATAAGTAGATTTTGACCCTAGTATTTTGTCCATGTTTAATTTTCTTCAGAGATATGATTACTCCTGAGGCTGTATCTACAGAGTATTATAGGACATTACCTTTATTTTTATTCTTGTTTTTATTTTTATTGGTCTTTTGAGACGAGACAGGGTTTCTCTGTGTACCTTGTCTTTGAGGTCCAGGACATTGGCTGCCCTGGACCAGGCTGGCCTTAAACTAGAGAGATCTTCCTGCCTCTGCCTCCTGAGTGCTAGGATTTTCAAACCTCTTCAATTTTGTATTGCTACTTACCTCATTCTCCCACTAGGCTCCTTATTACATGCAATGAAATCGATGTTTGATTCATTATTCAACTTAGTAACTTAAGCAAGGAACAATGATCATATTCTTGTGCTGTGGGGGATAAACCCTAAATGGAAGCTTTCTCTGAATAAAGGAATCCCAGAAAGCATGGTTAGCTTATTACAGAGGCTATAGAATCAGCACCGACCCACGATGTTCAGGCTACTGGAACAAGAATGGTGTTTTATCTGGAACAGTACCCCACATAGACTGTCTCCAAAGTGTTGTTTTCATTGACCAAATAATGAACAAGATAGGAAGTTCCCATCATGCAATGCTTCTGCTCTTGAAGGAGGGGTGCAGAATTCGGGTAACTGCTGTCTTGCTATATTTCCTATTCCTGCTCCACATACATACAAGTTTATCTGAGCAAACAAACAAACAAACAAACAACAACAAAAACCCAGATCAGAAAGTTCTGACGTAGAGTGGAAAAAGGTGATTAAAATAAATATATTACGACACTCTCAGTCTTATTCTTTTCATTTGGTCACCTTTGTAAATGACTTTAAGCTTTCTCCCTAGTTTTAATTTGGGTATTCCACCCTGGCCTGGGAAAATCCCTAGCTTGACTGTAGGAGGCATTCTTAAGAGTAAGTAGTTGATGAATAGCCTCCTTATGAAATCAGTGAAAGATGATGTTCAGGGGTGAGAAACAGCTTCCCTTTGAACTCAGAATTCCAGGCTGGTGTTGACCCAGAGCCTTCTCTACTGTCGCTAAGCTTCATGTCTTGCTTGGCTTATGATTGTTAATATATTTCTTGGATTCAATTGACTATCACACTTCTTCCAGTCCTTCCACCTAAAAAGCTATGTTCTGAACTCCAAAGATATTTTAATGCTCTGCTGGTTTTCTTTAGACCCATTAGCTCACACAATCATTAAACTTCTCCCTAAGGCATATTTTGGATTCACTTCACTTTTGAGAAAATTCAAGTTGAGAGGTTTTAATTGTTATATGACCTCAGGCAGCTAGTAAGTTGTGCAGCCTGGATTCAAGCCCAGGTCTATCTGACTCCAAAGCTCTCCACCTCTGCCATGCTGTTCCCTGAGAAAATATTGATTGCCCAAAATGAATCAATTTATGTCTTCACTGCTTCTTGTCCATTATGTTGTGAAAGGGTTGGCTTAATTAATTCTCCTAACATTTGTGTCTTCAAATCGTAGGTGAGTGATCTTGACACATAACCCACACATTGTGCTTAAATCAAAAGTGCAGACATCTTTCAGGCTCTGATGGAGAGAGATCAGTTCTCTGGCTTTGCCACTCCAACCAGCAGCTGATGTAAGGAACTACAGCAATGGGAAATATTAAAAAACTAAAAACTATTGATGATGGAAAAGTCAGCTCATTACAAATACGAACAATACCACAAACCACAGAGAAGATGTGTTTTAGGAGAAACAATCTGACCTTTTTAAATTTATTTTAGAATTGCATATATGAGTACTATATATACATTGTTTCCTTTCAAAACTTTTCTCTCTCTAATTTCTCCATATCTCTTTCATTCTCTGTAAAGTTCATATGCTCTTATTCTTTAATTATTACTGCTTTATCTATATTTACATACATATGTAATTATATAATTTTATATATTTAGATTTGATATGTTTTATATATTATATAATCTATATAATATAAAAATGTAGAAAAGATATTAAATGTTTGTATAAATATTTATGTATTTTTATTAAATAGTTTATATGTATTTAAATATTATGTCTTATATATTATATACAAAATCTATATAGTATATACATGTAGAAAATAATTAGATATTATATACAGTAAATATTTATTTATAGTTCTTTGTATGATTAAGGCTGGCCCCTTGGGATCAGATAACCTATCACAGGGCTTATTTCTGTAGAAGACCTACTCTTCCTATTTCAGCAGTCATTGACTGCTTCTAGCTTTTAATCTAGAGGTGGAGGTTAGGGAAATTTCCTCCATCTGCACTAGCATGTCACATGTTGCCATTGCGCAGATATTATCTAGGGAATTATATTGCTGAGATATGGCAGATTCCCTGTCAAATATAGAAGACATTGTGTAGAAGGAAATATTCTTGTCTTCTGGCTCTTACAATCTTTCTGTCCCCTGTTCCCTGGGCCTTCAAGGCTGTGTTGTAGATATCTAGCATAACATGGAAGGAAAGAATGGAAGTTTTGTTTTGCTTGGTTTGAGCCTGACTGGATTTAAGCCTAAGGGTGAGGTCAGGTCAGGTTTGGACAGCACTCTTGAACCATTCTCTCCCCAAACCTAAAGCAGTCAGTCCCACCTCTCCCTTGCTTTCCATATCCTTCACTAATTAAGACTTTTGCTAGAACACTCACATTTCTGCCAAGCCAAGGTGTCCAGTCTATCTGTAAGTGAAGTTTTTATTCTCAGAAGACTGATTTCTTGGAAGCACTAAGCTTATCTAAGACATATCATTCTGCAATGTGCTCAGATCATTTACATAACAGGTTTGTGGCTTCTTGGCCTGCAAACAAATTTCATAACTTCTTGTACAAAAAGCCTTTCTCAGCACACATTGTCTTTTCTCATCTCTCCAAAGGTCCTTTAATTTTTATTTTCTGAAGGAACAATTTATATATTAAAGGGCAAGAAAATAAGTTATCAATTTGACTTTCTAAATATCATGTATAATCTCTCCCTGGTATTCATTTGGGTCTTTTTCTGACTTTTGATGCTTTTGAGATTTTCCAAAAATCAGATTTTGATATATTTTCTGTGTGAAACAGATTTTTCCATAATGGAATGTTCTGAGGAAGGGAAGTCTGTGGTAAGGATGTGGGTGCTCAGAGAACAGCATTTTCTATCCTCAATACTTTTATGAGCATAATACTTCTTCTCCTTAGATATTCTTTATGTAATTCTCTTTGTAGAAAATTAGAGAATATAATAAAGAAAAAAAGTATGTCCTCGAGCAACCCAGAGAAGACTAGCATCATCACTTTAATGAATGTAATAGTAAGTGGTTTCCCTATGTATTTGTATTTTATCTTTATAAATCCGATGTTATGCTATGTGGTGTATTCTATCTTGTTGCTTGAACAAAAATCAAAGTATACTGGGGTCCTTTCGATAATTTGTATACTGTTCATTATAATGGTTATATCATATTCCACCAACACTACCTTTAGATAGATTTCATTTTCTGTTGGTAAATTAATTATGAATGAGACCTTATTGCCTATAGTAAAGGGAGGTGTAAAAAAGGCCATACATGGGCTTACCATGGGAATTTTGTAAGTTAAAAACATACTTATAGACAAAATTTATTTCAAGGGATACCTCTCTTTCATGAACCCAATCATCTCCAAATAGCTTATGAAGATGTGGTAATTGGTTAACTGATTTATTTCTCTTTTTTTATTATTATTTTCTATATTTTTTATTTACATTCCAAATGATTTTCCCTTTCCCGTTCCCTCCCTCCCCGAAAGTCCCATAAGCCCCCTTCCCTCCCTCTGTTCCCCCATTCAACCCCCTCTCGCTTCTCTGTCCTGGCATTCCCCTACATCCAGACTTTCCAGGATCAGGGGTCTCTCCTTCCATCTTCTTGGAAATCTATTGATATGTAAATTGCGTCTTGGGTATTTCGAGATTCTGGGTTAATATCTCCTTAGCAGTGACTGCACACCATGTGTGTTCTTTTGTGATTGGGTTACCTCACTAAGGATGATATTTTCCAGTTCTGATCATTTGCCTAGGATTTTCGTGAATTCATTGTTTTTAATTGCAGAGTAGTATTCCATTGTGTAAATATACCACATCTTCTGAATCCATTCCTCCATTGAGGGACATCTGGGTTCTTTCCAGCTTCTGGCTATTATAAGTAAGGCTGCTATGAATATAGGGGAGCATGTGTCCTTATTGCATGCAGGGGAAGCCTCTGGGTATTTACAAAGTTTCTGTAAGGCAAAGGATATTGTTAAAAGGACAAAGCAGCAACCAACAAACTGGGAAAAGATCTTTACCAACCCTACATCCGACAGAGGGCTAATATCCAATATATACAAAGAACTCAAGAAGTTAGACTCCAGAGAGCCAAATAACCCTATTAAAAATGGGGTACAGAGCTAAACAAAGAGTTCTCACCTGAAGAATATCTAATGGCTGAGAAGCACCTAAAGAAATGTTCAACATCCTTAGTTATTAGGGAAATGCAAATCAAAATAACCCTGAGATTCCACCTCACACCAGTCAGAATGGCTAAGACCAAAAACACAGGAGACAGCAGTTGTTGGCGAGGATTTGGAGAAAGTGGAACACTCCTCCACTGCTGGTAGGATTGCAAGCTGGTACAAGCACTCTGGAAAGCAATCTGGCCGTTCCTCAGAAAACTGGGCATGACACTCCCGGAGGATCCTGCTATACTACTCCTGGACATATATCCAGATTTATTTCTCTTTATCGTGAGTTTTAAACCTATAGTTAGGAAAGACTTTTAGTAAATCAAGTTAGCAATCTTGGAGACATCTGATAATTGGGATGTTAAACCAAAATGGTCAAGATCTTCCTGGTTTAAAGATTCTATAACCACAGTCTTGCTACTTGGAGGACAGTTGGTTTTGACTATTGTCCAGCATTTTCTAATAAGCCTATCTACTGACCAAGTTTTGGAAGAATGAATAAGAGACTGACAGTCAAATGCAGGGATGTTTGGAGCCTCACATTGCCAAGTCCGATAGGAAAGAGAGAAAAATCATAAACAGTACAAAGCAAAAGCAGTGTCAAGTGTTAGAAAAAGCAGGCAAACTTCCCTCCTAGATAGTTTTGGAGAGATGTCCGGTTGCTATTACAACTTCTATGTATTCTTACTAAACAGAAGTTGCAATACTGACCACACTATGTAGCAAGTGTTTTGACTAGCCTTCTCATTCTTACCTCTCTTCTCTCTTGGTCAGTGTGTGAATGACTACATACATTTACAGAAAGGCTGACCCAAACCAAATACCATCTCTCCCCAGTAATCCAGCCCAGATGTACACAAGCATGGAAGCAGAGGTGTGTGGCTGTCTTGGGCATTTTAACTTTCTCAACACATTTATTATGCACTCTGACTGCCACTGCTCACTGTTTTATGTTTAGTGGGTCACCCTCAAATTGTAACTTTCTTTACTTTCTAATATTCTTGGCACACTTATGTACATAATAGTTATACAGTTGTGTTCCTTATGAATGTTTTTTTGCTGTTATAGAGATGAGGTTCAGCTTCAAACTTATTATATGTTCCAGGCTTTGCCTTGAGCTATTAACCCTCCTGTATCATTTTCCTGAATGTTCCATCGAAGACCATAGAGTGTTGTGTTGTTGTTGTTGTTGTTTCATATTTTTCTTCTTTAGGGCAAAAAGAAGATGCCACTCTTGCTCATGTCTGTCTGCCATTGACAATCCAATGTAAAACTATTTTGGATTTTTTTTTCACCAACATTTTGAACCATCTACTTCTCTTAAGTTATCTTAGAGTGAATCTGAATGGCTCTTCTAATGCAGAATGACTTTCATCTCAGTACTTATTATTTCAATAAGCCATCAGTGTTGCTTTAGATGCCTGGTCTTTTCTTTCCCTGGGTGGAACTTTCTAGACTTGTTTTGATATTCTGGCATCTTGTAGAACAGGTTGGTTTTCCAGGTGTTAACCTCCTCTCCCAGGCAGGGTAGAAATGGGTCAGTTGGCCTTAAAATGATACTAATCTCAGGAGACCTTATAGCTAATTAGTCTAAAGTGCTGCCTTGCTTAGCATTTGCCATAGTAGGAATTTCATGTGTGTTTCACCATTTCTCCAATACATTTTTAGTGATAATGCCCAACAGTGAGAAGTTAACAGTATCTCCTGTTAAAACTATAGGGTAGTGGTTCTCAACATGTGGCTCCCTACTCTCTTGAGGGCCGCATATCAATTATTCTGTATAGTAGATATGTACGTTGCAATTAATGACAGTAACAAAACTGCAGTTATGAAGTAGCAATGAAATAGTTTTATGGTTGAGGGTCACCACAACATAAAGAACTAACTGTATTAAAGGGTCGCAGCATTAGGAGGGTTGAGAACCACTGCTCTGGGTTTCTCTGCTTGGCGTAATCCCCACCCTCATGCACCTGCTGGAACAGTGCCCATTGACTTCAGGATACGCTTCTCCTCTGACCCTTTTGTCACTAGAGAACTGCTCTCAGGAAAAGCACCTAGATTGTCATTTGCCTCTCAAGGTGGTTCCAGGACGAAGCAAGTGTTTTCTTGTTCTGTCTGTCTCTGGTGGTGCAAGCTACCTCTGGGGCATCCTCTTTGACTGTGTGTACTGTGTTATACACAAGTTCTGTCTTTTGTAGGCATCCCTGAGAGCCAAAGTAGACCTAGACCTTTCCCTTACCAAACCTCACTGTTTACAGAGCGCAGTCTTGGGCAATGACAAAGAACTTGTTGATACAACCTAATGGTGTATGGCAAGCAATAGAAATTGCTCTTCTACATTGCTATTCATGAGAGGCTTCTGGGAATAGCATGTTGGATGTTGGATCTAGAAGAAAGACCTCAAATCTCTAATAATGTTGGTCTGATTCACTCCAGGAGAGATATTCTCTAGTCTTCTTTGCATTTTCTGTCTTTCTTTGTTCATTTGTTTTAATTAGACGGATTTTGCTCTCTTGTCTAGACTGACCTATACTCTTGGAGTTCAGTCATCCTACCCACTCAGTCTCCCATGAGCTGAAACTACAGGTTGAAACTGCCCAAGGCATAGGCAGCCCTTTAAATTTACTGTCATGTATTCATCAATGTGAAGACATCTCTTATGTAGTCATTTGTTCAGCTAAACACGTAAGGAACACATCTGACATGCTCCACTTGATGCTAAGGATACCAGAGTACCAATAAAATCCTGTTAATGTCATCATGGATTGTGTTAGAGGAAAGAATAATAAAGCTAAGACCAATGAATAGGGAGCTACAGTACACCAAGTCAGGGGTTCTGAAGGGCTTGGCATAGTCTACAGGAAGATATAGTTGAGGGATAACTAACCCATAAGATGGAGATTAGTTGAGGAAAGCTTGTTATTTCTGCTCTCAGTGCTCTAAGTAGGGAAAAGAGAATCATGGGAGAAAGGAAAGGAAGAGGCTGATGAGTAAGTGGGACTCAAAATGGGAATGCAAGAAATAAGGAATGAATATTACAGAGGACTGAAAAGATGGGAGAAGAAAGGTTATAGGAGAGACAGTGAGGCGTGAATATCCACATGCAGGTAGCTGATCATACCATGGGCTCATTATTCTCTGGAGTTTGGATTTATTTCAGAGTGCAGCAAGAACATTAAGAGGGTTGCAACCGTCTGCATTTGTATATCCAAATAAAATGGAGGGACACATTCTTAATTTTTTTTTCCTGGTGTTGTGACAAAATACCCTGATCAAAGCAACCTAAGGGGGAAAGTATTTATCCTGGATCATATCTCAACATATAGTCAATCCTATGTGGCAGGGATGTCAGGGCATCTGGAGCTTAAAGCTGCTCTTCAAATTGCATCCACAGTTAAGAAACAAGAGAGCAAGGAATATCTGTGTCACCATTAGGGTTTTAGATGTGAAAAGATACCATGACCAAGATAACTCTTATAAAGGACAACATTTAATTGGGTTGAATTAGAGATTCAGAGGTTCAGTTCGTTATCATCAAGGTGGAAGCGTGGCAGCATCCAGGCAGGCATGGTGCAGGAGAAGCTGAGAGTCTTATATCTTCATCTGAAGGCTGCTAGGAGAAGACTGCTAAGAGAAGACTGAATCTCTCAGTCACCTAGAAGGACAGTCTCAAAGGCCACTCCACAGTGACACACTTCCTCCAACAAGGGCACACCTCCTAATAATGCCACTCCCTGGGGCAAGCATATTCAAACCATCACAGTCTGCTAGTGTTAACTCGCTTTCTTCATTTCATGTAGTCCAGGATCCCCTGTCAAGAGAAAGGTCTTGCCCTTGATCAAGATGCATGTTCTCGCATCAGTTAATAAAGACAATCTCTGTAGGTATGCCCTTAGGTCTGTTTCCCAGGTGATTCTAGATTCTAGTAAGTTGACAGTTATTACTATGAACCACCACAGGTGACAATTAAATAGTCAATCAGTGAGCTCTCTGATATTAACTATCAGCCACTGCAGTGAGAATGGTGCAAAGAAGAAAATTTAGTAGGCATCAAAGGATTGGAAGGTATTAGGTTTAAAACCTGGGGCAAATGACTGAGGTGCCTATTTGACATAACAAACCAGTAACCTGCCCTCTGGTTCTCCTGGTAACCACTCAGTCTCCCTGTTACAGATATCTCCTGGCTGGCATACCCTGCCCCCTACCCTAAACTCTTCAGGGGGCTGAGATACTCTTGCCTGTATAATCTGACCATTTTGGTTTCCTACTTTCTTTGTACCCTTGGTCCTCCTGGCTGCTACACCTGGTTCCCATCTTCATTTCCATCTCCTTCTCCCCACATGACATAATTCTGTCTGGTTTTGTCCACTCTGGACTCTCCCAGATATCCTCACCTCTCCCACATGCTTCTTCTCCATCAGACCTCAGAACAGTCATGCTTCATTTCCTTTTTCTTTCTTTTATTAGTTCAGAAGGCAGGGAGAGTGTGTTTGATGAGTAAGGGCAACTCAAGGAGTTTTATGACAAGGGGAATTTTCCTATTGTGATACATTTCCCTGGATTTTGACTAGAGGCCAATGCATTTACGGATGAGATAAAAGCATGCTAAGTTTATTTTTTGCTATGATGTGAGTTAGAAGTTCCTATGCATCAAGGTAACTGGGTAACAGTTGTATAGATCATCGGCAACCTGAACAAACGAGTTGATGGCAGATAGAAGAGTGGGAATCGGGTAGCTGAGAGATTGCATTTGAGCAATGAGAAACCGAGCCTCCTGAGATTCAGGTCACTGCATCTACAGCCCATCACATGGGCATAGGAGAGACGCCTTCAGTATTACTTCCTATTTTCACCACTGTGACAAAGCACCTGTACAATGCAACTCAAGAAAGCACTGTGCAGTGCAATGCGACAAAGGACTTGCTACTGCTGTTCATGGATTGGGAAGGGGTCAGTCCACAATGGCAGGGAAAGTATGGTAGAGTTCATGGCAGTTGTGATGGCTGGAGAGGAATGTGAGGCTATTTTTTTATGCCTCAGTGGATCAGAGACCTGAGAGTTTGGGCTAGAACTGTGATCTGAGCTAGTGACACCCCTCAGGAGTCCATTAGCTCCAGCTAGGTCCTATGTCTTGAAAGTTGTACAACTTTGGTTCACACCAGTTGGAGAACAAGTGTTCAAACACACAAGACTGTGTGGGGGCATTTTATGCTAAACCGTAGCAGTGTCTATGAAGTGCCTATAGTTCACAAGTAAGGAAAGAAATAACACAGAAGCCCAGCTGTAAGGGACAGGAGGAGATGTGAAATTCTGGATGGCTTTTGCAACAGGCAGCAATGTCAAAGAGCTCAGAGATAGAAAGGTACATATACCTATGTAGCTCAGTCTCAATAAGAACTTTGTCGATCAAATAAATGTGCGTTGATCAAGAAGCAGCTTGCTGTGTGTTACAGAGCCAGCAAAGCAAGCCAGAGTCAGTAGTGGTTGCACTTTATTTTCTCTTTTGACAAGGTTGGCCATGAAAAGCTAGAGGTTCACTAATTCCCCTGATGCTTTCTAAGGTTAAACGAAATCACTATGCGATTTACTCTGCCAAGCCTTAACTGTTAGAGTCTGTATAATTTTTCCTCTTCTCAGACAAATGCCTCCACTGATCCTCTAATGACAAGGTCAAAGGGTCCTTGTCATCCATATGATACCCCCTTTATAAGAGACCCATCACCTTACCAAGTAGTGGATCAGAATGTTCACGGAAACAGATGAGTTTGGAAAGTATCTGCCAAAGAGCTGGAAGAGTCTCTTGGCTAATTCACCGAAGTATTAATTCTTGTGCCTGGCATGTGTTGGGTGCCCCGGACAGGAAGCAATGGTTTAAATAGGATTTTAAGCTGTATCTAGGAAAGTGCTCGCATCCTGCTTCTACAGTGAAGAAGCAGAACTAAGCGCTGACTCAGGAGAAAGGAGTTACTTCAGACTACAGGTTTTTCTTGCTTCAGAGGATAACTAAACCTTCTTAGGAATCAGAGGATGTGAATAGGAAAGGGGCCTGGAGCCCTGCTCTAACCTTTAATTTGCTTTTGCTTTGTCACTCCCCTACTCTCAGCTCAGGACCTGCCTTCTTATTTGGAAAGTGACTAATGATGCTTGTGAAAATGTGTGTCAGGGCCCTTGGTGTCTGTCATGTGGTACTGATTGAATATGAGCTTTTGAAAACAGAAATACTGCTTCCAGGAAGCCATTCATACAGCATTCCTTGACCTTGGGAATGTGGCATGGGAGGATTTATTCTGTGATGATTTGCCAGCCCCAGCACACACTGTACTTCAGTGAAACATTTGCTTCACAAAATCTTCTTTAGAACAATAAAGACTACCATTTATGTATTTCTCAAGGTCTTATGGACTAGCTTTTCCTAGTATATATTAATTGATCCCATCACCTGCATATGCCCCCTCTTATCCTCTTTATGAAATTTTATTTCAGAGAAATGCTGTATTATCAATGTTGAATAAAGGATTTACCCTGAATTTTATTGAATCTGTATGTGAGAATTCATCTTTGGCTTAATCTGGAGGCTGGCTTCTAAGAGTATGTGAATGTAGAAAGGCTGCTCCTCTTTCTGCCTGATGTGAGTTGGACAGGAGTGTAGGAATCTTTGGTGGACATTAATCCACATACTTCTCTCTGATGTCCTAGTAATTTCTAATTATTGCATTCCTCTTAATTCAAACCAACAATTTCAATATTAGGGCTCCTGTCGTGCTTGAAGAGAGAAGAAAAGAGCTGCCTTGGGATCTGAGTTACCAGCCTTGGCTGCCTATTTGGACCTCTCTGCTCTTTTCACTAATGCGTGAAGACCTGAGTCCTCTTCATAGTCTAAAGCACATCAGAAGCAGTATCCTCTTCTTGGCTGGTTCCTTGCACATGGCATTTACTCTGCACTCTTTCCTATCTCCCTTTTGTGTGTGCAGGGAAGAAGTGTGGTGATTGATTTATTCTGGACTATTGTCCTTCCCACCTTCCTACTGTGGCATCACAAATGGCTAAGCCAGTTCAAAGTAGGACACAGTTATCGTCCAAGTAAAGTCTCCCAACTCTGTTCCAGGGTTATTGATGAACTTCTTTCTACTCTGTGTTCCAAATATTTTCTGCCAAATATCCTTTGTCTAAAATATCCCTGTGTAGATTTATATCAACATCTACTTCTAGAGTTTATATTTATGGGCTTATAAAGGGAAGAAGTGGAGATACCTCAGTATGTAAGAGACATTGACACATTAAATAAACGGACAGTCAAGGAAGGGTTTGTTAGCTTGGAAAGGAAGTCGTGAGATGATGTCATGTTGGACTGAACACAAATAGGACTTACTTCTCTATGACCTCTACATCTTTAATTTAATGAAATCCTTGAGGCAAATGGAGTCATTATAGTGCTGACCTTGACTCTGTTAGCATTTCTGGGAGGAAACGTTCCCTGCAGATGTGGATGGAGGACTGAATTCAAACATAAGGGAACACAAAGGAAGTGCCAAGAGGATTTTTCATTGTTACCCACCAAAAACATTTCTCACCAAGCATAACCAGTTCAACAAGGATAGTGCTTGGAGTTGTCCAGCTGACATGCTGCTTATACATACTGTATTATCTTCTCTCTTTGGCACACACCTCATACCTCACACCTCTGTCTGGAATGTTCTCAGCCTATCCTCTAATGTGTGGTTAGCCTTTAGGTGCCTTTCTCTACATCTCTCTCCCCACCCTCCAGCCATCCTCTCTTCCTTTCCACCATATATCATGGATAACCTGCCACCATGGCTCAATCATCAAAGGCTGTCACTACTTGCAAATACCCTTGTACCTCCACTAGTCCGTGATTTTCAGTAGACTGGAGCCAGCCTATAGCATGAGACAGTGTGTAGGAAAGGTTTATGTGTATGCTTTCACACTGTTCAGTTCACAGGTAGTCCCTGAGCACTCAACTTTGCCCTTCAGAACTCAAATGTTGCAGAAAAAAAAGTAGGCCAGCCACTCATCTACCAGCAAATCTGTGCCTGCCTATACCAATCACTGGACCATAAAGATGTGTGTAGCACATATCCTGCTCTGGAGTTGCTAGTGGTTCACAAGTGAAGAGATGAAAAAGAATGGTAGTTTTAGAACATTGTGATCAATACCATAGTGCTAATCCAGATTAAAAGAAGGTGGAAGAGCTCTTTAAGATGTGTAAGAAAAGTTTTGTCTAAGATCAATACTACTAACTCTACCAAATTTCCCTCACATAGTTTTGATGAAACCCTCTAAGCATTAATGTTTTGTGAGCTGCTCAATGGACCTTTCAATTCTTTGCTGCTTTTAAATGCATCAATAGATTCAGAGGTGCTCGCCCATCTCTGGCTGTGGCCTGGCCAAATGCCCTGCTCTCCATTGTTGGTGTATCTAGCAGTTCAGTGTCCCTGAATCCCTGTGATGGTCATCCAATTCGATGGCTGTCACCATACTCTTCTCTCTGCCTTTGGCCTCACATTTACAAGTTAGGAGAATCTCTTTGCTATCTCTGTGGGTTTATAGCTGTAAATTTCAGGAAGATCTTGTCAAGTCACTGAGCTGGAAGGAAATTTAAATATAATTTACTCTGTCGGCTTTCAAACTTGAGTGCCATTGTTCACTGACATGAAAGGGTAAGAAGAAAGTTCCGTAAAAGATAAGTGGATCTGCTTTCACTAAAATGGGTTTGGAGACTGGAGGCTCCATTCAGTCTCCCTGCAGACACCTTCTGCAGTTTCCAGATGCACAATTCACCTAGACTAAGTCTCACCCCTCTTTTTGTCCAGACAACAGCAGTAAGGAAGTGACTTACTTGGTCATGGTCACTGTGAATACAGCCTATGTTCCTCAGTGGTTCTGTGTTTTTCCCCAGCCCCACCCTTGCCAGCTGTTCTGAAATGAAGGCACAGGTGCAGAGCAGAGGGCTCCTCTGACTCAGGGAGGACGGGAGAGAGGAGACCCTCCCTCAGTTCCTCCTGCCCCAGCTCTCCGCATCCTTGCTAGCACACTATCACTAATGCACAAAATGTGAAAATGTGGAGAAACATTTGCCAATATTCTTATCTCCACTGGCACAGAAGCGAGCTTGCTGGAGAGCTGCGAGGTGTTGGAGTATTGTTGTTTATCCACCACACATCCGTCGGCTGCTTGCACAGAGACTCAGAAAGGCTGAACACATAAATTCACATAAATTACCTTTACAAAATGTCAAAATTAAAAGTGGATTTTTATTTTGGGGACATGCCTAGAGAATGTTAACCCCTTCGTGTAGCTAGCCGTGCCAACAGTGGGAAGCACAGTCGACACCTCTGAGTGCAACACAGCACAGCAACAAACATTTTCTCTCTCCTACCAACAGCATAGCAACCTGTGAAAAAGGAATAGTTCTACTTAACAAGCTAAAGATGTTTCAAAGGTCTAAGTTTGAGCCCAAGTATTCTTTGGAGTATGATACTGTTGTACTAGGATGCCTGTAATTTGAATTTTATTGTCTGTATTTAACTTTTTGAAGTTTAATCACTCACAGGTTCTCAAGAGACACATAATCCTTTCGGGTTTAGGTTTTCTCATGTATTGCTCAAATTTGTGCACTGTCCAGAATTCATGTACTGTGTTAATTCCACATGTGTCAGTATTAAGGAGTGGGATCTTTAGTAGGTTTTGTATCTTTAGTAGGATTTTTAGTAGGTTTTTCTGCAAGAGACAATGGGTTTTGTCTCTTGCAGATCGTATGCCTGAAGAAAGTGCAGGCGCTAACTAGTCAGGTCCTTTCCCCATGTCTGTCCCTGGTGCCATGTTAGGACACTGTTGGGTTCCTTCTCAAAATGTAATACCCAATATCTTCATCTTGAACTTCCCACCTAGAACAGTAAGAATAGCTTTCTGTTGTTCTTAAGTTATCCAGCCTCAGGGACTTTGTTACAGCAGATTGAATGGACTAATACCGTGGTAGGTAATGATGATAAGACGTGGTACTGAGCAAGCCTGTCTTTTCAAGGTTTTAGGGACTTGTGAAGAGTCTGGACTTTTCACTATTTAATTCACACTTAGATATTTAAGATACCCATGCCACAGCTTTTTAAAAAAATGCATGTGACTTTATAAGGTGTCAGAAATGGGGAGAAACAGTGAGTGAATGAGAGTTTATGCAGTTGTGCGGCTTCACTAGGAAGGCAGTCCTGAAAGCTAGGTAAGGGATTTGAAAACAACTGCTCCAGCCATGAGAAAAGGCCCATTAGGAAAGAGCTCTGAGTGACACCCATCTCTTGATTTAAACTATGAAACATTTTCTTACATACAAAGTGTTTTGTTATATATGTATTATTTGTTTGTTTACTTTATCGAACTCTTGGGAAAGGAAATTTTCCCAAGACCTTTCATTATGTTTTTGACTCAAGTCCTGGCCAAGCAAATGTGGCCGGCTACTCCTTTTCAGCTAATCTATTTTCAGAACAGCTTTTCATTCATGTCTCTGAGAAATGAATGTGTTCTGGGGTCAACATCCTGCCTCTGCTTTGATCTTAGAAGAGAAAAAAAATGATTATGTAAGATTATGTAACTTCCATACAGGAGGGAACCTCTAGAATGTAACGGAGTTTCTGGGGTAGAACAAGGGGAAACTACTCTGGGGAGAATGTTTCTGACTCGGAAGGTTAAGATTAGAAAAAATGAGCAGAACATTTAATGGGAATATGAACATGAATGTAGATTTGAGCCAGAGAAGCATATAATATAATACCCTATTGTTTTTGAGGGTCTTGCCCTTGTAATAATATTGCCAACAAAAGTTTTGAGTTGAGGCTGAAGAGATGGCTTAATGGTTAATTGCACTTAGAGGACCCTGGTGTGATTCCCCAGTACCCATAAACAGCTATAACTCTAGTTCCAGGAGGTCTGATGCCCTCTTTTGGCCTTGGTGGAATCCTACATACATGTAGTATGTATTATACATGCAATATTACACACATATGCATAAAAATAAAAAATTGGTTAAATTTAAAAATTTATGAAATGGTGTGAGATGGAATCTCAGGGTTGTTTTGATTTGCATTTCCCTAATGACTAAGGATGATGAACATCTCTTTAGGTGCTTCTCAGCCATTAGATATTCTTCAGGTGAGAACTCTTTGTGTAGCTCTGTACCCCATTTTTTAATAGGGTTACTTGCCTCTCTGGAGTTTAACTTCTTGAGTTCTTTGTATATCTTGGATATTAGCCCTCTGTCAGATGTAAGGTTGGTAAAGATCATTTCCCAGTTAGTTGGTTGCCGCTTTGTCTTTTTGACGGTGTCTTTTGCCTTGCAAAAACTTTGTAATTTAATGAGGTCCCATTTGTCTATTCTTGATCTTAGAGTATAAGCTATTGGAGTTCTGTTCAGGAAATTCTCCCCTGTGCCCATATGTTCAAGGTTCTTCCCTAGTTTCCCTTCTATTAGTTTCAGTGTGTCTGGTTTTATGTGGAGATCTCATCACAAAAGATCACACATGGTATGAAGTCACTGATAAGGGGATATTGACCCAGAATCTCAGAATACCCTAGACACAATCAGCATATCAATAGATTTCTAAAAAGATGGAAGGAGAGACCCCTGGTCCTGGAAAGACTGGATGTAGGGGAACGCCAGGACAGAGTAATGAGAGGGGGTTGAACAGAGAAAAGAGGGAGGGAAGGGGGCTTATGGGACTTTCGGGGAGGGAGGAAACGGGAAAGGGGAAGTGATTTGGAATGTAAATTAAAAAAAATAAAATTAAATTAAATTAAAAAAAAATTTATGAAATATTTCAATAATTTTTTTATTTTTTCTCTTATGTGTAGCAGGTTTTGGGTATGTTACACATTTTACTTTTTTACTGATAAAACAAAAAAAGTTCAAAGCATTGCTTTTAGCCTAAAATGTTATTTTTCTTTTGATATTGTAAAAGAATGCAAAACATGCTACAGGATTCTAAAAGCTCTCTAGACCTTGACTTGGGGGAACTAGAAAGGATTTAGGGTACAGCAATGACTATGACTGACTATGACTATAACTATGGAGAAACTGCTGATGAGTCCTACTTCACAGAGCTGTGTCTCCAATCTCATGGCCCCCAGAGGACCTCCATTTTGCCAGGGCCTCCATTTTGCCAATGCTTCTTTTAAGGACTCCTTCTTGGTCTCCTCCCACTTCGTTCTTCTTCTTCTTCTTCTTCGGTAGTGGAACCCCAGCCCTATACATGACAGGCAAGTTCTTTATTTTGACAAAATGTCACTTACTATAGAATAGGAAAAAACAAAACAAAACAAACAAACAAAAACCAGAAAACTGGAGACCTGAAGATGAGGCTGTAGAAGACCAGAGCCATAGAAGATGGGTTGTGGAAAACGAGGGCTGTGGAAGATGGGCGGAGAAAGATGAGGCTATTGAAGATGGGACTATAGAAAAGGAGAGTCATGGCTTCCTGTTCTGATCCCAGAAGCTGCATGACCTTGAACGAGTGAGTCCTTCATCTCTGAAGTTCTGTGCCAGTGTTTACAAGATGAAAGAGTTGGAGCAGATGAGAATCCTTTACTTATAATTTATGTCCTACATGATCCTGAAATACCAGATAAAGCTACAGAGGGATAAGTGCAGTTTTGTATAGAGACAGTTATACTTAGATAAAGATCTAGAAGTAACTTATCTGCATATCATATACATACATATGTACACACACATATATATGTGAAAAATTAGCTCTGATTTTTTTCTAACAACTGAGAGATTCAGAACTTTTATTATCTAACCAAAAGAAAAGTAGCATATTCTTTGGGAACTGCTTGGAATTTATTACTATATGTATTTTTTAGTTACATATACAGCGGTAAAATTACTTAATCTTTAGAAATCTCTCCTAATCCCACTCTTTCAACGAATCTGAATCATCCTTTTGCAAAGGCCAATGGCTGCTTTACATTTTTTCATTTGATTTTTTTTCAAGAGCCCCTGTTCTCTGTTCTCACACTGCTACTCTACCTCTTGAGATTCTATTTTTCATATCTGTAGGTAGATGTCTTTGACTCTCAGATGTTTAAGTAGTTCCAGAATAAGCAAGCAATATTGTAAACCTCTCTTTCTCAGGTAAGATCTTCATTGCACAAATTCCCAGAATGAGAAGATTTTACCAACAGTGGCTACCGTATCACAATTTTTTCTAAGCCGGGAGTATTTACCTCTCTATAACATTGTGCTGCATCTACTCGAGCAATAAAGTTTGAGATAAGTCTATTAGGCCACATCACAGAATGATGATCCTTTTCAGTTCCAATTGGTGCTTGATGAGTCCACTGCCATGCAGAATTTGCACTATAGAAGCAATGGGTCCTTTGATTTAGGCAGGATTTGAGAGTGGTGGATTTGATTTTTGTGTTCTTACTACTTCAGTGTATACAGTGTTTCCAAGTAGAGAGGAGAGGCGCTTTCTATTGACTTGGTAGTTGTCAGGGCTGAGAAGTCAAATAGGATGCTGAGATAGAAGCCTGCCCTCCTCTACCTAGGGCAGGGAGGCTATTGAAGAATTTTATTCCTTGCTTGACCTTGGAGATGTCCCCTGATGGTTGCTGAGCATTCCAATTCCAACCAAGAAGGCTGGCGCAGCTTCCAAGGTTTAGGGCTTAAAGAATGCAAATGGAGCTGAGAGTTTCCTCAGTTCCTGGATCTCAGACAGTGGGAGCTCAGAGTGCTGCCTTCCCCAAGTGTTTCCAGAGAAGACAGCCTGGGGGAGAGGAAGTGGTGCTAATTAAATCCTCCCTCTGTTTTCCAGGCACAGGAGCCTTGAGCAGATGTCTGTTGTTAGTGTGTTCACAGAGTGCTCAAATACAGAAGCAGGCTTCCCTTCCCAGTGACACAAACCTTCCTTCATGATAACTTTGGAAATACGTTTCCTTCCAACACCCTCTGTAAAGGAGGTGGCAACCCTCGTGTATAGAGTACAGAACTGCTAGCAAGGACAAAGTGCACTTCTGTCTCTTGGTCTATCTGTCTCTTTAGGTCTCTGGTTCTGTCTTTCTGTCTCTGTCTTTTTCTGTCACTCTTCCTCACTTCCTCTCTCCCTCCCTCTTTTCTTCATTCCCTCCCTCTCTCTTCCTTCCCTCATTCTTGTTTTCCCTCCCTCCCCCTTCTCCTGCTTCTCTATACCTTTTATTCTCGAAGGCCAATTTCATCTTATGTGTCCCTGCCTTTAAAACATTATTCGAATAATCAAAGAAGGCCTATGGTGGGCAAGCTGAACTCAAAAGCATGTCCCTAAGTACTGCCAAGTATGCCTTAGGTGGTACCTCCCTACTCTGTATCCTCAGAAGGATGTGTAGGAAGTAAACAAGACCAGACCATGACTGCTTGTTGGGAGGTAAGATCAGCTAAGACAAAATGGAATGGGAGCTGCATAAGGCAATCCACGAATTCAACCAACTCTATTTTCTACTGAATTCAACCCCCTCAAAGTGACATCCATGCTTGCCAGAGATGGTTCTGTTTACTCCTGCCACCCTGACACAACTGCTAATAGCATCATCTTATGCCAAAGTGCTTCT
This sequence comes from Tokudaia tokunoshimensis, assembly GCA_036184795.1. NCBI lineage: Eukaryota > Metazoa > Chordata > Mammalia > Rodentia > Muridae > Tokudaia > Tokudaia tokunoshimensis. The sequence continues at coordinate 11,589,554 of BTHU01000015.1, forward strand.
TGGATTTAGGCAATGCACGTGCGTTATTTTAGGTGGAGAGATGTGAACAAAGTTTATTTACCTCCTGTAGGGCACCGACAGCTGACCAAATAAATGATTCTTAGTGAAGTTTATTAGGATGATTGCCTACAGTAGCGTAGGCTAGGTTTTACTTTACAGGAGCATAGGTGACTCAAAGGCAGCTGCATCATCAAAGCCCACCCTAGCAGGAAAGCCTCCCCAGAAGTGCTCTGGAAAACTTGTAAGTTGCTTGGCTGGCTGGAGGGTCCCCTCCCCCAGGCGTTGTTCCTACTTATAAAACCTTGGCTAGGAGCCTTGTGACTCCTATAACTTTCTGAGCTTCCTCAGTCTTGGCTGTGTGAGCTTCTCTCCTTCCTCCCACAGACAATATTTCAATTAGGAGGAAAGGGTTCTCTACAACACTGTGTGATCATGCTATTTTTACCACTCTTGAATGTTCTGGTTTGTCTCAATTTTAAGGGTGAAAATATGCTGGCAAACTAGGCTTCCCCCACCCCACTTTCTGGCATTTCACAGGAGCTGAGGAAATGAGATTAAAGATGCCTTTTAGATGATTAAGAACATAGAGGCAGCTCAGGCTAAGATGTCACTCTTAATGGTGAAGCTAGGCATGAAGCCTGCATCCAGGACACATTAGTAACTGGCCTCCTGTGGGAATGATTGGATGATTGGACGAAGTTCCTAGGCGTAGGCAATGTCCCTGTGTGGCTTTATTACTCTGCTAGAAAACAGAGCACTAGATTGATCAGGCAGACTTTTTACAGGCCTGCATGTGCATTCTATTTTGTCCTTATAAAGAAAGTAAAAACAAAACAAAATAAGACACTTCACAAATAGAAACCAAGTTGTTGTTTTTATTTAAATGCTAAATGATTACTTTGTTAGCGCCCAGGGACACAAAAACTGAATTGAGAGAGGTACTCCCAACATCTTTGTGAAGACAGAACTACTCTTAACATTTTGTTTTATTTTTTCAGGTTCAAATAGTGGCCATCTGAATATGTAAACACATAGGAAAATACATGTGTAAAATTTCCTTTCTTTCTTTATAGATGATTTTAAGACAACCAAGTAATATAATTCATGTGTGATAACTTTCTTTTTCCATAAAAGTAAAAATAAATTTTGGGCATCTTTCTATGATAAAGTATGCATTCAGATTTTAAGCGCTGCACTGTATTTGACATACATTTCATTTGTCCAGTGAAGAATCCTTGTTTTATTTAAATTATTTTATATTAAATGCAAGATTGTGCGAATGCTTAATATTGCTATTTATTACATACAGTATTTCTCTACTAGACATAATGGTGTTATCAAAGGACTTATGCAATGTAATACAAGGTTATAAGTATGCGTATGTGTCTTTGGACATTTTTCTGAGCTGTTTCCTTAAAATAAAATGTTAGAATTGGAACATTTGATTTGAAAATATGACAGTTCCAGGTGGTTTATATCCTATTAGTTAGTGTTCTGTTGCTGTGAAAAGACATCATGGCCATGACAACTCTTATAAGAGGAAACATTTAATTGGAGGTTAGCTTACAGTTTCAGAGATCTAGTCCATTCTCATCATTGTAGACAGCATGGGAGCACACAGATACATATGGTGCTGGAGAAGTAGCTGAGGGTTCTACATCATATCCACAGACACAATGAAAAGAGAGGCACCTGATCTGGCTTGGATTTCTCAAACCTCAAAGCCCACCCCCAATGACACTTCCTCCAGTAAAGTCACCTCTACTCCAACAAAGTCACACCTCCTAATCTTTCTCAGATTGTGCCACTCTCTGGTGGCCAAGCATTTAAAAACATGAGCCTATGTGGACCATCCTTTTTCAAACCACACACATTCTCACAACAATCCCTGGATCTGATAAGGAGATACATTCTCATTGCTTCTCATTCTTAAATACAAACCAGGTAGGTAGAGTTTTAGACAAAAATGCCAGGAAATCACAAAGATGAATTACCTGGCAGTAATTTCATGCTACATTTCCTATGTTCAGTTTATGTTCTGGTATTAAAGTTGAGGAAATGGAGTGATTCACAGCCTCATTTTCTCAGTCCTGAGAGTCTCTACTTCTCTCCCCAGGTAAAGGCCTTGCATTTAGAAGATGGTGCTCCTGCACTATCCACTGGTGCCTCTGTCCAATTAAAGTATGACTGTTTCCATTTTGGGAAGATCTTTTGTTTCTTGTAACCTGTTTTCCATAACCAGGACATGGGTGGGCTGCTTTATCATTTAATGTAAAAATTATTTCATTATTTTAGGCTAAAGAAATGTCCACAATTGGGAGCTTTGAAGGATTCCAGCCTGTGTCTCTTAAGCAAGAGGAAGAAGACCAACCCTCTGAGAATGAGCACTTGTCCAGAAAGGAGGGGAATTCAGGCAAGGACTCAGGACCAAGGAGGATTTCAAGACAGCAGAGTGTGACTAAAGCAACACTGTACCCCAATCCTTATCACCAGCCCTATGTTTCACGGAAGTACTTTGTTACACGGGTAAAATCACAATTTCAATTCTATTCAAAATTTCTTTTGAAATCTTATTACCTTGCATTTTGACAAGGGTTACATGTCTTATAAACCTCTTTTAATAGTCACCATAATTCTCATGTAGTTGTCTTTATTCCCATTGTATGGATGAAGGTTGTAAACTTAAGACGAACCAGACCCGTCAACTTTTATCTCTCAGACAGCATCACGGAGGTACAGTTCCTGTGGCCTCTATATGTTTTGGCTTCACTCTTGCAGGGATGCAAAATCTGGTCTCAAAGAATTGATACTTAATATCTAGAGAACACGTAATATAGTAGCTAGAAGGTAAAGCTATAAACCTATTGTTTTAGAAAGACATATGCTGTTAAGAAAAATGTGCTGCTGAGGCTGAGCTGAATCTCAGGATGGATGCTGAGATGCTCGTTTTACCATGGGAGCAAAGGTTTGAAGTTAAAACTCTGTCTGCAGATGCAATATGGGGCTCAGAGTTCTTATCTGAGCATTGGATCCAGAAAAGAAAATGGACAAGGCTTGTATACTGGTGTAAAAGGCTACTATAATAAATTTCTAGCATTTGGATCAAGTGGAAAGTACTTCATAGATTTATTACTTCTTTGTTGATTGTTTTTTATAATTGCTGATCTTTTGCAGTTCTCCAAAGTTCTTATTAACACAATAGCCATAATCTATTGGAGGAAAAATACAGAAATGTGAACTATGACAATACAGTTTTCAAGCATATATAGGGAACCTTTGGCTGAAAAATAAACATCTCTTTCTGTGTATCTCTGTCTCTCTATCTCTGTTTCTCTTCATTTCACATGTGAGAGTGTTTTTGTATATCAGGGCAGAGGAAAACATTTGGAAGTGGATTATCACCTTCCACTTTATTGAGACAGGACCTTTCTTGTGGGGTTTTTGTCTACTCCAGTGCATACTCCACACTCACTAGCTTGAAAGCTTCTGGCCAATTCTCTAATCTGCACATCCAACCTCACAACAAGAGTGCTGGAGTTACATGTGTGCCAGGGTATCAATTTCCTTAACTGTGCTGTGGTGCATAGTGACTGGAATTGAGCTTCAGCAAGTAAAACAATTGGTTTTATGTTTGTCTTTTGATTAAATTTCTCTGTGCCTAACTCCCATTTGGAAACATACAGGGAAAGCTAAACCATATAGTCCATACAGTTCTTGTGTGATTTGCATGTGTGTGTGTGTGTGTGTGTGTGTGTGTGTGGTTTCTGGAGATCAGGCTCAGGTTTTCTGATTTGTTTATCACTTTTATCTTCAACTTTCTGGCCCTTTAAAATGTATTTTCCAGCCCAATATCATAAATGAGTGGAGGTTAAGAATTTGAGGTTATTTACAATCCTGAATGAATCCTGGTTTAGTGACTTTAAATATATACTTTCATTTAAGATAAAGTTCAAACAAAAGCAACTGAATGTGTGAGTGTGTATGCATATGTGTGTGTTTAAACATCATGTAGACTCCTGTGTGCAAGGCACTTTGGTAGGTGCTATGTTATCTGTGTTTGTGTGAGGTTTTTTGCATATGTCAAGCATATGGTCTGTTTTCCAAAATATGTGAACTTTATTGAATATGCAAAGTTAAGTGGAGATGGAACTGCAAAGGAAATGTAAGCACCCTTTGGAGTTTTATGATCTAGATATGGATGAAGTCATGGTCTGATGGAAATATACAAAGCTGTGCTTCAGAATCAGTGCCTGGTGATTGGAGCTGTTCCAGCTATGAAAGCAGGATGAACAGTCTATGTATCGATCTTTGCTTTGCTTCTGATGGTAGTCCTGAAGGTGGCAGAGGTTGGCCAGTTAGCTATCTACAGTAGGAACAGGGAATATCATCATGGAAAAACTGAAAGAGTTCCTCCTGACAAGTAGAACTCACAAGGAAAAACTGACCTCTGCCACCGTAATCTTCATGGCAAGTCACTTTTAGAAGCTAGTGCTTTGCCAATGAACTGAGGATAGGAGAATCTTAGGGATGAATTCAAACTGTAATGAAAGGAGATGTTGGTATTTATGCTGCCCCTTGCCAGCAAGTGAGCCAGGCAGCAATTTCCTTAACTGTGCTGTAGTGCATAGTGACTTGAATTAACCTTCAGCAAGTAAAGCAATTGGTCTCATGTTTGCCTTTTGAAATTAATTTCTCTGTGCCTAACTCTCATTTGGAAACATACAGGGAAAGCTAAACCATATAGTTCCTGTTTAGATGAATTGACACAGTCCCAAAGCTATTATTACATGTGTCATTAGATATTTTTAGCTTCTGTTTAAGAACCATTGCTCTGTACAACACAGTGAAGCAGGCAGGAGAAACCATACTACCTTTGTCTTATAAGTAAACACACAGGAGGCTGGAGAGATTACTTCATAGTTAAAAGCACTTGTTGCTTTTGCAGAAGATCCAGGGTTGCTTCCCAACATCCACATGGTAGCTCATAGCCACTTGCAACTCAAGTTCTGGGGGATTTGACATCTTCTTCCAGCTTCCACAGGCAGCAGGTACTCACATGGTGCATTTACATGCAGGCAAAATGCTCATATATGCGAGATATAAATATACATTGTTTTAAAAAGTGAACAAGTGTCAAACGAATGAGGTTACCTGATCCACATAGTGCAAAAGCTTCAGCTAGGTGCTGCACATCCACTCTTCTTCCTAGATAAAAGGTACAATTTATATAAGTCTTTACGTGATGGTATCCTCTTCATCAGACCTATAGTTTTTATATATATATAAAACAAACCCAAGTTTTCACGAGCTTCTGAGGACAACTGTCTTAAACAGAATTAAGTCACTGTGGAGGTGCTTTGTGGCTGTGAGGGTGAAGGACACCCTGCTCCCTTTCAAGAGCAGATAGAGTACAGAATGTTGTGTAAATATGAGTGTGAAATAAGTGTGCAAGAACAATGAAGATGCAGTTGTGACAAAATAATCCATTGCCTCTTAATGCTGATTAGTTTATTATAGTAGTACCCAAGTTAATACTCAAACTGATCCTGGTGGCTGCACCTTCCTCAATACCCCGCCCCCCAGTATTCTGGGTTCCCAAATGAAAGACACACACACAGCTTTTATATTTTGATATACCTTAATCAGCTTAATGACTGGGCTACTTCCTAACCACCACCTGACTAATCAACTTCCCTCCAATATTCCTGAGTTATTACTTATTAAATTCTATATTCCATCTTGGCTGCCCTGGGTCCATGGCGAAGCTCTCTTGGGCTACTATACTCTGGCTCCTACATGATGTCTGTGATCTCTGTCCCGAATTTTCTCAGGTGTGGTGTCTTTCCTCTATATCTCCCAGCATGGCCAATTTCTTTTTCCTCTCTTCTCTTCCTCCTTGGTCCCAAGCCCATGAAAATCCTAAGTTCCCACCTCTATCTGCACTGCCAAGTCTTTGGCTGCCAGCTTCTTTATTTACTTATCAGAACCAATTAGAGGCAGGATTCCTCAGTATCTTACATGCAGGGACTCAAATTAAAATAATACAAGCAGCCACAGTTTATAAGTTTCTTAATTTATTCTTTTGTAATTTCATACACAAATATAATGAATATTTAGATTATATCAACTCTCTGACACTCCCTCTAAATCCTCCAAGAACCCTATACATACCCCATAATATGTCATGTCCTCTTTCTCCTCCTCTCCTTCATTTTCTTCTATTTTTATAACCCACTGAATTTGGTCAATGCTCCCTGTATATAGCTGTGGTGTAGAGTAACATACAAAGGGGCATGGGAAACCATGGGCCACATTGCTGAAGAAGACTGTCTTTCTTCTAATAGCCAGAAACTGCTGCTAACTCCCCAGCTAGGGACAGGGCTTTGAGAGTGCTGAGCCATTGATTGGCTTGATCCAATCAGAATCATGTCCCATGACCAAAGTGTATGATGCCTTTAGCAATAAATAGTCTTACCATCAATTTCTGATGGGTGACCAAGAATAATGGCAATAAGCCATGCTGTTTTGTGGGTCTCAGGGAAACACCTAATCAAAAGTTCAGTAGGAAGTAATCCACACTTAGCACAGAGATTTTTGTTTGATTACCCTATATATTTGATTACCCTATATACATACCTATTTTGGGATGAACATTATCCCACAAACATTTTTAAAAATAAATGAGAGAATGTATGGATATGTGAGCCTCAATTTCTTCACCTAAAAAGTATAAATAAAACACAAGCTTTGTATAGAGCCCTAAAAGAGTTAACTTTCTCAATATTCATAGTGTATGACACATCTATAAACATTTCAAACATTGTTACTTTCAGTACTTCCTCTCTCTTATTTTTGCTTACATTCACAATTCTATAGTCATAAAAATGGCAGTAAGGTGCCTATGACCTCACCATGATCTCTAGGGTGAGATATAACTGTTGACAGAAGGGTCTGTGGCAGTGAAGATGAGGCTAGTTGACTTTCTCAAGGAATAATTAAGTAAGATCACAACACTTGAAGTTTCAGATGTGTGAGAGTCATCGTAACGTGATGACTTCTTAGATCTGAAGTGAGATCTCAGATGTCATGGTCCAGCTGGCGAACAAATTGGATTCTGCATTTCTGTAAGTGTTCTGCCAGTACTGATGTGTGCTTGCTGCTCATGTTACTCTTTCTTGGTAACATAATAGTGAGAGATTTGACTTTTCCCAAGAGTGTACAAAACAGAAAACCTAGGGCTAGAACTAGTTTCCTAGTTACCTATTTATAGTACTATGATTTCATGCCATAATCACAGACAAATCAACATATTCCAGGCTAAGAATTTAAAGTCTATGCATTGCAAATTGGGAAGAGCACCGAGGGAGTAAGTAGAAGAATTTGTTGCTGAAGGGTTTTATTGGAAGATTTTAGGATTATCACCCAAGAAGTAGTTTGTTGATAAAAAAAAAATTAGAAAATGTAGATACACAACATAAAAGTCACTGAAATGTCACAGTTCAATATTTACTAAAAAGTGAATTGCATGGGCTTGTACACACTTGTGGATGGATTTCTGTTTTGTTTTTCATATATAAATTTTCTGTATGCAATTAGAGTTTCTATGCTAAATGTTGTTTCATATGGCTACATGATTTTGTGACATCATTTTTTATTAGTACCACAGCATCTCATAACAAGTATTTCTACTACGATGTGTTTAACTTTAGCTGGATATTGATAATATTTTCTGTTCACATCAAGAAATGAAAGGTATTCATTGGCTTTCTCTGATAGCATAGCATAGTTTTTCAGGTGCCAGAAATTGATACCCAAGGATACGAGGGAAAGAATAATCCAATGCTATGAGTTTCAAGAGGGATTTACAAAGAAATTACTGGTATGGATTTAGGAAATTCCGATAAATAAGTGAAAATTTAAGCATCATAATATCAAATATATCACATGCCTAAGTACCAGATCATAAAATAAGTTATTGACCTCTTAAACTCCCTTTGTGGTTTGCTGGTTATTGTCATTATTTATAAAAGTTCTGCCTTTCTGACATAGTTTGGGAGCATTTTGCTCACAGAAAGTAAAACCTGAGAAATAGCCTGTCAACTTCCTAAGGTACATGAAGGAGGTGTCACTTGTCCATGGTTAACCAGCATCCCTAGGATCATGCCAGGCCTAGGAAGTATACTTGCAATGCAGGAGTCCTGATACTGCCACTGTACTACCCGTGACCTTGGGACCTGAATATGAGGTCACACAAATGAAAGTCTAAAACACTTTTTCTCCATCCATTTGCAATCCTTTTCTCTTGTTTTAGTGTATCTGCTATTATTGCTTAGACAAATCTAAAAAGGGCCTCATGCCTTCTCTGAACAAAAGTATCCCTCAAGGCTAATAACTTGAGGTATATTATGATAATCATCTTAGTTATGGAGACTGATGTTCAAAAGCAACTTTTTATGAAAAGAACAATGCTTAGCCCACATGGAGAAAGATATTTTTAAACTCCCTGTAGGGCTCTGTATTTGCAGATACCTTATCAGAAAGTTGAAAGCTATTCGAGATGGAGAATTATCTCTAAATTTATACTAGGGAATGTAAATTACATACAAACTAATGGGACTAAAACTATTTGATCTTTTAATATTTAATTAATGGTTCCCCATGGCCTTTTTATAGCCTGTGTTCTATTGTGAGCAGCGAGACTTTAATAAGCAGGTTCAGGACTTCCCATTGTGTAGTGAGATGTCATTGCTTCCATGACACTAATTTGGCTTTCATACTCTCTCTCTTTTCCTCTTCTCTTGCTAGATGGTTCCTAGTGACTTGCCCTCACATTAGGAACAAATACATTTATTAGTTTTATTGTTATTGCCTGTGTGAGCTTCCATTTAGTTTAGAAAATAAACATCTCACTGGGCAAGAGGTTCTTTAGCTCCCATTGTATTGAAACTCCTTCAGGACTGTCATAAAGATGATTTATTCTTTTCTGAGAGCAGAACCACAGGAATGCTGTGGTAAGGTGAATTTTCATCATTTTTTTCAAAGATATAAAAATTTGCTCGACCTTTACACATTATGGCTGATTTCGAGCTAATTTCATTAGTAATGTGCTCATTGCAAAACGGTTTCCATCTAGCCATCATAATAGCTACAGAAGAAGCCTAAGGGCCAGAGTCTCTAAGAGTAATCCTTCCTAAAAAGCTGCTTCTTTTGCGAGATAGTGAGCTTATTGCATGGAAACCATTGACAAAGTCAAGGAGGGTATTGTTTGGGTCAGCACTGGCTGTGGACTCGTCTAGATGAAGGAAATGCAAGGGAACAGATAAACAAGTCTGGAAATTCCCTAGAGTGTTTGCCTTGCCAGGAACTACTCGGGGCTAATATGGAAGAGACAGTATAGTGTGTTCTATGTTGTGTGAGGTGATGCACTTGATCATAGTTTCCTATTTGTCTTAGAATGCATTCTCAGAGCTGAGTTCCTGATTGCACTAAGCATTTGAATATGGCCATTTTCCTTTTATTTAATGTAATCAAGAATGGGAATGAAGGGAAAGCCTTTCATTATTCAGTGTTTGTTATTGGTTAATGTACTGGTACCCCATGGTGCCTCCCAATAGTTCAGTTACAGTAATAAATATCAGAACAATCTAACAAATGAATCAACTAATGAAGAATGCCAAGTAAACTTACCATGGATTCTAGATAGCCATAAGGATGACTGAGATTAGACCTTAGTACACATGTATTTTTTAATTTTTATTTTAAATTATCAGATTCAAATTCATTTATTTTAAAACAGTAAAAAATATCAATTAACTAACAATACTAAAAGGGAAAGAAGTACAGCTCTATATCCTCAAAGAGCCCGAACAATGTTTATATTGAAAACAATCAATGAGAACATTGACAGAGCTGCAGAGATCATCAAAGTATTCCATAAATAACACACTTTTGGTGTTTAGCTTTTGAAGAGGTGGCTAGGAAAGCATCACTTGCATGTTCTATTTCCATCTCTTGTTTTCCTGTCTGAGGAAACCAACATCAATATTTTTCATAGACTTTTTTATGGTTACTTTAGCTATGTGTCAACCAAACAAGAATATATTTACTCAACACAGTTCTCTATAAGGAAGGGGGCCTACCTAATCCTTTCCTGTTTTAATTTTTTTTATTTATCAATATACTTCATTACCCATAAGCTTACATTATATTAGATCTTCCAAACATATTCCATATTACAGCACCCTCTTGATCAGTATCTGTTTCTTGATGCCCGTTTACTGCTGTCTACAAACAAGGCTGCAGAGAGTCCTTCACTCATGCCATTTTGCATATGTGCAAGAATTTTTGAAGTATAACTTTAGAGAGGTATATCTGGATAAAATAAAGATTATTTTTCATTTGGATAGATTTGGCAATTGCTTTTGGTATGGAAGATACTAAGGCTTTAAATTTTTATACATTATTATATTCATCTTCACATATTTTGGCGGACTTCTTGGTATAAAAACATTCAACAAAATGTTTATTTTAGGGTTATTTAAGTACTCTCCAATTCTATCTGGTTTTTTTTTCTGAAAAGTATTAGTTTCACAAGTGAGTTATATTTGTGAAGCTAAAATTATGTAAAGAAATTGTTTGAGAAATACCAATGTTGACTCATCAAAGAGCACATTATACTTCAGAAAACTTTGAAAAGTGGGCTTGGGAGAGTCAAAATGCCTCGCACAGAAATAAGCTTTAGAGAACTGAGAATAGCTTCGAGATTACAGGAATTTCTCTCTGGGGTAGACTGCCTGCCTGCAGTGTCACTGGAAAAGTCTATGACATCAGCATAGACTTGTCTGGCAGCAGGTGCTAGCATTTTGACTGAAACCCCAGAAGTTGCTGATTTTATGACACATGGCCTCCAGCAAACATGGAGTGGCAATATTAGCTTTCTGACCAGCCTTCAACCAACTGCAGACAATGACACAGGGAAAATCATTGAGTCCAATGGCTGTCTCTCCAACTAAAGAAATGATGGAATCATGGTCTTGGACTATAAGTTATTGTCACATTTCCTTGAAGAGATACAGAATGCATTCTAGTCCTCACAGTGGCTCTAAGGGTCTTGAAAACCAAGTATCGAGTTAATACTGTAGAGCTAAGACAACTCTTGCCACTCACATTATTTCGGGGATACCATCCTTTTGTGTATGGCTTGGGCTGTACAGAACAAACCAGGGAACTGGTGTGGGGATAAAACTCAAACTCTGCACCATTTACACATAGTTCATCTGAGGCACCATCACTCTTTTCTTGTTTAGATTGCCCTATAGGAGAGTCAGTATCCTTAAAAATTCCAGATGTTCTTATGTACCTATCCACTGGGTTTCTGATATAATTGACTTGTATGTAACTTGGTTTAGGATTTTTTTGAAACTGCCTGATAATTCTGGTGTACAGTGAGAATAACTACTTAAAGAGTATTGGTTGTCATGAATATTAGTAAGTGAAGTATATTGTCTCAAGAACAGTCTTCATACCAACACTATCACATGGTAGAAATGTAGTGTTAAGTCCCAAACCATGCTAACTGAATCAGAAACTGAATAAGACACATCTTAGAAATGTTTCAACATGGCTCTTATATACACTGAAATTTAAGAATCAAACTACAGAAGGCATGACCTTACTAGAACATATGTCAACCAGTTTCTGCATAGAACTAGGCTCAATAGTAGGAAAACTTGTTTTGCAAAAGTTAAGAAACTGAGAGGGGAGAGAGAGAGAGAGAGAGAGAGAAAGAGAGAGAGAAAGATATCTGAGATAGTTGAGATACTGAGTCAGCAACAGTGACGGTCAGGGGGCTACTTTTTTGCATTTTACCAACAATATATATATATATATATATATATATATATATATATATATATATATATATATACATATAACATATACATATATACATACATATACATATAACATATATAAACATATAACATATATAACATATAACAGTATATATATATATATATATATATATACTCTCTCTCTCTCTCTCTATATATATATATATATATATATATATATATATATATATATATATATATATATATATTCAACTTCCCAATAAAAATTATTTCCCTGGCAGGAATGTTCTAAAAATGGCTATTTTGATTTTAGTGAGAAAGTATTTGAAAAGATAGGACATGGAATTCTTTTAGCCAGGACAAAAGAGCTAACATTAAAACTCAGAGTTCAAAACTAAGTTCTCTGCCTGGCAATGACCAGAATATGCAAATGCAAGAACCACACTCTCTTGGAGGATGTGGAAGAGGAGGTATGGCGATTCTAACTAATCCTAAGTACAGAGTGTGTTAGGTCTTCTCTAAGTGAAATAATTTCTTCTCCCCTTCAGCCAGGGGCCATTGAGACTGCTGTGGAAGACTTGAAAGGTCACATAGCACAGACTTCTGGGGAGACTGTTCAAGGCTTCTGGCTCCTGACAGAGTAAGTATGTGACTGTGTGAAGGGAAGTGGAAAGAGATGACATCGCTGGAACAGCAAAGGAGGAGAGCATGTCATAGAAGCCCCCTGGGTTTTGTATATGGTGATTTCTTGACATTTCCAACAAGAGATCGATTTTTCCTTAGCTGGCTGAGTGGATGGATTTGACTCCGTCTTTCTGGACTGGTCCTTCCACCCAGTCACTGCAGCCTTAGTTCAGGTCTGTGTCACTGCTTTCAAGGATAATGAGAGAAGCTTCCTATGTGCCCAGCTCCAATTTCTCTCCATCACAAGCGTGCTCTCTGTAACTATACTTTACATCCTTCTAGGTGCAGAGGAGAGGAGTAAAAAAAGTACAAATGCAGTCTAATACATAGCCTGTATTTTTTGTAGATATGGACTGTGATTCTAGGGAAATCAGGTAGAATAGGGAAGGGGGTCACTGCAGAAAGTTTGGATAAGAAGCAAGCAAACATAACAAAAGCATACGGCCTTTGTTATTCATGTTATGCATTACCCTCAAGGCTTCCCTTAGCAGAAGAGCTTCCTTTGTGAATACTAGCACAGTAACAATTACCTTTCTACCTCTCATAGAAATTGCACTGCCTGTAGACCTTTCACACACTCTGTGGTACATATTAAAAGGCTAAGAGGATGCTTGTCTACTATAGAACCCATAATGTTGAGTGGAAGTTTGTTTAAAACACTCACCTTGTTTCTAGATGGGTTCAGTGAAGACAGTTTTCAAGCTGGAGAATGGGTCTGCGTTCTAGTAACCTAGTAATCCTATCTTTTTTTTTTAATTTTATTTTCTAAGTTTTTTTATTTACATTCAAAATCATTTCCCCTTTCCTGTTTCCTCCCTCCCCGAAAGTTCCATAAGCCCCATTCCCTCCCTATTTTCCCCATTCAACCCCCTCTTGCTTCTCTGTCCTGGCATTCCCCTACATCCAGTCTTTCCAGGACAAGGGGTCTCTCCTTCCATCTTCTTAGAAATCTATTGATATGCGAATTGTGTCTAGGGTATTCCGAGATTCTGGGTTAATATCCCCTTATCAGTGACTGCATACCATGTGTGTTCTTTTGTGATTGGGTTACCTCACTAAGGATGATATTTTCAAGTTCTGACCATTTGCCTAGGAATTTCGTGAATTCATTGTTTTTAATTGCAGAATAGTATTCCATTGTGTAAATATACCACATCTTCTGAATCTATTCCTCTGTTGAGGGACATCTGGGTTCTTTCCAGCTTCTGGCTATTATAAATAAGGCTGCTATGAACATAGTGGAGCATGTGTCCTTATTGCATGCAGGTAAAGCCTCTGGGTATATGCCCAGGAGTGGTATAGCCGGATCCTCCGGGAGTGTCATGCCCAGTTTTCTGAGGAACCGCCAGACTGCTTTCCAGAGTGGTTGTACCAGCTTGCAATTCCACCAGCAGTGGAGGAGTGTTCCTCTTTCTCCACATCCTCGCCAACAACTGCTGTTTCCTGTGTTTTTGATCTTAGCCATTCTGACTGGTGTGAGATGGAATCTCAGGGTTGTTTTGATTTGCATTTCCCTAATGACTAAGGATGATGAACATCTCTTTAGGTGCTTCTCAGCCATTAGATATTCTTCAGGTGAGAAGTCTTTGTTTAGCTCTGTACCCCATTTTTAATAGGGTTATTTGCCTCTCTGGAGTTTAACTTCTTGAGTTCTTTGTATATATTGAATATTAGCCCTCTGTCAGATGTAGGGTTGGTAAAGATCATTTCCCAGTTAGTTGGTTGCCGCTTTATCTTTTTGACAGTGTCTTTTGCCTTGCAAAAACTTTGTAATTTAATGAGGTCCCATTTGTCTATTCTTGATCTTAGAGCATAAGCTATTGGAGTTCTGTTCAGGAAATTCTCCCCTGTGCCCATATGTTCAAGGTTCTTCCCTAGCTTCCTTTCTATTAGTTTCAGTGTGTCTGGTTTTATGTGGAGATCCTTGATCCACTTGGAATTGAGCTTAGAGCAAGGAGATAAGAATGGGTCAGTTTGCATTCTTCTGCATGTTGACCTCCAGTTGAGCCAGCACCATTTGTTGAAAAGGCTATCTTTTTTCCACTGGATGGTTTTAGCTCCTTTGTCAAAGGTCAAGTGACCATAGGAGTGTGGATTCATTTCCGGGTCTTCAATTCTGTTCCATTGATCTACATCCCTGTCACTGTACAAATACCATGCAGTTTTTAACACTATTGCTCTGTAGTACAGCTTGAGGTCCGGGATACTGATTCCCCCAGAGGTTCTTTTACTCTTGAGAATAGTTTTAGCTATCCTGGGTTTTCTGTTTTTCCAGATGAATTTTTGAATTGCTCTTTCTAACTCAATGAAGAATTGAGTTGGGATTTTGATGGGGATTGCATTGAATCTGTATATTGCTTTTGGCAAGATGGTCATTTTTGCTACATTAATCCTGCCAATCCATGAGCATGGCAGATTTTTCCATCTTCTGAGGTCTTCTTCAATTTCTTTCTTCAGAGACTTGAAGTTCTTGTCATACAGATCTTTCACTTGTTTGGTTAGAGTCACGCCAAGATACTTTATATGGTTTGTGGCTATTGTGAAGGGTATCATTTCTCTTACTTCTTTCTCAGCCTGTTTATCCTTTGAGTATAGGAAGGCTACTGACTTGCTTGAGTTGATTTTATATCCAGCCACTTTGCTGAAGTTGTTTATCAGGTGTAGGAGTTCTCTGGTGGAGTTCTTTCGGTCGCTTAAGAAGCAAATACACCAAAGAGGAGTAGAAGGCAGGAAATCATCAAACTCAGGGCTGAAATCAATCAAGTAGAAACAAATAAAACCATACAAAGAATCAACAAAACTAGGAGTTGGTTCTTTGAGAAAATCAACAAGATAGATAAGCTCTTAGCCAGACTAACCAGAGGGCACAGAGACAGTATCCAAATTAATAAAATCAGAAACGAAAAGGGAGAGATAACAACAGAAACTGAGGAAATTCAAAAAATCATCAGATCCTACTACAAAAACCTGTATTCAACACAACTAGAAAATCTCGAGGAAATAGACAATTTCCTTGACAGATATCATTTACCAAAATTAAATCAGGATCAAATAGACCATCTAAACTGTCCTATAACCCCTGAAGAAATAGAAGTCGTCATTGGAAGTCTTCCAACCATAAAAAGCACAGGTCCAGATGGTTTTACTGCAGAATTCTATCAGACCTTCAAAGAAGACCTAACACCAATACTCTTCAAACTGTTCCACAAAATAGAAACAGAAGGAACACTATCCAACTCGTTCTATGAAGTCACAATTACGCTAATACCAAAAGCACACAAAGATCTGACAAAGAAAGAGAATCTCAGGCCAATCTCTCTTATGAATATCGATGCAAAAATACTCAATAAAATTCTTGCCAACCAAATCCAAGAACACATCAAAATGATCATTCACTGTGATCAAGTAGGCTTCATCCCAGGGATGCAGGGATGGTTCAATATAAGGAAATCCATCAATGTAATCCACTATATAAACAATCTCAAAGAAAAAACCCACATGGTCATCTCATTAGATGCTGAGAAAGCATTTGACAAAATTCAGCATCCTTTCATGCTAAAGGTCTTGGAAAGATCAGGAATTCGAGGCCCATATCTAACCATAGTAAAAGCAATTTACCACAAACCGGTAGCCAGCATCAATCTAAATGGAGAGAAACTTGAAGCAATCCCACTAAAATCAGGGACTAGACAAGGCTGCCCTCTCTCTCCATATCTTTTCAATATAGTACTTGAAGTTCTAGCTAGAGCAATTAGACAACAAAAAGAGGTCAAAGGGATACAAATTGGAAAGGAAGAAGTCAAACTATCACTATTTTCAGACGATATGATAGTAATCCTTTCTGAAGGGTGAAATGTGTAGTTTTCCTCTGGAGCAGGGAAGTTTCTAATGCTGAGCTCCCAGAAGGAAACCTTGAAGGCTTAACCATCCAGGCTGGCAAAATGGAGTCCCCAACAAGCAGGGAAGAGAATCAAACCTGACTGATGTACATTTTATATTATTCTTTCAAACATCTTCCCAGACCTGGATGAAAAGAAGCTTCAAAATTGACATTTTTGTTGTTATTTTTTACACTTCTTGTCTTTATTTATAAAATGAGACTGAAGTGATTTTGAAGGAACAAAATGAAATGTTACTGTAAAATTCTTCATGAATTGTCTTCCTCCTCTCCTCCTCCTCCACTCCTCCTCCTGTGGTCCTCTCCTCCTCCTCTGCTCATCCTTCTCTCCTCCTCTGCTCCAGCTCCTCTGCTTCTCTGTTCCTCCTCCTGATTCTGCTTCTTCTTATCTCCATCATTCTTCCTCTTTATCCTTCGTTCATGTATATCCTGCCCATCTCTATTATCTCTGAGTTACCACTCATGAAAAGGAAGGCCTATGATATGACAAATCTCCAATTCGTTCCCCTTCTCCATTCTTCATTCAAATGGAGAGCCCCTGTTTGACACATAAAATGATAAGTCAACTTTGGTTAGAAAAGATAAACACACAGATTCCAGAGAGCTTGAATTAAGCTTCACAACAATATTTACACCAATATTTTCAAAATTGGGAAACACCATAGACCATAACTTAATTTCATAGTCTATCACTTTGTAGACTGTCTAAACTTAAGGCAGGGATGGAAAATCTGTTAACAGTGTAGATATAAATCTCAGGTGGATCTTGCTGATAGCATTAACATCATGATAACATTTAAAAACTAGTGAAGTATTAGGCTGCCATTCAATTGATGGAGGTTTCCCTTTCTGGTAGTGAATGGAAAAGTTTGCATATAAAAGTTTAGAGATGTTTTGAAGGTGGAAGCTATGTGTTTGCAGGGCCTGTTCTGGGTTTTCAGCTGAGACAGTCTGACCTGGTTTTCTCCTACCTTGACTGTTCTGAAAGGTAAGAAACCTTCCTCCTGTACCCTGTAATAGCCTGCTCTGCTCACTATCACTGAAGATTAACACATTACCACTGTAGAGGAGAGGAGCAGCAGTGTTTATCCCACTGCTTTTATTGAAGGATGCATTTGTAATTGAGAAGAGGAACTGATACTTGACCCAGCTGGGCTTTGTGGGTCTTTGCACTTCATTGCTTGTAAGAAAAGTCACTCTTGGTTTGATCCTAGAAAAATGATGAATTGATTGGGTCACTGTTGGTTTAAAAGGCAATATGGTCTTACTATATTGAAGAAACCTTCTGTAAGAAACACTAGAGGAAGCAGACTCCTTCTGCAAGGTTTGTCATTAATCATCTGCAGGATTAAGGACAATTCTGAGGGAAAGGGGGGGTATGGGGTGTCCACAAAGAAAGCTTGAGTACGTCATTCTACATATGGGTCCAAACACTCTCTTCCGTATAGGGAGTGAGCCTTGCGCGGGTGTTTCTTGTAGAAAGGCTTCTATATAAAGCAAAGGGAATAAAAACGTGTTAGTAAAGCTGTCTTCCACATTAATTCTGCTGAGTCTCATGATAATCTAAACTGATATAAATATAGTATTCAGTAATACTAGAAAAATGACTTGAAGGCATTTAGGAAATGGATGTAGACAATGGTGGGAGAATCTGGGAGGATGAACTGGTGAGGGGCCCATAAACTGCACTTAGATCCCAGTTTGCTAAAATATCACAAGTACTTGAGGCAGACTGTTAGGATACAGGCTCATAGCCACACTTTTCAAGGGGATTTTTATGGCTACATAGTTATAAAGAAAACATGATGCTTATTTCAACGTTTCTTCCTCTTCTCCTTCTCCTTCTTGGCCCTTCTCAAAAAGGACATTTTAAAAACTTGTGTGCATACTTTTGGAAGAGTTCCATTAAGCCAACACCATGAACATCTTGACACTCTTTGGAGTGTCAGACAGTGGGGCAGTGGAGTCTCTTCTGTCCAGTGTGCTTCAGGTGCTTATGTCTCTAGTGATGTGAGGGGCAGAGTAGATGGGCTCTTCCGTCCTCACGCAAGAGTGGAAGGGACTGTTCTCATCCTTAAGCGAGAAAGCCCACTAACAGCTGCAGGGCTCAAGTGATTCTTTGTCTTCACATGATGTGAAAATATTTAGAGTATGCTTTCATTACCTGCTTTACCCCCCAAGCCAGCCCAGTTTCTATCTCAGGACTTTGGAAAGATTAATATGTGAAATCTCATGAAGTTCCTGTGTCTGTCACTCAGAGAGTAGAACACATGTGGAATTAAACCACACCTCTACTGTCAGAACTGAAGGAGTGAAAGTGGAACAGAAGATTTGGGTGTGGGTCCTGCTTTTTAGTTCTTGTCACAGCAGCTGCACAAACACGATGAGGTTTCCTTTGTACGTTTTCGTGTGTTTGCAACAGGGACTCATATGTAGCCAAAGATAAGTGTGAAACAATAATAGTACTAGTATTGTTGTAGGAAATTAGAGACAGGAGAACCGCTGATTTTATTTTAATCCTCTAGCCCCCACTTTCAGAGAGCTGGAATGACAGGCATGCACTATTATACCTGGCCTAATCTTTTTTCTAAGCGAATGGATTTGGTTCCCCATGTTGTTCAGTCTATTAGAAAATTAAATCTCTCGAAGGAAACATATCCACTGTTAATTTTTTGTAATATATTAGTCTAGCCAGTCTTCATGTATTTTGCTAAAGATGGCTATACTCTAATAATTATGTTTAATTGAATTCTTAAAATGTAGCACACATTCTGGTACATACTGTCTTTGCATTTGCCATTGAAAGGTTATAATCCATGCAGTTTCGATGAGCTCTAAATGCCACTGATCTCAGCATCTTCCCTGTATTGTTCTTAGATATCATGTAGTTTTGAAAGTTACTGGGTTGTTTGTTTGGTTTGCTTTTTTGTTTTGTTTTGTTTTAGATTTTATTAAACCATTTCTTTTCAATTCACCAGTGGGGCACAACACAAAATTAACTGCTTATTACTGTTCTTTAAAATCAAAGCACTTAGCCAAGGATTCTGGTGGAGAAAGACTTTGACTGGAAAGACATTGAAGCATCATGCTATTTGATAAAAACAATTAGAAACATTTCTACAGCATTTTAAAGTGTTCTTCCTTGTAAATGCTTCTCAGTAACTAAAAGGATGTACCTGTGTAAGGTGAGACGTCCAGGCTCAGAGGAGGACCACTAATAATAAGTATGGCCCCCATAGACTCATGTGTGTCAGTGCTTGGCCTATAGGGAGTGAGTGGAACTATCAGGAGGTATGGCCTTGTTTGAGTAGGTGTGTCCTTGTTGGAGGAAGTGTGTCACTGTGGGGGTGGGCTTTTAGGTCCTAAAAGCTTAAGTCCATCGCTTGTATCTCAATCTCCTTCTGCTGCCTGCTGATCAAAATGTAGAAACCTCAGCTCCTCCAGCACCACGTCTGCTTGCACACCACTGTATTTCTTGCCACACCAATAATGGACTAAATCTCTGAACTGTAAGTCAGCCCCAATTAAATGGTTTTCTTTATAAGAGTTGCCATGGTCATGGTGTCTCTTCACAGTAATAAAACCCTAATTGAGACACCTAGAATTATAGTAGCAAAGTTAAGGATTATTCTGCCATAAGTTGGGCTTAAACACTCTCCATGTGTACCTTGGGTTTGCTTTCAAGCTGCAGGGTGGATGGGGACCACTTCTTTTATATGTAACATTTCAAGAGTTCATAATGGTTCTTCCCATAGAACATGGCTGAAATAATGAAAATCCTGTTTCTAGGGTTTGGGGTAAGTGGAAGGGTGCAGGTCATCTCTGCTGACTTAGAAAGTTTTCTCAGACTGGTTCGCCCAGATACTTAAATAAAACAGAGGCAGAGTCATTGAGATGGCTCAGTAGGTAAGGTACTTACTGCAAAGCCTTGCACCATGAGTTCAAATCCAAGAACTCCCAGGTAACCAACACCTGACCTCCTACACACACACACACACACACACACACACACACACACACACACACACACATACACACACACACCAAAACCAAAGAATTTTAAATAAACAAGCAAAGATAAGGAAACAGGGATCTGAGAACAAGTGAGCCGGTGCCCCCTGTTTTCCCAACAGTTGACTCTGGGCCACACCCATGCACAGAGCTGCAGTGCATGTGGAGTCTTTCTCACCTGCTTTCCTCAAGCAGCCTACAAGGGCAGGACTATGCAAGCTGCTGGCTTTATTTTATGGATGAAGAAATCCAGAGATTAAATGACCTGTTCAGAGGCAGCCACTTATTAAAGGTCAGAGGAGAGCCTGACTTGGTGACTTCTTTCTCCCAGCCTTGTTGTCTTTCCATTACAGCGCTCCTGGGGCTTTTTGTGATTTCTCACTCCCCTGACACAGAGATTGTTATGGTTTAAATTGGTTAAATGATCTTTGTGCTTGTGTCTGGCTTCTTTGTTGATTGGCTTTTGTTTGCAGGGAAGAGGGTCAGAGGATTAGAGACCTTCCTCTTTCCCTCCCCAGACCATTCTCTCTGTGGGTTGTTCATTTGACTTTATTTAGTCTTTGCTCAGAAACAACTAAAATAGTCAAATGCCTGGAGGGGATGGTGAGTGATGCTGATGGACCAAAGCCAGCCACACTTCCATCTTGTCACAGTCTAATTATGTTATAAGGATTACAAAACAGCTCCGTAATGGAAAATACAGCTAACAATAATTAAAAGGGGGAAAAGACCAGAAAACTGGAAATTGTCAATTTCTAATCCTTTATAATCACAAGGAACTAAAGGATACAAAGGCTATGCCCGTTACATTACCATGTTAAGCTGCTGCTTCTGCTCAGCTCTATTCACTTTCTGTACACTTGGGTGCATTTTAGGCACCTATTGCTATATCCGTGGTCAAGAGGTCAAGTGGTCAAGAGTGCATCATCTGAAGCTTGATAGCAATGCTGACTCTATGGCTTTACCCCAGAGCTAAACCTGAACTTTCATTTTTACAGGATTCCTATACACACTAAATCTGAGAAGCATCTGCCTCTATCAATCTTTTGCTCTTCATCTATGAGTTTCCATGGGCTCTTACTGCTTCTCTTGTACTCTGGAAGTCAGTGAGTCATGTCCTCACTCCAACCCTATTTACCATTATCCCCCTTTTAGAAATTCCATCAGTTTTTCACATCTTCTGAAATTCCTGATGCTACACTTTGGCCTTGCAATTGTGCTTACCTGTTTTCCTCTCCTTGCAGTAATCCATACTTTTGCTGTCTGTGTTGGTTACACTTACGTCAACTTCACGCAAACTGTAGTCATCTGAGAGAGGAGGGAATTTCAATTGAGAAAATGTTTCCATAAGATTGGGCTGTGGACTAGCCCATAGGGCATTTTTTTAAAATCAGTGATTGATGGGGAAGGCCCAGCCTATTGTGGCTGGGCCATCCCTAAGCTGGTAGCCCTGGGTTTTATAAGAAAGCAGATTGAGCAAGTCATGAGCAAGCCAGTAAGCAGTACTCCTCCATGGACTCTTTATCAGCTCCTGCCTCCAGGCTTCTGCCCTGTTTGAGTTCCTATCCTGACTTCTTTGATGATGAATAGCAACATGGAAATGTAAGCAGAATAAACCCTTTTCTCCCCAACTTGGGTATTAGTCTTGGTATTTCATCCCAACAACAAAAACCCTAAGACACTGTCCTTCTGAGACCCAAGTCCATATAACAGTTCCATATTAATTCAACCTAAATAATCTCATCCCCTATCCTTGTACTCACTTTCTATTACATAGCCCCTCTCACTGAGCACTGTGTAGACAGTGCTTTGATGCACTGTTGTTCAAGCTCAGTGTATTGAACGTTACATAATATGGCCCAGAACCCACTTAATTTAATTCTGATAGACTCCTCCACAGATACTAGTAGGGCCTTGTCTCCAAATCTTTGGGTCTTCACAGCAACTGAAAGCCCTAGAAGACTTGTCTTGTCTTTGGGTGAAATCAACGAAGCCAAAATGTGCCTCAAATCTATCAAGATCTTAATGACCTGTGGCAGGACTCTGGCAGTAACAAAAGCACTTCTGTTGCCAGAATCCATTTGCCCTGGTGGGTGTTTTCAACAGCCACTTAATTAAACACATTGCTTTTCTCTATAAATTCTCCATGGTAGCAACCTCATCCAGAGAGCTAATGTTCTCCAAGTGACCTGCATTATAGGACAGTGAGAGCATTTAGTTACTGCAGTCACAATTGTACTTGGAAGTGCTTGTTTTCTCATGACTGCAACCAATTAGGGAGAGCCAGAAAAGAGCCAAGAGGCAAAAGAATTCTCATGCATCTAAATGCCCAGCTCAGTTACTTCCTAGCTAGTTCTGAAGACTTGTCTAAGCAGGTGAATTAGCTTCTCTTATGGAGGCACACAAGTCATTTCAACCCTGCACACAGGATGTGTGCTTCCAGGATTGCAAGAGCCTTGCCTGTCCCCACTCTATAATTGTTCCCTCTCTATTTTCTTGATACAAGAGTGTTTTAAGTCATCTCTTACATACTTAGGAAAGCCAATTATACATCTCTTCACATGGAGTGTTCTGTGACCTATGCTTGGCACCTTAACACTGGTTGTGATAATTATTTATAACGAAATCATAACTTTATTATTCAGAGCTTTTCGATGTATAGTTTCCTAGTATGTTTCTTTCATTCATGACCATTACAAGTATTTTTATTCCAAATGTTATCAAATAGGGTATTGGCATTACTAGGAAGACATTTGGCTCTGGAAATAATTGCACAATAATTAAGTTATTTAAACTTAATTTTGATTATTTAAAAAACTATCCAATACAAGTTTCCTTTTAAAAAATGTACATTTTCAATCTTAATACTGAAGTTGTTAATACTTCTGAGATATCAAAATTGTTATTTTAAAAAGTATTGCTGTTACTTCTGTGTGGAAATACTGCCTGATTCACAAGTAGTGTTCTGGAAGAGTTATCTGCATTTCACTGGCTCCATAAGTTGTTACAAATGTCCTGTCATAGGAAAGATAGGGTGGGTGAAGGAAGAGAAAGCAGTGTTAAAAAACAAACAAACAAAGATATCGCACAACACAATGTAATACAATAAAAGAAGCCTGCGCTCCCAGGAGTCTATTCAGTAAATGTAACCTGACCTTCTAACCTTCCAAGATTTATATATATATATATATATATATATATATATATATATATATATATATATATATGTGTGTGTGTGTGTGTGTGTGTGTGTGTGTGTGTGTATGTGTGTGTGTGTGTAATTTTATGTATTATATATAAATGTGTATATATATATATATATATATGGTTTAATGTCTCTCTCTCTATATAATAGATATATTAAAACTTGGAGTTCTAAGTAAAAACAAAATGACCAGGCAAAGAGGGTTATAATGGGTAGTGAATACATCCAATCCACTAAGAAGACATAACTATCTAAATGTGTGTGGAGCAAACAGCAGAACTGAGAATGTGTGGAATAGAAATTGGTAGAACTGAAAGCAGAGACAGATCTAACAGTACAGTTGGAGATCTCAACAGTTGACGCAATTGTACAGAAAATTCAAAAGATTTAGAGTCACGTGACAACCAACAGTGATCAGAACCTAATCAACACTTTACAGATCACTCAATCCAACAGGAGAAGACACATACTTTTCAAGAGTACACACAGCACATACTTTGGTGCACCAAATCTTGAGCCGCAAAAGAAATGTGACCTAATTCAAAAGAAGTAAAGTCTTGTTAGAGGAGAAATCAAGATCAGAAAGATGTCCAGCATAATATTGGAGTTATTGGAAACTAACTGCTGTACTTTGGAGTCACCAGTGCAGTGCACTGAGGGGAAACACACAGTGGACCTTAGATGGAGAATGATGTGAAACTGCCACAAGGATACTTGGGGAACAAAAGGAAAAGTGAAATAAGCTTCCACATCAAAAAGAAATTTACAAGGAAGAAGAAGAGCAAATGCCAAGCAAGAAGAAAAAGGAAACAATGGAGACAGAAGCTGAAATCAATTTTTTAAAATCAAGAAAGAATTAATGAAACAAAAGTGGGGGGGGGTTCTGGAAGGATCCATCAAACTGACAACTTCTACTGAAATGACAAATAAAGGAGCTACAGTGCCCAAGTTACCACCATCTCCATCACTGAATGGAGGTGTGGGGAGGGGGATGGACAGGTGGGAGGGTGGCAAGGCATGGTAGTGTGCCATTACAGGGCTTGCAAACACCGAAGGAACTGGCAAGGAATCACAGCTCACTGTTCTATCATGAAAGTTTAAGAACTTATATTTCTAGCTTTAAACACACACACACACACACACACACACACACCACAAATGCTCAATGAACACAGAAGAGGAACTTTGGATAATCCTATAATCATTAAGAAATTTAAGTGTTTTAGAAACCTACTCCATAAGAAATGTTTAGGTCCTGCTGTCTTCACCAGAGAATTGTATTAATTGTTCACACTAAAAGGTGAAAACAAAGTTATCTTCTCAGAAAACATGAGAAGGAAACACCTTCCAAGCATTTTATGAAGCAAGCCTGAAGCAATGTGCCCAAACCTGGCAAAGATAAAAAAAATAAGCAGAAAAGAACATAATATTCCTCATCAAATACCAATGCAAAAATTTCTGAAATGACAACAAATCGAACTCAGCAATGTATAAGGACAATTACGTATCGTGACTAAATGGATTTTGTTCAGGGAACGGTAGATGCTGAAGATATCTTGGACTGTGTACAGGAACATGTGAACCATCTGAAGGAGAAAGACCACATAACTATTGCACCTGGTCCAGAGCAAGCGTTTGAAGAAAACTAAGCTGTCGTTCTTGAAGAACAAAAGGACTCTCAGAGTGTTAGTGCAAGGATTTCCTCTGTGAGATGAAGAATGAGTGCTTAAGTCCTATAAGTATTACCATGCTACTGAGAAACACTGAGGCTTCCTGCCTGAGACTGGGAAAGGGAGGTGTCTGCTCTCTCTGCTGCCATTCTGCAAAGTACTAGAAGATTAAGTTATCCAAGCAATGCAAGTAGAGTCAAAGGTACAGCCAGAGTATGGATTAAAGAGTCTTACTTGTCTACGGCCATACCCTTGAACCCTCACAACCTCATCTAGATATGATATGACCATCTATGTGGGTAATTCTAGGAACTACGAAGGAAGCTCTGAGAACCAATAAAGATTTAGCCAAGTTCCAGGACACAGATCACCATGTGTAAATCAGTGCTGAGGAAGTGACAATTAAGCCATAATCGTGCAAACAAGAAGCATGTATCCAAGGGACTTCCACGCTGAAAACTACAAAGTACCAATGGAAATTAACCAGGCAATGTCAAGCCTTTTCAAAGGCCTTCTGCACATTTATTGAGATGATCATGTGATGTTTTTGCCTCTGAGTCTGTGTAATAAATTGATTAGTTTATGTATGTTTAATTATCCTTACATTTTGGAACAAAACTAACTAGTTATAGTGTCTAGTCCTCTCAACATGTTTCATTTGGTCTGGAATTATTTTTATTGATAAGTTTGTATCTATGTACTTCAGGAAAATTGATCTATAGTATTATTTTTGTGCTTATCTAGTTTTGGTATTATAATTTTTGGCTTCATAGAATGAGACTGCTAGTTTTCTATCCCTTTTTATTTCATGGAGTAGTTTGAGGAACACTGGCTGATAGAATTCAGCCAGGAATTCACCTGATTTGGGGATTTTATGTCCTGGGAGCCTCTTTATTTCTGTTTTTATTACTGATTTAGTCTCATTGCTGAGTACAGAGCTCTTTAAG
Source organism: Tokudaia tokunoshimensis (assembly GCA_036184795.1). NCBI lineage: Eukaryota > Metazoa > Chordata > Mammalia > Rodentia > Muridae > Tokudaia > Tokudaia tokunoshimensis. The sequence goes on from BTHU01000015.1 coordinate 11,615,821, forward strand.
TTGTTTATATCCACTATGTTTAATTTAGTTATATCATATGTGTCCACTAATTAATCAGTTTCTCCCTGATTTTCCAATTTATTGGAATATACATTTTTCAGAATATAGATGGCTATTCTTGGTTGTCAACTTGACTACATATAAATTAACTAAAACCCAAGTGTCTGAGTATACCTGTGAGGGTTTTTTTTTTTTTAGTAAATCATTTGAAGTAGGAAGACCCATCCTTAATCTGTTTCACACCTTATGTCCCCAATGTAAACATGGAGGAAAGAAGCCTTTGCTCTTTGCCTGCTTGATCTCACTCTTGATTGCAAGTCCACTTCCTTCACTGGTATTAGAGCTTAATTCTTCATAACTCCAGCACATACGGAAGATGAGCTGAGACTTCTAGGCTTGTAGCCTGGATTCTTAGACCTGTTTTTGACAAACAGTCATTGTTGAACTAACTGAATCACAGCCTGTAAGCCACTCAAATAAATCCTCTCTCTCTCTCTCTCTCTCTCTCTCTCTCTCTCTCTCTCTCTCTCTCTCTCTCTCTCTGTCCCCCATATGTATTCATTTTGTAAATTCTGTTCTTATACTAAACCCTGACTACCAGAAGCACAATCCTCAAATTTCTCTGGAGTCTGTTTTAATGAAGCCATCTTCGTTTGAATTTCATTAATGTGGGTCTTCTTTCTTTCAGTTGGTTAGTTTCAGTAACGATTTGTGGATATTTTGTTTGTTTGTTTGTTTTCTGATACTATGTAGCCATGGAAGACTGAATCTGCTATATAGACCAGGGTGTTCTTGAACTCAGTGATCTGCTAGCCTCTGCTTCCAGAGTGCTGGGTTCAAAGGTATGGGGCAATACTCCCAGATATCATTATCTTTTTGAAGAATGAGCTGTGTTTTCCTGATTCTTTGAATTTTTCTTTCAATATCCATTTCATTATTTTCCACTCTGATCTTCATTATGTATTCTTGTTCACCATGAGGTTTGGAATTTGTTTTGTTTTGTTATTGAAGACCTGGAAGTATATCATTAAATATTTTCTGATTTTTAAATATGAACATTCAAACACAGAGCTCCCTCTTAGGATTACCTTAACCATATCAAAAGATTCTGACAACTTTTGTTTTGTTTTTTCACTTAATTAATGTGTTTTCAAGCTTCTCCCAGGTGTAGTGAATCGGAAAGGCTTTACTTCATAGTGCTCTTGCTTGCTACTCTTATTCAATTAAATGTTTACCCTTTTATTCCTCTGTGGAAGAACATATGGCTTGTCCTTGTAATTGTATACAGCTTGAACTTATGAGAACTTTACTCATGTGACATTTCTTAACCCTCAGAGTATAAATTGAGCTTCTGAATAAAGTTGACTGTTGCATGAGACTTTGGTCTACCATATTTATCGGCTTCATTCTCCCAGATCTTACCACTTCTAGAGTGATGACAGTTACCATGCTTGATTATTCGTTATTTTTCTTTTGTTTGGTTTGGTTTGGTATAATATTTTCGAGACAGGGCTGTCCCAGAAATCACTCTGTAGACCAGGTTGGCTTGGAACTCACAGAGGTCTACCTGTGTCTGCTTCCCAAGTGCTGGGATTAAAGATGTATGCCACTACTGCCCAGATATTTTTGTTTGTTGTTGCTGCCTGAATATAATGCTTGCTTAGTGTTGTCTTCAATTACTAATACTCTTTCTCCTATGTTGTCAAGTCTTGATGTGTGTTTTCACTATTCTCTTTATGTTATAAATTACCATGCCTCTTATTTTCAACATTTCTAGATTTTAAGAAAAAAAAAAACCTCCAGGTGCTTTTAGTGTGTGTGTGTGTGTGTGTGTGTGTGCTTGTGCTTGCATGTGCACCTTTGAGACACTATCTCTTACTAGCCTAGAACTTGCTGACTAGGCTGCTGATTTCTGCCTCTCCAGTTGTGCTAAGAAGAAGTTACTATGTGTACTCAGTTGTATATGGGACATCACTGTCAACTACCTCCCTACCACCACACACACACACACACACACACACACACACACACACACACACCTTAGGGAATATCATGGAAAAGGGACAAAAAGGGTGTACATGCCAGAGGATGGGGAGGAGCTCTGAAATACTGTCTTCTGGACATGACACAGCCATTGAACACATGAAACCATATCTGTGGTGATATCCACAAGACGTGTACAGGATTAAGCCAGTCCAAATTAGAGCACACATTGTGGAAGAACTCACAAGGCCCCACTCCTAACTGAAGACCTATTGGCAGATGGTAACCGATAGAGGAAGGAGAATCATTCTTTGGAGATTTGGCCACTAGTAGGTGGTCTGTGCTTTGATGGCCTCGTACCCATACACATATGGGCAGCAGTACATGCATGGACTTAGTGGAATTATAAAGAAGAAATACAAGGATATGAAGTTGGAAAATTAGTGTGTGTAAGAGATCCAGAGGAAGATGAAATGGAGAAAAAGAGAGTAGATATGATTCTGTTGTATTGTAAACTTGTATACATTCTCAAAGACTAAAAATAAATAAATACATAAATTAAGTAGATAACATGCATGTAATCCAGAACTGAAGAATCATGTTTCTCTTCACAAAGGTTCCTATCCATTGTGCATATCCTTTTTCCAAAATTCTAAATTGATTTCCCCACTGTATTTATCTATCTTCAAATACCCTGAATGCTCCTGATAATTTTAAAAATTGGATTTCTGAATTCTTTCTCTGGCACTTTAGCCATGTCAATACCTTGGGTTCAATTACTGAGAAGGTATATGCATCTGCGCAAGTCACTGCCTAACTTTCTCAAATTTCTCACCCTTTTGTACTGTGATGGGCACACCTGTTGGTGTAGATAATGTCTTTCCAATTTGTTTTCCATGTTCCCACCCTTCTTTTCCATTGGGAAACCTAGCTTTCTCTTCGGTTTGTGACTCTCCCCATCTACAGATATAGAGAGAAAGGAGCTAGCAATAGCAAAACAACTGACAGTAAGCCAGGTACCAAAATATAATAGAAAGGCAAGTACATCAACTATATCTCTAATGTGGCTAAAACGGGAAGGAACTTCCTAGTTCTTAATAGAATGAATGAGGATTTTTTTTATATGTTTTTTGAGACAGGGTTTCTCTGTGTAGCCCTGGCTATCCTGGAACTTTTTGTAGACCAGGTTGGCCTAGAACTCACAGAGAGTTGTCTGCCTCTGCCTCCCAAGTGCCTGCCGAGGTTAAAGGCATTCACCACCAAATCCTGTGAACTAGGATTTTTAAAATTACTAAAGTTGATGCTTTGCCTTAGATTCACAAAGAAGCAGAAAAATGTGTAGGGTCTCTCTAATTTGGTCCTTTATGTCTTATGTTTTTCATTTTGGAACTTTAGCTCTTGGTCACATCTGGTTAGACTCAGAGACTAATCCCTGCCTGAGAGCCAAAGGGACAATTCACATGAATGGGCTAATCTGTATGGAACAAATTCTCTCTTGAGGATCTGAAGGTGAGAGATTCAGATCTGCATAGGAAGTAACTGATAATTTTGAGGCAAGGCAGAACTATAGAAAAATAAAATGTTACCACAAACACTGGGGCCATTTCAGTCTAAAGGAAATAGACTAGTGTAAGAAGCACAGAAGTTTTGATAGAGACTACTTCTAAAAGAGTAGATCTGTCTACCTCTAACTCCTTGTGGATTTCTGGGTCCCATGGAAACTACTGTTCTTGGATTTAAGTGGGATTCCCCATGTCTTTTTATAGCATCTACCCACCTCCTGGCTTTGGCTGGTTTGGACTGTGCTTTCTGTACCCAGAGCACCATAATTAATAGACTACAACAAGCAGATCTTTGTTTTGCCTCTCAATAAATAGAAAACAGTGCAGGATGAGAGATGTGTGCAGTTGTTCTGCTCGCTCTGTGCTTCTGTTCTATCCTCCTACTAGCTCCTCACCATGGGATTGAGTTCTTGGCTTCTGCTCAAGTGAATTCCTTAAAGAGAATTCATGGGAGGAGTAGATGCTCCCGGGGTTGGACCTCTCATGAGCTCCTGGTGTGCTGTAGATGACTTGAGTGATTTAACATCTATTCATTAATTTTGTGGGGGAAAGTAAAGAGTAGGGTGTTTCCAGATCCCTTTCTTTTATGTAGCTATTAAAATACTGTCTTCTTGGTGGTAGCATTTTGGGGAGAGAAAAATTGTCTCACAATGTAGGAAACATTAAAAGGAAAAATAACTCGGCAGGCTATACACTGACTGGGATAGCTGAAGTGCTGAACATGCTGTTGCCTTGGTCACTTCTTGCTAGGTCCCTGTCACATTACTGAGGCATGGCACCTGCATCTGTAAAGTATAATATTATAGACTTGTAATGTGAAAAGCAGTAAGTTCCAAAGAAATTGTGATCACTTCTGTATGTGCTCATAATCTGGTCCTTGCTTAAATTCCCTCCCTATTTCCTGGGTCTTATATGGCTCTTTCTGAAATATATCTCAAGGACTTTGCAGACTTTCTCCATTGGATGTTATTCCCACAGGTATTCTCCAGACCCTGCTTTGAATTTTTTTTTTATGTATATGAGTGATTTTGCCTTCATGTCTGTATGTGGATTGAACGTATTCCTGGTGCCCATGGAGACCTGTTTGTCATGGACCCTGGAACTTGAGTTGTGAGCCATCACATGAATGCTGGGAAGGGGACTCAGGTCCCCTACAAGTTCAGCCAGTCCACCATACTGCTGAGCCATGGCCTGAGCCCTCATCAAACCCCTTTGCCAGAACTCTGTGTCTCTTCCATCCATCATCCATCTGTGTCTCTTCCTGGAATGCAAGTGCAGGAAACATAAGTCTGCCTTTGCTTCATCACCACCATTCTAAAGCCCATAACTGAATAAGTTTGCTTTTGGTGATGGGTATGGATAACAATTTCTTCTGACCTAGTTTACTGGTACTGTTTCTTTTTTTTTTTTTTTTTTTTTTTTTTTTTTTTTTATTTAATTTAATTTTATTTTTTTAATTTACATTCCAAATCACTTCCCCTTTCCCGTTTCCTCCCTCCCCGAAGGTCCCATAAGCCCCCTTCCCTCCCTCTTTTCTCCGTTCAACCCCCTCTCATTACTCTGTCCTGGCGTTCCCCTACATCCAGTCTTTCCAGGACCAGGGGTCTCTCCTTCCATCTTTTTAGAAATCTATTGATATGCTGATTGTGTCTAGGGTATTCTGAGATTCTGGGTCAATATCCCCTTATCAGTGACTTCATACCATGTGTGATCTTTTGTGATTGGGTTACCTCACTAAGGATGATATTTTCAAGTTCTGACCATTTGCCTAGGAATTTCGTGAATTCATTGTTTTTAATTGCAGAGTAGTATTCCATTGTGTAAATATACCACATCTTCTGAATCCATTCCTCCGTTGAGGGACATCTGGGTTCTTTCCAGCTTCTGGCTATTATAAATAAGGCTGCTATGAATATAGTGGAGCATGTGTCCTTATTGCATGCAGGTAAAGTCTCTGGGTATATGCCCAGGAGTGGTATAGCCGGATCCTCCGGAAGTGTCATGCCCAGTTTTCTGAGGAGCCGCCAGACTGCTTTCCAGAGTGGTTGTACCAGCCTGCAATTCCACCAGCAGTGGAGGAGTGTTCCTCTTTCTCCACATCCTCGCCAACAACTGCTGTCTCCTGTGTTTTTGATCTTAGCCATCCTGACTGGTGTGAGATGGAATCTCAGGGTTGTTTTGATTTGCATTTCCCTAATGACTAAGGATGATGAACATCTCTTTAGGTGCTTCTCAGCCATTAGATATTCTTCAGGTGAGAACTCTTTGTGGAGCTCTGTACCCCATTTTTTAATAGGGTTACTTGCCTCTCTGGAGTTTAACTTCTTGAGTTCTTTGTATATCTTGGATATTAGCCCTCTGTCGGATGTAAGGTTGGTAAAGATCATTTCCCAGTTAGTTGGTTGCCGCTTTGTCTTTTTGACGGTGTCTTTTGCCTTGCAAAAACTTTGTAATTTAATGAGGTCCCATTTGTCTATTCTTGATCTTAGAGTATAAGCTATTGGAGTTCTGTTCAGGAAATTCTCCCCTGTGCCCATATGTTCAAGGTTCTTCCCTAGTTTCCCTTCTATTAGTTTCAGTGTGTCTGGTTTTATGTGGAGATCTTTGATCCACTTAGAATTGAGCTTAGTGCAAGGAGATAAGGATGGGTCAATTTGCATTCTTCTGCATGTTGACCTCCAGCTGAGCCAGCACCATTTGTTGAAAAGGCTATCTTTTTTCCACTGGATGGTTTTAGCTCCTTTGTCAAAGATCAAGTGACCATAGGAGTGTGGATTCATTTCTGGGTCTTCAATTCTGTTCCATTGATCTACATGTCTGTTACTGTACCAATACCATGCAGTTTTTAACACTATTGCTCTGTAGTACAGCTTGAGGTCCGGGATACTGATTCCCCCAGAGGTTCTTTTACTCTTGAGAATAGTTTTAGCTATTCTGGGTTTTCTGTTATTCCAGATGAATTTTTGAATTGCTCTTTCTAACTCTATGAAGAATTGAGTTGGGATTTTGATGGGGATTGCATTGAATCTGTGTATTACTTTTGGTAAGATGCTCATTTTTACTATATTAATCCTGCCAATCCATGAGCATGGCAGATTTTTCCATCTTCCGAGGTCTTCTTCAATTTCTTTCTTCAGAGACTTGAAGTTCTTGTCATACAGATCTTTCACTTGTTTGGTTAGCGTCACGCCAAGATACTTAATATGGTTTGTGGCTATCGTAAAGGGTATTATTTCTCTCACTTCTTTCTCAGCCTGCTTATCCTTTGAGTATAGGAAGGCTTCTGACTTGCTTGAGTTGATTTTATATCCGGCCACTTTGCTGAAGTCGTTTATCAGCTGTAGGAGTTCTCTGGTGGAGTTCTTTGGGTCGCTTATGTATACTATCATATCGTCTGCAAATAGTGATAGTTTGACTTCTTCCTTTCCAATTTGTATCCCTTTGACCTCTTTTTCTTGTCTAATTGCTCTAGCTAGAACTTCAAGTACTATATTGAAAAGATATGGAGAGAGAGGGCAGCCTTGTCTAGTCCCTGATTTTAGTGGGATTGCTTCAAGTTTCTCTCCGTTTAGATTGATGCTGGCTACTGGTTTGCTGTAAATTGCTTTTACTATGTTTAGATATGGGCCTTGAATTCCTGATCTTTCCAAGACCTTTAGCATGAAAGGATGCTGAATTTTGTCAAATGCTTTCTCAGCATCTAATGAGATGACCATGTGGTTTTTTTCTTTGAGATTGTTTATGTAGTGGATTACATTGATGGATTTCCTTATATTGAACCATCCCTGCATCCCTGGGATGAAGCCTACTTGATCGTGGTGAATGATCGTTTTGATGTGTTCTTGGATTCGGTTGGCAAGAATTTTATTGAGTATTTTTGCATCGATATTCATAAGAGAGATTGGCCTGAGATTCTCTTTCTTTGTCGGATCTTTGTGTGCTTTTGGTATTAGTGTAATTGTGGCTTCATAGAACGAGTTGGGTAGTGTTCCTTCTGTTTCTATTTTGTGGAACAGTTTGAAGAGTATTGGTGTTAGGTCTTCTTTGAAGGTCTGATAGAATTCTGCACTAAAACCATCTGGACCTGTGCTTTTTTTGGTTGGAAGACTTCCAATGACAACTTCTATTTCTTCAGGGGTTATAGGACGGTTTAGATGGTCTATTTGATCCTGATTTAATTTTGGTACTTGGTATCTGTCAAGGAAATTGTCCATTTCCTCAAGATTTTCTAGTTGTGTTGAATACAGGTTTTTGTAGTAGGATCTGATGATTTTTTGAATTTCCTCAGTTTCTGTTGTTATCTCTCCCTTTTCGTTTCTGATTTTATTAATTTGGATACTATCTCTGTGCCCTCTGGTTAGTCTGGCTAAGGGCTTATCTATCTTGTTGATTTTCTCAAAGAACCAACTCCTCGTTTTGTTGATTCTTTGTATGGTTTTATTTGTTTCTACTTGATTGATTTCAGCCCTGAGTTTGATGATTTCCTGCCTTCTACTCCTCTTTGGTGTATTTGCTTCTTTTTGTTCCAGGGCTTTCAGGTGTGCCATTAAGCTGTTAGTGTATGCTGTCTCCCGTTTCTTTTTGGCGGCACTCAGGGCTATGAATTTTCCTCTTAGCACTGCTTTCATTGTGTCCCATAAGTTAGGGTATGTTGTGCCTTCATTTTCATTAACTTTCAAAAAGTCTTTGATTTCTTTCTTTATTTCCACCTTGACCAAGTTATCATTGAGTAGAGCATTGTTCAGCCTCCATGTGTACGTGGGTTTTCTTTTGTTTTTGTTGCCATTGAAGACCACCCTTATTCCATAGTGATCTGATAGGAGGCATGGGATTATTTCTATCTTCTTGTATCTGTTGAGGTCTGATTTGTGACCAATTATATGGTCAATTTTGGAGAAGGTACCATGAGGAGCTGAGAAGAAGGTGTATTCTTTAGCTCTAGGATGAAATGTTCTATATATATCAGTTAGTTCCATTTGGTCCAAGGCTTCAATTAGATTCACTGTGTCCCTGTTTAGTTTCTGCTTTCCTGAACGATCCATTTCAGAGAGCGGGGTGTTGAAGTCACCCACTATTATTGTGTGCGGTGCGATGTGTGCTTTGAGTTTTAGTAAAGTTTCTTTTACGAATGAGGGTGCCCTTGCATTTGGAGCATAGATATTCAGGATTGAGAGTTCTTGATGGTGGATTTTTCCCTTGATCAGTATGTAGTGTCCTTCTGTGTCTTTTTTGATGACTTTGGGTTGAAAATCAATTTTATCCGATATTAGGATGGCTACTCCACCTCGTTTCTTGGGGCCATTTGCTTGTAAAATTGTTTTCCAGCCTTTTACTCTGAGGTAGTGTTTGTCTTTGACACTGAGGTGCGTTTCCTGCATGCAGCAAAATGCTGGGTCCTGTTTACGTATCCAGTCTGCTAGTCTATGTCTTTTAATTGGGGAATTGAGACCATTGATATTAAGAGAGATTAAGGCATAGTGATTATTGCCATCTGCCATTCTTGACGCTATCTTTATGTTTGAGTGGTTATCTACTTTTGGGTTTGATTCAAGAAGGTTATTATCTCATTTTTTCCAGGGTGATGTTTCTCTCCCTGTATTGGAGGTTTCCACCTATTATCCGTTGCAGGGCTGGATTTGTGGAAAGATATTGTGAAAATTTGGTTTTATCATGGAATATCTTGGTCTCTCCATCTATGGTGATTGAGAGTTTTGCTGGGTATAGTAGTCTAGGCTGGCATTTGTGCTGTCTTAGTGTCTGCATGAGATCTGCCCAGGATCTTCTGGCTTTCATAGTCTCTGGTGAGAAGTCTGATGTGATTCGGATAGGTCTTCCTTTGTATGTTACTTGGCCCTTTTCTCTTACTGCATTTAGTATTCTTTCTTTGTTTAGAACATTCGGTGTTTTGATTATTATGTGACGGGAGGTATTTCTGTTCTGGTCCAGTCTGTTTGGAGTTCTGTAGGCTTCTTGTATGTTCATCGGCATCTCTCTCTTTAAGTTAGGGAAGTTTTCCTCCATAATTTTGTTGAAGATGTTTACTGGCCCTTTAAGTTGCAAATCTTCACTCTCATCTATACCTATAATCCTTAGGTTTGGTCTTCTCATTGTGTCCTGGATTTCCTGGATGTTTTGGGTTACGCGTTTTTTGCATTTTGCATTTTCTTTGACTGTTGAGTCGATGCTTTCTATGGAATCTTCAGCACCTGAGATTCTTTCTTCCATCTCTTGTATTCTATTGTTGATGTTTGCATCTATGACTCCTGATTTCTTCCCAAGGTTTTCTATCTCCAAAGTTGTCTCCCTTTGTGATTTCTTAGTTGTTTCTACTTCCTTTTTTAGTTCCTGGATGGATTTGCTGAGATCCTTCACTTGTTTGTTTGTATTTTCCTGTATTTCTTTAAGGTATTTTTGCATTACCTCTTTCAGGATTTCTTCCTGATGACCCACATTCTCCTGCATTTCTCTGAGCGATTTTTGTGTTTCCTCCTCATGGGATTCCATCTGTTGATCCATCGTCTCCTGCATTTCTTTAAGCAGTTCTCGTGTTTCCTTTGTAAGGGCATCTAACCGTTGATTCATTTCTTTAAGCAATTTTTGTGTTGCCTCCTTATGGGCATCCGTCTGTTGACCCATATTCTTCTGCATTTCTTTATGCAAATTTTGTGATTCCTTTGTGAGTGCATCTACCCGTTGATTCATCTCGTTAAGCGATTTTTGTGTTGTCTCCTTGTGCGCCTCCATCTTTTGATCCATGTTCTCCCGCATTTCTCTAAGCGATTTTTGTGTTTCCTTTGTAAGGGCTTCTAACCGTTGATTCATGGTCTCCTGTAACTCTTTATGAGATTTATTTGTGTCCTTCTTGTGATCCTCTAATAGCATCATGAGAAGTGATTTTAAATCCAGATCTTGTCTTTCGGGTGTGGTGGGGTATCCAGGACTTGCTGCTGTTGGAGAGTTGGGTTCGGATGGTCCCACATTACTTTGATTACTGTTAGTAACATTCCTACGTTTGCCTTTTGCCATCTGGATACCTCTGGTGTTCGTTGGTCCTGCTGCCACTGGCTGTTGGTTGGACCTCCTGTGAGCCTGCAAAGCTATTTCTGCCCCCCCTGGATTACCAGGATTCCCCTGGCACCGATTTCTGGGGCCTGCCTGCTCCTGAGTGACTTTGGAGCCCTAATGTGCTTTGCCCCAAGTGATCTTATATTGGGGAGGCCTTGCACATCTAAAGGCTCAGCCTAGTGGATTCCTGGAGCAGAGGTCGCCAAAGGGAGGCTGGCAGGCTCCTGCCCTGTGCAGGGGTGAGTGATCTCTCCTGGGGGGGGGAGGGGGCGTCCCTCTGCCAGGCAGAAGTCCCACAGCAGATCTGGCGCGCTGGTCACTGCAGATCAGCCCAGCACCTGGGAGCAGGTTACACACAAGCTGCCTGAACCCGAAGCGATATTATGCCTGTCTGTCTCTGAGCCTGGCGGTCCCAACTACCTGGTCACTGGAGCAAAGATGGCGGAGGGCAGTCTCCGTGGCGCCGCTCACCCTGTGGTCACGATGGCCCGCCGATCTGGCACCCAGACGACCACAGCGCCAACCCGCCCTCGGGCACAGACGGAAGCCCCAACAGGCCGTGTCCCAAGTGATGTTATATCGGGGGGAGAGCCTGGGTACCGGTCTCTCCAGCGCAGTCCGCGGGAACAGAGGTCGCGGAAGGGAAGCTGGCAGGCTCCCTCCCTGCGCGGGGTCCCTCCACCAGGCAGAAGGTCCCGCCGCGGAACTGGCGCACTGGTTACTGCAGATCAGCCCAGCACCTGGGAGCAGGTTACACACAAGCTGCCTGAAACCGAAGCGATATTATGCCTGTCTGTCTCTGAGCCTGGCGGTCCCAACTACCTGGTCACTGGAGCAAAGATGGCGGAGGGCAGTCTCCGTGGCGCCGCTCACCCTGTGGTCACGATGGCCCGCCGATCTGGCACCCAGACGACCACAGCGCCAACCCGCCCTCGGGCACAGACGGAAGCCCCAACAGGCCGTGTCCCAAGTGATGTTATATCGGGGGGAGAGCCTGGGTACCGGTCTCTCCAGCGCAGTCCGCGGGAACAGAGGTCGCGGAAGGGAAGCTGGCAGGCTCCCTCCCTGCGCGGGGTCCCTCCACCAGGCAGAAGGTCCCGCCGCGGAACTGGCGCACTGGTTACTGCAGATCAGCCCAGCACCTGGGAGCAGGTTACACACAAGCTGCCTGAAACCGAAGCGATATTATGCCTGTCTGTCTCTGAGCCTGGCGGTCCCAACTACCTGGTCACTGGAGCAAAGATGGCGGAGGGCAGTCTCCGTGGCGCCGCTCACCCTGTGGTCACGATGGCCCGCCGATCTGGCACCCAGACGACCACAGCGCCAACCCGCCCTCGGGCACAGACGGAAGCCCCAACAGGCCGTGTCCCAAGTGATGTTATATCGGGGGGAGAGCCTGGGTACCGGTCTCTCCAGCGCAGTCCGCGGGAACAGAGGTCGCGGAAGGGAAGGGCCTGGTACTGTTTCTTAAAAGAGATTCTTTATTTCATGTAGGAAGTTCAAATGCAAATTGGTAAAAATTAAATTCTCTTTTGAGCCATAATGCAGAATTGTTTGCTGCCTTGTGACTTCTGAGTTGTGCCCATATAGGAGTCTGCAGTTGGCTGGACTGCTCAGGCTATCTAAATGGATTGTTCCAGCTGTGAAACTCCTTACCTTTCAGTGCAGCCCACACTAAGCACCTTTAACAGGGATTTCACATATGGCTTATATTTGAGTTAGAACTTGAATGGGACATCTAATATAATGCAAATTAAAACAGCCATGCTAGACCAACGAACAAACATTCGTAAGTTTGCACTACATGTATGGAATTAATAAATATTCTCTTAGCATTTTTAGAAAGGTAAAATAGGCATTTTGTAGATCTGGAAAAGATTGATAGACTTGAGATATTCTCTTCAAGTGAATTTGACTTAATCATTCACTAATTGGTTTGTTAATTCCATACATGTTTCAACAATTTTTAAGGGATTTAGAAATTCTCTCCTATATTGTGTTTCTATTACTAGCCGATTATAATTAAATAATTCATGTATGCTTTGTGTTTCTTTATGCTCTGTGTATGTGGCATTCCTTACCTTGCCACATTCCTATATGGTCCTTAGGTAATATGATAGCCTTGTCTTCCTTTGGAGACATGGAGTCTGAGTCTCAGACCACTGGCACATTTGCATCTTTCACTCCTGGCCTGTGTGATAGCAAGATGGCTCCTCCTCAGGAATCTAGCTTTTGAAGACAATCTGAGTTCTTAAGAATCTTGATAAAGTTTCTGCATACATACAGATTGTCTCCAGTGAAGGGACATGAGAAAAGAAATAGATATTTATAATCTGGTTTCTCTCTCCCAGACTAGGCTGGGTCCGTGACATGAAGAAGTAGCGTGCTTTCATCTTGGTTTCCCTGGCTTAGGATAGTGAGGGACTAATTCTCTGGGTTGGACAAGAAATATCTAGAAATTCTCAGATGTATTCCAACATAAAAGGTTATGTAAATGCACAAATCTTTCCATGCCACCTAAAAAACCCCTCAGGACTCCGTTCAAAGAACAGCTACCAGGAGGGCTGAGTGCTTTTAGATATGACTCCAGTTCCTCAAGTAGGTCTTGGAAATGTTAGCTTCATCACCATACCACCATCCTCCTCCTGCACGTGCTCCCTTTTTAAAGGTAGTGGATGCCTAGGCCCTGTCTCCATGCTCCTGGATCAGACTTCTTGAGAATTCCATCTAACTTCTCTGAGTGATTCCACCTCCATGATTTTGATAATCTCATATGTACCACATCTCATCCTGCAGGTTATCCTGTAACAAGCTCTGTATAGGGGGGTTACGCTCTTTGTTCTCTCTAAATTTAATGAATGTGTATCTAGCTATGTCTCTGGATCATCTCTCAAATGCAATTCACACAAAAGTCTTGCCTTTCTAGGTGGCTTCAGGTGGCTTTCTTCATTGGAGTGGTTAATTAGGAGCATTGGCTGGAGTGAGTGAGATGGTTCAGCAGGTAAAGTTAAGCATCATTACGGCTGGCTTTCATGCTAAATTTGATCCTTGAACCCCACAAGGAAGGAGACAAAAATGAAGCCTAGAAATTGTCTGCTCTCATCCATGCATGTTCTGTGCTATGTGTATACTCGTTCACACACAAAAGAAAGAAAGAAAGAAAGAAAGAAAGAAAGAAAGAAAGAAAGAAAGAAAGAAAGAAAGAAAGAAATTTCTTAAAGCATTGCTTCTTGAGGTAGACTGAGTCCAAATATATAATATTTCATTATGTGACTCTGGGCAAGGTACTTCAGCTCTTTATGCTATGCTTCCTCATCTGTGATGGTGATGATATCATGACCTTCCTCACAGAGCTGCCGAAAGCTGTCTAAAGGATGCAGTTCACATGAAACACATAGAGAAAAACTTAAAAAGGAACATCAAGTAAATGTTAACTATTTACTGGATGTCAGTTGCCCCTTGTATAAATCTGAATCTTATCTATAACTCTACATAACACATAGTTTTCTTGTATTTTCCTCTCACTAGGTTATCTTTATAGAGAACAGGGTACATGGTAGAGGCCTTCTTAGTTCAATACAGAGGAGCATCTGTATTTAGACCTACACAGGCACTCGGTAACCATTACTGACTAACGGAAGAGATTTAATGTCTTTACTCTTGGATGGCGGTATGGTAATGTGACAAGCTCAAGAATATGTTGCCTATATCTTGGATAAATGCTGGCTATGTTACTTACAAGTTAGTTTCCTGTCTTGCTAGTTTGCCATAACTGAACACTATACATTGGATGGGTGATACAGCAGACATTGTTTTCCCTTAGCTCCAGAGGCTCAAAGTTGATTGAGTTGACTTGTTTCTCATTAAGAGCCTTGTTTCTCATCAGTGGAAGCTGTTTCTAGTGGTATGCTTGAGCTGAGAAAGGAAGCCAGTGAATTCTCTTCATGAGGGTATACAGTCTACTGATGAAGCTTTCCTCTTAAGACCTCGTCTAAAACTGACCACCTCTTGAGGTTCCACACCCTAATGCCATCACCATGGGGACCAAGGCTTTGGCACAGGAGTTTATTTGAATAGGCAACAGCCAAAAGTTTATTGTGACTCAGTTTATTTATCTTTATTTGTGAGCATTGTCTGGTGAAGATTATCATAGCATCTGATAGGGTATTTGGTTGTGTTTCTAGGTGTTTCCTGTGTGTGTGTGTGTGTGCGCGCGCGCGCGCGCACACATTACATGTGTATAAAGTGGCCTGTGTGTGTGGACTGTTGAAACTAGAATTGTCCCTTACGTGTCACACATCTTTATTGAATTTTTGATATGGGGACTCTCTTTGATTTGGAACTCTGACTGTCCAGTGGACTATCAGAGCCCCACAGATCTTCCTGACTTTACCTCTAGCACTGGGATGACAATTACATGTCACCACTCACACAGCATTGGTATGGTTTAGGGACTTGAACTTAGATCCTTGTGCTTGCAAAGGGAGCAATGTATTAACTGAACTATGTCCTATTCCCTTCCTATCTGTTTCTTGTGGGCATACTCCACCTGCCCAATGTTAGGTGCACATTTAAAAAAAAATACTCAAGAAATAAATTCTCTTGAGTTTTTCTCTTTTTCACCTTAGAAAATGTCATCCAGATTTTCCATCTTGTGCTTTCCCAGCACTCAGCTCGTTACCAGACTGTAGAAAATGGCATGCTTTCAGAGAACCTTCTGCCAGGGCATGGAATAGGTGCCAGACACTCTTTTTCCTCAGCCCTGTGGGCAGCGAGTAAGGAATCGTTAGACCACAGTTTACCCCTGTGGCTCTGCGTTACCTTCATCCGGTCACATCATACCACTGGGTACCATGTTATTCTTCATTGTATGTGTTCCTTCTCATAACACAGAGCTGAGCGTGTCAGGGCAGGAAGACCTCAGGATTCCTAATAAGGAGCACAGAGCCCACTGTGTGGCTGATGGCACAGGCAAGTGGAGAAACACAAGCAGTCAGGTTTGGAGACCTGGGAATAGGGACGGTTTGTGGTATTGGATTTTTATTAGAAACCATGTTTCTTTTGAGGGTCTCACATTTTAAACAAACTGGAGTGGCTTAGGGAAAAACTAACCAAATGACTGTGAGAAATGTATGCGGGCGATTTAGTTAAACTTTTCGCAAGACTCCACTTAACTCAGGGTACAGATGCTTTGCTCCAATGCCATGTAGTTTTCATCCGTTTGTGTTTGAACAGCAAACCAAATTGGATGGTCTTCAGGTTCTAGAGCCTAGTGGATGCTGAAGGAATGCATGAGGAATGAATGATTCAGTGTTTTCCACCTTGGTTGCTGACTCTGGGCCAGGATGCTGTCTTCCTCTTCTCTTCAAGGGCATGAACAGCATACTTGATTTGACTTGTAGATCACAGATAATAACTTTATTAAGCATCAGTGAAAATAGAAAAATGTCTGTATTAAGCTATAGGTATGCCCCCTCTCTTTCTCAGTACACACACACGCACACACACACACACACACACACACACACACACATACACACACACACAGAGAGAGAGAGAGACAGAGAGAGAGAGAGAGAGAGAGAGAGAGAGAGAGAGAGAGAGAGAACATCATTAGAAGAAAATCTTCTTTAGAAGACCATTTACAAACAACAAATTGATTTACTAGCCTCAAAAGAACAACTCAAAGTATCACTGGGCACAGGTCTGGGTTGCAGGAGGGGTACCTAGGATGACCTGAGTCACTGGATAACTGGCCTGGTAACTTGCAGGATTAGTATGGCCTGTCATTGTTAGTTCGATGTTGCCCTCTGCTGGTGAATCTTGTCATTTCAGGAAGCTGGAGCTGGAGTTCTCAGATGGTCTCTTAACCTGGCCCTGGAGGCTACTTTCAACCTGCCAGAGATGCAGGGGCTGCTGGTGCTGAGCAACAGTGGCAAACAGTAAGTGATGCCATGGAGCACTGTGTGTCACAGAGGAAGATAGGTCATGTGTTTCTGTTCTTTGAGTTTCCTGAGACCCAGGAATAAATGAGGTATAGGTTCCGCAATAGAGGAAAGACCACTCAATACATGAGGTTAGCATTTGGTTGGACCAGCATATAAAAAACCCTGTCATACAGAGATAATTGTGACTAGGGCCATAGGAGAGATACTGAAGACAGTGTTGGTATTCTTTGAAGAAATGGCACCCACCTAGGGGATAAGGGTTCATGCAACAGGCAGGATATAAACTGGGAACTCGAAAGATAGTTTGTAGTTTCTATCTTTGAATTCAACCTTTACTACTAATTAATATGCATTGGTATTTTGACTGCATGTGTATCTTTGTGAAGGTGTCAGATTCCCTGGAATTGGAGTTAAAGACAGGTGTGAGTTGCCATATGGTTACTGGGAATTGAACCCTGGTCCCTTGGAAGAGTAACCAGTGCTCTTAACCATTGAGCTGTCTCTCCAGCCCCTTAATTCAATTGTCTTAATTTTTATTTTACTTGAAAATTATTTGAGCATTTTATAAATGAGCAGACCATATTTACATTATTTCCAGCACCCCCAACTCTTTACATGTTCGTCCAATCCTTCCCTCTCAAATTAATGACCTGTTCAAATGTGTGTGGGCAGAGGGGCAGGGATGATGGAAGCCTATTAATGCTGTCCTTATGTGCATGTGTTTAAGCTGATTTCTTAGGATTAGGATCTTCTCCCTCCTTCAGCATCCATTCTGTGGCTCTTCATCCCATCATATTGGTCTTTTACCTGGTGAGGTCTGTGCAGGTTTTATGAAAGCCGTTGCATTGAGAGTTTATGGGAGCAGCCTATCTGTCCTGTCCAGAAGGCATTATTATGAAATAGTCACTCTGGTCCTCAATGTCACACATCCACCCCTCATTTTCCCTTCCTCTGTGTTAGTTTGTTAGATTCCCTTTCACCTCTCCATCCTCTGTGTTAACCTCCCTCCCTCCCTTCCTCCTCTCCACCCTGTCTTAGCCTCCTTCCCTCCTCCCTCTCCATCCTGTTGGCCTCCCTCTTTTTCTCTTCTCCAATTTCTGTTAGCCTCCCTCCATCTTCTCCATCCTCTGTGTTAGCCTCCCTCCCTCTTCTCCATCCTCTGTGCTAGCCTCCCTCCCTCTTCTCCATCCTCTGTGTTAGCCTCCCTCTCTCTTCTCCATCCTCTGTTAGCCTCCCTCTCATCCTCCTCTCCATCTTGTAAACTTCCCTTCCTCCTCTCTATCCTCTGTTAGCCTCCTTCCCTCTTTCCATCCTCTGTGTTAGCCTCCCTCCCTCCTCTCCATCCTCTCTGTTAGCCTCCCTCCCTTCTCTCCATCCTCTGTGTCAGCCTCCCTCCCTCCTCTTCATCCTCTCTGTTAGCCTCCCTCCCTCCTCTCCATCTGGTAAGCTTCCCTTCCTCCTCTCCATCCTCTGTTAGCCTCCTTCCCACTTTTCATCCTCTTTGTTAGCTTCCTTCCCTCCTCTCCATCCTCTGTTAGACTCCCTCCCTCCCCTCCATCCTTTGTGTTAAACTCCTTCCCTCCTCTTCATCCTCTGTTAGCCTCCCTCCCTTCTCTCCATCTTCTGTGTTAGCCTCCTTTCCTCTTTCCATCCTCTGTGTTAGCTTTTTCCCTCCCTCCCTCTCTCCCTCCCTCCCTCCCTTCCTCCTTCCCTCCTTCCCTCCCTCCCTCCCTCCCTCCCTCCCTCTCTCCCTCCCTCTCTCCCTCCCTCCCTCTGTCCCTCCCTCCATCCCTCCCTCCCTCCCTCCTCTCCAGTTAAGACCTCCTCCAGTTTTTCCACTCCCCATTCATAGCACCTGAGTCTTTCTATCCCTTTCCCTAGAGTTCTTCACACCTTCCCCCCCCGCCCCCCATAATACTGTTCTTCTTTCCTGGCTTCCATTGATGGTTCAGGTTATGTACTCAGACCCAAAGATACAGAGCCAGGATTCACAAATAAGAAAGAATATGTAGTGTTTGTTTTTCTGGGTCTGGGTTATCTCACTCAGTGTAATGTTTTGGAATTCCGTTCACTTACCTGAAATTTCAATTTCTCAATAGCTAAACAGAATTCCATTGTACATATGTACCACACCGTCATGATTTATGCATTAGTTGGTGAACATCTAGGCTGCTTCCATTTTCTAGCCATTGGGAATGCAGCTGCAATGAACATGGACAAGCATGTGTCTGTGGAATAGGATACTGAGTTCTTTGGGTATATGTCAGGAGTGGCATTGGTGGATCATATGATGGGTCTACTTTTACCTTTTTGAAAAGTCTTCACACCAATTTCCACAGCAGCTGTACCAGCTTGAAATTTCTCATCAGTTTTCCCCCTAATCTTAGCCATTCTAGCTGGCATGAGATGAAATCTCAAACTAGGACCACTTTTGCTCAGGAATCACTCCCCCAAATTCACCTAAAGGAAAAAAAACTTTTGCACTGCCAAGGAAACAATCCATTAAATAAAGATGTCCACAGAGTGGAAGGAATCTTCGTCAGCTGTACATCCAGTACAGGTTAATAGCCAGAGTATGCTAAAATCTTAAAAATTCAAGAAACCAAACAACCTAATTTAACAATGGGCTATAGCCCTGACAAGAAAGCCTGCAAAGGAAATGAAAATGGCCAAGAAATAAATTAAAAACAAAAACTGTTTAGCAACGCTATCAATCAGAGAAATGCAAATATTTTCTAAGTTTAAAAGAAACTCTTTTAATGGCTAGGGAAACAACTGTCATTCAAGTGTTTTCTATGCATGCATGAGGAGCCAAGTCCATATCCTCCAAACCCACATATAGATATTTGTGGCAAATATCTATAATCTCCTACTAGGAGGAAGAGACTGAAAAATCTAATGTATTCTGGCCAGTCATTCTAGCCAATCTGTGAGCTTCAGTTTCAGTGAGAGGCCCTTTTCCAAAAAAATAAATTGGCGAAGCAGCTGGGGACACTGGACTTTGACCTCTGACCTGCACATGCAAGAGCAGATATGTGTATGTGCCCATGCCAGACACACATGAAATTTCTCTGTCTCTCTGTCTGTCTGTCTGTCTGTCTGTCTGTCTGTCTGTCTGTCTCTGTCTTTTTCTTCCCCTTCTCTCTGTTTTTCTGTTTCTGTCTCTATCTGTCTGTCTCTATGTATATGCATGTGTGTGTATGTATATGTGTATATTCCATACATGCATGCATTTCTCTCTATATGCACATACACATGTATATACATATATACATGCATATGTACATATAAGCATGCATAAATAAATAAACTGAGTTCCAGTAAATAAAAGCACATTCAAGTAGAAAAATCATTTTGAAAATCCAGCAATCAAGAATAGTAATGAACGTTAAGTTTTTGATGCCTGCAGCACTTTGCTTTTATGTCTTATTCTTTCTCATGACTATGGCATGAGCATTCCCCAAATGTACTGATATTTTTAATGTTCTATTTTTATGGGGGGAGGGATATTTCAATTTGTTGAAAATTATGATCGCAATCTCCAGACAGCATGAGCAGCATGAACATACTATATAAGATGAGTGAGACATAAATTATATAATCATAAAAATAACCATAAGATTTTACCTAGGATAAATGAAATAGTGGGGTTCTGTCAGTGCATATCAGAAAGAGTAGATGTGTTCACAGAGGCCAGGCTATGCTGCAGCAAGCAGGGGTGGAGCTCCAATCTGTAAGCATTACCTAGACAAAGACAATCAAAAACATAGCCTGTGAAAGGTCAAGGTGTACAGAGGCTCTTAAAGAGGACACAGTGCAAAACCCAACTAAAACCCGAACAAGCTAACAGAAAAACAGCATCAGAGAAGAAGAATGCGGTACGAAGACTAGGCCTGGAATGAAGCTGATGGAGCCAGAGCTTGCAGAACGGGCCTAAAATGTTGTGTCAATTTCCAGGCACGGTGGCACATGCTTGGAACCCAAGAACTTGAGAGATAAAGGCAGAGTGTCCTCAAAAGTCTAAGGACAGTTTGCTCTGCCATTTACCATAAGAGCCACAGGAAACTAATGAAGCTTTTCAAGCATCATGAGTGGAAGATTTTCTAAAAGCAAGCAAGCAATTAATAAACACCCGAAAGACAAATCCACAAATGAAAGTAAAACTCAGGACAGGAATGCCCTCAGTGTAGTCGGATGAGGAAATTGGCAAAAGAGAAGCAGACACAGTTAAAGCAGGCCCCTGGGGGTCACCAGAGCCAAGCATGAAGCAGCTGAGGTCCTTCAATCTAGGGACAACCATCTACTTGTCACAGATGACGATGGTGGCAGTGGAGAGAAGGGGTGGTTTAGAGACAGTTTGTAGTGAAAAGGTTAGAATCTGGCATGGAAGGTGGAATGTTACATGTAAAGAACTCCAGTGACTGAAGCCTGCAGAAATAGATTCCAAGTTCTCTTTCAGGGCAAGGCCCAGTGCAAGAGGAAGTTTGGTGAAGTTTAGGGAAGTTTTCTAGACAGTGCAACTCATTAAGTAGCAAGTGGTGACATATCTCCCGAGAGAGGGCTTTGAACATATTTGCACACAAACTAAGTGTCCTTTGTTTGGAGGTGTTAGGGAGAGAGCCAAAACTAAGCCTTGATTAGCTCAAATGTTTCAATATTCGTTTCAGGCCCCTGTACATATGAACCTGCTGTGTGTAACATATTGAGTGTTCCATTTCAGTTTGCGCAACTTTAAAACAGGAGTGATTGTGTTAAGTCTAAAGGGTTATTGTGGGGAGTAAAAGAGAACATTGAGGTCCCAGGCCTTAGTAATCTCCTCAAGCAACAGCAGTTTTGTGGGGCTGTTATTCCTTTCTCTTAGTTTGTTTGTTATTATTGCCATCTGAACTTCAAGAGTATTAGTATCGGGACTATGTGGTTCAGTGTTTACATGAGTTCCTCAAGAAGTGAAGATAGACTCAAGTCCAAATAAACACCACCACCTAGGAGCTGGTGATGATGGTCTGAGCTATTTCTAGGCCTGAGTGTTTACTTGAATTCAGACATCCCGATATGTAAATTATGCAGAGTCTGTGTCACAGCAGAGCACGCTGTGTTCCTAAAAAGAATTCTCCTTTTGCCCAGAATCCTTTACCTTTTAAAATAAATCTCATTATGGAGTGCTGACATTTTCAGTAAAACCATTCAACCAAAAGCTGAAGGTTTTTTTCTATTTCTTTTTTTTTTCCTTTTTCTTTTTCCTCAGACTAAAAACAAGTCTGATTTATTAGGTAGCTGTGTAAACTGATACATAGATACAATCTATTTAGAGACGTTTATATGGAGAGCTGACAAGGCCTCAGTTTCTCCATCTTCTTAAGACAGAACATGTGACACTGGTTATCAAAAATTATCTCTTGTCTAGGAGTTGAATGCTGCTTGCATAACATGGGTGAAAACCACAGAGCCAAGACCTCAGTGAGAACTTTTGGGTTCAAGGGTCTTTTTTTCCATCATATTGTAACTCTGACTTCATTTTCTAGTTCAATGACTGTGCATATAACCTCCTTCAGAGGGTTGTGGGCATATGGAAATCTAACCCTTGTAAATGCACCATGGCCATTGTGTCATGGGCCCGTCAATGCTCAGCTTCTGTGTTCACGCCTCCTTGATTTCCCCTACTTTTCTTCCTTACCTCTACTTTCTTCTTTCATGCTTCTCCTGTTCCTCTTCCCATGGATGTATGTTTTACTTTCTCTTACCCATCTTTATACTACAAAGAAGGTGGCATATATATTCAGTCACTCTAAGCCCCTTAGTGATCTGTGTCCATACCACTCCTAAGCACTGCTAAGTTTAGAAACTTAATGGTGTCATTTTCCATATTCCTCCCCACAAAATAACGTGGTAAGTATTGTGTCCATTTTAGAGACAAGCTACTTAAGCCCAAGGAAGTTTAAAGTCCAATCATTAATAACCCCAACAGGGTTATTAAGTAATAGAAATGCACATTTCCATTCACAGTCATTTCCAACAAAGGATCCAAAGTTAGGTTTGACATCCACTTCTTTGCTCAGATATGTTTGTATTTCATACATACATACACATGTTCTCATGCATTTTCTTACATACAGGGTAAATAGCCCATACTTACTTGAATTATGCTAACTTCTATAATCAATATTTATTCTGCATGGCCAGTGTCTTTATGGAATCCACTAAACATAATTACTAAACATTTTGCATATTATTCTTTCTTGGAAATCATGTAGATTAAAAAAATTCAGACAAATCGAACCTCCAGACACAGGGACAATCAAGCCTAATATCGCTTGGGTCTCAGCCAACTTGTGTGCTCCCTGCTCCCAAGAGCTGGGCAGGTCTGTGGTCACCTACGCGCCAGCTCTGCTGTGGGACATCTACCCTGCAGAGGGACCCCCCTCCCCCCGCTCTGGGAGAGAACACACCCGCACAGGGCAGGAGCTTACCAGCCTCCCTTTGGCCACCTCTGTTCCGGGGATCGACTGCACTGAGGATACAGGTACCCAGGGAATCCCCAATATAACATCTCTTGGGACACAGCCTGTTGGGCTTCCATCTGCGCCCAAGAGTGAGGCAACTCTGCGGTCCTCTGGACGCAAGCTCTCCTGTGAGCCATCTGCCCTGCAGAGTGATCTGCTCCGAGAGGGTGCAGAGTGCACTCCGCCATCTTTGCTCTGGCAACAGGGCAACTGGAACCTCCAGACACAGGGACAATCAAGCATAATATCGCTTGGGTCTCAGCCAGCTTGTGTGCTCCCTGCTCCCAAGAGCTGGGCAGGTCTGCGGTCACCTACGGGCCAGCTCTGCTGTGGGACATCTGCCCTGCAGAGGGAAACCCCCGCCCCCCACCGCCCCCCTCCCTCACTCTGGGAGAGAACACACGCACACAGGGCAGGAGCATACTAGCCTCCCCTTGGCGACCTCTGCTCCAGGAATCCACTACACTGAGCCATTGGATGTGCAGGGATTCCCCAATATAATATAACTTGGGGCAAGGCACATAAGGGCTCCAAAGTCACTCAGGAGCAGGGCAGGCCCCAGAAAGCGGTGCCAGGGGAATCCCAGTAATCCGGGGGGGTGGGGCAGAAATAGCCTTGCAGGTTCACAGGAGGTCTGACCAACAGCCAGTGACAGCAGGACCAACTAACACCAGAAGTAACCAGATGGCAAAGGCAAATGTAGGAACATGACTAACAGAAATCAAAGTAATATGGCACTATCCGAACCCAACTCTCCAACAGCAGCAAGTCCCGGATACCCCATCACACCCGAAAGACAAGATCTGGATCTAAAATCACTTCTCATGATGCTATTAGAGGATTTCAAGAAGGACACAAATAAATCTCATAAAGAATTACAGGAGAACATGAATCAACGGGTAGAAGCCCTTAAAGGAAACACAAAAATCGCTTAGAGAATTACAGGAGAACATGGGTCAACTGATGGAGGCCCATAAGGAGGCAACACAAAAATCGCTTAAAGAAATGAATCAATGGGTAGATGCCCTTACAAAGGAAACACGAGAATTACTTAAAGCAATGCAGGAGACTATGGATCAAGAGATGGAAGCCCATGAGGAGGAAACACAAAAATCACTTAGAGAAATACAGGAGAAATGGGGTCAACAGGCAGAAATCCTGAAAGAGGAAATGCAAAAATATCTTAAAGAAATACAGGAAAATACAAGCAAACAAGTGAAGGATCTCAGCAAATCCATCCAGGATCTAAAATAGGAAGTAGAACCAACAAAGAAATCACAAAGGGAGACAACTTTGGAGATAGAAAACCTTGGGAAAAAATCAGGAGTCATAGATGCAAACATCAACAATAGAATACAAGAGATGGAAGAAAGAATCTCAGGTGCTGAAGATACCAGAGAAAGCATCGACTTAACAGTCAAAGAAAATGCAAAATGCAAAAAAACGTGTAACCCAAAACATCCAGAAAATCCAGGGCACAATGAGAAGACCAAACCTAAGGATTATAGGTATAGATGAGAGTGAAGATTTGCAACTTAAAGGGCCAGTAAATATCTTCAACAAAATTATGGAGGAAAACTTCCCTAAGCTAAAGAGAGAGATGCCGATGAATGTACAAGAAGCCTACAGAACTCCAAACAGACTGGACCAGAACAGAAATACCTCCCGTCACATAATAATCAAAACACCAAATGTACTAAACAAAGAAAGAATATTAAAAGCAGTAAGGGAAAAAGGCCAAGTAACATATAAAGGAAGACCTATCCAAATCACATCAGACTTCCCACCAGAGACTATGAAATCCAGAAGATCCTGGGCAGATCTCATGCAGACACTAAGAGAACACAAATGCCAGCCTAGACTACTATACCCAGCAACACTCTCAGTCACCATAGATGGAGAGACCAAGATATTCCATGATAAAACCAAATTTACACAATATCTTTCCACAAACCCAGCCCTGCAAAGGATAATAGGTGGAAACTGCCAATACAAGGAGAGAAACTAGACCCTGGAAAAAACGAGATAGTAACCTTCTTGCATCAAACCCAAAAGTAGATAACCACTCAAACATAAAGATAGTGTCAAGAATAGCAGGAGGCAATAATCACTATTCCTTAATCTCTCTTAGGATCAATGTTCTCAATTCCCCAATAAAAAGACACTGACTAACAGACTGGATACATAAACAGGACACAGCATTTTACTCCATGCAAGAAACGCACCTCAGTGTCAAGGACAAACACTACCTCAGAGTAAAAGGTTGGAAAACAATTTTAGAAGCAAATGGTCCCAGGAAATGAGCCAGAGTAGCCATCCTAATATCAGATAAAAACTTTCAACCTAAAGTCATCAAAAAAGGCATAGAAGGACACTACATACTGATCAAAGGAAAAATCCACCAAGAAGAACTCTCAATTCTGAATATCTATGCTCCAAATGCAAGGGCACCCTCATTCATAAAAGAAACTTTACTAAACCTCAAAGCACACATCGCTCTGCACACAATAATTGTGGGTGACTTCAACACCCCGATCTCTGAAATAGATCATTCAGGAAAGCAGAAACTAAACTGGGACACGGTGAATCTAATTGAAGCCTTGGACCAAATGGAACTAACATATATATATATATATATATATATATATATATATATATAAAACATTTCATCCTAAAACAAAAGAATATACCTTCTTCTCAGCACCTCATGGTACCTTCTCCAAAATCAACCATATAATTGGTCACAAAGCAGACCTCAACAGATATAAGAAGATCGAACTAATCCCATGCCTTCAATCAGATCACTATGGAATAAGGGTGGTCTTCAATGGCAATAAAAACAACAGAAAGCCCACATACACATGGAGGCTGAACAATGCTCTACTCAATGATAACTTGGTCAAGGAGGAAATAAAGAAAGAAATCAAAGACTTTTTAAAATTTAATGAAAATGAAGGCACAACATACCCTAATTTAAGGGACACAATGAAAGCAGTGCTAAGAGGAAAATTCATAGCTCTGAATGCTGCCAAAAAGAATCGGGAGAGAGCATACACTAGCAGCTTAATGGCATACCTGAAAGCCCTGGAACAAAAAGAAGCAAATACACCGAAGAGGAGTAGAAGGCAGGAAATAATCAAACTCAGGGCTGAAATAAATCAAGTAGAAACAAATAAAACCATACAAAGAATCAATAAAACTAGGAGTTGGTTCTTTGAGAAAATCAACAAGATAGATAAGCCCTTAGCCAGACTAGCCAGAGGGCATAGAGACAGTATCCAAATTAACAAAATCAGAAACGAAAAGGGAGAGACAACAACAGAAACTGAGGAAATTCAAAAAATCATCAGATCCTACTACAAAAGCCTGTATTCAACACAACTAGAAAATCTGGAGGAAATGGACAATTTACTAGACAGAAACCAAAGACCAAAATTATATAAGGATCAAATAGACCATCTAAACCATCCTATAACCCCTGAAGAAATAGAAGTGGTCATTGGAAGTCTTCCAACCAAAAAAAGCACAGGTCCAGTTGGTTTTAGTGCAGAATTCTCTCAGACCTTCAAAGAAGACCTAACACCAATACTCTTCAAACTATTCCACAAAATAGAAACAGAAGGAACACTACCCAACTTGTTCTATGAAGCCACAATTACGCTAATACCAAAATCACACAAAGATCCCACAAAGAAAGAGAATCTCAGGCCAATTTCACTTATGAATATCGATGCAAAAATACTAAATAAAATTCTTGCCAACTGAATCCAAAAACACATCAAAACGATCATTCACCACGATCAAGTAGGCTTCATCCCAGGGATGCAGGAATGGTTCAATATAAGGAAATCCATCAATGTAATCCACTACATAAACAATCTCAAAGAAAAAAACCACATGGTCATTTCTTTAGATGCTGAGAAAACATTTGACAAAATTCAGCATCCTCTCATGTTAAAGGTCTTGGAAAGATCAGGAATTCGAGGTCCATATCTAAACACAGTAAAAGCAATTTACAGCAAACCGGTAGCCAACATTAAACTAAATGGAGAGAAACTTGAAGTAATCCCACTAAAACCAGGGACTAGACAAGGCTGCCCTCTCTCTCCATATCTTTTCAATATAGTACTTGAAGTTCTAGCTAGGGCAATTAGACAACAAAAGGAGGTCAAAGGGATACAAATTTGAAAGGAAGAAGTCAAACTATCACTATTTGCAGACGATATGATAGTATACTTAAGTGACCCAAAGTACTCCACCAGAGAACTCCTACAGCTGATAAGCAACTTCAGCAAAGTGGCCAGATATAAAATCAACTCATGCAAATCAGTAGCCTTCCTATACTCAAAGGATAAGCAGGCTGAGAAAGAAATAAGAGAAATGATACCCTTCACGATAGCCACAAACAATATAAAGTATCTTGGTGTGACTCTAACCAAACAAGTGAGAGATCTGTATGACAAGAACTTCAAGTCTCTGAAGAAAGAAATTGAAGAAGACCTCAGAAGATGGAAAAATCTGCCATGCTCATGGATTGGCAGGATTAATATAGTAAAAATGAGCATCTTACCAAAAGTAATATACAGATTCAATGCAATCCCCATCAAAATCCCAACTCAATTCTTCATAGAGTTAGAAAGAGCAATTCAAAAATTCATCTGGAATAACAGAAAACCCAGGATAGCTAAAAACTATTCTCAAGAGTAAAACTTCTGGGGGAATCAATATCCTGGACCTCAAGCTGTACTATAGAGCAATAGTGTTAAAAACTGCTTGGTATTGGTACAGTGACAGGCATGTAGATCAATGGAACAGAGTTGAAGACCCAGAAATGAATCCACACTCCTATGGCCACTTGATCTTTGACAAAGGAGCTAAAACCACCCAGTGGAAAAAAGATAGCCTTTTCAACAAATGGTGCTGGTTCAAAAGGTGGTCAACATGCAGAAGAATGCAAATTGACCCATTCTTATCTCCTTGCACTAAGCACAATTCCAAGTGGATCAAGGACCTCCACATAAAACCAGACACACTGAAACTAATAGAAAGGAAACTAGGGAAGAACCTTGAACATATGGGCACAGGGGAGAATTTCCTGAACAGAACTCCAATAGCTTATGCTCTAAGATCAAGAATTGACAAATGGGACCTCATAAAATTACAAAGTTTCTGTAAGGCAAAAGACACTGTCAAAAGAACAAAGTGGCAACCAACTAACTGGGAAATGATCTTTACCAACCCTACATCCTACAGAGGGCTAATATCCAATATATAAGAAGAACTCAAGAAATTAGACTCCAGAGAGCCAAGTAACCCTATTAAAAATGGGGTACAGAGCTAAACAAAGAGTTCTCACCTGAAGACTATCTAATGGCTGAGAAGCACCTAAAGAAATGTTCATCATCCTTAGTCATTAGGGAAATGCAAATCAAAACAACCCTGAGATTCCAACTCACACCAGTCAGAATGGCTAAGATCAAAAACTCAGGAGACAGCTGGTACTGGCGAGGATGTGGAGAAAGAGGAACACTCCTCCACTGCTGGTGGGATTGCAAGCTGGTACAACCACTCTGGAAAGCAGTCTGGCGGTTCCTCAGAAAACTGGGCATGACACTCCCGGAGGATCCTGCTATACCACTCCTGGGCATTTACCCAGAGGCTTTACCTGCATGCAATAAGGACACATGCTCCACTATGTTCATAGCAGCCTTATTTATAATAGCCAGAAGCTGGAAAGAACCCAGATGTCCCTCAACAGAGGAATAGATTCAGAAGATGTGGTATATTTACACAATGGAATACTACTCTGCAATTAAAAACAGTGAATTTACGAATTTCCTAGGTAAATGGTCAGAACTTGAAAATATCATCCTTAGTGAGGTTTCCCAATCCCAAAAGAAAACACATGGTATGCAGTCACTGATAAGGGGCTATTAACCCAGAATCTTGGAATACCCTAGACACAATTCACATATCAATAGATTTCCAAGAAGATGGAAGGAGAGACCCCTGGTCCTGGAAAGACTGGATGTAGGGGAACGCCAGGACAGAGAAATGAGAGGTGGTTGAATGGGGAACAGAGGGACGGAAGGGGGCTTATGGGACTTTCGGGGAGGGAGGAAATGGGAAAGGAGAAATGATTTCAAATGTAAATAAAAAAAACTTAGAAAATAAAAAAAAGCCGGGCGGTGGTGGCGCACGCCTTTAATCCCAGCAGTTGGGAGGCAGAGGCAGGAGGATTTCTGAGTTCGAGGCCAGCCTGGTCTACAGAGTGAGTTCCAGGACAGCCAGGGCTACACAGAGAAACCCTGTCTCAAAAAACCAAAAAAGAAAATAAAAAAAAAAAGAAATGTACAAGGTGCTTATTGATGATTTCTAGCTGCTGTTCCAACGTAGTCAGGTCAGGATCTCTGGGGAGATGTACTTCTAACCCTATTTCCATGTGAAATTGGATTTCTTCTGCTCTTGGTTCATTTCAGGGTTTTGTTGTTGTTCCTTAATGTTGGCGACCACATCTGGAGTCTCACACACTCTAAGTAAGCATGTGTCAATGAGCTTTATTCCCAGAACTCTTCTATGAGTATTGGATAATATGGATTCGGGTTGTTTGTTTGCTTTTCTGTAGCTATAGCTCAATATATCAGACTTTATAACTTAAAAAAAAATTCAGACAATAAACTTAGCCAGATCCAAAGACTATATAATTTGATGAACTACCATACAGTTAATGTTGCCATTCAGAATGAGAATTGTGGAGATTCACATTTGATTTTAAACTTTCACTGGCAAATATATTTATGTAATTATAATAAATTTTAAGTAATTATAACAATATAATAAAAATATAATAAATGCACAATATTTTTGAAGTAAATTTAAAATAAGAAATAAATTATGTAGATATATGTGAAAAGAAAAAGTTAGAGTGCTCCAAGACAACATAATAAGGAGCCAGGCTCATAAAACAGCCTAAGCAACCTATGGATTTGAAGCATGAATAGGACATTGAGTTTTTTCTGTTTGGTAAGATGACTCTGGGCAAAGGCCAGGCTGTATAGAGATCTGTCATTCATCTTAGGAGCCTTGGATTTGATCCTAAGTTAAAGGGACATTGTGCAGCAAAGTAAAGGGAGTAATGTCATTCAGTTCAGTTTATGAACTCCACCATGGTTACTGTTCAGGTAATGGCTGGGAGCATGGTGCCCATAACAACCACTAGATTGATTATGTGTGGTCAGAACTCAAACATAAATTGTTCACAAAATAATATTTCAGTCTTTTAGGAAAAAGCACACACTAAAACAATTTTAAGAAATCAGAAAGACTTTTTAGATTAATTTATGTTGATATATATGTATATTTGGCTAGCATCCATGTATGTGCACTATGTATGTGTCTGGTGTTCACAGTTTGGTGAAGTATCCCAAAGAACTGGAACCACAGATGGTTGTGAGCTACCATGTGGGTGCTGGGAATCAAACCCAGGTCCTTTGGAAGAGTAACCAGAGGTCTTAATTACTAAGCAATTGTTCTAGGCCTGTAAGTCATAACATCTTATATCCTGATAGATATATTAGATTGACAGACAAGAGCTGTAGAATATGGATAATATGCAAAAATTACTTTTTCTTACTTAGAAAGCACTGCTATTATTTTGTTCCTGTTTTCTTTCAGGATTCTTAATTCACAGTCAAAATGTTTCACACGCACCCCGAAAAGCTCTCACTTCAGGAGCAAATCAAGTCAGTCTATACATAACAAGCATCTGCTGTTCAGTTTCTTGGCTATCTATCCACCAGATGGATAAGGAGAAATGGGCTTAGACTATGGCAGCCTGCATTTAAGTCTGTGTTTCATCTCTGCATAACTAATAATGGTTCCTGGAGATCAGTGTAAGCTAGTTGGTAGTGGCAGGACTTTGTGGTACAGTCTGAGTTGCTGGTATCATTGAAGGAAGACTGCTCCCTGAGGGTTTCCTGGCAAGCAGGGAAGACATGAAGCACAAATTGATTGGAGGCCAAGATGATGAAGACTTGGCTTTCCTCAAATGAGCTTATCTAATGGGGAACCATCTTGAACTCTGTGCTCATAAGATATTCATTTCTTGTTTGTTTGTTTGTTTGTTTTGTTTGTTTTATTTTGTTCTTCCCTCATCTCCTATACCTGGGGCAGACTGACAAAGTGTTGCAGTAGGTATTTCTTAGCGCCCCTTTATTCAGTGGTGCTTGATGTCTTACAGAACACTGTTATTTGTACTCGAGAGGCTATATAATAATTTCTTCTTCCCTTTGTTTGGTCCTACAGGATTGATCACTGGAACAATGAGAAGGAGAAGATCCTGCTACTCACAGACAAGACCCTCTTGATCTGCAAATATGACTTCATCATGCTCAGCTGTGTGCAGATGCAGCAGGTTCCTCTGAGTGCCATCTGCCGCATCTGCCTGGGCAAGTTTGTTTTCCCAGGGATGTCTCTGGACAAGTGAGTATAATGCTTCGGACTTGAAGAAGCTGTGAAGCAAGGCAGACATATGGAGGGAAATCAATAAAATGGCCACTTGAGTAACATAGGCTGGAAGAAAGCAGAGAGGAAGGGAAATCTTTCCATTAAGCGCATCAAAGTATTGAGTTAGTTTCTAATTGATGTTAAACACTGCAGATGTGACTTTAAGCAAACTGGTACTCTAGAATAACAACCTAAATAAACAGCTGAACATATTTAGGTAGGGAGAGATACTAGAATAAAATGAAAATGTTCCTTCTCAATTCACATGGCCAACAATTAGACAAGATTTCCTTGGAGAAGAACTTGAGCTAGTATTTGCTGTTGGGTAGGAGTTACCCAGACAGGCAGATAGTTACATGGTATTCCAAGAGGGAGGAACTTCATAGGCTCCAAGAGTAAGACAGGACTGGCAGCATGTGATATGGTTGGTGATTCATGTTGTTTTGTAAAACCAGATGGACAGACCTCAACATAGTCAATAACTCTATAGTTCTTTCAAACTCCTCCCAGAAGTTCAATAGTCTCAGACCATTAACAAAAGACCAGCTGAGGTCTACAGAGGAGGAGTGTTGACTTGGGTAAGTTGCTATGTTGATCTTAGAAACCCATGTATTTTCCAACCCTTTTACATATAATAGATATAAGCCATAGGCTAGCCATCTTCACTGATGGGTGAAGGTGAGCTCTTCTCATAGAACTGTGAGCTCACAGAAGGTACACACCATTTTTGTTTTCTATTAAGTACCTGGTATTAGGTTTGGCACATTCAGTGCTCCGGAAACTAAGAGTACCTTGAACAAGCATATGGTTTTCTTTACCAAAGCTTACCCTATCAAAGAGTTGTGTTTAATTTGCTCTTTTCATGGGTACAGAAAATAACTTAGTTTATTGACTTTTAGAACAGGAGATTGTTTAATAATAATAATAATAACAATACACATTTAAGATATATTTAAATGTTACAAAATATTTATTTTTAAGACCACTTATTTCTTCTCCATCCAGATCCTGTATCTAACATTCTTTACATGGTCACCAGTAATTCATTTCCCATTTTTGAAGAAATTGTCTAGAGATATCATATACCAAAAAGTCTCTGTGTGTATCTTTAAAATCTATACAGCTGAAGGTCAGTCTCAGTCTTTACTACTGCAAAGTGTTACTGTCTAAACCTACTTAGCTAGCTTCTCATGATGGATATTTATGTTTGTCTTTGCTAACTGTGCTCCTGTAAATATTCTCGCCTGTGGGACTTTGCATTATTTGCATAATTGTGCAAATACATCTGTAACCTGGAGTTCCATGGGTGAGATTTGTTACGTTAAATTCTTATGAATATTGATTCATAGAAATAGCCAAATGCCTGCCATATGCAGTGTAAATGTTCATACAAGAGGATATCCTTTGATAGCCACTGAATGTAATGAAGCATTCTTACTTTGCCAGTCAACTAGATTAAAGAAATTATTTTTATTTAATTTGCATTACAAGAATGTAAAGGGAGAAAATATTTTTCTGTAAGATGACCTTTTTGACCGGAGAAAGAATTTGACCATTTTGGCGTTTAGAGATGCTTGTGTATCAGAGAGTACCATCTCTTTTCTACTCTGCACGTTGTACATATTTGTCCTAGTCTGTCACAATGCTTACAACTTTATAAAGTTATTTTAAAGCCTCTAATTCTTAAATGTAAGAGTTATCATTCTGTCAGCCTTTTGAAATTTGTCCTTTTGAGGAAGGCACTATCTGGAACAGAATTATAATATATATTGCCATGTTTTGAGTTCATAATTTAGCTTCTAAACGTGGCTAAGTTGCTATATGGTCTAAAATTTGCTTAAGTAGGGAAATATTCAACCATCTAAATTTTTTTTCTCCATGAGTCATTCGGTAGTCCTCCTTTCTCCAATGGCTTGAAGTGCACCTGCATCATATATTCCCTTCCTCACACATCTCCAGATATTTTTACATTTTTTATTCCATTCTACTCATCAAAGCACAGAACAGGTTTAATTATTCTATTGGACTCTGTTGCCATGTGTGAGGTACTTTAGTCTGTCATTTGTTATTTTTGTGTTGTCAGAGTGAGTGTATGCATTGTGCTGTTTTCATACAAGAAGTTAAGAAATATTCTAGTCTTTATTTTTCCAGGGGATTTTGTTTATAAGAAATTTAATTCTGTCTTGAATATTTGATAGCATTTACACGGGAAATCTTGACACTACTAGGTGGAATAGTTTCTTAAATGAGATTATTTCATGAATATTATATAATTATACTTTTTGATTTGCTTTAATTTTGGTGAACCGTGTTTTTCAAGAACTCTCTTCAGTGTAATTAGTTGGACTTGAAGGTATAAAGTTATTAAGAGTAGTCCTACTTCCCCTTTGATGTCAGTAGAATATGTTAGTAATGCTTTTCACTTCCTATGAAGGGTGGTCTGAGGTTTCTACTTTGTATTAACCTTGTCTTCAATGGACATACCTTTTGTTCCCCTTTCACATGCCTTTTAGCTGTACTATTTACTGGAATTCTTCTGCTCTTTTCTTTACAATTTTTCTCACCTGTTTATCAGGGTTTACTTTTCCTCTTCTATAGCTGCTTAAAGAAGAAACCAAGGATATTAATGTAGGATTTGTCTGGTTTTCTGTGATGAGTATTCAAAAAGTTCTATGAGTTGTTAAGTAGACGTTAAATGCATCACACACATGTAGGTGCCTCAGGAGGCCAGCAGAGGGCATTAGATACCTTGGAACTAGAGTGACAAGGTTTGTGAACCACCTGATGTGGGTGATGGGAACTGAACCCAACAAGAGGCATAGTGTTCTTAAATTTTGAGCCACATCTCCATCCCCTCAAAATTTCTCCTTTATCTTTGGCAATGCCCAAGGCTTTAAAGTTCTGTGTTAAAACTGATACTATTTTAGCACCTCCATCATTTTTATACCTACTTTTTCCATGGGGCTTCCTTTTTTATTCTTTAGTCTCTCTTTACTAACTCTCTGTATTTACTGAATGTTTCATATAGCAATCCCATACATACAGTTAGTCTAGTCTGGTCACATTTACTTTTTAACTAGAATAGCTACTCATTCCACATTTTGTAAATGGTGTTTTTAAATGTTATTAAATAGCTTTATTAATTATTAATATGACCTGGGCACACCCCCAATGGTGAAGGCACAATACTATGGAATTTTTAAATTGCTTAAACACAATTACTGGGCAAATTACCCTTAATCTATTTTTCTCTACACTGGACTGCTAATTCCCCAGCTGCACTCCCTAAATACTGGCTGTGTTTTGTCTCACCTGTGTTATTTCTGCTCCATCAGTCAGTCCTTGGGGGCGTTTCACTAGGACACACACTCCTAGTATATCACATCTAATCAAGGTCTCCTGTTCTCTCTATCTTTCTCCTTCTCCCTCCTTCTCCTCTCTTCTCTCCCCTTGTGATCCTTACCTATAACCACCAGCCTGGTAACAGAAGCCCCCACCCCACCTACTTCTATTCTCCCAGTAACTGACTGCAGCCATTTTTATTTAACCAATAACTTTAAATTGGGGAGCAAGGTTTACACAATAAAGACTGGTGCACATGAGAATCTGCTTGTTGGTGGCAACCAGATCTTGGGGTTCAGAATTTAGCATTCTGAACATAGCAGCACCAAACCAACCCCCAACAATTTCTTTTGTGTGTGTGTGAATTTTGATACCTGTTACACATTTTCTATTGTTTTCCTTTACTTTGGGTTCCTTTGTTCTTTTTTGCTTATGTTTTGATCAAATATTTGTCATAACAGGATTCTAGCCCATCCATTGGCTTTCATCTATGGTATGTGTTGTGGTTATGTTATGTGTAATTTTCAAAAATGGCTCTCTTGCTCTGGCTTGGCTCTGAGATCAGCAGCTGTGCACCGCTGTCTAGTCAGTCTCATAACTAGCTAACGTTTTCCCCAAATCCCAGCTATTCTCCAAGAAAAGCTGCTGCCTGTATTCCTGAGAGCACCACCAGTTTCTCCTTGCCAAACGCCAGCAACGGCCGTGTCACCCATCTCCCACTTCGTCAAGCCGCCCCACTTTCTGTTCCCTGCCTGATGTCAGCAATGGTCATCTCGCCCTGCTCCCTTTAGCCCCGTGGAAGGAAAGCACTAGAGACTTTTATATTTTAAAACTGAGCAGATAACTCATGACTGGGTGCAGAATATCCTGTCCCATACTCCTTGGTCTCTGCAGTTGCCTGCAGAGGCTACAAACTATTGATTCTCTGAGAGACATACTTGTCTGTAGCTTCCTATCCACTCCACTGCCTGGTCTGAAATCTCATCCTCTTTGCCTCCTTCTCTTTCTGTTAAGCCCAGAAATCCTGCCTTATCCTTTAACCAACAATTAGCTTCTGCCATCTTTATTGAACCAATCAAAATGGAGAGAAGGCTCAGATGGAATCACCTGAGTACAAGATGATCCACTCTGTGTCAGGGCAGCCCCTCTTGAGGAAACAGAATTAGCATCAAAATACAAACAACACCAGGACAATCCACAACATGGTTACTTTATGACAGAAATCAACCTTAACATTATTAGTGACTTAGACAGGTGAGTTATTTATTCTGGGAAACTGTTCTGCATTATATAGTGTTTAGCAGTATTCCAGACCCTTATGTGTTTACCTACCCATAGAGAACAGGGTTCTTTCTATCTCTTCAATTTTTTCCTTTTCCAGACTGTCACATAGTTGGATCTGTATAGACTTTCCAGATTGGTGCCTTTGACACAGAAATATTTACTTAAGATTACTCTATGTGTTTAATTCTGAATCTCTGAGGATGATCATATAATCTCTTACCTTTCTTTCTTTCTTTCTTTCTTTCTTTCTTTCTTTCTTTCTTTCTTTCTTTCTTTCTTTCTTTCCTTCCTTCCTTCCTTCCTTCCTTCCTTCCTTCCTTCCTCCTTTCTTTCTGTCTTTCTGTCTTTCTTTCTTTCTTTCTTTCTTTCTTTCTTTCTTTCTTTCTTTCTTTCTTTCTTTCCTTCCTTCCTTCCTCCCTCCCTCCTTTCTTCTTCTTCTTCTTCTTCTTCTTCTTCTTCTTCTTCTTCTTCTTCTTCTTCTTCTTCTTCTTCTTCTTCTTCTTCTTCTTCCTCTCTCTCTCTCTCTCTCTCTCTCTCTCTCTCTTTTCCTTCCTTTCTTTCTTTCATTTTATTTTGTGAGTCAATTCTACTTTATTGTTCCAGAAATAAGGTATATAAGGGCTTTTAGGGATATAGGTGGAAAGAGTTAATGGTCATAATAGTATACCTAATTATCATGTGGGCAGGGAAGCCAGAATGGGACTTGTGTACTGAGTTTAAGCAGCTCTGCATAAGGACATTCTTTAGATAAAGACAGTCACCTGTGTTCAGGAACATTGTCCAGACAAAGTCAAGCAGAGAAATAGAAGCTCTGCTGATAAAGGGAGTCCTCCATTTTGAGCTGAGTTCTACTTAGACTTGGGAAACTTGGACCTTGACACAGGTTTTCTAAAACCTTGATTCCTGAAATCATGGATCTTGGCTATGAGAGAAACCACACCAAATACTGGATGCTGATTCAAAAAATATACAACCTAAGTCCATGCCCAGCTTTCCAGGTGGCTGCCCCATAATTGGCTGTATAAAAGTGTCTTCTAAAGGTCATTCTATTTTGCTATCAGTTCAGTGCCTTCAGGGTAACAAGGAACATGGTAATTAATAGCATTAGAATCCATGATCATTGACCGAATCTCTTACTTTTCAACTGTCTATAATTTAGTGAGTATTTAACATTCAAACACCTAGTTTTTTTAATTCACAAATATTTGGAAATGATGCTTTTGCTTTCTGGGTTCCAAGTTTGATAAATGTTAGATATACTGCCATTGTATTTATATTTTCTCTTTTTGCCTATTTATTTAGTAAGTTTTCTGGCTACTTGATCCATTCTGGGCTGAAAAAGAATTATATTTTCTGGTTTCTGTGATGATTGTTTTACTTTTATCAATTTACATTATGGATACTTGTAATGTGTTGTTTATATACAAACTTTAATAGGTGTTTAAGATATTTTAAATTATAAACTGCCTATTCTCCAATCCTTATGTTCTTTTAAAATGTTTTCATGGTACATCGTTATCTATTTTTAAATTTCAGCTTTCTGAATCACTTTGGTTTTGATATTATTAGCATGTAGTGCCTAATTAAATTTTACCTTATGATTTGGCATGGAGGTTGTTTAAGATGAACTGTTTAATTACAGTCAGATAATAACCATGGTCTTAGTTCTTCCACCTTGAATTGCTATTATAGTTTGGAAATATATTGCATTATTAATGTTTATGTTGTTTTAAACTCTGTGAAGTTTTTTTCCAAATTTACATTTGTAGTCTGCATTTCATTTTACTGTTGACTGGTTCCAAGCCTAAAAAAAACACGATATTTGATCTTTATTTCACTACTTCTGCATCATTAATTTTCAATACATTATGTTTACTGTAAGCATTATTACTTTAACGATTATTTTCTTGATTAATGCTTCCATTTAACATTCTCTTGTCATTTACACTGAGCCCCTACTCTGAAAGTTGAGAGCTCTGCATATTTCTTCAAGTATCCCATCCTCACCTCCTTCACTCCTTAATTTCACCAAACACGTTTTTACTTTTATGGAATATTTTATTCACTGTCCCATGAGGTAACCAATTATTACTACTAGGAATTAATGTAACGATTGGCCTCCTAATTAACCTGAGTGGCTTTGCCTGCCACTGAGTGCCAGAGGTCTAGTATAAAGGAGTTCCTGAGTGAGCATTGTTGAGGGTGAGTTAGCAGAATTTCCATGTCAGAGTGCTAGGTTAGGAACACAGTACTAGATTCTATTTCCAGTTCTTTGTGGCAGTTAACATTATTTCTTCATCTCTAAAAAGCTGCAGTTAATAGTCCTTCTGCTTCATTAACAGCTTTAGTGTTAGGTCCATTCTAATGACATGACATGAAGCACTTTGTAATATACCTCAAGGTTGTTGGGGGTTAACAAGCTCTGCTTTTCTTCTAGATTATAGTTTTTGTTAACATGGAACTAAGTAGATTCATTTGGTTGTTGTCTTTGCTTCCAACAGAGTTGGCCTTTCTCGGGTATTAAGTCACCATTATTAGGTCAGGAGTAAGGAAGCAGCAGCAGGTAGAGTGGGAGGCAAGGGAGAACCAACTGCAAAAGAGCAAGACAGATGGACTCCTGTGAAATCCAGGACAGAGTGCAGTTAGTTTCCTTCTTAAAAGAAAAAAGAGCTGAGAACACTGATACACCTGGCTGCTGTCAAAATTGCTATTTAAGGGCCCCTGTCGCCTCTGCAACAATTGACTTTCAACAACCAAGGCTGATTGGCTCCCTTTTATACTTAAGGAAAGTGAGAGGTTCTGAGGTCCAGGTGCCATCAGTTATTACAGTTGGGTCTACAAACTTGTTTCCTTCCTCTCTCTCTCTCTCTCTCTCTCTCTCTCTCTCTCTCTCTCTCTCTCTCTCTCCTTCTTCTTCTTCTTTTTCTTCTTCTTTCTTCCCCCCACCTTTATTTGATTTATTAATTTGAGTACATTGTTACTGTCTTCAGACACACCAGAAGATGGCATCAAATCCCATTAGAGATGGTTATGAGTCACCATAAGGCTAAGAGTTGAACTCAGGACCTCTGGAGAGCAGCCAGTGCTCTTAACCTCTGAGCCATCTCTCCAGCACCTCTTTTAACTTTTTTTTACTTCCCCTTTCTCTAGAATTCTCCTTTCCTCCTGTCCTCTCCTCTCCCTTCCCTTCCCCTCCCCTCTCCTCTCCTCTCTTCCCCCTCCACCTTCCCCCCTCCTCCCCTCCCTTCTCCCTCCTCCTCCACTTTTCTCCTTTTCTTTTCTCTCTTCTCCTCCCCTTCACTCCAGTGTACTCTTTTTTTCAAGCCCTCTCCTTTGGTTTATGTTTTTTTGTTTTTGCTTCTGCTCTTGATCTTTCTTCTCGTTGCCTGTGCATCCTGAGAAGACCTCATCTCCTGCTATTGGAACTATGCCTTCTCCTAAGACCTCCACGGAGGTCATCAGAATTGAGCAGAACATATACCAGTGTGTGCCATATGCTGTCCTTTACAAAATTGTTTTTTTTTTAAATTCAGTTTGTTTTTGGTGTAAAGAAAAAAAAGGGGTACTGGGAAGAGAATCCTAAAGAGAAGAGATAACTTTTTAGTGAAATGAAAAATGAGAGATTCTTTTGGATTAGAGCATCACCATCGTCAAAACCAGGAAGTAGACTGGTCTCTATGATGGGAACCCAATGTTGTTTCTATCTTAATTAGTTCTATACCCAGGTTTTAACTGAAAACTAATTAATAATTGTGTTTGTAATCTCTCAGAAAAGTAGATGGCGGTTTAGACTGGCCTTTAATTATAGGAGTAAATCCTACCCATATATTCCATGCTATGTGAATTTGGACAAATCACGCGAACTTTTTTTTTTTTCCTTTTGGAACAGAGTTTTAATGTTTAATCCAGACAGGGCTACAGTCGTTTGTCGCCATTCTTGATGTGGCTTTCATTCTAATGTGTCTCAATTTCCAATTGATAAAATATCCATAATAAAATTATAATATATAAATATAAAATGTAAATAAAGTAATAAAATTCTTATTGGCTACCTCATAGGTAAACCTAAGTGATCAGTGAGGAATCATTTTGTAAATGCATTTAAAAATTGAAAAAAATCTACGTTGACTTTTCAACTTTTCTGCTCTTAAAAGTAAGTTCAGAGGATAGTCAGGAAGGTCAGACTCCAAGTAGCCAAACGCCTCTCCTGCTCCTGGAAACAGAGGGGAGTCATCCAAGATAGGGGTTCCCTGCCTTATTTATTTATTTATTCTTTTGTTTGTTTATTTTTTGAGACATGGTTCTCTGTGTAGCCCTGGCTGTCCTGGAACCCACTCTGTAGATCAGATTGGCCTCCAAATCAGATATCAGCCTGCCTCTGTCTCTCTGATGGGATGGACTAAAGGTGTATGCCGTCTGCCCAGCAACACCTAATTCTTATTCTCAAGCACATTTTAATTTCTGAGGGGCCACTTCTCACTGTGTTTTCTTTTGAATCCCAGCAGACAGATCTGCCTTTGAATGACCTAGAGCAAATGACTTGAATCCTTTGCCTCAGTATCATCTACAAACTGGAAGTGGGATGTAATAATGCCAGTCCCTGAGGGGCCTGTGTTGAGCCTTGATGAGTTAAACACGTCCATACTTGGAACATTATCTGATGAGGAAGAAGTGTTTGAGAGACAAAAGCACATGTAAAGGCTTGGCGGGACCTTGTCCTGACAACTTTTCTGATATGTCTGTCGGTCTCTTGTCCTTTCTGAATCTCATTTTGTGGACATGATAATGCTTCTAGACTTCCCTATTTCTTCGTGGTATTGACAGTCGTATGCACACACCTGGGCCTTTTCTTACAGAAGCCGTTCATTTTTGTGAATGAAATGATTTTAACTAATCAATTCCTCCTTTGAAAAGTAGCTCTAAAGAGATTTTCGGGGGTGGGGGGGGGATACTGTTGCTGTTACATTGATATGCCAGCCAAAGATAAGTGGTCTAGACCAAGAAACGTCATCCTCCAAGAGGAGCTATTATACATATATCTCTCAGTGAAGTTTTCATTTGCATTCTGCAAATGTAGGGATTTGCTCACAGGCCTGAGAAGCTGGTTTCTGTTACTGACACCTGTCCCATCTCTGGAGAGACTCACACAATTCCAGTATCTCCTGCCCCTGAAGAAGACTTGGTATGAGCATGTTAAGGAGAGAAGCGAAACCTTCCTAGACACTCTTCTGTAGTCCCAGCCTTGAGTTTGTGAACCCCAGAATCTGAAGGCCACCAGTGCCCCCAGCATTCTAACTTGGCATCTCTTCCTCAGCTGAGAGCTTCAAAGGGCTTCTGCTCTGCGTAAAATCGGCTCCCGGCCCAGGCTGATTCTGCTGGCTTCGCGTCTGTCAGTGTGTTCTAATCACTGTTATAAGTGTGGTTCTGTGGAACACCTTGTAAAATATTTTCCTATTGCTCCAGCAACATCTCCTGTCTAGACAATGTAATTATGAGCACAGAGCAAATAACTGAAGTGTATGCCGCCCCCAAGGGTTGCATAACTCCAGGAGTGGGGCTGGGGAGACAGAGGGAGGTGTGAATGCTGCTACAAAGTTATGTTAGTTACTTTTGTGTTGACCTGACCAGAAAATTGAGTGTACCAAAGGAATCTGAATAACTTTTAATTAAGAAGAAATGATCTGGAGCAAGCTGGTATTGTGTTGTTTTCTCAAACTCAGGGGATTAAAGACACCAATGGAATTCTTTCTAATCACATTTCCCCCTTGGCTTTAGAGGTGGTTTGTGGTCTTTGCTTTAGGTTCTTTTTTTTTTAAATCCACTTATTAATAATCTTTCCTCCCTGCAGCAGTATTTTGAAAATCAAACAGAACTCCAGAAGTGTAATTCTTTCCAACTAATATTTAAATTATGTTTGGTGAGTCCTTCTTGAGATCAGACCATAGTGTGTGTATTGGCATACTGAGTACCTCAGAATAAGAAGACAGTCCCTGCATCCAAGATGCTTAACTTGCAGGGAGGCAGATTGGTACACACTGTACGCATGCTTCAAAGCAGGCTCTGGTTTGGGTTTTAGTAGCGAGCCAATTTGTCATGGTCACAGGGGAAGGGTAGAGAAATTGTTGTGAATGGAATGAAGAGGGCCTAGGGAGGGGGTATAATGGACAGGTCACTGTAGAGTCACCTGTAGACAGCAGTCACAGGAGGAGTGAATGAGTGAAGTTTGGCTATTGTGATGTGTCAAATCTCCCATGTCTTAGGGCTCAGCTGTTTTAAAGGTTTGTTAGAAATTTCTGAATGGTCTTAAATGATATGATGAGGAATTTGGAGCTTAGTCATATCCTGGCACAGTGTTGAGAGTTCTGGGGGATGGATCCTGAAACCATTATATTTTTCCCTTGAGACAATAAGAGTAGTAACAATTTGGGAAATGGTTTGGTTGAAAAAAGCATTAAACCAGAGAAAGTAGCTAGCTAAGAGATAACCTCCTTAATAGTAGTGTTGGAAAAATCACAAGGGTTTTGATCTGGACTGGTGGATAGAAAAAAGGAGAACTCAAGGATAAGAAGGCATGGCCAAACTGGGCTCTCTGGCATGAGGTGAGGAGACTGGATTTTTGTGGTGTGGGTAAGGGGGAGGGGGTTCAGATGAAAGTACTAGAGAAGATGCTCTATGTGTCTATTATTACAGTGTTTGGAGTGCATAAGAGACCAAGGGAAAAGATGAGATTTGAGATAACTATTACAATTGAATCAGAACTTGCTTGTATAAACCAAGAGCATAGTCCTGTGTTTCAGACTTTCTCCTAAAACATCCATCAAGCTGCCAATGGTATATGAAATCTTTGTCAAAGAATACCACTTCCACACTCAGGTTGCTTTTGGCAGACCAGGTCCTTACTGACAGTTGACAGTTTCCCTGTGATGTGTGCCTCTCCATAAAGCCACTGACAACATGGTTGCTGGCTTGCCCTGGGAAGGAAAAAAGGGAGTTGGGGGGAGAGGAGTTGAGTAAGCTAAGAACCAGTGTTTGGTAACCGGATCTGGGAAGGAACATCTCATCAGTTCTACAACATTCTGCATTGTTCGAGAGGCAAGTCCCTAACCCAGCCCACTTATGAAGAGAGGTTATTACCTAAGACGTGCAGATCAAAGAGTAGACATTACTGGAGGCCACTGACAGACAGCTTCCCACTCTCAGGACACTAGAACCTTTATTTCAGCCATTGACCTAGACTGGAGGGATGAGGATGCATGTAAGGAAAGACTTCCCTGAAAAA
Organism: Tokudaia tokunoshimensis; assembly: GCA_036184795.1. Lineage (NCBI taxonomy): Eukaryota > Metazoa > Chordata > Mammalia > Rodentia > Muridae > Tokudaia > Tokudaia tokunoshimensis. The sequence continues at coordinate 11,659,289 of BTHU01000015.1, forward strand.
GGAATTCTGGTGATGGCCATAAGTTAGGGTGAGGGACAATGTGAAGTATATGCTGCAGCAAGCAAGAATATATGCAAAGTAAGAGAGGTAACCTCCGAGGAGCTGTGAATGCTACTGTGACTCTAGTCTGCTGCATAAGGCCTGAAGGACAGACATGGAGATGAGTTTTCTGCTTATCCATTGAGAAGCTATGACCACATGGGGGCAGCTGTGACAGTCCTACCTCATGTTTTGTTTGTATGGACACTCACAAAAGAGTGAGGTGGTTCAGAGTTAGAACAGTCTGGAAAACACTGAGACAAACTATGGGGCTGTGGAGAAATAGGTCTGATACAGAGTATAAAATTGAGGAAAACTGCCTGCTTACCTCTTAGGATAACTACTTCTTGTGTAATGAGATAATACCCACACATCACCCAGGTTCTGCGGTGGAAGACATTCTATAAACAGACATCTTTATTGTTGAGGAAGGAGCAGTGGGAAAGATTGAAGTGAGAAGTGCATCTGGATATCACAGGCACTGACTTCAAAGGGTCAGTTCAAGTAAATAAGTGGAGAGAGGAGAGCATTGCTGGTGGTTGGGATGAGTGTTGGTGTGAATGGTTGGGAGGGCAAGTGTGGCTTTTCCAGCTAATTTACTTATATTGAGCAGCTGTGCCTTTTAATCCTAGTTAAAAGAGGGCAACTGCTTACAAACAGAATACAGATTCTCCACCTTGGGAGAAGAAAACCTGGATTGTTCCCATTCCTTCTCCATCTTGCTGCATGACTTCTTCCTGCAGCCTTGGTTTGCTCCCCATTAACATGCAAAGGTTTAAATGAGGTAATGGTAATTCTGCTATGCCTGGTGTTAATGATTAATCAAAATGTTAGAAGCTTCTAATGCTTCTTGTATTACATGAGAAAAATAAGAACTCTGTCAGCGGCAAAGAACATAGTAACCAAAAGTCATTTTTTTCTTTTGCTTTGAGAATATTTAACACTGCAAATAAATGGTACACTTGAGCATAGACCCATTTATTGAACAGCCTAAAAGAAGGGTGACATGAGAGAGGGGAGACAGGCCAGAGCTGATATTTCTTTTCCCTGTTTATCTCCCATATTCTGTTTTCTGGTTTTCTTACCCCTTCCCTTCTAAGTTCAAACCCTCAGCCCTGATCCTATAAATCCTATGTTTTTCTGTTATAATTCCTATTTTTTTTTGTCCAATTAAAAACACCTAGGAATTAGCTGGGCTAGTGTAGTTGCAGTACTGAGAGAGTAAGGGCAGAGTTCAAGGCCACCCTGGGTTACAAAGTGAGACTCTGCTTCAAATCAGAACTACAGCAATACCAAATATAGTTAAATATGAAGTAAGTTCAAATTTTCTCTATTTGCGTATCTCTGACACCTAGGATTATCTATCCACTGGAGGAATGAAAGAAATTCCATTGAGAAGATGGGCTAAGAAACTGATGTATCAGGTTTGGGGTTGTTGTCTTTCCTATGGACAGCTCCCTGAACTTCCCATTCTTTCCTTCTGGGAATACTCTTCAGTATAAATCAAAGAGACAGGACATTTCTTTTCTCCTCTTGCAAATTAGTGACTGTGGAAACAGGCCTCTAATCCATACGAATCAGGATAAAAAACCTGTAGCCACAGAACTCTGAAAAGCAATTACAAACAGTTTTGAACTACCCAGGAGGCATACAGGCAGAGTCTAAGCAACCTTGAACCATGTCATTGAAATGCCATTAAAAAGTTACCTTCCCAATGTTTTAAAACTAAGAACAATAGAAAGAAGCTAATTTGGTATTGACATTCATGGGCATGCTCTTCTTTGTGATTGCTAGATTTGCATTTTGATCTGTGCTTCTGTGGAGAGGACCACAGTCTTTTTTGAGATTCTTCTTATAGTTGTCTATATAAGTGCTTAGTAGAGCAAGGTCCAAGATGTACCCCTTCTTCTGAGGAACATCAAGTTGGAAAAGGCAGGACACACAGGGTCTCTCTTCTTCCACTCTGGCAAGAAACAACAGCTTCTCCACAGAGAGTTTTTCAGTCATGAATAAAAAATTATTTTTTCTACCTCTCTGTTCTGTTAGAATCTTGAAATTTCTGTTATCACACCCTTAAATCAGTCATTGGAGTAAGAGAAAGGTGTGTTAGGTGCTGAAGGTGGGGTGTGGGTGCCTAGCAATTCTCCTGTCTCCCTCTCTGAGAGGATCCACAAGTTACTGAAGCAGTCATATACCCAGATGAAATAGTGTATAATGGACACCAGGTACTGCAGAGCCAAGCCTCCCTAAGTTTGTCTCAGTTGAGTCCAGTAGGGTAGGTAAGGAGACCTAACCTCTTCCCTCTCCTCTAAACTAAAGCGGGACTAAGGACAGCAGAGCAGATGTAGGCAGGCGTCCCTTCTGTTCTCCTACTTTGCCCGCTTTGGGTCTTTCTTCATCAAGAGAAAAGATTTGCCATTATTCATAACATAGGAGCTTAATATCATTTGAAAAAAAATGTATGTGTGCATGTATGTATGTATGTATACCTATATATTATATATATATGTAATATATGTATACACACATAATATATAGGTGTGCACATTTAATATATGTAACATATATATGTAACATAATATATGTATAATACACATACATACATATGTGTATAATACATATATTATACACATATGTATGCATGTGTATATATGAATACATATACATATGTACATACATATATGTGTATTATGTGGTGCACACATACAAGTAACATGTTCCACACACATTAGCTTTCTTTTGCTTCCCATTCAGTTTATTTATTTTCCTTTTTTCTTTTCATGGAAGATGGTAATTTCTTCTCAAATATCCTGGAGATATAACAAATACTAATGGGTAGCTAATCTTGAAAAGCCACTGAGTCCTGGAGCAGGGAAGGCAGGTAACGGGTCTGTGATGTGAGGAGAGGGGTCTTTGTCATCCCCTTGGATGACTTGGAGGTCTACTCTGTAACTCTCAGAGAAAGGGAGTCAGGTTAATGATGGCGATAGCAACGTGATGCCTTGCTCTAAGACAATGAAGCCCTATTGGCAAAAGATGCAGTATTTATTTCTTGACCAGGAAGTTACATATAAAATTGCTCAGATGAATGTGATATTATGCTCCAATTCAGACCAGAGAGGAAACACATAAAAGGTCTAAGGCATGATTTTAAAACCACTACGTGGTCACCTGAAGCACCAGTGGCTCTCTTTGGAACATTTAATGATGAGGACAAGCTTATTCTCACAAAATGTAACTTACAAACAAGAACTTTAAGTGACAAGTATCTCCTGATCTTTATGGTTTATATGCCAGGTATGGTGGGTCACTGTGGCCTGAGAAACTTCAAACAACATGAACATTTTCCTAGATGGGATGCCAAGGTAGGTGGATCACTGTGATTAGAGACAAGCCTGGTCTACATGAATTCAGGGCAGTCTGTTGTGCATTTGTGTGATAACTGCCATATGTGTTTTTCTGGTGACTGTCTCTTTCCTTTAATAGTAAATTAGAATTGTAAGCACCTAGGTCTCAGAAACAATGATTAGTTACGGCAAGTTCAATGTTGTTATGCAAGAATTGGAAGACTAGCAGTCTTTGTAGGGAAAAGATGAAATATATTGTCCCTGTCCTCAATCTGCTTAAGTGCTCATTTTGTACTATGAGATAAATATGCAACAAAAGAATTTTCTTATGAGATATAACTTGACAACCCATAAGTGAAAAATGGAAGAGAGAGCCTGCGGGAAAACTAGGCGATCTTGATTTAAGGCTGAGACATTCACAGATGTTTGACCGGGAAGAGGGAAGTGGCTCCTAGACTGAGAGGAAAAGTTTGCCAAAGAGATAAGACGATACAAACGTTTCGATACAAGTTGCTTAGGAAACCATCGCAGGGTCTCCTGGGTAACTGGAGTGTGCGCAGAGGGGAGACAGGAGCGCATGCTCACAGCCTGTGCAGACAGTCAGGACAGAATGTTTTGTTTATTTTGTTTGGCTAATTTGAGTCAACTATTTTAAAGCCTGGAGGCTTTGCACACCTTTTTGTTCTACCATGTGCAGCACAACATCTCGTGTGACAAGCACGTCGCTTCGTGCTCAGTGCAGGTTAAGTGCTTAACTAGTACTGGGTGGTATGTGGGACGGATTAGACCACTGAGAAAAGTACCACAGAGTCTTTGAACAAGTCCAGGTGAGAAGTATTGGCAGGAGAGGTTACACATAAAATTCTGAGTTATCACCTTCTTAGAGGCACAAGGTCACTCAAGATTTGCTCGAAAGGGTGTAAAGTCTGAAACAGAATTGCCTTGAGGTTTATAGATCTACCATCCTCAGAAAAGGTCAAGTTGTGTCACAAGTTGTGATGATAGGCAACAGGGGATTTTGTCACCCACACCCTGACTTTGCCTCTGGAGATCAGTGCCAAGAATGCCCTGGACTTGATCTTGATCCTGGGTGTGGCCCTGTCCACTCACTCATAATGACCAGGGAGGCGTGTTGACAAGGATGGGTGGATGCTGGAGGATCTCTGAGCTATTTCTTGGCAAGCTTGTGTGGGGAGGCGTTCCCCAAATGCCACAATCCTGTTATTTTTGAGCAGTGGACTAAACCCAGGTGCCCGATTGGACAAGACCACTTCCAATTTCTTCCAGATAAATATTTGGTTGCCAAGAAGTTATATTTAAAGGAGAAATACCTCCTTAGGAAGTTGCTGCCTAAGGATTCTTGCACACATGGAACCCACGCCTCCTGAGGAATGCCTGAGTGGACCCTAAATTTACTCAGTATTCAGTGTGTAATGCTAGGGCATCTGCTTTTCCTAGTGCCTAAGTCTGTTCCTCTGAATAGCAAGAAAATATTCGAGATAACGCATTTCTTCTGGAAAGTGCCGTTAGCCCTCCAGCATCAGAGTGGTGGTGTCAGGACAGGAACCTGAGGCACAGTGAGTGCCAGTGAAGACTTGGGGGCTCAGAGGAGAAAGCGGATCTCTGCAGAGCTGGTTCTTTCCCAGCAGCCCCAGAGTCTAGAATCTCGGGTTCTTGTTCCCTTGAGTTGCTCTCGCTTGCTGTCAATGTTGAATGTTGTTTTTCTCAGTCACCAGCAAGTGACTCTCTTCATGGGAAGAACGTTGCTCTACGTACCCCCTTTGTGGGATAAAACAAATGAGACTTAGCAATTAAATCTTATGCCAATTTTTGGATCATCTGTTATTATTAATATCCCAATTATGATCCACTATTCCTTGTCAAAGAACATAGAACAAATGAGAATAAAAATATTCAGAACAGGGGCTGATGAGATAACTCCGTGGTTAAGAGCACTGGTTGCTCTTCCAGAGGACCTGGGTTCAGTCACCCACATGGCAGCTCACAACTGTTTACAACTCCAGTTCCAGGGGATTCAACACCCTCAAACCAATGCAAGTGAAATAAAATTAAATAAATTATTTTTTTTAAATACACAAAAAGACCAGCAAGAGGCTGGGCAGAAAACAAAATCATAGGGAAAAGGACTTATTCCAACTTTTTGTTAGAAAAGTCAAAATGCTTTAGTCCTATTCACATATTCCTTATAACAATGTCTAGTTTCAAGATCATGTGCCATAGTCTGGATATGGTGGCACATGTCTATAATTCCAGCATTTGGGAGGCAAACACAGGTCTGCCACATCTTTAAGGTTACATATAGTCCCAAAGTGCTTAAAGTTGGGCCCTGTCTCGAACATGGTAACAGAACAAAGCAGGGCCGATCTCCAGGATTTCCCTAGATATCCTTCAACAAGGAGACAAATATTACTTTTGGTTTCATTCTGGATCCTTGACGCTTGAAATTATAATAATATTCACTGTACAGATCAGCTTAGATGTAGAAGGATATTCACAGGTTGGGATGAGCCCTGAGGCTGTATAGAGTTTATCCCTAAGAGAATCCTCCCTAGATATGGCATGAGGCTGAAAAATACTTGACAGAACATCAGCGTTCAGGATGTGTTTCTTCAGATGAATGGCAGAAAAATAAAAGTTAATTATGATATACTGAGATTCTTCCAAGATGCCATTATTATAGGTAAATGAGAATGAAAGATAAAAACTATGAATATTTAGGATGGGAAGGAATTCCCTTACTCCACAGTTTAAGGATGAAGAACCCGGATGGAGAATCTAGCATCAGGACTTGACACAGCCGAGGAGGTTGTCCACTTACTACATCTAGGATTTTGTTCTTTTCATGTCATGAGGAGACGGGAGCCTGCCCTCTGGATGTGTCCAAGGGATGACATATCACTTGGACAGATGGGAAATGTGGATTTAGAGAGTTGTCTTTTCATAAAGGAAAGTCTTATGTTGGTTGTCTTCTGCTTTCTCTATAGATTTTTATTTTCTCATAGAGCAAAGAGAATCAAGATACCTTTTAGAACTAAATTCTGACAGTTTCAAATTATTACTGTTGTCCTCTGGGAAAAATATCAATGCAATGATGTGAAATAAAGGTCCGGTGACTTTACAAGTAGTGAACCTATGGGGAGGAGCCAGTCTGTTCCCCCAGGAGCATTGAACTTAACTGGGTCTTAGCAGTGAACCCTCATACCTTTCTAAGCAGTCATTGCTGGGAGGAGCCTTTCTAAAACTATCATTCCATGTTGTGTCATTTTCAAATAACTTCCCTTTCTAATGCAGCATTTCTAAAATCCATGTAGTTACCCCGGCAGCTGCTGGGTGGCAGCAGACATGCTCCAGCCGTGAATAGGAAAAGTGCAGGAGGGCAAGGCTGCAAGATTCTCTGCACACTTACCTCTGTCCTGGAGGGACACACACACACACACACACACACACACACACACACACACACACACGCATGCATGCATATCATGCTCCAGTGATTAGGAAAAGTGCAGGAGGGCAAGGCTGCAAGATTCTCTGCACACTTACCTCTGTCCTGGAGGGACATACACACACACACACACACACACACACACACACACACACACACACGCATGCATATGTTTACTCACATACACATGGCAGAGATGAAATGATGGTTAATTTTGAATTTTATAAAGAAGTTGAGGCCACTTGATATGAAATAAGTGTCTAAACAGTAAATACTGGGACATTTTGAGTCTCTTTGTTGCTAGGCTGTGTAGGGTGTTTCCCACCACACTTAAACAGTATTTTAAAGAGATGGATTGTTTTCTTTACACATGAGTTCTCTGAGTTGCTTGAAAGGAGAGGCGCAGCCTTAGGCTCTAGTGTATAGAGTCAAGATGGTCCTGTTCTGTTGGCGCTGTGCATCTTTCAGCACTAGCTGACTCCTGACTCCATTTAGGGTGACAGCTGCTGCAGCTGCAGCTGTACACAGAATGGGTAAGTGAAGCTTGTCCGCATGCACATAGAGCACAGTGACCATCTTGCTCCTTGACTGAGGTCCCTCGTTGTTATCAGCTTTTACAGGAATCTAGCAGAAGGTAGCTGACTCTTCTGACAATTGTGCTTGCATTCTGTTTTGGTTTTTTGCAATTTTTTATTATATTTTTGAGAATTTCACACAACATATTCACCTAACATTGTTTCCTCTTCCTTAGTTAAAACCCATCAAGTCCAATTTGCATTGCCCATATAGTCCTGGAAATGTGACTTTCCATGGGACTGTGGTTGACCCACCAGGCATTACAGCCTCAAAGAAAACTGTCTCATTACTTCTCTACATTATTGACATATAAATCTTTTTTCCCAATCCTAATATTTGTGTTAGAAAAATTCCAGAGATAGGGGGGCCTTTAGAGACTATATAAGACCCAGATGAGCAAAGCAACTTAGGTAAAATAACAGTTACAGAGACACAAACAACTGTGATGCCCTGACTACTCAGGAAAATTCATGGGCTTGGATCACAAAGCCAAGTGGCTTCACATGCTGACTCTCATTTCTTGTCAGTCAATTCTCATCAGTGAAAACAGAAAATAATAACAGCTTTTCAGGGATGTTGAACAGTATAAACAGGTGCTCTATTGGAAAGCCTAATGATTTGCTCATATGCAGTCTCTTGAATTTGGTTTGGACTCTTGGTGAGATCATGTGTTTTACAGTTTACAGCACAGTTAGCCCTCCCCACCTGATACAAGAGTATAACTCAGTCCTTGATGGGAAAGCAGTGCAAACAGTCACTTCAGAATTTATTCACGTCACAGGCTAACCAAGTTATAGCATGCTTTTCCCATATGTAGTTTAAGCATCTATTATTATGTTTGGGATATGCTTTGACTTGTATTGCCAAACCTGTGTAATTAAGTGTTATATTATAGTGGGCTCCACAGCATTGGGCAATGAAATGAATTCTGGCCTTGTAATCAGCTGAATTTTGTGCCAACTCTACAAGGCCCCAGCTCTGTGATTGTATGTGAATTTCCTTTCAAATCCATAAAGTGATAGTTCAAAAAAGGAAAAATTGGTTATGACCAGTTTCCAGATTTCATTTGTGTGCCTTTTCTTCTGTCAAGGCACCCAAGACTTCTGCTGTCTGTATAAGTTTTCATGTTGAGTGCTGAGATCACTCTTCTAATCAAATCTGCTCAATAGTAGATGATTTAAGATGATTTCCCAACAACAGACCTCTCCTGCTCAAAGTTTTCTTTTTAAATTTATTGCCAGAGCTCAGTTAAGTCAAGTAGCCAGTTCAGATGCAGACGGACCTGGGAAACAGTACTGCCTCCTACAGGAAGGTGGCGCGAGAGACTCTTCTCTTAGATCAACAAGGAGGCTAATGACCTGGAATGGCATAATCACAGAATCAGTGAACAGGTTACCATTCAAAGCAGTCTTCCCTCTTCAGGCACACCGACAGGTGGTTGTCCAGTCTCAGAGGACTTCTGGTAAAATAGAGTCGACTTGGGGGAGACTGTAGTTGCCATGATTTTCCCTGAATGAAGTGGAAATCAGCTTCTCTACGTGTCCCCTCCCCCCTTTGTCTTCTGTATCTCCATGGAGTTAGGAATCAGGTCATAATTCAGTACCTGAGTCTGGGGGGTAACATGTGAAATATTCATTTTTCCTGGGCAAACGGTGAGATTGGAGAAGTATTAAGTATGTTGTTATATAAGGCATGTGGCAAATGCTGATAGTTGTGACCTGAATAGCACGGAAGGTGTGAAGGGGGCTGGACTCACTCACAGGAGGTTACAGGAAGCATTCTTCAAAGATCCAGAATTTGAAAAATGTTCATTCTCTCCTTCCTTTCAGTCCTCTTTGAGATGATTATTCTGGTAGAAAGTGACAGGGAACACATTCTGGGAGTCACAGAAAGACCAAGGACACTTGAGTTCTCAACCCAGGCTTATTATCATTGTCCCTGAACAAAGATGGATGGAGGACACAAACGGGATAGGTGGTTCTCACCTTGCTGTCCAATTGGTCTCTGTCTGTCTTTCTTTTCTCCATTGGTTAGCCTAGAAAAATAATAGCACTGTATCTTTCCTAAGTCTTGGGTTTCTTAAATTCAGTGTACCCCATTTTCCATGACATAGATCTTTATTGCGGGGGGCCCTTAGCTTGTGGTTGAAATGTTCACAGTTCTTAACTGGAAAACACTGTTGAGAAAAGCTACAAAAATTGTTAACATGCCCAGGCATATTAGAAGCTGCCCCCAAGGTCTTTCCATTGACCAGCACAAAGACGATGACGAAGGCACTATCTGCCCACTCTTATGTGGAAATCATGTTGTATTTGTCTAGAAGCCAGAAGGGAAAAAATATATGTTGAAAATGGCCTGATGACAGCCCATTTTTGAGACACAGATGCCTTGCCTTTCTTGGAAAAAATTCTTACAGTGGAAAGATTTTCATTGGTCTGAAATCTCTGCTAGAAGGGGATGAGCATTCCTCCTACCTAATTTAGCTAAACTGACAGTTTTCCTGTAGCTAATGGGAAACCGAGGGCTAATCACAGCCATTGGAGTGAAACATCTTAACATTGGGATATGAGATCCAGTTCATAAGTCTGGTCGCAGAAAAGATTCTTTTCTTTAAAATGCCCTAAAATGTAATTGTATGCCTTTAAACAGGATGCATTTCCAGGTAAAAGTCACTGTGGACTAGGGGGCTGGGGGGTGGTTTCTACATTTATGGAAGTTAAGCTTTGTGTGACTGAATTTTTGTTTTGTAAATGTTCTCACATGTACAGTATAGAGAGGGTTCTTCATTGAGGCATGAAACCTGATAGTATCACCCAGACTTCTCTAGGCCCAAGGTGTCTTAACCAGCTGTCCACTCAGGAAAGTACTTGAGGGAATCAATGTAAAATAAAAAAGAAAAGCCTTATTTTTAGCTCAGTTTCTATAGTTGATGTGGTCTCTTGGTCATGTCTTGGGGCCTGAAGTGAAACAGCTATGGATGAAGTGCTTGGTGAGGAAGTCTGCTCAGGTCGTGGTCACCAGAAAGCAAAAAAAAAGAAGGAACAAAGTTCAAGATGGTGCCTCTGTGATCTAACTTCATCTTACTGGGTCCATCTCCAGAAAGTTCTAGTATGTCCAAGCACTTCTATAGGCTACATCCAAACTTTTACCACAAGAGCCTCCAGAGAACACTTAGCATCCAGACCATAAGGCAGTGCACAGAGACTCTAGCATATTTTTGCTTAGATTTGATCACTATTGTAATTTCCTCTTTGAAGAAAGAATACTACATTTTCTCAAGAATATACCTGGAAAATTTAGTGAATATTGTATGTAGAAAACTGAAGTCATAGTTGACTCTTACAATCATGGCCCATAAGCAGGAAATTTATCAAATATGTGCTAAGGTGAAGGTGTTGTATGCATGTTTGTGTTTTTATAACCCCAAGAAGGAAAGAACAGAAGACCTGTCACCCTTGGGGGAGATCCTGGACCTTTTCCTTATTGGCTGTACTCCTCCAAATCAGCCTTGTTCTTGAAAACTTGGCTAAGACATGAGGCAGCATGCATAGAAATACTGTTTGAAGCCAAGTTTAAACACGTTCTTTAAATACAACAAGCATGCACAGAACGTGAATGTATCTAAGTCGCTACTTCACTTGTTGATGTGCTGTGGACCCAAGTGACCCAGCCTCTGCTAGTAATGATGCCTGATGTAATTGCAGAGATAATTTAGGAATATGGAAAAGTCTGCTGTGAGGTACTATGTGATTATGGCAGTTGAGATGAGTCCATACTCTGACAACAATTACCTATGATCCACCTAAGAAACAGGGTGACAAATAGGTGATTGGAATTTGATGAACTTGGTCAGTAGAAAGGGCTTCTCTACCTGGAACATGGGGTGAGAATAAATCCATATGGTGAGAAAAGATAGAGAATCTCAGAAAATGGTGAGCTGATGGTGTTTCTTATGATGGAGACTCACTGGTTGATAAAAGTTTAAAAAAATGGGAGGGATTTGAAAAGGCAGTATAGAATATTAATTGGCATAATTTCCTTCTTTCTTCTGTCCTTCCTTCCTTCCTTCCTTCCTTCTTCCTTCTTTCCCCATCTCCCCCTTTAGAGAAATACAATTATTTTGGTAGTTATGAGAGTTGGAGGGCATTTTATTTAGATAATCATAGGGGGTCTTGGAAATCTTCCTAGAGGAAGTAAGTTTTAGATATTGGAGAAGGACTTCCAAGTGGAGGGAAAGATAAATGCTGTTCCAATAAAGACTGTTGAAAGCATCTGTGGAGTAGATAAGATATGAATGCTAGGAGGAATATTTGTGTGGAAAATAGCATAGGGGAGAGTCCGGGAAAGTGGGTGATCTGGGAAGCCACCATGGTAGAAAGGTACTCAGGACTGAGAGTCTGACCTCTTAATAGAAATAGCATGGTGGTGGACTGGTGGCCTTATTGGAGAGACCTACCCCAGATCTTGACTTCATGCTGGAAGTGCAGGTAAGAATAAGAATTTTAGAAGAGAAAAGGCTCAAAAAATGTTAAAATAAATTATGACTGAAATTCTGGGATGGAAGCAAAATACTTTTGGGAGGGATGTATCAACAGGAGAAACTGGCCCAAGGGAATTGCGCTGGATTCCATGATGAGTAACAATGGCGCAACAGACATAAACAAATCATACCATAAAATCATTCCAAGAATGAAGTTTCTTAGTTATGGTCTCAGGATTCCCCTCTCTTTACTTGAAAACTGAAACTATAATACAACTGTTCAGATACTGGCTCAAGATCTCTTTGAAGAACTGATGTCTAAACGGCTCTGTTTGGGACAACTTAGGAGGCCATGAGTATTCACTGCAAAGTGTAAAGACCAGACACTCTTAACAGTTTCCAGTCTTTTCCTTGGCTTGGCTCATGGCTCTTCTAAGTAAAACATTTGTGATTATTTATGATGACAGGCCTGACACTCTGCCTGGAATGTATACCTGCCCCCTGAAGCAAGCTACTTCCTTGGAAGAGACCAAGGGAGGCAAGCTTTCACCAAAACAGCTAATTTTAATTTCTTTATCTTTCTTTTGGTTCTTGGGTAAAATTGGTGATTGCTGGACCACATCTATATTTTTAATGACCCCACATGCTCCAGAGATGAATCATGGAAGTTTCCTCGCCTTGCCTCTCTTATTACTTCATTTCTAACTCCATTTCTGTCTCCACTGTAATTGCAGCATTGGGTGAGACACTGCTTGAGGAGGAATTAGCTGAACGGTGGTGGTTTGGCAACAGAAGGGTAGAAAGGAAGCAACAGGGAACAGAAGGTCTGTGTGAAATGTGTAGTGTGTGGCTTTCTGCCCAACAAAGGCCACTTCCCCTACCATTTCCAGCTCTCCCAAGGCTTTTAAAGAATTAGGCATGAGATGGAGGTAAGTTCATATGCAATACTTACACAGTCATAATTACCAGCTATGAATGAAGAACCTTAAATGTACACATATAAACACATAGCATCTCATACTCCAAGGTCCCAGGGGAATTTCAAAACCACATGCATATTTCAAGGAAACAGTATATCCAAGAGAGGGTGGGGGGATGGTGGGAGGGTATTTACATGGTCTGATAGGTGTCAGAATAACCACACATGGTAAGGATGAAGGAAAATATAGAGCACTACTGAATTTGAAGTCATATTCTACATGTTAAAGTGCATTTTTCATTAATGACTCAAGCCTCCACAAAAAATGTATCCCTCATTAGAATTTTGTAGTGGGTACACATTTGTGGGGCACAGGAGAATCCATGGAGGTTTGTGATCTTTAAGTTTGGGACATGAATTCATCAATTAATCAGATATATTGGAAAACATATATAGTCAGCTTCAAGACACAGCACCTGCAGAAACAAATGAGGAGCAGGATGGAGAGGAGCAGTCCATGGATGGAGTGCACACCACAGCTTCACTGTCTAAGCCCCTTATTCTAGCTGACATGCTCACTATAGAACCTTCACTATCTCCTAACGTCCCCTGGGCCCCTACTTATGAACTCTAATTTTTACAAGTTTTCTGGTTGCAGGGATGTAACCTGAGGGTATTGTGCACACTCTATAATCACACTTTGCAAAAATCACACTATGAAAGTCTGATGAGTTGGCCTTTCACATTTTCTTTCCCTTTGTCCTTTGTAGAAAGAGAGGTGGAGCTCTGTTGTCAACTTCAGTCATGGTACAGTCAGTGTTCTCAGGAAGACCGTCCAGAGGATGAAATAAGATTCAATGAAGTAAACCAGAAATCAGGATGTATTGGAGGTCAAGGATGTTCTTCTAGTCTGGATGTCAGTAAAATTTACCACCAAAGGAGATGATACTAAATATATTAGACCATGCCCTACCAGTTGCATGGGCACTAAAGCCTACTGTACAAAAGTAACTATAAACAAAGTGCCAATCAATAAGGCATCAATGTTCCAGTAAAGTTTTATTTAAAACAGACAATAAGCTAATGGTAGCCTGTGGGCCCTATTCTACCATCTTCTCCTTGGTCTAGGGCACTTCTCTAGAGAGGCCTTATCCTGTTCTGTTCAAAATGCTACATGGGCATGAGACAGTTAGTGGTAGAGATAGCAGCCAGTACATCTTCATATTTCAGGAATGAGAGAGTAATTAATAATATATCTTATGACAAAGTTAGGGTGCAAAAAGAGGAAGGCATGGCCTAAAGGTTGACTATTACCTTTGGTGTTAGGTAGATTTGCTCTCAATTATAGGTCTACTTCCTAGGAATCTTATAAACTTGTGCAAAGTATTTGACATTCCTCTCCCTTCCCTCCCTTCCCCTCCTCTTCCCTTCCTTACTCTCCCTTCCCCTCCTCTTCTCTTCCTTTCTCTTCTCTTTTCTTTCCTATCTTTTAGAGTCTCACTGTGAAGTCCAAGACAGCCTTGAACTTGTGATCCTCCTGTCTCAGCCTCCCAAGTCTTGAGATTATAGGCAGGCACCATCCTCTCTGGCTCGAGTAGATTTTCTACATCTGTCAAAACAGCCATAATTTTTTCTGTGGTTGGATCACATCAAGGATTGGATTCTCTGACATGTATGAACAACTTAACACAGTGTCTTTCATACATTCTTTAGAGATCATAGGAAACCTTACTGACGAGCAAGCAAAACCAAGTGAGTTCTGCCTCCAGGAAGCGAAGTGGCTTGGTGGGGATGTGTCATAAACTGACTCACTAGAGAGGCACAGTGCTGCTTCCAATCCAGTTTGTGTCTGTCGGGAGCTTTACACCAGCCTGTAGGCTACAAATGTGATTTCAGAACGATGATTATTTCCTGACCAGCACCTGTGGACAACTATAGAGGGGAGAAAATGGATGAAAGGGCAGCCAGGACCTGGTCCTTCAGAAGGGTAGAGGGGAGAATGGAAGAAGTCACTAAGTAAGGCATTAGAATCTTCTGGTAGATTGAAGGTCTGTATCCAGAAGAACCATAAGTGGATGTGTAGCCTTTCCCAAGTCCTCTGCAGCTTGGTGCCAGGGTGCCTATTTCAGATCTAAAAGGCTAGTCATAGTCCTAGACTATCTCTTTCACTACCCAGGGATTCCTGGTAGCATACATCTCACACAAGTACTACACAGGACACTTGGAGTGCTGGACCAGGTCCTACTGGAATTTGGTTCTTCTTATGCAAGGGAAAGTGCTTTTAAAGGTCTGGTGTTACAAATGAGAGAAAGCTCAATTCACTCAACTCACCTCAATAGTAACACATGAAGAACTTCTCTTTCTTTTTTGTGCCTCCTATCCACGTTTTCCATCTCTTCCCGTCTAATGTCAAGTTTAAATCAATCACAGAACACCTTTTGCATGGTCTTGCATGGGGCCAAAGAAAGGCATGCATCTAACTAGAGCTAACTGGAGAACCATGTGGCTTTTTTGGATCTCCCTTAGAAGAAGCTGAGGATGGGAGGGGCTTCAGGACTGCTGTAAAGCAGAGACTTATAGTGACTGTTTGTTTTGTTTGTTTGTTTGTTTTACTGACTTAGGAAGCAGCAGATCAGCATCTTGGATTCAGTAACAGGAACATGATGCTATCTGTATCCTAGGGAGGCAACACTGATGAATAGAAGCAGTATGAGCCGCAGAGAGTGTTTGTTGCTTCCCCATCCCCCACTTCCTACCCCCCTCTATTTAACTAAAATCATGTTCATTATGGATCTTCTTTTCCCTGAAAAGTTGTGTTTCAAAAGAGATATGTAGCCCTAGGAATCAGTGATGCCCAAGAATCTGGTGTCCAGCTCCTTCCCTGTTCAGTTACTGTCAGAGGCTTAAGGTATCAATTCAGCACTACAGGGGTCCTACAATAGGATTTGGTACAAACCAAATACATTAAATACATTAACGTGGGCAACATATCATGAGGTTGTTGTTAATTTACCTTTATCTTGCAAATGAGAAAACTGATGGACACAGAGGTTGTTGTTAGTCTAAAGCAAACAAGCAAGCAAACAACTGCAGGAACAACGAACCACGCACCGCTAACAATTGGTAGAGCTAGGCTTGAACTCAAGCGTCTAGGTCCCAAATCTGTGTTGCTAGTCAGTATGCAACATTACTTCTCACCTAAGTGAAAGTCTCCTAGTTAGTGAGACATTTTAGTTACTGTTTTCTCTTAATGGGAGGATATTCTACATCACTGGCTCTGCATGAGAAACCTGGTATAATTTCATGGGTAGTGCTATCATGGCAAAAAACATGGATAAAATGTAGAGACTACAAAACAGCAAGAGAGTATAGCTTAGATTAAGACTTAGCTGTTGGGCCAACAAGCCCACAAGCTGTGTTTATGTGTGTGTGTGTGTGTTTTTTCTATGTGCATGTGTACACTTGTGTGTGTGTGTGTGTGTGTGTGTGTGTGTGTGTGTGTGAAAAAGAGATAGAGACAAAGACAGAGACATTGAGATTTTTGATATCTTAATTATATGGTATAATTTTGCAAATATAAAATCAAGGGGTAATTAGCATTTTTCACCTTTTTAAGTTTCTGAATGCAAGCCAAGCTCTTTTAGCCTGGCTTCCAGTGCTGTTTGTTTGCAGGACAAATGCATTCTGTCCCCAATGAGTGAACTTTCTTAGTTTGAGCTGTTTTCCAGCACAGACATCTGCTAGCCTCACTGTTTCTCCTTCCATCCCAGGGCCAAACTATTGCCCAGGGAAGACACCCACAGTTTTTAAATGGGTACAAACACAGGCTCGGTGAGCCTTCTAACCCAGGGAAATGTCAAGAGACATCAAAACGCTGTCCAAACACATGAAGCAGGAAGCGTGGAATTTTTGGTGTCAGCCTGTGGATGCAGTGTGTTATTTTGGGTGGTGGGTCATCCGGGAGCTTGTGAGGTCATATCTTGTGGGCGTTTGCCTGTCCTTTCAACAAGCTAGGCCGTTGTTGGCTCATGCTTCCACATTCTCTTCAAATAGTGTATCTGTCTGGACATGCAGCTAAGAATTCAGAAAGAGTCGGGGAGAGGGCGCTACGGGCAAGGTCAGACATCTTTTGTTTGCTCCCCCCCCTTCTTTCTTGTCTGCTCTTTCCTTAGTATTTCTCCCTCCCTCCCTCCACTTCTCTCCCTCCCTCCCTCCCTCCCTCCCTCCCTCCCTCCCTTCCTCCCTCCCTCCCTCCTTCTTCCTTTCCTCCCATTTCCCCCTTTTTTGGCCTTTCCCATCTTTTCCCCCCTATCTTGGAGAGCTTCTTCAATGAGGTGATATTTCTGGCTTCTCTACAGAATCACCTGGAGCACTTGACGGCCCACTTTTTCCCACCTCTCTGTTTTGGTTCCTCTGAGTAGGTGCACACAGCTGGCTCTTCTCTTTTTGAGTAAAACCACAATCTGCTCAGCGAATCACTGCTTTTCATTTTGCTGGCTGGAGGGGGAAGGAGCAGATAGGCAAGTGAAGGCTGCGTGGCGGGGCATGGGACGATAATGACAGACTTGCTGATAATTAATATTTTCTGTCTCTGAATAGTGAAAGTCCTGTCCAAGTCCTCCAGCCAAACTCAAGGTAAACTCTTGGTGTGTGGGTTTAAGTTCTCTGGAGCCTGGCATGCTGGGGCTGGCTCAGAACGAGTGATGCCGTGCGTGTGGAATTTGTGGTTCTCTTTTATTGTTATTACAGAGTAAACCGTGCATATCTAAAAAGGAAACTTTAAATCAACCCACTCTCAAGGTAAATTTGTGTACTGGGTCTTAGTGACCTAGCCCATAATTTAAATTACCAGAAAGTTTATATATTAATTATTAAAGGATTTGGGATTCTCTGGCCGCATGTTTTCATTTTGACAAAACCCTCTGCATTTTGTGCTTTCTGTTTCTGCCAGTTTTCTAATGCAATCAGGTGGCTCAGAACTGAGTGACTGGTAACAGCTTCCAGACCCATTTGGGCGGCTTTCAGCTTTGCCAGAGTTTAGGATGCAAATGCCTCCCACATGGCTTTCAGGTTCTAGTTGGTTATTTTCTTTCAAAAAGCCAACACAGCTTTTCTTATCGTTCATAGAAATTAACAAATAAAGCAAGATTTTTTTACAATATGATTTGGGGGACGCTTGACACTGTAAAATTAGAGTGCTTTGCTTTTTAACGACTGCTTTAATGGGGAGTAGCTGAATGTAGCTGCAATTTACCTACTATGAAGCAGAAGTTTTCAACAGTTCCCTTATAAACAACAGTGGGTGGGAGGGGTGGGTTTCCGAAAGCCAAGAGAGAAGGCTGAGTGGGGGAGTGGTCACCATGCCCAAGCCTGCCGCTCATTTTGTGAAGTTATGAACACCAAGGGTGGCAGGACATCATCACCTCAGGGTTTGTTTAAGTCCTCACTGTAACTCTAAGATGGAAAATTATTATCTCTTTTTTAAAAGGAGGAAAAAGCCAGACATGGGTGCCTAAATTCCTTGTGTAGGTCAGAGAACTGTAAGGTTGAGGCAGGATTAAAACCTGAATCTTGGTTCAGATCTGGGAAGATGCAACTGGGATATGGCCAGCAACCCAGATCGCTCTGTAGCTACAGTAAGCAAAAAGCAAGGTGTTTGGGGGCAGCTTCTCCTGTGACTGCCTTGTACCTAAGCCAGAAGCAGGCCAAAGGCATTGAATAAAGCCACATGCTACAAGATGTGACTGTAGCGTAGCTCTGCCCAGGTCCCAGAGCTTGGGCTAATGTTTCTCCATTGATGTTGGAAAAGTTTGCCTGCCCTGTTCCTTCTGCTCCCACACCCTTTCTTTCCCTTTCAGATATCTCTCTTGTTCTTAAACTTCATCAGTTTCCTCCAGTACTAAGTTCAAAGGATGTTCCACATGGTTTGGAGAAGTATTGGACTCTGGCTCAGGAATAATCTTAGTTATCTCATGGGGTCTGGAAGACCGGGACCTATGGCCAATGAACCCTTGATGTGAAACATCTCATTCTAGAGACACTGTGCAGTCTCTCTGGATGTCAGAGGCGGAAAGGCCCTCTGAGGACATCTGTCTTGATGTTTTCCACATACTCATACATAGAAGACGGCTTCAAGTTGATGAGGCAGATCACACTGCACAAGATTCAACAGGCCCTTTACCTATGTGCTATTTTGAGATTACTAGGCAGGTATGCACTATGACAATCTAAAACAGAGATGTTTCCTGAAATTTTTACAGCATGCAGTTCTTTCTTTAGAGCCCATCTTGAATAGCTATGACAACAACAGCAAATCCACGTTATTCTTGTAACAATTCTTTAGGGCAGGCATTAACTCCATTTTCCCCTCCAAATCAGAGGTCAATTCATTTGCCCCAGGTCCTACATTTCTAATAGTGTATTTAGAGTCTGTTTGGAATTCCAGTTTATGCCTGTTGGCTGTGATGATGACACATTCCTCTTAGGCAATTTGGCTGGGGATGATCTCCATCAGTGCTTCTGTGACATTCCATGTGTGGCCATTGTCCCAACATTCCTGCCTTGGTGTTATAGGAACTTAGCAGATACTGTCTGCCATTCTTGACTTCCCTGAGTGTGGCTTCTGGCGCTTCTCTTGACTCCATGGTACAGTTGGCTCCTTGCTTACTCTGCTGAGGGCACATTAGCTTTTGATGTTTCATATCAAGCAGCATAGCTTATGTTTGGATCATGGTCTTTGTTATCTCCTCTGCTTACAATACTGTTTCTTGGGATTAAGCTCTCATTCTTTAGATTTCTGATCAAATGGCATCTTACCAGAACTTTTATCATCCTGTAGAAATAGTTGTTTCTTCTGTTACAGAAATCCTTTTGATTGATTTACAATGTTTTATTTCTTTATATTCAATTTTTCGTTTTAAAGATTTCTCATATTTTCATTTATTCATTTGTGTGTGTGTGTATGTGTATGTGTGAATATGCATTGTATGTGGGTGTGTGGGTGCCACAGTGCCCTGTGTATGTCATAGGAGAACTTGTGGGAGTCAGGGTTTTTTTTTAAATATTCATTTTATGTACATGAGTGCTCTGTCTTGGAAGAGGGTATCAAATTCTATTATAGATGGTTATGTGCCAGCATGTGGCTGCTGGGAATTGTACTCAGGACCTCTGGAAGAGCAGTCAGTGCTTTTAACTATTAAGCTATTTATCTAGTTCCATAGAAGTCTATTCTTTATGTCTACTGTGTTGGTCCTGGGGATCAAACTAAGGTCCATGGTCTTGGCAGCAGGTGATTTTATCCAATGAGCTATCTGACTTGAACTCTACTGCATTTTATATATGTTTATTCTTACTTTCCCCAATAACCATAAAGTAAGAACTAGGTCTTGGTTTGATTTCCAACTCTATTGCCAGTGTTTTAAACATAGTTTTCCCAGAAGAGGGCCTCAGGAAATACATACTGAAAGCATCTGTGTGAATGAATCTAGGGCCTGGGATATATAAGACTTAGAAACACTACATGAGAATTGAGACCTAGGGGAATAGGTTAGTAGAAGACATCAGGTCAAGTGTGAAAGATAGTTGTGTATAAGTGGAAGTAGAGGTGCATTGTAATCTCTGGTCAAAGACAGAATACTTCTTTTGCTACAGAGTAAGTATGCAGAGTTCAACCACTGGCAACAATGTGGCTGTGATGGACAGAGAGGTGATGGCTGCCTGGTTGCTGGTGTTTACTATGTTGTGCGATTACCTACTAAGAAAGCAGGCTTTGTCTTTTTCATAGGTATTGGAATGATCCCTGCAAGCCTATGATGGCTCTACTTTTTACTTAGGCCAACTTAAATAGTTGAGCTTTGAGGATTGTATATAGCTATGAAGACTAACAGTGGCTTCATTTGTTAGTAAGAAGTCGGGGCTGACTGATCGCTGGGGACATCAGGGTCTCTGCTTTCCTTCATCTTTCCACTCTGCTGTCCTTTATGCAAAGCCCAGGGCCTTCACACTATGTCTCACACTGAGACTGTGCTTCCTACAAAAGAAAGGAGAAGGTGAAAGAAAACCAAAGCATTTTTAAGATGAAAGTTGCCCTCTTTTGTCATGGAGCATTATATTTGGGAAGTCCTCCTGCCTCTTGCAGTTCAGACAGTGTCCTGGGGCAGCCTCTGCAGAGCATGCATAGCTGACTCTTTTTGGTTTCATATGAAGGTGGCCAAAAAGAAGAATGTGAACATGGCATCTGTTGCTTTTGTTGAAGATCCTGAGATAATATGGTCTGCAAAAACCACAGCACATTCATAATGAGTGATTGAAAATTCAAGAAGAATTAACATCTAGGACCTTGAACACACTAGACAGGTGTCCTACTCCTGAGCTACATTCTACAGCGTAAACTCACAAAGCAGAACTCAAATGTCTTTCTCTTTTAATATCTTGCCTTAAATGTAAGACAAGGTTTGTTAAGAAAGTGATTTTAGATGAAAATGGGTGTAGAGGGTACCAATAGCTGACAACTGAGTCCATGGTGGTCATATATGACTTTAGCACGGGGGAAGTTAGTGTTTTTGATCTTAAGTAGTATTTTAAAAGGTATCAGAAAAAGTGAGGTGTATGTTTGTGTGTGTGTGCGTGTGTGTGTGTGTGTGTGTGTGTGTGTGTGTAAGAGAGAGGGAGACAGGCAGAAAGACAGAGTAACAGACACACAGAAGAGACTCAGAGAATTCTGTGTGTAAAGTGTGAGTGTGTGTAAGAATCTGTGTGAATACCTATGGAAGCACATCTGTTTGTGTGAGCTTTCATGAGGATATGTGTGTGTGTGCTTGAGAAAGTATATGCCAGAATGTGTGTGCATATGTGTGTGAGTATATGAAATCATATGTTTGTGTATGGGAGATATGTGTTTGAGTGTGTAGACACCCAAACTGCAGCTAAATAATAAAAGTAGTTCTCACAGTGTTTGGATTTGGATCAATCATGTGGATGCTTTGAGTTTTCAAGTGGGTAACACATTGCATGTAAGAAGCAGATGCTATCTGTGATAAACTAAGAGCAGTGCCTATACATTCTGATGAGTTATTTCTGGAATGTGGAGTGAAACTTCTGCAAGGAGCAAGGGTGACTCCAAAGGTCAGCATACATCTCCAGGAAAGGAAGGCTCCGGAAGCATGAGGGGTAAGCTGGTTAAGTAGTGTGTTTAAGGGGTAGTTTGCTCAAACCAATCAGTCTTTTGATCAAGAATTCCAAGTAATTGAAGCAAATTTGCTAGTGATGGTGGGGCTTTGGTTACTCTATGTTGCAGTGTCTCCCTCTGTCTTTTCTGTTCCCACCACAGGTAGGCAGGTGGGGTGGGGTCTTCTTAGGCTCAACTGTAGGCCAACAAAACAAAACAAAACAAAAACAAAATGCAGCTTAGTGGACTCCCTTATCCTGCAAAAACAAATTGCCCCAAGGAATTACCCAGCAGTTATCAGATCTATTCATAAGCCACTGATTCATGCCAAATACTCTGAATTTTGAAACAAAAAAGACCTAAAAAGATTTTGAAAGCGATTTATTTCAGCTTGTCATATGGTAGTTAGGTTTGAAGGTGGCTGTATGTGAATCTGAGCGTATTCTAACTTTTTTTCAGAAAATTTTTCCTGTATAGTTCAGTAAAATGTTACATCTCACCAGCTGAGTCTGGGTGCTGACACAACTCTGATTGGACCTTTAGCAAGTCTGGGGCCCAAGTGATGGGAAACACACTCCACCTGCATTTCTTCCCCTTGGCTGTCTCCACCTGTTTGCCCCACAGGCATCTCCAACTCAGTGTGTCACCTTTTCCCAGCTTCTGTTGCCCCAGCAACTTGCCCTTCTTCTGGAGACCTTTATTTATGACGATGGCCTCATTATCATCCCAATTATGCAGGCCTGAACAATCAGTCATCTCTGAAGTATTTCTCTTCTTCCTTTCAACCTAATCAGGTTGTCAAATAATGTCAAGTCTCTCTTTGCCTTACTTTTTAAAACTACTCCCTTTGATACCTCCTGCTGGGCAGACTCCCAATATCTACCTTTATGAAGGCTGACTTCAGTGGTTGCCAAGGTTTCCTGCTTTGTGCTTCTACTGGAGGTTAAGAGTTTGACAGTGGCTATGAGGTACTGACTCACTTTCAGTCCTTTACCAATTAGTACTGAGACACTCCTTTGCATTGTCTTTCCTTTGCTTCTTTTTATCTGAGAGGAAGACAAGGGTAGTTTGTGCTCCATAGGATTTCGAGGTTGTAGGCTTTTAACTGATGCCTGCATCTACACACTAAAGTAAATATGAAGCACCATGAAATTTGAAGAACATCCTGACTTAAGTCTCTCTACTGGCTTCACATCCATTCAATTTAACACAATCAGATTATCTTCTTAAAATACCGCCTGATCATCTCATCTCTGCTCAGAAGTTTTTAGTGATGCCTCATTATCGACTTAGAGTCCACAAACTGGATTACAGACTATCTCAGGTAACAGAATTGTCATAGCAGCTGTGAGAAACTGAAGGATAGGCACAGTGTATGTACCCAGAGCCTACAGTTTGATTGGCAAATAGTTAACATTTTGGAAGGTTCTTTTTGAGTTTAGATCCTCTAGTTTAAGTACAGTTGAATTAAAAAAAAATCTTAGTGACAAAATTAGAGATAGCAAGTAAATCTTGTGTCTATGTCAAGTAACACTGGTCCTATAGTGGTGGGAATATTCCAATGTCCAAAGTGTGAGAAACATTAATGTGCAACTTTATAGCTTGATGTACAAGACTTTTGCAATATGGATCCAACCTACTTTTCTAGTTTTTCCATTCCTGGATTCCTGTTACATAATTTATAACCTTATTAAATAGACATGCTGATGCTCCCATATGTGTCTCATCTTTCCTCTGTCAAAGTGGAATTATAGACCCTCCCTTTTGACCTCTTATGAATCACTTAATCATGTCCCCATTACACATTCATCCATGCCATGCAGTCCAAGAGTTGCCGATTAACTGACAAAGGGTGACAAAGAGAAGGAAAGAAGATAACTTGAAGATGTTTTCCCCGAAGACATTAATGTAGAAATATTTTCTTAAACTTTGTTAAGAATAAATAAAACAAATAAATAAACATATTTGCTATTAACGAAACCAGCAACTAAATGAATATATATTAATAGACCATTTGTTTCTTACAGAAGGAATAACACCTTATAAATAAAAAATATCCCACACATAATTCCAGAGCAGATACAGTCATGTTTATGGTGAACTTTTGTAAGTCCAAAAGGAGTCTTGGGAGAAAGGCTGGGACTAAGTCAGGAAATCCTCTTTTAAAATTGTGAGGATGAGACCTGCTGTTGGAGTACCTCACAATTCCCTACACTGGTAAACTTTCTGACATCTTGTGAATGAATTCCAGGAGAATTGAGTTGGAAAATTTTGGAAGGACAGTTATTAACCCTTTCCTAACTTCTACAAGTCAGCACCACACTTCCATCATCCAACAAAGCAGAAATAGTAATGACAGTATGAGAACCAAATATGACGACTTAATTACTTCATAACGGTTCCCTTATTTGTGAGATGGAATAGTAATGTGTTTCTTCACTTGGTTGGTACATGGAAGTTCAGTGGGGAGTCCATGCAGGGTATGGATTTATAAGACCTCAGGAACATGATATCCAAGAGGTGCGGCCATCTTTATTTCATGATCATCAGTGCTGAGTATGCTCTACATCAGTGGACAGACAGGTCATGTTGATAGCAGCAATAGTAGCATTTTGGTGTTGTGTGAAACTGATTTTGTGATTTAGTAACAACATCTTTGCAACTTCTCAGAAAATTCTTTTTCCTAGGGCTGGCCTGTGTTTATGAAAGCAGAATCTTATAACTATCATTTGTTTATGCAGTGCTTTGTTTGTTTCAAGTATTGACTGTATTAATTCCTGAAAACAGCCTTGAATACTAAACAGACATGAGCCATGACTCCCAGTTGGAACAGACACAGAGAAGCTGGGGCCCTGCTTTCTGGTCGTAGTCACAGAATGTACCTGATGATTGTAGAAAACTCCCTTAGAATTGTTGAAGAGACCCTAAAAAGTTCTGGCCCACTCTTTACTTCTGCCTTCCAATGACTGTTACAAAGGCAGGTCACAGGGCCACACATGTGGCCTATTTCTAGTTCTCTCCATTATAAGCAGCATGCAAGCAGGGTTGGGACTTGGTAACTCCTTCTTGAAGTCACTTTTCAGAGATGCAAAACTATCCTTCATGTGTAATGGGGACATGATTAAGTGATTCAGAAGAGGTAAAAAGGGAGGTTCTGTAATTCCACTCTGACAGAGGAAAGATGAGACACATATGGGATCATCAGCATGTCTATTTATCGAGACAGAGATGCCTTGATGATTTTGAGTATGAGAGAAAATATGCAATCTCTTTAAACCTTTCTAGTCGGGCACTGTGGCACATGCCTTTGATCCCACACTCGGGGGCAGAGGCAGCAAAGCTCTGTGAGATTTGCCAACCTGGTCTACAAAGCACATCTAGGGCAGTCAGGGCTGGTTATACTGAGAAACCCTGGCTTGAAAAAACCAAAAAAAAAAAATTAAACTTAAAAAATAATTATCAATGAAGGAACTCAGGCAAGTACTTAAAACTTAAGGGACTGCAGCATTTAAACAAATAGGAATACTGATTATCTATGCATGATGGGCTTAGATGTAACTTTTCTTTTGGTTTTCTTTTTATACTGATTTTGAGCATTGTTCCTATTCTCCCTTCCTACGACCCATTATGCTTCATGTGATAACAGCATACCATGAGTTATATTGAGTTAACAAGCATACCATGCCTCACATTTGGCTTTGTTTCTGTGTTTCCGCTTACTTTGGAAATTTTGGAAACATCCTTTTGCCTCCCTGATTTGTCCTCTGTAAGGTAGAAATAATAATGAGGCTGGAGAGATGGTTCAGTGGTTAGAGCACTTGTTGCTTTCACAGAGGACCTTGGTTCAGCTTCCAGCACCTACATGATGGCTTATAACTCTAATTCCAGGGGACCTGTCACCTTCTTTGGGCTTCCATGGGTACCAGGAATATGTCCATATAGATATATACAGGAGGGCAGAGCACTCATACACATATACTAGAAATAAATCTTGAAAAAGGAAATAACAAGAGTTCACAGCTCTTTTGTTTGTGAGGAATTTATAAAGTAATGCAATGTGAGGACTGAGCTGTGGCCTGCAACAGATCTTAAAGGAGTGGCTTTATTTTCAATAGTCAGACCTAGAGAAGTTTACAGACTGCCACTAGATTCTATAGGGAATAAGCCATACAAATTTGTCAAAACATCTAAGCAAAGCCTTAAAGGTGATGTAGTATCCCCAGGTCTCAGTTTTTTCCCAGGTGTCCTTTGAAGAGTGACTCTCACATCCTTCCTAAGGAAATGCTGCATGTCAGCTAGCATACACTTGTTTAGATTATTCTAGGAGAAATACTGCAAAGAACCATTTCCAGGGGTGATCCCAGAAGTCATGGGACAAAGAAGAGGGTCTCTGCATTGTGATGATGCATTCCTGGAAAGGTTGGGATGCATGAATTTTAAGATTCCCCATCTGCTCATCTTGGCCATGCTCAGATTTTTCCACCTACTAGGAGCTGAAGCCTGTTTTAGACTTGGGCTCAGTCTAGTTCCTCTCTAATTGGTTGATGTCATTCATCAGGAATTCCTTTTCTTTAGAGTTGCCAAATTGTGGGGAGAGATTGTGTACCACCCATATCTGCTTTGTTGCTCCCCGGGTTATAAGTGAGGTGATGGACTGGCTGCTCTGGCAGGGTGCTTAACTTCACTGCCAAATTCAGCAAGTTGCAGGCTGGGTCTGTTGGGAAGGGAGGCTCTCAGTTCCTATCTCCACCTCCACAAATTGATGGCAACATGCCCCGAGGGGCAAGCCACTGTCTTCCTTTCTGTTGAACTTCAAATTGAAGGCTTCCTGACCTGGACCTTGGATAACTAAAGTGCTCTCTCACCCTGGAGGGGTTTCGCAGAGAAAGATGGGGAGAGCGTGATAAGAAAAGAAGCTCAGATGTCAAGGATGGGTTTGCACTATCACAGAATCCTCTAGTTTAGCAGATGCAGGAGTAGATCCCTCTCCTCACCCAAATGTTCAACCGGGGCTGCTCTGGTTAGGGCCCAGCTGTCTTTTTTCTTACTGTATAATAGCAGCTGCCTCATGGAACAGATAGAAGAGTCCATGATGTGGCTTTTCAAGGACAGTCCCTACTGACAATTAAGGGTCTGTTGTCTTTGACTCTGAAGTCTCTCGGTTGTGTTACTATCACCTTCCCAATCCCTGTCCTCACACTCTTCATGCAGAGGCTGCTGTTTGCTCTTCCTTAGTTTACACTCTTTAAAATCTACCCTGCCTGTCGAATTCTGCCACTTAATCTTCAGAATTCAAAATCCTGGTCAAGTTCATCTTTCTTTCCCCAGTAAAAGTCCCTTGTTGTTTGTAGAATAATGTTACAGGACAAGATAACTTGCTTAGACTTGTCTTTATCCCCCTCAGTTTCCCTATGCCAACCTTTTGGTTGATTTATTTTATCAGTTTATGCCACACTGGAACATTCAGAAGCTTTTGTACAAAGTTTTACAATGTCTTCAAACTATGCTATGTGGAATGTGAAGAAGAAAGAAAGAGGAGGCAGCAAACTGGAGAGTTCCTCAGTTTACCTTTCTCACCAGATGATGTCCATGGAGCGTGGGCGTGAATTTTAAAGTGAAGTTTATGTTCTGAGAATGATCATGAAGACAGTTGGTCACCGCATATATCTACGGTGATAAACCTATGGAACTGGGTAAGAGAAGAAAGCTCTCTCTTGAAAGCAATACAAAAGCATGCAATAACCAGACTGGTGGCATAATGGCTCTACATGACAGAGTAAATAGCTATATTCATCTGTGGGGCTTCCTTTGTTCCTCATGTGGAAGAAAATGACTGAAGGATCAAACTGGAATGATAAATTGGCACCATTGAAGCATTCTGCATTCTGCAAGATTCTTGTAGGAGGTTTGGTTTGGAAATACAGTTACAATTACCACACCCTACTACTAGCACCAAAACTCCTTTTCCCTCCAGACAGATGATAAATTATATTTCCTAAGGGGGAAATATAAGCCTTGAGGTCCAGCAGACCAAAGACAATAAGTACTTCAGCAATTTAAAGTTGGTTCTGTGAACTTTAATCTCTTTGTTAAATATAGAAAACAATGTCTGATACATAAATTGCTGTGAGATATGCAGACAGTGATTACAAAGCACCTAGTTAATAAATAGGCACTATGTCTTATCATTCCATGCTGTCAGTCACCATGGAACCTTTGCTGTCTGTAAACACAATGTACCCAGGCAGAACATGAATGCTTACTCTTCCTGACCATTCCATTTTCTATACTGCTCCAGTTGCTTGGTGTGGGGGTAGGGATAGGGGAGTTGGAAGGTGCTGGTCATTAAATATTTCAAGCTTAAAAAGAAAGTTCATAGCAGCCTTATTTATAATAGCCAGAAGCTGGAAAGAACCCAGATGTCCCTTAACGGAGGAATGGATTCAGAAGATGTGGTATATTTACACAATGGAATACTACTCTGCAATTAAAAACAATGAATTCACGAAATTCCTAGGCAAATGGTCAGATCTTGAAAATATCATCCTTAGTGAGGTAACCAAATCACAAAAGAACACACATGGTATGCAGTCACTGATAAGGGGATATTGACCCAGAATCTCGGAATACCCTAGACACAATCCGCATATCAATAGATTTCTAAAAAGATGGAAGGAGAGACCCCCGGTCCTGGAAAGACTGGATGTAGGGGAATGCCAGGACAGAGTAATGAGAGGGGGTTGAATGGAGAAAAGAGGGAGGGAAGGGGGCTTATGGGACTTTCGGGGAGGGAGGAAACGGGAAAGGGGAAATGATTTGGAATGTAAATTAAAAAAAAATAAAATAAATAATTAAAAAAAATAAAAAAAAATAAAAAAAAAAGAAAGCTCACTTCCCTTTGAAACTTCAGTACTAGGTTTCATGCATTGCTCCTATTAGCCGGAGCACTGTCTTAATATTTGAATGGCCACTTTGTATCTTTTAGCATTCAACTTAATTGGAAAGTTTTTCAGGGTGGACTGATCAAGTCCAGCTGTATTACCTATCTTCCCATCCTTGGCATTTGCTTCCCATCTCGTGGCTTTTCTTCTTCTGTCTTTCTTAGCATGCTCTCTCCTAATAGATGCTGAGCAACCTGAGTATAGAGGAATTTCCTTAGTTACCCATGGTGTACGCCGCCTAGACTAGTATTTTGTGCATAGTACCTTTCAATACACTTTGTTGAATAATAATGTTGGTGAGCTATAGTTCAGTAGCTTTTGTCCTTTTCATGCTTTTCTTTATTATTGTATTCAACACCTTCTTGACCTGAATTCCTGTGTACACCTCAGTTAAAAACAAAGAGACACAAAAGGCCTCCGTGTGTTTGACCAATGCACTCTTATCAAGAATCTGCTTTGATATCCTAAACTCATTATTACTCTCTGCTTTCTGTACAAATCCATGAGACATGCTGTAAAAAGACTTCATTTGTATCCAAAGTATGTTCTGGGGACTTGAAATGTAAATGATCTAGAGAAGTCTTCTCAAAGGGACAGGTCCGCTTTAGGCATGATGCAGGATTAATTAACAGCCATGCTCAAGCATTGCCTTCTTGGCCATTACCCACACTTGGATGACACTTATAATGCACATTGGTTTCTTTGCTAGGCATTGAATTGTTCAGCCACTTCCTAATGATGATGTGAAAGGATGTTTTATTTATTTTCATTTTTAGTGATTATCACCATTTGATCTTTGAACATGGAAGCCATTTCTTAAGCTTTGACCAAGGTATTTGAACCCAATGGAGATCAAACCTCTCAGTTCAGGAACATTTCTAAAATGCTGGTACACTTCATGATGTGCCTGTCTTCCCAAGACTTTACAACCTTCGGTGCTTTTGCTTTTGCCTTGAGCACTTAGCCTAAATAAGTCATCAGGATGGTTTGTTTGTTCTGCGTTAAAGTTTCTGATCAAAAGCTTCCTTATGAAAGATCAGCTGCCAAATGTGGAATTAAGCTGTGAGGTACATTTTCCATGCCTAATGCCTCCCAAAGTCAATTAGAAAAATCAACTTTCCACAATGGACTTTGCAGCAGCAGGTGGGACAGAGAGAGAGTCAGAAATCTGCCCCCTCCACCCCATTGCTGCCACACTTATTTTTGCTGTAAGAAATCCCATCTGGGAGTAGGAAGAACAGAAGTTAGAAACTGTT
Source organism: Tokudaia tokunoshimensis (assembly GCA_036184795.1). Lineage (NCBI taxonomy): Eukaryota > Metazoa > Chordata > Mammalia > Rodentia > Muridae > Tokudaia > Tokudaia tokunoshimensis. The sequence continues at coordinate 11,689,479 of BTHU01000015.1, forward strand.
ATTTGAGGGTAAACTCCAGGTGAGCCTCAGTGTGGCAAGTCACCAACACAATGACTGTTGATGTTGGCTAAGGGGTAGGTACTCTGCCTACATAAGAAGGGGGAGGTTGACATGGCATGATCCCAGTGATGGACTCATTGTCGCAGTATTGTTTTCCTTTCTTGATCACGTATCTTAATAAGGACATTGGGGAACTAATGTAGACAAGAAGAGCCTGGCTGGCCAGGGAATTTTTCCTTCTTGAATGAGGAGGAGTTGAAATGATGAGGTGTTTATAGTGACTGGTATCTTCTAAAATAAGTAAATGACACATGTACACACACACACACACACAAACAGTCCCACACAGACACACATATCCATATACACATATACGTGCACATACATACATACCATACACATTCACATGTACATACACATACATACTCTGACACACATACACGCACGCATACTTATACTCATACACATGCATACACTCTTACACATATACACACACAAACATACACCTAAATATAGAGAGAATCGATCATAAATAATTATTTCAGTTTAACCTTTAAGTGATTTTTAAGCACAGAACTAGCTTGTTTTCTAAATGAAACATTAATTTGAAGAGAGATTAAGTTCAGTACATCCGCTGTATGGTAGGATGTTTATTTTGATTGTGGTTTGAGACTGACTTAGCCATAGATCACTGCTAGAACCTTCTGCATAGACCCCTGTCCTGCAATTGGATAAAACCCCTGATCACTTTCACTGTTCAGTGAAGACCTGTGCCTTAGACCTACATTTCCCACACCACTGCTTTGCCCTTACTTCACTGTGGCAATCCATACAAGGAGCCCTTAGGGACAAGGGGATTGGCTAATCCTAATCCCAAATTTTTCCATCCAGTTATTTGTTCTTAGGTCCAGAAGCAACATGATGCCTAGGAATTTATATGTAGAGAGCCACGAACTTTGGGCCCTACTTTGGATCAACTGAATAAGAATCTACATTTTAACAGGTCCTAGATGATTTTTAATACATATTAAAGTTAGTCACATTTCCCCCCATAGGCTTAGGAACCCCCAGCCATGAATTTGCTACTTCATAACTGTAATTTTGCTACTAAGTGCTGATGCTACTTACCATGTGACATATGGGTTTTCCACTGGTATCCACACACAGGTTGAGAATCACTGCTCATTATGCTTGTCCTGCCTTGAGATTCCAAAATGCCCTGCGCCAAAGGTCCCGCATTGACTTCCAGGCCTATGTGAGCTCTTTGATAGTTCTTTCCATCCAAGAGAATATTTTGATGTCATTGGATGTATACTTGGGCCTGAGAGATGACCAAGAGTGCTCTTTTGAAGAGCAACACAGTGATGGAACATGGAAGCATAAGTTGTTAGTTCTATCTAATCCATGAAGGCAAAACCTGCCCCAGTAAGGAGCCAACACTAGGATTGGAATAAAGGACTCTTAGAGAGAGGATCCAGCTCTCTTTCCATTCTGTTGCTTTGGACCTGTGGAGAAATGTAAGGCTTAAGTGGTCAAGAGATACTAAAACCTCAAACTCACATGCACAAGGCAATGCTTTTGTATCACAATGATACATCAAAAGCCCAGGAAAATTTAGCTCATTTCCCCCAAAAGCAAATATGTACTATGGAATGTGAGGGAATCATTTCTATTTCAGAAAATGTCTAGAATTCTTGATTTTTTTTTTCTGTGCATAGCTTAGATTTTTTTTTGTTTTTTTTTTGGTTTTTTTTTGGTTTCACCTTCTTCCTTTCTACCCTATGCATTTCTGAATTGGTATGAGAACATGGAGTTCTCTGTTACTTCATGTTTACCTTTCAGTTCTAGTAAAGGGCAGCTTCAAACCTGCAATGAGAGGTGACCAGCATTCTATATAAAGGTTTATAGGTGGGTCAGCTAAACAGATAGATGTGGAAATGAAATTCGACTCCATAGTGGCTTTTCCAAGATAAAATAGTAAAGTATATTGTAGTAATGTATAATGTAATATAATCTGCTATTCCCTGAACCATAGCTTTTTTTTTCATTGTATCAGAGTACTTCATGAGAAGCCGGGGGTATTTGCTATATGAATTTCCTCTGTATTTGGTAGAATGACATTTTTCTTTGGTAGGGAGGGAACAGGCTGTGAACCATGCCATTCTTGCAGGACAACTAGAATGACTCTTGTCGTCCATAACCAATCAAGGGATAATGTTGAGTGTAGACTACATCTATGTTAGACATTATAGAGATGGCAGGGTGGAGGCATGCTTCAATGCTGAAGAGTGCCTGCTGTTCTTGCAGAGGAGTTAGACTTGGTTCTCAGTACTCACATGGCAGCTCACAAACATCCTGAACTCCAGGTCCAAGGGATCTGATGCTCTCTTCTAAGCTCTTCAAGTACCAGGTGTAGACATGATACCCATACTGTAGGTGAAACACTCATAAAATAAAACAAATCTTAAACAAATAGAGATGAACAGTTTTGCTCTTCTCACAATATTTGTATGAAATACCACTAACAAATTTAAAGAGGAAAATATCTATATCATTGCAATCATTAAAGCTTGTTCCATTCTAATTCCCCCAAAATAGGAAAAGTGAACTTGGTTTTGGCTGTGGAAACATTAAGTACTTGGAGAGATTGGGCTTCTGATCTGTGGGCTAAGCATTGAAATCTGCACTCTCCTGGGCATTCCTGACACTCTCCAAAGGGTGTGTGGCCTGAGGCAAGACAGCTCTGGTGCCTGTCCTTCTGACTGCCCCCGTGTGGATTCCATACCATTTACTTTCAGTCTCTCTGGACAAGAAATGGAATTATATTTGGAAGAATATTTTTTTTTCTCAGAAGGTATGACCCGCTTTTAATCTAGATAGTAGATACATGTTGAAGCTTGCATATTTAGTATACTCCAAAGTAAGTTCATTTTCAGATGGAAGATAAAAACTAACCCCAATACAGGTCTCTTGTGATTCACCTAATGTCCCATAATACAGTTGTCACAAGATATTTCCTTAATCATATGGCATTTTTTCTTGTAGCCTGGCATAGAGCTATTCCTCCTCTCTTCCTCTGGCAACCCTTTGGCATAGAAATGGCCAGTGTCTATGTGAATAACTATAGCAAACTACACTCAGATCTTCTCAACCAATGTACATACAAGATTCAGCACCTCCCACCTGTGCATTTCTCTAAAACTCCAAATTTTTGTAAACTTCAAAATTGACATAGGGTTTCTTTCGTTCATCTTAACAGTCCTAAACAATCTATGCAATTTGGCATGATAGGGTAATAAAAGATTAAAAACAAGAGTGGCCAGATCCCTTTAGTATGAGGAATGAAACTTTTCTATTAAATGTAAATTATAATTTTTCTATAGTAAGGACTATAGTTGCACTATTCTTTAAAGCATTTAGTTACGTATTAGAAGACAGGGACTGTCCCAACTATACCACTCCTGGGCATATACCCAGAAGATGCTCCAACATGTAGTAAGGACAAATGTTCCACTATGTTCATAGCAGTCTTATTTATAATAGCCAGAAGCTGGAAAGAACACAGATGTCCTTCAGCAGAAGAACAGATACAGAAAATGTGGTACATTTACACAATGGAGTACTACTCAGCTATTAAAAACAATGAATTTATAAAATTCTTAGGCAAATGGATGGAACTAGAAAGTGTCATCCTGAGTGAGGTAACTCAATCACAAAAGAACACACATGGTATGCACTCACTGACAAGTGGATATTAGCCCCAAAACTCAGAATAAACAAGATACAATTCACAGACCACATGAAGCTCCAGAAGAAGGAAGATCAAAGTGTGGGTGCTTCAGTTTTTCTGAAAAAGGGAACAAAATACTTACAGGAGCAATTATGGAGACAAAGGGTGGGGCATCTGAAGGAAAGGCCATCCAGAGACTGTCCTACCTGGGTATTTATTCTATAAACAGTTACCAAACCCAAACACTATTATGGATGACAAGAAGTGCATGCCAAAAGGAGCCTGTTATGGTTGTCTCTGGAGGGGCCCTGCCAGAGCCTTACAGATACAGAGGCAGAAGTTAGCAACCAAGCATTGGACTTAGCACAGGATCCCCAATGGAGGAGTTGGAGGGTATACTGGAGGAGATGAAGGGGTTTGCAGCCCCATGGGAAGAACAACTATGTTGGTCAACCGGACACCCCAGGGCTCCCAAGGACTAAACCCTCATCCAAGGAGTACACGTGGTTCCAACTGCATTTGTGGCAGAGGAATGCCTTGTCAGGCATCTGTGGGAGGAGAGGTTCTTGGTCCTGTGAAGGCTTGATAGATGCCCCAGCATGGGGAAATCGGGGCAGGGGGGGAGGGTGTAGGTGGGAGTGGGTTGAGTGGAGGGGCATCTTCACGGAGGCAGGGGGAGGGAGGTTGGGTTGGAGGGTTTCTGGGAGAGGGGAAAGGCAGGAAAGGGTATAATATTTGAAATGTAAATGAAGAATATTTTCAATTAAAAAAAGAAAAAGAAGACGGGGACCATGGGGGCAGTGGACATGACATAGATACAGAAGCTGTTTCTGAGCACTCCTGAGTTCATTTGGTCACCTAATTAAGATAATTGTATCGTATGTTAGTGAAATGTTATTGAAATGCTCATAATTACTATAAGATGGCCTCATCAAGCTGAAGCATTTGGTTGCAGTTCCGAGGAGCTATGGTATTGGATATTGGGAATGTATGGCAGAACTGCACTTAAAATGTCTTGAATTTCAGGCCCAAAAGGCCATTTTGGAAGCTCACAGCCAACTGGATGGCTCTGAGCCAGTTTCTGATTTTGTCTGGATTAATCTGAGTTGGTGGTTAGTCTTTGCCTCACAGTGATGCTTATCCCTTAAAAACACAAGTTTTTATTTCCACACTAGAACACTATAGGCCCTGTGGAGTAATAGTGAATGAAGAAAAATAATGCCCTAGTTGAATCAAGAGTTTTAACATTTGGTGGTAAAACAAATAAATAAATAACAACAGAACAAGACTCTAGTACTTTTTAAAAGGCAGAAGCTAGGTTGGGTTCAAGAGAAGAATGGCTACCAGTAAGACTGGGAGCTCTCAGACTACTGATTTTTATCTGCCTGGATATGGGGGTAAACTCCTTGTTGGGATGGGTGGTTCCATTCTTCATGATCTTGTTTGGTCATGGGAGACCATTGGATTATTAGGAGCTGTCACATCTAATTCTGGTATCAGTTCCTGAAGTTGCTGCTGGAAGACTTTGGACCTCACCTTCATTATGTGTAGCACAGAGGCTGGGAACCTGCTTTCCTGAGATTTAAAGATGGTGTTAGACCCTTGCCTGAGAGTCTTTGCCTTATGATGATACCTGTTTCTTAAACATGTATGTTATTGTCGCCAAAGTAAAACAATGTAAATCCTTTGGAGTGACACTTTTTGAATGAAGAAAAAAATAATGCCCTAGTTACATCAAGAGGGCTAACTTTCTAGTATTTTTTTGAAACTATTTTCTGTGCTTCAGGTTTAAAGCCAGGGCAGTGGACTACCAAGTAGATGCTATGGCCAGGCAAGCTTGCTTTCCAGTTTAGAAAGACTAGAATTGATCATTGACTGGCTATGGATCACTGCAAGTGGCCTTGCCTTTCCACTACTTCAGATACAGTCCAGCTCCAGACATGGCTAGGAATATATAACCTCTCCCTCAAGTGTCCCCTAGTTAGCTAGCATTTGCAGTGTTCAGACTCAGCTCAGGTCTGGGGACTGAAAAATGAAGTGACTGCCACCTTAGCTCAGAAAAATCATGCATTAACTCCAGTGGCTCTGTGTCTTGTGTGTTTCATATGATCTCTTGGAAGTAATGGCAACTTCACAAGGGACAGTGGGATTAAGCATCTAAAAGTATTTCGTGTTCTCCACAACCCAGTCTTACTAGCAAATATTGAATGTATGTCCTGCAGCAAATGTAGCTCAGAACTTCATATTTTAACTCTTACAGTGTATCTTAGAGAAAAGTTATCACTATCCTTTTTTAAAATAGAAAGCCTACTACTTAGCTTGTTATGTATCTTTTAATGGCTAGTCTTTTGTATCTTGCTGTCTCCATCACCACTGCTACCACCCAAACTTTGATGCGATGCTCTGTCTGCTTCCCTTTTATCTTCTTGATGATACGCAGTAGGAGGCTGACAGATGGAGGCCCTCAGCCCCACTCATGGCTGAGGACCAATGAGGACATCTGGCCTGGTGGTGTTTCCCACTCACCTCTGTGAACACAATACCTCTTCGGTCTACAGTTGGGAGTTTGGCAGTCAGAGACAAGTTTCCTCAGTTAATTAAACCACTCCCCACTGATGCTTCCATGTTAGCATTAGGCTTCATTAGACAATTCATTGTCTTGCTCAACACCACATCTAACTTTCCATCACAACTTCCACAGACTTCTAGAGTTCTTCTGGTCTTCTTCCTTCCAACAGTTTGTTCAAAAGTACCCCAACTAGAAATAATTATTGTCACATAAAAACACAAATCATAGCTTAGGGTGCATTTTTTCTTACACGGCTTTCTTGGGTTCCTTTATCTTCAATTAGCTTCATATTATATTTTAAAAACTGCTTTTTCTGTCTGTCTTTCTGTCAACCACCAGCTAAGAGATCACCTCTTTTACAAAGCCTTGTATGGGTTTTTTGGGAGCTATGCAGCTTTCAAAGTACTTGCCTAGGGTTTGGTATGAACTTGTGATCAGTAACATGTAGTGAGTGACTGGAGCCTTCTTTCATACACTGCATTTTCAGAGCTTGCTCCTTTCTCTGAATTCACACTACAATATAATCCAGAGAAATCTCTCTTGTTCTTATGAAAGTAGGTTGGCCTCGTATTCCTGATCTTTCCAAGACCTTTAACATGAAAGGATGCTGAATTTTGTCAAATGCTTTCTCAGCATCTAAGGAAATGACCATGTGGTTTTTTCTTTGAGATTGTTTATATAGTGGATTATATTGATGGACTTCCTTATATTGAACCATCCCTGCATCCCTGGGATGAAGCCTACTGGATCGTGGTGAATGATCGTTTTGATGTGTTCTTGGATTCGGTTGGCAAGAATTTTATTGAGTATTTTTGCATCCATATTCATAAGAGAAATTGGCCTGAGATTCTCTTTCTTTGTGGGATCTTTGTGTGATTTTGGTATTAGCGTGATTGTGGCTTCATAGAACAAGTTGGGTAGTGTTCCTTCTGTTTCTATTTTGTGGAATAGTTTGAAGAGTATTGGTGTTAGGTCTTCTTTGAAGGTCTGATAGAATTCTGCACTAAAACCATCTGGACCTGTGCTTTTTTTGGTTGGAAGACTTCCAATGACCACTTCTATTTCTTCAGGGGTTATAGGACGGTTTAGATGGTTTATTTGATCCTGATTTAATTTTAGTCTTTGGTATCTGTCTAGGAAATTGTCCATTTCCTCGAGATTTTCTAGTTGTGTTGAATACAGGCTTTTGTAGTAAGATCTGATGATTTTTTGAATTTCTTCAGTTTCTGTTGTTATATCTCCCTTTTCGTTTCTGATTTTGTTAATTTGGGTACTGTCTCTGTGCCCTCTGGCTAGTCTGGCTAAAGGCTTATCTGTCTTGTTGATTTTCTCAAAGAACCAACTCCTGGTTTTGTTGATTCTTTGAATAGTTCTTTTTGTTTCTACTTGGTTAATTTCAGTCCTGAGTTTGATGATTTCCTGCCTTCTGCTCCTCTTGGGTGTATTTGCTTCTTTCTGTTCTAAAGCTTTCAGGTGTGCTGTTAAGCTGCTAGTGTATGCTCTCTCCAGCTTCTTTTTGGAGGCACTCTTAGCACTGCTTTCAATGTGTCCCATAAATTTGGGTATGTTGTGCCTTCATTTTCGTTAAACTCTAAAAAGGTTTTGATTTCTTTCCTTATTTCTTTCTTGACCAAGGTATCATTGAGTAGAGCATTGTTCAGCTTCCAAGTATATGTGGGCTTTCTCTTGTTTTTGTTGCTGTTGAAGACCACCCTTACTCCATAGTGATCTGATAGGAGGCATGGAATTAGTTCGATTTTTTTGTATCTGTTGAGGTCTGTTTTGTGACCAATTATATGGTCAGTTTTGGAGAAGGTACCATGAGGTGCTGAGAAGGTATAGTCTTTTGATTTAGGATGAAATGTTCTATAGATATCTATTAAATCCATTTGGTCGAAAACTTCTGTTAGTTTTACTGTGTCTCTGTTTAGTTTGTGTTTCCCTGATCTGTCCATTAAGGAGAGTGGGGTGTTGAAGTCACTCACTATTATTGTGTGAAATGCGATGTGTGCTTTGAGCTTTAGTAAAGTTTCTTTTACAAATGATGGTGCCCTTGTATTTGGAGAACAGATGTTCAGAATTGAGAGTTCTTCTTGGTGGATTTTTCCTTTGACCAGTATGTAGTGCCCTTCTGTGTCTTTTTTGATGACTTTAGGTTGAAAGTCAATTTTATCTGATATTAGGATGGCTACTCCGGCTCGTTTCCTGGGACCATTTGCTTGTAAAATTGTTTTCCAGCCTTTTACTCTGAGGTAGTGTTTGTCTTTGACACTGAGGTGCATTTACTGCATGCAGCAAAATGCTGTGTCCTGCTTACGCATCTAGTCTGTTAGTTTATGTCTTTTTATTGGGGAGCTAGAAAGAACCCAGATGTCCCTCAACGGAGGAATGGATTCAGAAGATGTGGTATATTTACACAATGGAATACTACTCTGCAATTAAAAACAATGAATTCATGAAATTCTTAGGCAAATGGTCAGAACTGGAAAATATGATCCTTAGTGAGATAACCCAATTACAAAAGAACACACATGGTATGCAGTCACTGATAAGAGGATATTAACCCAGAATCTCGGAATACCCAAGATGCAATTCACATATCAATAGATTTCCAAGAAGATAGATGGAGAGACCCCTGGTCCTGGAAAGACTGAATGTAGGGGAATACTAGGACAGAGAAGCGCGAGGGGGTTGAATGGGGAACAGAGGGAGGGAAGGGGGCTTATGGGACTTTCGGGGAGGGAGGAAACTGGAAAGGGGAAATCATTTGGAATGCAAATAAAAAATATAGAAAATAATAAAAAAATTAAACATTTGATGTCAATGATATATCCATGAACCAAAGGGAAATGGAAAGAAAGGAAATTAATATTAAAACCTATGTCTTGTTTTCTCTTGCTCAGATTAGATATTTACTATATTATAGCTATGTGGGTCTTACTCAGAAGATAAACTGTCATTGAATCTTTAAAAAAAAAGTAAGTTGGCAAATATGAATTTCTACGTAAAATAATAGTTACATATTATGGGAATAACACTTGAAGGCATTACAGTATACCAGGCTTGTTGTCCAGAGAACAACAATGTCAGGGTTTGCCAGGATATGACTCTAAAAGTGACAAAATTTCATGCCAGTCCCATCAGTAGAAAGGTGTGTGTGTGTGTGTGTGTGTGTGTGTGTGTGTATGTGTGTGTATGTGTCTGTCAGTCTGTCTGTGTGGTATATGCAGGGGATGTGTTTATGGATGGTGCATATGTTGCTCAAGCCTGTGAAAGCCAGAGATTGATGTCAGTTGTCTTCCTTTCTCACATTTCACCTTATTTTTTGAGAGAGTCTTCCAATGAACCAGGAGCTCAGCGATTTGGGAAGAGTAGATGGCCAGAAAGCTCCAGGGGTCCTCCTGTCTCTGTACCTGTGGCTCTATGATTACAGGTTCATGTGGCCACACTCAGCTTTTTTGGTGGGTTCTAGGGAATCCAAAGTCAGGGCTTCATGGTTTCAGCTTGAAGCACTTTACCATTTGAGCTGTCTTTAATCCCTGACATCATATTTAATGCCAGCACAACAGATACAGATTCCAAATAGGCCATGTAAATGCTCAACTCTAAAAGAATTGTAAGTTTTGTCTATTAGCGGCACTGTCAGCTAGATTAGCTTTCCACTTAAATGGCACCAGAGAAACTCAACTTTTCCCTGTGAAACATGTATTTCCATTAGAGAAAATGGCCTGAGAAGAAGGGTATTTGTATTTAACCATTTGCCTGTGACCAATAGTAATAGTGACTAGGTTCCCTATTCACAGTTTTTTAAAAAATCAAGCTAGAAGAGAAACGACAGTGAGGAGTAACGTGTTGATAACAATAAGAAACAGCAGTGGGATAGTGCTAGGTCATAAAACCAATAAACTTAGCATTTGAGCATTGCCTAGACTCTGGACAAATCGTCTCTCCTGGCAGTTGGCAGGTACTTTCATAGAGGGAAGTGCTAGAGAGCATGCAGATCCTATGAGCTTTCAGTTTAATCAGGGGAGCCTTACAGAGTCCAGTCTCTGTTTCTGTAGCAATAAGGAGTCAAAGGTAATGGGACATAAGTGATGAATAGTAAATCTTTTCTTGGCAAAAACATGTGGGGACTGGGACAACTTTTATTAAGGGATTGAAAAATTATTTTTTAGCATAATCTAAGACAATAAGTGGATGATTTTCAGAATAACTTCCTTCTAAAGTATCTACCCTCGTAAGTTCTGAATTTAAAAAAGTAACAGTTCCATGTCATTTAAACAGAATGCAAAATACCTTTGCTCCTGGTAGGACAGAAGTGTTGGATACTAGAACTCCCCCAGAGATGATCCAGTATAGAATTACTATTATCTTACAGGAAGAGAAACAGTGACTCAGAAGAGTACCCAGATCCAAGCCACAAAGATCGTTATTGTGAGCCTGAATCCCAGTTTAGCTGATTGCCAGTCTAGGAAGCTTATTATCCTAAAATGCAGCATTGCAATACTGATGTAATTTGACAATCTCATTCATATGCACATTTTAACACTATGAATCATAAAAACTTGGGGTAAACCCTTGGTGGGGGATTTAGTCTTCTTCCCCTCTACCACAGATTTGACTGGTCAGACAGTTCTTCTAAGGCAGACCACCTTTGTATGGATCTTAAGGACCCTCAGTGTGGGACACACACAACCCACTTGGTGGCCCTTTTTGTAACAATTCACTCTCAGTTTATTTGGTTTGTGCCTGTATGTGGTCTGTATGCCTGAAGTTAAAGTCCACCTTCAGGTCAGGTCTCAGCAAGTTTTTATTGATGTCTGTTTAGTGGATGCAATACAAAATATTGTCTTTCAGCACAGGTCCTTTTTTAGAAAGGAAACAGAGAACAAAACCCTGAGAGATAATCTATCATTATCTCCGTGGTTCATAGACGGACACCTGGAGAGAAGTTGCCTTTTCAAGTCATCAAGTAAGATAGCTATCTGTCAGGGTACTGGGGTTCTGGAAAGTTCTACATGGAGCCACAAAGTCTCCAAGACTCTGCTTATGTGAAGGCTGCAGTGCTTCTGACTTTGTCACTTACTTTTCCCTCTTTTAATATAACCTATGGAGTTTCTTGGTTGCCCATGCCAGTAAATGGTTAATGTCACAGAGCCCAAGGCTCTGGAAACTTCTGGGAGGGAGCCAGGTGAGCAAAGAGAGTAGATAAAGGCAGCACCTGCCTATGGGCTTGGAACAGCCTAGGGACACTGAGAGAATGTAAACACATTCTGCAGATCTCATTGTCTGACTCCTTGCCAGCGTCTTTTGGGTTCTTGTCATGGAAAATATTTCATCTGAGGTCATTCAATGAACAAGGGAGACTTGAATACCCACCACGATGCCAACTCGGCCCCTGCTTTTGTCCAGATTAAATAAGCAAGGGACTAACATTTCAGTGGGTCTAGAAGATCAGCCTTTCAACAATGAAAGCTGTGAGGTAGGAGAAAGGAGACAGGAAGAAAATAAGCTGTGCCATTCTGAGCTGCTCGGTCCTGCCCCCACCCTCCTGTGGCCTCCCTGTGTTTGCTCACCAGTACTTACAAGCACACGCCCTGCGTTTAGAGTAAGAGTTAATATCTGTGCTTCCTCATAAATCTCCATTCAGTGCCTCAAGCTATGTTTTTAATTCTGTGGTGCAGCTTTGAGATTTGAGATGAGTGGAAAGGAGGGGCAGCTGACGAGGTAATAATGGAAGCAGCTATTTCTCATTCTGGGGAGCAGTCTTTGGCTCATGCCTTAGCGGAGACTCTTGGGAGGCCTAGAGGACTCTTGAGAGCTAGGGGAGCAGAAGTCAGGAAGTTGGCTGTGCTGTCACTTAAACACAAAATAATGCATGGCTTCTCCAGCAAGAAAAACAAATTCAGGGAATGAACAAATTTTAACTCAGAGAAGGCAAGGATAGAGCACATTTCTTAGTTCAGGAAGAGCGTGAGGAGGCCTTCCTAAAAAGACCCTATCCTGCCTTATAAAGCTTGTGATTAAAAGGATGAATGTTTCCATTCAACTTGGAGTTACTTTGTGTGCTTAAAACATTCTTCTTCCTGTACATAGTCCTCTGGTCTTGTGTGCATAATTTCTTCATTATAAACTCACTCCTTCAGCATGCCCTTGCTTTGTTGCTATAGAAGGTAAATCCAGTTTGCTGTGGTGGTTGAAAATAGTAATTGCCTCGGCTTTCTACACTGCCAATAACTGTATTTTAGAATTGTGAGTCACTGAGTAAAGCAGATAATTAACATGGGTCTAAAACGAGCTAAGGCCTTTTGAAAATTCTAATTCTTAGCGTGTGTGTGTGTGTGTGTGTGTGTGTATGTGTGTGTGTGTGTGTGTGAAAGAGAGAGAGAGAGAGAGAGAGAGAGAGAGAGAGAGAGAGAGAGAGAGAGGAGGGAGGAAGAGGGAGAGAGGAAGGGAGGAAGAGAAGAAGGGAGGAAGGGTGGAAGGGAGAGGGAGACAGAAAGGGAGTTATGGAAAACATCTTGGATAGTTCCTTCTAACTTATGAAGTCTATGATCCTAAAATTGACCACCACAGACTTCTCACCAAACTCTCCTAGAGAGACTTGTTCTCTCATGAAGCTGTTGTTCTCTTTCTGTAAGACATTGGAATTTACCAGGAGCAAAGACCACATCACCTTCCTTGCTTTCAGAACTATGGAAATAGAGGCCAAACGCAGAGGATAGAACACAGAAATAAAGTCACAAGGAGAATCTCACTTCTTCAAGGTTTCTATGTATGTATTTGTGTTGGTCTGGAAAGATCAAATGTTGACCAAGCAGGCTGAGAGATCATCTGATTTGCTTCTGGAACATGGGATCTGTCTCCCTCACTGGCTACAACTTCATGAACAGGGTCTTTCTAAGTAAGTGGTAGTACTGATGACAGGGCATCTAGAATGGGTTAGGTGACCACTTCGGAGCAGATTGAAGAGATTCGCTTAGCTTATTAGAAAAGCTAGTTCAGGAGGTGCATTCCTTTCATCTGAGGAAATCAGAATTGAAAACTGGCTTAAGCTTTCCACTCAGAGTTCTGTTCAAAGAACTTAAGTGCAGGGAATCATAGACACTAAGCCAGTGGTTCTCAACTTGTAGGTTCTGACACCTTTGGAGGTCAAATGACCCTTTTACAGGGGTCCTGTGTCAGATATCTTGAGTATCAGATATTTATGTCACAATTTACAACAGTAAGCAAAATTACAATTATGAAGTAGCAAAAATAATAATAATAATTTTATGATTGGGGGATCACCACAACATGAAGAACTGTATTAAAGTGTCGCAGCAGTGGGAAGGTTGAGAACCACTGGACTAGACCAGAACTTGGAAAGCAACCAGAGCACATAGGAAGTATTCTGGGGGCAGAGTCATGTGGAAGAAAGGGATTGATGGCTTTGACAAGCATAAAACCTTCTGAGACTTACTATGTGCTGAATCTTTCTTCCTCCTGTTTTTCTAATTCTCTAGCAGTTCTTAACTGGATGACCTGATTAAGTCTGTTCTTTGTGTCCTGTAGTTACATTTATGTCTCTCGAGTTTGTTTAAAGCACATTACTGTCGAGCTTAAATAAAATAAAAAAATGTAAAATATGCATCAAGCTTGGACTATGTGTTAATTGGATAATGTCATACAGCATGCAAATCTTTTTCATGTATTTTTTAAAGATTTTATTATTTACATATATATCTGTGTGCATGTAAATATGTATGTGTGGTGGAGAAGAGGGTGATGGAGGAGGGCGTCAGAATCCTTGCAGCTGCAGTTCCAGCTGGTTAGGAGCTATCTGATGCATGTGTCATGATCAGTCATCTATATCTCTCCTTGTTACTGACATAACTAAATGTCACAAACCCTAAAAGACTAAAGAATGGTAGTGGAGGTCATACAATTTTTATTGTATGTACAAACACATTCAGAAGGTTCAGAAGGAGAAATAAATCAGATTCCAATTCACAAGAAGATTCAGAAAGGGAAACCTGACTTGTCTATAACCCAACTGTATTAAGCGTCAAAATCCTGACTGACAAAAGACCATTGATACCTTGTTGTGTTTTGTTTTCAGTTTTTTAACCAGCATTTTTTTTTTTGGCTAACATAAGTTACTGTTACATTAAATATTTCTGGGCATAAAAGTGTGTATAGTCCCCATAATTGTTCCAAGGATGTTCAACAGAAGAGAAGGAGGAGACAACAGGCATTTTTTCCTCAACATAATATTTTTATTAATTATTTGGAAATCTCATACAATGCACCCCCATTACAGTCCTTTCCCCTTCTTCCCAGATCTGGGGCCCGGCATGCCTCACTTTAAATGTTACCATTGGAAGGGGATACTTAATTTTATATTTTCTTCCCAGTTTCATAACAGATTCTAATGTTCTGAAAAATGTCATGACCATGGTCAAAGTGATGAGATATTTAATTTATTATCCTTCTTGAATTTTAGGCTTGACTTTCATTTAAGGCTTCCGTGAATATAAGACAAAGTGGGCTTATTAGGGAAGCTGTCTTGATAGATTTTATTCATCCCTTTTGGATAAACAAAATTGTACATGGTGCCTCAATTGACATATGAAGCAGTAAGTAGTTCTATTGTGCAAGTTGTTTTAATTGGCTCAAGCCAGAATACTCCATAAACCAGCAAGCATGTATTTATAAAGCTTGAGATTTATTGCCTGGGCAGAAAAAAATGAGAAAAACACAAGGGTTTAACCAGAGTCAATACAGCATCTGGGAAGGTAGGTTTGAAAGGGAAGTTCAAAGGCTTGCTTCAGACTTTTATTTTCCTTCCTTCCTTCCTTCCTTCCTTCCTTCCTTCCTTCCCTCCCTCCCTTCCTTCTTTTCTTTCTTCCTTTTTTTTCCCCTTATATTTTTTTTTGGGGCAAGGGATTAAGTACAAAAAATGTTGAGTTTCAGCTTTCAAATACAATCATCAAATACCTGAGAACTGGGTAGTAAGTTGTGCCAGGTTCCTTTCTTTCTTTCCTTTTGTAAGACACAGCTTGAGATCAGTCATTGAGAGGGTGGGGTTGTGTGAGTATGTGCAAGAGACTGTTTACACTCACCTCTGTATGGATAAACATTCAGAAAACACTTGATAT
Source organism: Tokudaia tokunoshimensis (assembly GCA_036184795.1). Classification (NCBI taxonomy): domain Eukaryota; kingdom Metazoa; phylum Chordata; class Mammalia; order Rodentia; family Muridae; genus Tokudaia; species Tokudaia tokunoshimensis. The sequence continues at coordinate 11,704,918 of BTHU01000015.1, forward strand.
TCCTGATGGAATCCTTCCTTAATACAGGAAGTGACAGCTTTGTGAAGGCACCACAATTAAGCTCTGGTTTTTCAATCTCAAAATCCCAGGATTGAATTTCTAGAAGAAATGAGCCGAATGGGATGCTTCATGGACTTGCTTAGAATTACAGCCAACTTGTTTCTAAAGCTTGTTGAATGCAGGGCACCTAAGCTTGGCTTAAATAACCTCCAGGCACTTCTCTGCATCTTGAGCCTGCTGAAACCACAAACCCTAAATTCTGATGAGCACATCAAGAAGATGCTATGGACACGAGAGTTCTTTTCAGTGTATCCACACTCTTCCTCTGCCATGACTTACTGCTTCCTATTTCTGTTTGAATTTCTCTTGCTTTGCATTTGGATTCAACAGATGACTAGGTTATATTAGACGATAGCTTTCTTCTACACCTTAGGAATCAGGACAAGGGGTAGAAGTAGGCAGAATCTCTTGGTGGGTGTGACCTTTGCTGTAGCTTCATCAAGTCGACTTTGTGCAAGAAGCAGAGAACCAGGAGATAAAGGAGAGGGAGGAGTCACTGACTTAGGAAAGTGAGGATTTTGAATTGTCCTCTTCTCTCTCAAAGGTCGTAAAAGGTTATAGATTTCCTACCATTCATTTGGCAGATCTTATGTTCTTTCTCAGTCAGTTATTCCTCCTACTTACTCTGCTTAAATGATTGCTTCTGGGCCTGAGGAAATGGCTCAGTATTTAAAAGCGCTGGCTACTCTTCCAGAGGACCTGGGTTCAATTCTCAGCACTCACATGGTAGCTCACAACTGTCTTTAACTCCAGTTCCAGAGGAATAAACACCCTTACACATACATACAGACAAAACACCAATGCACATAAAATTTAAAAATAGTAATATTTAAAAAATTAACTGATGGTTTCTCCTCATGTCATCTCCTATCTCACAGAGACTCTCTCATTTTTGTGTCCATGTCCCATTGTTTGATACTTCCTCCTTACTTCCTCTCATCAGAACATCAGCATGAGGACAGCATCTATATTTCCAGCTATGGCCTCTGACCCATGAGTGAGGCTCACATTTCCATGTGGATTCCCAACAGCTTTTTGCACCTACCACGCTTGAAAGCAAGTCCATCCTTTTACCTCTGACATTCCTTACTAGTTTGATTTAAGGTAAACCACAACTATTTCTTACCTTAGGAGAAATAGGCTAAGATGAGGGTCATAATCCCTGGAGGGTTACAGTCCATTGCCATGCTTGTCTTCCTGATTTATCTAAGAGAAATCTTCAATCTAATAAAAATATCATCTCTTTAGGCGACCAGGAGAAGGCCTAAGGATTTTCTGGGGGAGCACTGATGGGTGGTCTCTACTGTCTCGTTGGAACCCGTGGTCCACTGAGGTTCCCTATGCCACCTTCACTGAGCATCCTATGAAACAGACCAGTGAGAAGTTCCTTGAGATCTGCAAGGTAGGTGGTGTCTTGTCAAATGATAGTTCTGTCAGCAAAGCTGTGTGCTTCTAGAACATAATTTGTTTTAAAAAACTATTCAAATACGACCTGAAGTTCAGATAAAAGTTTAATGCCCCTTTAGACTTGTAAAGAGTATAGCTACTTCATAGAAACCATTTATATATTTATGAGACCTTAATGTGCCCCTTCCCTCTTGATATTTTCTTTTAATAGATTATAAAAAATACAGTTATTATGTTCCACTTGACTGTATTTATTGCAAGAGGGTGGCAAGTGATTTTTTTCTATACAGGAACATTGTAATTGGCATATTCTAAGAAGAAATATGGAATAGTGTGACATATGTTTTGTCATACTGGCTCTGTGGTCATACCACAGGAGGGCATTTCCTTCCATGGGATGGGCTTGGTGGTCTCATATCTAGAGTGAATGTGGTAGACTCTACCCTTTCTCTGATCTCACTGGACTGTTACCCACTCAAACAACTAGCATGCTTAAGAGATCCATAGAACTCAGGGCAGCTGTGGATTCTTGCTATGCCTTCAACTGACCTTCTCTCAGAGTCTGAGGTCCTCAGTGTCAGGCACAGTTCCTCGGATTATTCTCTGATTATCTCCAGATGACTTAAGTTCAGGGACACTCTACACAATTAGAAAGTAAAACAGCTGGGGTTGAAGGTTCAGTGAAAAATCAAGCTATTTTCACAAAACCAAGTATATATGTGAGTGTGTATTATAGATGGAGAATTTGTCATCTTTTCTGTTCTTTTTAAATGTTTAGCTTGATGTCTATCTCTTACTTTAAAATATTATAACTCCTTTAGTATACATTCAAAATTTGGTTGTTCTTGCATTAATTTACACATTTATTCAAGTCAGTTTGTGTGGTGTAAATAAATAAATTGGTAAGAACCTTGCTGTACAAGCTTTGAGGCACCATGTCTATGATTAGAAACTAGATGGGAATCTTAATTCCCACTAATGCTGAGAGAAATTAGCTTCGATTCTTTCTGCTCCCAGGGAAAAATAGTGGTTCTCTTGGGACTCATGCAGGTGTCCTCATAGTTTCATGGTCTCAGGGCTGACCCTGGCTCTGACTGCTGCCCGTACTGAATTAGTTCAGGGATCATGTTGCTGCACTTCATATGATATCAGTTTCGAAATCCCACAGGCAAAGCATCAACATCAGCTCCCAGGTTGACTCTTTACCACTTACAGCCCAGAAAACAAAACAAAGTGAAAACCAAACCAACACCATAAAGCTTCCACCCCACTTGCTCTAAGAGCAGACTTGCTGAAATAGTCAAGAGGTGAGGGAGAGATTCTCACTAAAGTGCCCAACTTCAGGGTACCAGATCACCCTTTGCTCAGGAGTCCTTTTGAGAAACACACATGCTCCCATCATAGCCTCTGTCCTGTCCAGTTCACACCCTCCGCAAACTCCTGGTTTTCATTGTTATTATGAGTAGCGATGGAAGAGACATTTATTAAGATGCTTGTTAATCCAGACTAAAAAGCATAATGATGAATTTTCTGAAGGGAATGTCCTTTTATTTTAAAGAAAAACTATATTTAATAATTAAAATGATATATATTTTTGTATTAATAGCTGAATTTTCTTACTAGCTAATATAAATACCAAGTGATTTAGTTTTTAAATGTGTCACTCCCCTGGGACAAGTCTTCTCTTATTCCTTGGACTTGCTGCAGTAGGTACTTAATTCTGAATGTCCTTTGCTAGAAGAAGTTTACAATGAATGATTAAGGAGTATGTTCTATGAGCTACAGAGAAATGTAATGCCCTGGTGATACTTTTAATAATTTTTCAAAGAACATGAAAGGCAAAATATTAAAGGGAGTTTGAATCATTGTCTAAGCATTAATGAATGTAGTTGGGAGATTAGAGCCTTGTGTAAGTACTAGAGTTCTGTGTGTGTGCGTGTGTGTGTGTGTGTATACATATGTATGTGCATGCATGTGCATGTTTGTAAATGTGCACATGTGTATATGAAGCATATTCATGGCTATTTGAAATTATGAATATTAGTTTTTTTTGGTTTTTTTTTAGTCAATCATATTACTATACAGCTCTGTTAAATGGGTTGATGTTAAGGTTCCCCTTTCTCTATGTGAGTGTATATAGTCTCTATGTGAGTGTATATGTATAGGCAGAATTCCTTACAGAGCAGAGTAGGATGTTTCTTCAAGGAATGAGAGTGGACAATGACCAAGGGGACATTGTGTAGGGTACAGTCTGGAGGAACAAGTTTGGAGCATGCCAGGGAGATAATTGCAAGATCATTTATTTTTAAACTATTAGTCCATTCATATTCAAGGCCTTTTGTTTCTTCTTAGCATCAGCCTGGAAGATTCATTTGTTAAAGCCAATTCTTACTCAAAGATCCTTCCGAATGAAGACCTCTGGGAAAGCAAAACCTCTCCATATGGGATGTGAGATGTTAAGTCTTTGGTCTCCAAGTCTCAGCTTCTTTTTGTTCTTGGTTTACATCATAGCATTATATGTAATCATGGCATTTTCCAGGACTGAGTTTGAGTACGGCTTTGCTAAACTAATGGAGGAGAGGAGATTTGAAGAGGGCTTCTTGAATCTTGAATCATGCTTATGTGAATATTTTCATGCAACATGGGATTTTTAAAGGATTAAGATTTTTTTCAATTTCTCTTATTAATAAAATAATAAAAAGAGAAAAATGGGAGAAATGCTAAATCAAACTCAGGAAGCAATTCATCTCAATTTCACATACACTGTGTCACACGCAGGGATGAGAAACTGTGAAGTTGAGTTACATGTCATCAAAATGTACAAATAATTTACAAGCTAATGGATCAACCTATTACTAAAGATACATTCAAACTCATCCTTTCCTAGAGCACTTCACTTAGAATCCCTTTGTTCACTGAACAATTTCTGACATTTGCAGACTACTGGTAGAATTGTTGCTAAGGATACAAACATAAATGAGATAATATTTGAACCATAAGATGTAAGTATTTAACAGAAGTGGCATGCACATAGACAGATATTTAAATGTGAAAACCAATGAACTGAAACAGAAGTTTGATTCCAGCGAAAAAGACTGGAGGTAGATAAAGGTGTATACAACATCCACAGAGAAAGAGTAGTTCTGCTTGTGTGTAATCTTACAGATTCCCCTAATATGAATGTATAATGACTTAGATAATAGAAATAAGAGCCCAATAATGTTAGGAGTAAAAGTATGGAGTTAGAAAATTTTGAATTACTCAGCAGGGAGTTAATAAAATGCACATGACTGATATGATATAGAAAATGGTAGAGAAGTTAGGATGAGGTAGTCACTGGGATGTTAGACGGTGGTTACACTAACTCTGAATAGAGACAATCATGAATGGGAGGAATTAGTTTAGCTTATGAGCTGTTATGCTTGAAGTATCAGTAGAATAGTCATGCAAATAGAACTTTAGGTCTGAATTGCTATAGAGAATGTTGAACTGGAGAATTCAGCTCAGGTGACATGACTTCAGAGTTGAGTAACTGGGTAGTTGCTTAGGAAGGTACTTGACAGGGAAGTATTAATATGCATAGGTGTTCAAATTCGAGTTTATACATATCTCTAAACATTGCCACCTAATCTTGTTTCTAAAATGAGATGTAACTTCATGTTACCATCACAGCAAATGTAGGTCACTTCCATATCGAGCAAACACTTGGTTCAAAAGGTGTCTCTTTCAGAAGTTCTTCTTACCTGCCCACCTTAAAATCTTTTGATATCTGCACATGTGCCATACTCTGTACTGCTTATAATACACAAATGTGAAAATGTAAGATACGAGATGACTTTGCATTTAAGATACTTGCACAGTATACAAAAAGAATCCCATGTTATTATATCGGTTTACTTTATCTTTATTGTTTATGGGGTATATTGTCATGTAAATAAACTAACAAAAGATTATAAAATAGGTGTCAATATCTTCATTTTAAAAATAAACGCACTTAAGCAAAGGGATTAACTGATCGAACTAAGGCCACATTAAGAGAGATACATCTGGCTGGGCAGTGGTGGCACATGCCTTTAATCCCAGCACTTGGGAGGCAGAGGCAGGCGGATTCCTGAGTTCGAGGCCAGCCTGGTCTACAGAGTGAGTTCCAGGGCTACACAGAGAAACCTTGTCTCGAAAAAAATAAATAAATAAAAAAAAGAGATACATCTGTACCTACCTAACAGTTACTAATATTCACGGAACTTGCTATAAACCTACAGTATTTCTTTGTGTGTACACATGACATGCTCTGTGTGTGTGTGTGTGTGTGTGTGTAAGAGAGAGAGAAACAGATAGAGACAGAGAGAGACAAAGACAGAGGCAGAGAGACACAGAGACAAAGAGGGATAGAGAGACACACAGAGAGAGACAGAGACAGAGACAGAAAGAAAGACAGACACAGGCAATGAAGGGGTGTAGCCAAGCAGGGAAACTAAAATCAATCAAGGAAGGGAGAATTTGTGTGCACCGATATGCTAATGTAGACTTGTGTATTTCCATCTTGCCCCTCAGGCTCAATCTGTTTGACCCACTTTGTATTTAGAAGGCATTGCCTTGCCTTTCTTCTTTAACCCTTGCTTTGCTGAGTTGCTCAAATTTGTGGCCTACACCACTAGAGAAGCACTAGTGAGCCAGACTGAAGCTTATGTACACCTTGAATGGATCACAAACCATCTACGAAATTCACAGCAATCCATTGAACACTTAGTTACCTTTTTTTTTTTTTTGGTTTTTCGAGACAGGGTTTCTCTGTATAGCTCTGGCTGTCCTGGAACTCACTCTGTAGACCAGGTTGGCCTCGAACTCAGAAATCCGCCTGCCTCTGCCTCCCAAGTGCTGGGATTAAAGGCGTGCGCCACCACTGCCCCTTAGTTACCTTTTTACTTCCTGGACCATTTATCCATCTTTTCCAGGGAATATTGAAGTAGAGTTCATTTTTTTTTTGTAGCCACGTTTAACTTTAGTCACTTATTTTCCTTTCACAAGAACTCAGCAAATTCTTATTGGCTATCTTCCTGATGTTGAGTCCAACAAAATGACAGCATGCTAGGAACCTGAAATCCTAAGGAATATTCAATAGAGTTCACCCTGGAGACACTTGCGGTGAGAAGGGGGTGGCTTTCAGAAAAGGTTATTTACAGATTTTTATGTAGTGTTCATAAGATTGTTAATAGAGGGAATTACAAGGTATTATGGGATCTCAAAAGGGGGGACAGTTATATCTGAAAAGTGGCAAATATGATGACATTTTATGCAAAACTCAAGATATGAGTAATATAAGCATCACATTAGGTGAGCTAAGACATTTTAAGTAAAGGAACCATGACCAAAAGCTACAAATGACAAAACCATGTGAAATGTTCTTGAATGATGATTTGTTGCAGGATTTTTCATGTCCAATCACATTAGGGCAGTGGAAGGCCTGTGATTGGACAGGAATAGAGAGAACTGGGATGGCTTTGGACATGGACCTGTGTGGTATTTACTAGCCACAAATAGCTAAGTTTTTATAAAGTTAAAAATATTGGGATAAAGCTTTTATCATTTTCTTTTTTTTTTTTAATTTAATTTAATTTTATTTTTTTAATTTACATTCCAAATCACTTCCCCTTTCCCGTTTCCTCCCTCCCCGAAAGTCCCATAAGCCCCCTTCCCTCCCTCTTTTCTCCGTTCAACCCCCTCTCATTACTCTGTCCTGGCGTTCCCCTACATCCAGTCTTTCCAGGACCAGGGGTCTCTCCTTCCATCTTTTTAGAAATCTATTGATATGCTGATTGTGTCTAGGGTATTCTGAGATTCTGGGTCAATATCCCCTTATCAGTGACTTCATACCATGTGTAATCTTTTGTGATTGGGTTACCTCACTAAGGATGATATTTTCAAGTTCTGACCATTTGCCTAGGAATTTCGTGAATTCATTGTTTTTAATTGCAGAGTAGTATTCCATTGTGTAAATATACCACATCTTCTGAATCCATTCCTCCGTTGAGGGACATCTGGGTTCTTTCCAGCTTCTGGCTATTATAAATAAGGCTGCTATGAATATAGTGGAGCATGTGTCCTTATTGCATGCAGGTAAAGTCTCTGGGTATATGCCCAGGAGTGGTATAGCCGGATCCTCCGGAAGTGTCATGCCCAGTTTTCTGAGGAGCCGCCAGACTGCTTTCCAGAGTGGTTGTACCAGCCTGCAATTCCACCAGCAGTGGAGGAGTGTTCCTCTTTCTCCACATCCTCGCCAACAACTGCTGTCTCCTGTGTTTTTGATCTTAGCCATCCTGACTGGTGTGAGATGGAATCTCAGGGTTGTTTTGATTTGCATTTCCCTAATGACTAAGGATGATGAACATCTCTTTAGGTGCTTCTCAGCCATTAGATATTCTTCAGGTGAGAACTCTTTGTGTAGCTCTGTACCCCATTTTTTAATAGGGTTACTTGCCTCTCTGGAGTTTAATTTTCAATTGGCTCTTAAATTACTGCATTGGCATCTTGTAAATTGTGATATTATTTATACATAAATACGATTAATTAAGCTTTAAGAGTTTTGATTTACTTGGTTACTAGACTGTGGGTCCACTGATGGTGGAGAGGGAACACAGTTGGGATGCTGTGGGAACTAGCTGGGAGAGATTAGCTCAGCTGAGGCCGCAATCAGGACATGGTGTTGTGGCCTGGTGGGGCGGGAGAGATGGTGGGATCTTTTTAAAAATTTCCTGCATCAATGACTAACTCATTTTATCTGAAATTTTAAGTGTGTGTGTGTGTGTGTGTTGTATGTGTACGCGTGCTTTGAGTGTGTGTGAGCATGTGTGTGCCTCTCTCTCTGTGTGTGTGTGTGTGTGTGTGTGTGTGTGTGTGTGTGTGTAGTCTTTAGAGCAGAGAGTTGGGAGGAGAGGATGAGAATGTAAGTCAGAATGTGTGGAAACTTGTGTAGAAAACAATCTTGTGCCATCCTCTTACTTTTCACTATACACTGAGTTAGCCACAGTTACAGCGTCCACACAAAGCAATTGATAATTCCACGTAAAATGTGCGCACACACACACCATGCACATTGACCAGCACTGGAACTTGTCAAGTAGTTTCACATTTTCAGTATTGAACAATTTACTTTTCATCCCAGGGTGCCTCCTTCTCTACAGAGAAAGGTTGAAAACCTGTGGCCTGAAGGCTTAGAAAACCTGCTGAGCTCAGGAATGTGGGCCTGCAGCCATGAAACCTGGTCTCTTTGCCCAGTATAAACAGGAAGTAAGTGATGGTCCTAAGAAAGAAAACTGAGATGCTAGGCAGGAGCTGCTGGCAGACACCTGAAGCAACCAGGGGCCCAGGCACTCAGCTGGTAAATAATTGCTGTAAAGTCAAGAATAGTATACCTCCCCCTCCTCCTCCTCCTCTTCCTCCTCCTCCACCACCAACGCTGGTGTGCTTCACTGCAACCCTCACACAGGCCCTGTGTAACTGGAGTTGTTAAAACTTGACCCTCTGTTTTTGAGACAGAAATAAAAGTGGGAGACAGAGGTGGGCGTATAAAAGCTTTTAGACAAAAGTATGTGGCTGGTGGCATTCATATCAGATGACACAGCGTTCCTGTCCCAGAGATTGAGCTCAGGTGCTTGAAAAGCTCAAGAGCTAGCTTGGGGATGCGGCCTTTTGTCTGCCACTCCTTTAAGGAGCAGCTTGTCTCTGTAAGCATGCCTCCCTCCTTTGAGAGAGTTCCAGACAGGCTGGGAGTGAAGTGTTTCTAGTGAAGTGCCGTGTGTTGAGTATGAAATAGTGTCAATATTTTCTTTCCAGCACTTAGGTTCTGAGACCACGGGGATCCACAAGAAATGAGGTCTCTCTCTCTCTCTCTCTCTCTCTCTCTCTCTCTCTCTCTCTCTCTCTCTCTCTCTTTCTCTGTGTGTGTGTTTGTATGTGTGTGTTTTCAAAGGGAGGGCCTGTAGGTGTTTAGGTTGACTCCATAGGATGGGAATGGAAGTTAGAATGAGTAGAGAGTTCTTGTGTACCTAGCAATGCTCCAGGTGTCTGAGGGACAGGTATCACAGAGTATTCTATATACTTAAACTGTAAAAAGGACCCATAGTAAAAATATATTTGATTTCCAAGTTGTAATAGCTTCACGATAGTATGTAAAGGCCATACTTGCAGCTATGTTTAGAAAACTGGTTAATATATTTGAGTGGACAGATAATGAAATGCAACAGAAGAAATAATACTATTATAATTATTATTATTTACTTTATTTTATGTGATTATTTACCTACATCTCTGCATAACACAGTGCTATTAGATACCAGAAAAGGGTGTTAGATTCTATGCAACTAAAGTTACAGATGGTTGTGAGTCACCATGTGGCTCTGAACCCAGGTACTCTGCAAGAGCAATGAATGCTCCAAAATGCTGAGCCATCACTTCAGTCCCAGAAAAAAAATGTATGCAGGGAGGCATTATGGGAGTGGGAGGTTTGGACCTGGTTTTCAAACATGGAAGGAAAATGGAAAGCACAAATGTTATAGATTGAATTATGGACTGTACAAGTTAGATAGAAGTTCAATGTTTTTTAATTAATAATTTTCCTTTTAGAGTAAAATATGACTTTAAGCATAATGAAAATGAATAAGAATATCACATTGGTTTGAATGAAGAGATTGAAGCAGGTTACCTGCTCGACGTGCTTTTTTTTTTTTCAACTCTTGTCTCCAGTGCAAAGTTACCTATTACAATAACATTATTAATAATAGTGACTTTTTTATTTCCAAAAGAATTATTGGTAACTATATTGTAAGTACTAAATAGCCACAGGAAGTGCAGTTCTCGTCTCTCACCAAACCCTCTTTTTGGATCAGATGGGACCTTTGACATAGATACACAACTGATCAAATTGAAGAGAAGTTTCCCTTGAATGCTCAATCCCAGTTTATATATCTGCAACACAACCACACACTGAGGGTCATGGAACATTGAGGAAGAGTGAAGAGAAGTAGAAAGACTGTAAGAGTCAGCAGACTAGAATACCTGTTTCTAGATAGTGACCTTTTTGACATGATAGGAAATATGAATGCCTGAATTTTCAAGGAAAAGGTATCTATAACAAGATGTGCATAATGAGATCATTATGGATAGGATGAAGTTAAGGACATGGATAGGATGAAATTCCAAATGTCCTGTCCTTACTGGTTCTAGTGCTTAATGGTAGCAGAGAGACAGGAAAACTGTTTTCCTCCAGGGACAAGCTCCCTCATAGGTTGTCCAGTTCCAGATGGTAAGCCCAGAATGCATACATACACCACTATACTCTCTCTCTCCATATGTGTATATATATATATATATATATATATATATATATATATTATACATATGTATTATATGTAGTATATGTGCACATATATGTACATATATGTGTATCTTGTGTAACAATAATAAAGAAGTTGAGGTCATGAAGTATGGAAGGAAGAGGAAGCATGCAGGGAGTTAGGGGACTATGTGGGGACAGGAGTGATCTTCCTGCCCTATTCACATATGTAGTTCTCAAAAATAAGAAAATCAATAACAAAAGTTCCATATTATTGCTCAAGTATGTGCTGGTTTGGAATTCTGAGATGCAATGTGTTCTCTGTCTGCATCTTTGTAGTAATAAGAGGCATGAGTGATTCCATATGGCAGGAACAAGGCTGAGCTGGAAGACACAGTGCCCATCTCTAGGCCCTGTCTAACTTGCTGAAACTCATTTCTACCCACTGCAATATCGGTAATCTCTCAGGATTGCCTAAGGGTCTCCTTTTGACATCATTCTTCATATCCTCTAACTGTGCATGGTATTTCCTCTTTTGTATTCATAGGCATTTTCTGTCTCTTTTCCTGCTTACTATAATGACCTTTGCCTTACTACAGTTGTTGTAGTTCATAGACTACCTAATTGACTTTGAGGTTAGCAGTTATTCATATTCGGCTTTCGCATTCAGCAGTCCCAAACAAATGCCTAATTCATAATAGACTACAGGTAAATATTAAGCTGGCTCTTGAATGTGGTACAAGTTATGAATAATAAAAAATAAACATGGCAGATAATTTTACTATGTGCATGCTTTATTGGCTGCATATTATATTAAATGCCAAGCAAGAGCAAGGCCAACTTTTCTGAGAAGCCGTTCACGGCTAAAAAGGAAGACTTGTTGACCCCAGCCAGGCCATCACCCCACTGGGGACTGACTAGAGAGAGTATTGAGCTTGAGCTTCCCTGGGGTCACTAACTTTATGCTTCTCCTTTTGTTTTACAGTTGTCTGGGTTCACATCTAAGCTTGTTCCAGCTATCGAGAATGCCTACAAGAATTCTGCTGGATCTGGAAGTGGAAAGGAACTGATGGTATTAACCCAACCGATCCTGATTGAGACCTACACAGGGCTCATGTCATTCATTGGAAACCGCAACAAACTTGGCTATTCCCTTGCTCGTGGGAGCATTGGCTTTTGAGGCTCTTTGTTATAAAGTATATTATCTATAGATAACCAATTTGCTTAAATACACTACATTTTTGGAATATTGTAATTATTTTCAGATAATACTTAAAGGACTGACTTATAACTGTTTTAGGAAATCTAAAAGCTTGATTAGACGGGTAGACAATTTAGGTCTCATATGATAGAAATTGAATTTCCATCTATGATGCAATTTAAATTTCAGTTTGCTAAAATGTAAACTTTCCCTCACATCTACAGATACTTTCCTCATCTTTGCTTTTATCTCTCAAACCCTGTTTTACTCTCATTAGGCTCCCATTGGCTCTGTTATTTTAGCTACTGTTTATGAGGACACTCCAATCCATAGTTCCTTCTCTGATATTTATCCCAAGATTCAGGTTCTTCCTTATATCTGCCAGTCATCCCTATGTCAGTGTTTCCAACACCCTCCCCCCTTGCCCTCACCATTTTCCAAGTCCAGATTTCTCTGTGGTGTATTTTATAATCCATCCCCAAAACCTGCCAGTTTCGGTTGGTTTGAACTCTATGCCAAATGCTAATACTATACTATACTAATACGTGGATATGTGACATAGCATTATTGTATCCTAGGTTAAAATACATTCTCCTAAGGCTAGAGGCATAACTCATTAGCATAGAGTTTGCCCAACTTGCACAAAGTCTTGAATTTGATCCTTAGCACTAAAGAGAAAAAGAAAAATAAAGTACCCCACCTTCCTGAATTCCTTCCTTCACTCATAGTGTTGGATCAAATCTTCCATTGTTACCACGGTCTCTTAATTAGGATTCCCACGCCAAGGCTTTTTCAATTAGTCATGGACCTTACTGTCAGTTCTTAAAGCACAATTTGATCATAACATTTTACTGTTGGTCAATACTGTCCTGTAGCTCCTTTGTTTTTGAAGCTTTGTTTTTCAAGTACTTTTCAATGACATACCCTCGTCTATCTTTTGTGGAGTACCAGTCTGGGAAACAGAAATAGCAAGAGCACTGTGGCTGCTCTAGCCATGGGCTGGCTTCCTCTGTGGTTGAGTTTTTAATTCCAGATGGTTTGGATTGAGGGCATAACTTCAAAACATTTGTCTTCGTTCACTTCCTTCCCATCTTTTCCCTTTCATTTCTTCTGTCCTCTTAACTTAACTGTAACTTTGAACAACCCAGGACAGTATGCCATTTCTTTTAGTTTCTTCCTTTTTAAAAATTTAAATCTTACATTTCTTTGTCATAGAAGCTCGAATGGATCACTGCAAACTTTAATACAGGAAGAGTTTGGTTGCTGCTGTTTGTTGCTGTTGTTTGTTTTGTTTTGTTTCCCCACCTCTCCTGAGACTCAAAGTTGAGATGTTTACCTAGAAGGTAAGGTTGGAAGTTACAGCTAATTCATTCTTTGGCTCCCCCAAAGGTTGGTTACTTTTATAGTGTTTCTCTTTTTAGAAACCTTGCTTCCTCAGAATCAAAGACTCAGGTACAGTCAGTTATCAGTTTGGTACACACATTCAAAACCAGAACTTGAACAGTCCTTGTCTCATTCTCTTTACTTCCATTACTATTTTGTTCCTTCCTCTGTCCCTCTTTGTCACACCTACTTCTTCACCCTACGATGGCAAACATTGTTCAAGTCCCTAAGGCAAGGAACTTCTATTGAGACCTTGAGAGGAAATGTTGAAATCCTTAGCTGTCCTGTCAACAGTAGTGGAATGAAAAGTCATTCAATAGTTCTGGCAACACTTCTGAAGAAGGCGATATTGGCCAATTATTTTAATATTGTTGCCTGAAAACCCCCCATACGCCTCCAGGTAGTGGCATTTTCTGGCAGAAGCCTCTGAAATGCCTGGCTTGTTCTCCTGAGTTACTGTTCAAGGCTCTCCTTGATGACTAATTTCCTTGTGTATGTTTGTTCCTCTTGCAAAGCTCAGTCAGACATCCCTATGTGACTTTCTGTATTTTTTTTAAATTGGATATTTTATTTATTTACACTTCAAATGTTATCCCCTTTCCCGATTTCCCCTCCCCCAGAAACCCTCTATCCCATCCCCCCTCCTCCTCCTTCTATGAAGGTATGCCTCCACCCACCCATCCACTCCTGTCTCCTGCCCTTGCATTCCCTTATACTGGGGCTAAGGGCCTCCTCTTTCATTGATGCTATTGATGCCATCCTCTGCTACACATATGGCTGGAGCCATGGGTCCCTCCATGTGTACCCCTTGATTGGTGGTTTAGATCCTGGGAGCTCTGGTTGGTTGATATTTTTGTTCCTCCTATGTGGTTGCAAACCCCTTCAGCTCCTTCAGTCCTTTCCCTAACTCCTCCATTGGGGACCCCATGGTTGGCTGCAAGCATCTTTCTCTGTATATGTCAGGCTCTGTCAGAGCCTCTCAGGAGACAGATATATCAGGCTCCTGTCAGCATGCACGTCTTGGCATCCGCAATATAGGACACAGTGTAGTATCCTCAGTGAAAGTTAATCAGAATGAAGGAGACGAAGAAAGGCTACTTAATACCAAGATCTGTTATCTGTTTCATATGTCGAAGAGCAAGCACAGAGCTTCCACGCAAGCTTTCTCTGAGTTATCCATAAGTAAGAGCTCTCAGGAATTTGAGAGATGTTTCTAGGTAAGCACAAACATCTTTTCAATGTTAAATATCCAAAGATTGAAGGACTATTTCTTGAAGTCTGGACTTTCAGCTCACTTGATACAAGGTGATTAGATAGCATGAACACTGTGAACAGCATTGGTGTAGTACAATATCTGAAAAGTCAGTATAAAACTTCTCTAAACGGTTGTTGCTAAACACTCAGATAATTAGATACCTGTTTTGGAAAGAACTTAAGCAGCCATGCTATTTTCTATAAAATTACTGTAACTTTCCTATTGGTTAATTTTCTAATATCTAATCTGGGGGCCATTTATGCTTATTTCTCAGATGTGGAGCCTCAGTGAAATGGTGTCAAACCATCTCACTGACACAGAAAACATTAAGTTCCTGCCTAAATAACAGGACTTCTGCCAAAGACCAATGGGGAGGCATCCAGAATAACTCAATTCCGTTTCCAACAGGAATTATTTCTTTGTCACATGAAGCTACTATTATTTGATGCCTTGCGTTCTCACTGGACTCTTTGCTCTTGTGCTCTGCTGACAGTCGCAGACCTGCGGAGCTGCGTGTGCACCTGAATTTCCCCTCTGTCATCTGAAATGTTCTACTAATGCCTCCCAAGTGGAAATTGTCTACCTATTTTGAAACTAGACTGGATATAAGAACCTTAAAACTAAAAACACACCCCTATAAACCTGGTCTTTCTTATCTGGTCTTTGTTTCATTCAATTTTTTCCTATACAACTTTCTAATGATGCTTCCTTCAGAATCTGCTTGAATTCCCATAGCAGAAACCCTCATAGACTTCTCACGTGTGTGATACATCTCATATAAGTCTCCTTCTGTTGTCTCAGAGCAAGCAGTGTCTCTCTGCCAGCTCTTTCATTTAAAAACATGCTGACTGGTATAGTATAGTTTAACTTTGCATGCCAGGGTGTGAGGGCATTTGGAAACTGAAGTAAGGTTGCCACATTTCTTAGTTTATGAGCAAAGGCTGGTAATGGTCGACATGCCTTACTTCCCTGTGTTTGGTTGAACTATTTTGGTCCCTAGACTTCTGCCCATCCTTTAACATAGAAAAGAGAAGCTAGCTTATGTCTTGGCTGCTTCCAGATCCTCTGCCTTGAAACCCAGTTTCATTGTCTCTTTGTTGAAACATTACTAAAGGTGCCAATTTACAGAGCCCCAGGGCTAAGGAAGGATAGAAACCTTCCAAATCAATGCTTTCATTTTGCAGAACATGAAACACAGGCTTAGAAACTTTAAAGAAAAAGTCAAAAAGAAAGAAAAGAATAGAGAGAAAGAAAATATTATAAGTTCTTGACAATATTGGAATTAGACTACATTTTCCAGTTCCTATTTTTACCCCACTGCTCTCTTCCATATAGCACCTCCATTCCCAGGGAAAAAGATTCATTTAGATCTTTGTATCACATTGCTGGGTTAATTCTAGATGAGAAAACAATAGACCATAGTTGCTTAGGGGGGATTTCCAGAAATTACCATTATTTTCTTAAAGGCTAAGGTAACTCATGGAACATTCTGACTTCCTATCTGATAAAATGCCCAAACAAAGCTACGGAAGCCAGCAGAGCCAGAAGATGTTTTGTAAGGTAGCTTTACCTCTACCTGGCATTTCATAGGGCAGCAGGGAGAGGGCAAAAGTATTAAATTTAGGCTTAAAAGCTCCTTAGAAATTCTTTACACACAAGAGACCATGCTGAAGAAAAGAAGATGACTTATGCCAACGAGAAGAAAAAGAGAGGCTAATGCCTGTGGTTTTCAAAGGTTAAGAACAACAACAACAAAAAAAACAACAGCCCAAGTATTTGCACAGGGATGAAATGCTCTCTGGCTTTTGGCCAACAATTATACAAGGGTTTGTGCCCACATCCTGTAGCTGTGGTTTAGGGACGCTGCTCATGAGTGACTTCTTATGCTCAATGACAGGAAACTTTAGTCACCGATGTGTAAACTCACCCTTGGTCTGCACCTCCCACAATGAGCTCCAAACCAACTTTGGGGCCAAGCCTCCAGATTTCCTTGCTGACACCGCTCTCTGGAAGCTAAGGAAGAACTCCATTTGAAAGGTAATGCTGCTAGATCAGTAGTTATTCTATCTGGTTATGATGACCCAGTAAGCTTCAAAGGGAACGTATGATATTATCTGCTAGACCCATTTCAGTCCCCAAGTCCAAGGCAAAAGGTAAGCCACATTTCATTTCAGGGATGCAGCTAAGGTAAAATATGATGCCTTAAGCCACGAGGCCCTTTCCCACTTCCGTTCCATGCTTCATCCAATCTTATACTCGCATCAAAGATTTCTTCTTAAATATTTCAGAAGTCTCCATTTCGTAACACTGGATGGAATGTGCAAGCTTGAGTTAACTCATTTTAATGCATACATGATGCATCTTCATTTTGTATTGTATATCTAGAAATGTGTTGAAATCGAAGTCTCCACACGGTCAAGTTGTGCATCTTGACTACAATGCTATCTTGCCAACTCAGAGCTTCCTTTCCTTTCCTTTTATACCCTCTTCCCCCTTTGTGGTACACATGGAACTGTTTGGAAAGGGACCTTATGGATTATCTTGTTAGCTTGCTGCTTGGTTCAAGGAAATAATCAAGCTTCTTAACAAGATAGATTGCTTTTGTACTAATGTTCCTGTGCATAGAATTCTCCATACCCCTCCTTTTCATTTCTGTTTTCTTTTTCTTATTTTTCTTCTTTTTCATCTTTTCTTTCTTACTTTGCTTCCTCCTCCTTTCCCTTAACTTCTTTTACTACTTTTTCCTCTTCCTCCTCTTCCTCCTCCTAATCCTCCCCATCCTCCTCCATGTGCTCCTTCTGCACCTCCTCCACCTCCACCTCCTCCACCTCCTCCACCTCCACTTCCTCCACATCCATCTTCTCCTTCTCCTCCTCCTCCTCCTCTTCCTCCTCCTCCTCCTCCTCCTCCTCCTCCTCCTCCTCCTCCTCCTTCTTCTTCTTCTTCTTCTTCTTCTTCTTCTTCTTCTTCTTCTTCTTTGTATTTAGAACTGAACCCAAGTCTTCAAGTAGGGCCGCCAAGCACTCCACCACTGAATATTTTTAGCCAATCCTCTTTTCTAAAACAATTAATTCTGCCAGTAATAACCTATATCAAGATGATTTCTCTGACTATCGAACAGAAATCTTTTCTTTGGAAATGTTTCAAATGTTGTTTGAAACAGCAACAATCACTCTGTAGCATCCGCTGACCTGGAGCTTAGAGCAATCCTCCAGCCTCAGTGCCCTGAGTGATGAAATTATAGTCTTGAGCTGCCTTACCTGGTCTAATACTGTCAGCCAGAGCTTCCTTTTCCTATTTTCAGTATAGAAGATAAAGAAGGAATGATGAATCCATCCCAGTCCTTCAGCATAGGCAGACAGCTTCATCAAGTAATTAATCTCTATGAACAATTGATTGAGGTATAGCCGAAATTATGATTAGCTATTCCATCAGCATCTTCCTCCCAGAACCTGAGGATTCCAGTTCAATGAGAGCAATTCCTGTTGTGGTCTTGTCTATAGAGAATAGCTACAGTGGAGCTATTCAAGAACATAGGTATTCTTCCTCAGAAATGTGCTTCACATAGAGTTAAGGAAGAACTCTCTGGATTTTCTTAGAGGATCTAGAGCAGCGGATTTCAACCTGTGGATCATGATCCCTTTGGGGGATCAAATGTCCCTTTCATGTATGTGTGTCACCTAAAACCACACAAAAACACAGATATTTACATTACACTTCATAACAGTGGCAAAATTACAGTTATAAAGTATCAACAAAAATAATTTCATGGTTTATAGTTGTGTCAAGTTGGCAAAAAAAAAAAAACCCAAACCAACCAACCAACCAAACAAACAAACAACAAAACAATCAAACAAACAACCTACCAACAAAATAAACAAAGACAGGGAAGCAAGTGAGTGAGAGAGCAAGAATATCACATCACTAACTACACCAGACACTAGGAAATGCATGAATACAGTCAAACAGCAAACACACGCCCTGGGATCCGCAGGTGCAGTCATAGCTAATCTAACAAGTAGTTGCATACTCTTATTCTGCAATGTTTCCAGACGTACACCACATATCAACTCCTAAAATATCCCCATACACATCCCTCGGTTTTCTGTTAAAAATGAATTGGCAAAACTTTGTAATTATTTGGGGAATCTTTTATATTGTATGAATTATATTTTAACTTAATTTTTTAGGAATTGATTTGTGGTATAAGTTTAGAGATGAGGCAGAACTACATGTCAGACTAGCGATGACTGTGTCTGCTGATCACAGGGTGCATTTGCAGCTTGGATGGATTCATGCATTTCCTAGCACCTGATGTAGTTACTGATATAATGCTCTTGATTTCTTGCTCACTTACTACTTTTTTTTTTTTTTTGCCAACTTGACACAATTTGAAGTCACCTGGGAAGAGTGTGTCTCAGTTAAGGAATTACCTCCTTCAGATAAGCCTGGAGGCAAATCTGTGGGGGGATGTTCTTGATTAATGATAGATGTGGGAATACCTAGCCCACTGTGCATAGAGGCACCCTGGGTTGGTCATCCTGGATTGTCTAAGAAAACAAGTTGACAAGCTAAACAAGCCATGAGAAGCAAGCCAATAAGCAGCATTCCTCCATGGTCTCTATTTTGGTTCCCACCTACAGTTACATGCCTTGTGTTCTCTCAGTGATTGACTACTATGTGCAAGCTGAAATAAATGCTTTCCTGTGTCTAGTTGCCTTTGGTCAGATTGTTTTATTACAGCATCAGAAAAGCAAACTAGAGCACACACACACACATACACACACATATACACATACAAATATACATACACAAAACATATATACATACATACACTTGCATTTATATGCATGCACACATACATATACACAAACACATACACACACATACACATTTACATCTACACAATCACACATATATATACACTCATACACACTCACACACACATACACTCACACATATACTCCATCTGCTTATTAATTATATCATTAGAAGCAGTTGGCTTCTAGATTTTAGCAGAATTAGTAGTGTACTCTACTTTCCTATATTCTAGGCAATGAAGAACTTGATCAGTTCTCTTCAAAAAGGCATCACAATGACTCATTTATTGGGGCTGTTGTGTTGACAGATGCAGCAGAACAGGAAGCAGCAACTGTTTTATCACTTGTTTCCTTTAAGACACACATATAAAGAAGTATCAAAAAGTAACACTATGAGACCAGTGATTTGGGCCATAGCTATATATATCTTCTAAGACTGTGACAGATTGCTGCATTGCATTACTAAGAAAGAGCCACAATAACTATTGTTTCTTTTAAACTTTGGATACAGGTTCCTTATTTGGTTCTAATGCTTAAATCCTACTGACCAAGTTAAAAAGGCTGCCACATTTGCATTGAGCCTGGACCAGGAGAAGAATTGGTATGGATCAGGAGTGAGTGCTAACACATATCATGCTTTACCTGGATAGCTTTGTCTTTGTAGCTCAGTAGATTCAATGGTGCTTGAGGTATCAGTGGCAAATTGAGATGCTGCATAGAGCCTTGGGACCCTTCCTCTGTGTGGATCTCTGGATAGATATGAGGATGTTAAATAGGCATATTTCATATAGCTAGATAACTATTTTCCTTTGAGTAACAATTTTTGGCTTGCTGTTGGACTTTGGTAGGGAGTGAGCATTGAGCTTCATGTGGTCTAAGGTGTTATGCTATACTACATACTCCCTAACCCCTTAACTCTAAAGTTGGGCGAATGTGGCAGCATCCATCACCAGGTAGAGAGGCATGTACAAGATCATGCTTGGCAATCCAATAGGCACAAAAAAATTTCACTAGCAAATATCTGGAGAGTTGCTGTTTGTATTCCTACTTCGTGTTTTTCTCTGTTACAATCTAAGGTATGACCCCACAGGGAGATTCCGAAGACCAAGGTTCTGAGTAGAAAAGTCATACCTATGCTTCTGTAGCCTCATCCAAAAGTGGACACTTATGGCAACTATTTCTGTGACCCCTAAGAAATGGGACAAAGGAAATTTCTAGTGGGAAAATAAGAGGAATGTCATTTCCATAATCTGCCTCAGGACCACTTTCTGTCTTACAAATGATGAAATGTGAGGGTTAGAATAGTGATTAGATCCCAATACAGACAAGCATGTTTCAGAAAACCATGACACTGTGACAGTGTAATAGTTTCAGGCATGACTCTTAATTCTTCCATTCTGCCTATTTCAGATTGTTACATAACACAAATCATTTCATTTGCAACCTTGTTTGTTGCTGTTTTCTTTACTTATTGAGACAGTGGTCTTCAGCTCACTGTGTAGCCTGTGATGGATTGGGATACAAGACAATACTCCTGCTCAGCTTCCCAAATGCTGTGATCACAGCCATGTGATACCACATCAATGTAAAAAGGCATATTTTAAGAGATGTAAAAACACTTAGAACTTCATCAGACAAGCAGGGGGCAAAGCTCTAGGCTGGGATTATAGTTGTAACTGCCCAAACAATGCTGCATAATTGGCCCTCCACCAAAGTATTAACTCTCTCTTCCATATGCAGGAAGTTAGGTAATCAAGAAGCTTCCATCCCAAGAGAAAGCAGCAAGTTCACATCACCTAATACGATGGAGAATGCCTCTGTTATAATTTTTCATGAAATAGTTTTAACTTTTTTTTCTATATATTTCTTGAGTTTTATCAGAAATATTTTCCTTGCAGATTTTCAATTTTATCAGAAAATGTTTATAATTCCACTTTGGATCACTTTAGGAATATTTTTATGCCTACCATTTTATCTGTATAATTTTTCCATGAAATAGTCAATCTTAATGTGTTTTTCTATATATTTCTTCAATTTTATCAGAGATATTTTTCATGTATATTTACACAATGGAATACTAC
This sequence comes from Tokudaia tokunoshimensis, assembly GCA_036184795.1. Classification (NCBI taxonomy): domain Eukaryota; kingdom Metazoa; phylum Chordata; class Mammalia; order Rodentia; family Muridae; genus Tokudaia; species Tokudaia tokunoshimensis. The sequence goes on from BTHU01000015.1 coordinate 11,726,456, forward strand.
TCAACAATTAAAAACAATGAATTCATGAAATTCTTAGACAAATGGGGAACAGGGGGAGGGAAGAGGGCTTATGGGACTTTCGGGGAGGGGGGAACTGGGAAAGGGGAAATCATTTGGAATGTAAATAAAGAATATAGAAAATAAAATAATAATAAAATAAAATAAAATAGACACAGAAGGAAGAACCTGAAAAAAAAAAAGAATGTTTCTCTTGAGCTACACCATGCCTTCCACATTTAAATAGATAACATGCCACACTTTCTGTTCTTTTCCTCAGAAATTCTCCTGCAGCAAGACCTGGGAAGGACATTTCTGTTCTTCTTCTCCATAGTAGTTTCAATAGTTTATGGAGTATTTACATCTGGCAACACATTAGGATCTTTACATTGTGTATGCCCATGGATTCTTAATTAACTTTCTCAAACGTATAATATTAATACCATCTCTTGACCGGGACATGAGAAAATAAAGCACCAAAAGCAAAATAAAGGAAAACAAACTGATTAAAAACTTGACAATGAAGGTGTGGGACTTGGGAGAAGAGATTGGTTGAACTAGAACGTAATTTGATACAGCATGTAGTCTTAAGTAATTGGAGAACCATAAAGTCAAATTTTTTAATTTTTAAAGGAGGAAGAAAAACACTAAAGAGAGTAAGAACCATAGGTTGAAATGGTTGTTCTAGAGAACTTACAGCCAGACTTAGTGCTAAAGATGACTCTTACACTATTCTTGTTCCATAGATGGTGCATACCTATATTTGCGCACATCAAATATCCAATAAATGTATTTATGATGCTGATTTGTGGATATTTTGTAGCAAGGTCTTTCTGCAGCCCATGCCTAATGTTTTGTGGAACCCTCACATTTTGTGGTGTGGTTTATACAAAACAGTGGCTTAACCTGGACCATCTCCTTGATTTGAGAGAGTATAACATTTTGTTTTCACTAAAGATTATTTTCAGAGACATTGTTAGAGCTACAGAAGAGATACATAGTAACATTGGCAAATGCTATAGCTTCAGACAGGGATAAACTAATCAGAATGGCTATATGGGTGTCGTCTAGAGATCATGCTAGTAGAGTTTAGAAGTTTTAAACCAGAGTCTAGTTAGCAGAAGTGTAAGCCCCACAAACAGTAAGAAGACCATGGTGACCTGAAAGTTATTCTGCACAGAAAAGCTATCTGGGGCTGGAAAGATGGCTCAGCGGTTAAGAGCACTGACTGCTCTTCCAGAGGTCCTGAGTTCAATTCCCAGCAACCACATGGTGGCTCACAACCATTTATAATAGGATCTGGTGCCCTCTTCTGGTGTGTCTGAAGATAGCTACAGTGTACTCATATACATGAAATAAGTAAAAAATAAATCTTAAAAAAAAAAAGAAAAGAAAAAAGAAAAGCTATCTGGACAAGAAGAGAAGCTGAGGCACTTCTGGTCAACTACTCAGTGGAAGTGAACCACAATCCATACTGACCAGCTGTCTGACCTTAGTGATTTTCTAGGTAGTAGATTAGCAGAAGTAGGTCGTCTACAAAGAACTTCAGCGGTAAATGTATTATTTTTGTTGTTTTATTGTAGTTTAGATGTTAAATTCTTGTTCCCTTCCCCATGCTCCTATGTATGTTTAAATACACTATCTCTAGTGGTTATGAACTTGAGGGTTCTGACTAATATAAGTGGGTCACTGGGGGAGGGGGCCTCCAGGGATAGATTATCTCTGCATACGTTCTGTTTGTGATTTGCCTCCTTATCCATGAATATATTCAAATTGCCAGTTGAAGTTGTTTGGAGTAACCCTCACTCACTGTTGTTGTGGATTTGGTTTAACACTTGCATTATGTTAATTGGGCTCCCTAAATTGCAGGAGAACCCTAATGTAAGATATTGAGTATCCTTATTCTTAGTTGGTTTCGATTGGTAAATATAGTTGCCAGTGGCCAATGGCTGGGAAGGGAGACAGAAGTGGGACTTTAGGATTCTTCACAGGCAAGGGGACATAGAGAGAAGAAGGAGTACAGGACAGGGAGACAGTCAACATGTAAGAGTCAGGGATGGTGGCCCAGGAGGGCTGCAGGCCTGGATCAGGGGAAGCCAGGATGGAATACAGGTTTTTAGTAGGTAATAATTCAGGAATATTGGAGGGGAGAGTGTGCTAGCCATGTAGAAGTTTGGAAGTGGCCAAACCATTGAGCTGATTAAGGCATATTAAATATGAAGATGCATGTATGTGTCTTTCATTTGGGAATCCAGAACCCCGGTTTGGGTAGTGAGGAACTGGCACTACAACCACCAGGCGATATGAGTACCATTAACTGCCTACTGCAACAACTGTTGGTGGGAATCACAAATTGATATGGCCACTGGAAATCACTATAAAAAAAAACCTTCAAAATAAAAATCAAAACCAAAAGCCTGAAAGTAAATCTACCTTATGACCACTCCAGCTCTACCACTGCTTGGCATTTGCAGGAAGGACTCTGCATCCTACTCCACAGATACTTGCAAAGCAATATCCATAGCCACTCTATTCACAACAGCCAGGAAATGTAAACCATCTAAATCAGCAGATGAGTGGACAATGAAAATATGGTTTGTCTTTCTGACTCTTGGTACATCCATTTATCTGAAAATGTCATTTGCTTTACAGTTGAATAGTGTTCCATGGCTCTAGAGAAGCTACAGAGGGACGGAAGCAATTAAACAGTTTCAGCCAGCTGCGTCACTGATGAATCATGACAATGAGCATCCCGGCAAGATATGGATAAAAGTGTAAAACGGTGGCACCCACATGTCAGTGGCCATCACGAGTTGTCTAATGGGACTTAAGACCTAGTCCACACAAGGAAAAATCATGCCTGGCACTGGAAACCAAGGCAGCTTCCCAGGGTCAGTAAGTCAGGGATGTTCGAAAACAGTCTACTACCTCCACTAAGTAAGAGCATCAGAATTCCCTCCTACATTCTAAATCTGATCCTGGTAAACAGAGATAAGTGTTGCTACCACCTCTCATCAGAAAAGCCTCTCTTTACAAACACAAATAAAGACTGTCAAGACAATTACAAGTAGAGTATGCAGAGTTCCACAGTTTTGGGGGAGCCTAGCCTCAGTGGATAAATCTGTATCACAGTTTCTGCAGATATAGCTCAGGGAACAGGGCAGAAGAGGTGACATTAAAATTGTAGGAGCCAGAACACCAGAAAATAGTTTGTGTTAGATGGTTGCATAAACAAGACTAGAAGAATACAAATACAAAATACAAGGTTACGTGGAAGGGGGATGGTTTATGGGTTTCCACCCCTAGGCAAAGGACTACAGACAACTAATGATTCTTGTGAGATAGAGAATTCGCCTCTCCTGGTAATGAACCCTTTATTGGTAATCCAATGCAGAGTGGCCAGCCTAGCAACTACATATAGACAAATAACAAAAAACAGTCTCAGAAGATTTTATCTAATATGTGTGTGTATGTCTGTGTGTGTGTGGGGGTGTGGGTGTAACAATAATAAAGAAAATGAGGCTATCAACTTGAGATTAGGGGAAAGGGAGTAGGAAGATGTTGAAGTTTTGTCTTATACTGTCTGTCCATTGTAATGCTAATTGTGGACCCCAAGATCTGGAGTCTGCACATAGCTCCTGGGATCCTGCCCCCAAGTTAATTCTGATTGGTGAATACAGGTGACGATAGCCAATAGCTGGGTTGGGTTGGGGTTTTGCAGTCTTAGAGAGAACTACAAGGAGGGAGGAAAAGGAAGCCATCATGGAAGAAGAAGGAAGAGGTAAAGAGGAGAGAAAGAGGAGGAGGAGGAGAGAAAAGAGGAAGAGGAGAAGGAGGAAGGAGATGCAGGAGAGGAAAAGGAGAATCTCTATGGGTTGGCTGAGCCATAAAAATATGGTCATGTGGGCTGGCCAGTTGGAGTTAAGAGCAACTGAAATGCAACATAGTAAATAGTAAGTAATAACTTTGGTTTATTAATTAAAAAAATGTAGATCCTAACAGTATGGCAAGTAGGCCGCTGCCCAACTATTGTGCTGTGTAGGGCATATGTGGTATATTTACACAATGGAATACTACTCTGCAATTAAAAACAATGAGTTCACAAAATTCCTAGACAAATGGTCAGAACTTGAAAATATCATCCTTAGTGAGGTAACCCAATCACAAAAGAACACACATGGAATGCAGTCACTGATAAGGGGATATTAACCCAGAATCTCAGAATACCCTAGACACAATTCGCATATCAATAGATATCCAAGAAGATGGAAGGAGAGACCCCTGGTCCTGGAAAGACTGGATGTAGGGGAATGCCAGGACAGAGAAGCGAGAGGGGGTTGAATGGGGAAAAGAGGGAGGGAAGGGGGCTTATGGGACTTTCGGGGAGGGAGGAAACGGGAAAGGGGAAATGATTTTGAATGTAAATAAAAAAATATATTTTAATAAATATTTTTAAAAGTTAAAAAAAAAACCTGGGAACCACAAAAAAAAATAGAATATAAAGGCTGTGTATGTCTTTTATCTGGGAACATAAATGGTCTAAGCAGGGAAGAAACCCAAGGCTGATATTTTAAATATTTAATTACTACAGGGAAAGTGTTTTCTAATTCCATTTCAATTAAAAATAAAACTTGAAAAGTTACGAGGTTAGAGAGTCGGTTAGCTCTGGAAGGACTAAAAGACCCCTCAATATGGGACAAAAGGAATACTAGTAGGATTGCTCATGGGCCTTAAAACAGAAGGCAAGCTGCAGGTGGCAAAAGTCTTGTAATCAAGATTCAAAGATAGTGGGTGTGTTTCTCCAGGTGAACCTGCTCAGGGACCCGATGATAGGATGTAAAGGGAAATGGATGATACTGGTTTCTATCTGGATTGACTCCAATAAACTTCTGGGACATCCTCATTAGAGAAGCATGCTGAGAGTGCTGTTATCTTTTATCCAGTGAACATTTCAACTTTAGGGACAATATGTTCTTACATCTAGTCATAATGAGCTCAAATTTAGAAAATAGATGCACTTTGAAGAATATCATCTTTTTTTCTAGAAGTGTGTACTGAGGGGCGACACAGGACTGAGGCTACACGTAGAACATTGGTTCTAAACCCATGGGTTGCAACTCTCTTGGGGTGAATATCCCTTTCACAAGGGTTGTCTACGATGATCTGCATATCACATATTTATGTTATAATTCATAACAGTAGCAAAATTACAGTTTTGAAGTAGCAACAAAAACATTTTTATTGTTGGGTCACCACAACATGAGAAACTGTATTAAAGGTTTGCAGCACTAGGAAGGTTGAAAGCCACTGCTGTAGATGAACATAAGCTTCACATCTGCCATAGTTGGAACAGTTGCTGCTCATCTCAGCCCATGCTTCATGTAAAAAGTGTCTTCTTGTTTCTTTGTTTGCTCTATGCAAATTAAATGCTTGGGTGTTTATTCCACTACTATGTCCCACTTAATTTTTTTTTCTTCCAGAAACCTAAGATCCAAGTCTGCTGCAGTCATGACCACTAATATATCAGTGAGCAGACCTGTTGTCATTGAAGCTCACAACTGTGTAGAATAGATGATGACTTTTCTCCTCCAATCGTGTGCATAGCACCTTCCAGCACTTATGAAAGCTAGCCTGTAGGTATGATGCTTCCAAATGAGCATCAGCTTGATTTTTCTATGTTCTTTGACTCAAGTATATATTTTCAGCAATATTATCTTTCTATCAAGTTATGAAGACAATAACTTCAAGAGCATTAATAATCATTGAAATTTTGGGGTCTATGGGGACTTCACTGACCAACAACTCCTAATGAGGTGACCCATTCCTGCCTGGCACTGGGCCTTTTGATTTATAGATAATGGTGTTGGGGGGGCATATTGTGTCCTAGTTACAGGGTAGCTTCATTTAAACTCTTTTTATATGTTTAGACATAGATATTTTAGGAAGATTCTGCAGCAGTAATTTCCATATGACTTTTCCAAAGGCCTTTAGTGTTTGTCATACTTTTCTATACTTCCTTCTCTTCCAAGTCCTGCCTTCAACCAACATAATGTTTTTTGCCCCATTATTTACCATTCTCACTTTATAACATAATATGTAATCTTTCTTTTCACCTTCAAAAGCCCTTCTCATGGTTCCCTAATAATTTCCACTATGATCAAGTGGCCTTCATCCAAGAGATGCAGAGATGGCTTAATAGGATTATATCAATAAACGTAATCCACCACTTGAATAGGCATAAGAATAGAAAGTTCAATGTCACCCTTAGATGGAGAAAGAGCTTTTGACCAAATTCAAGATCTTTCCATGAAAAAAGTCTCAGAGAATCTAGAGCTGGAGAGGGAATATCTCAACATAATACACACATACACACACACACACACACACACACACACACACACACACACACACACACAGAGTCAACATTATGCTAAATGAAGAACAGCTTAAAGTATTTCCACCAAAATCAGGAATAAAACAATGATGTCTACTTTCTTCATTTTTGTCCAATACAGTGCTTGAAATCTTAGGTAGAGAAATAAAATTAAAGGTCACTAACAGATGGGAGAATTCAAAGTATTTCTATTGGCAGATAATCTGATTCAGTGCATGAAAGATCTTAAGATTCCTCCAGAAAACTCCTGCAGCTGATGAAACACATTCAGTAAAATAGCAGGGTATAAGTTTAACACAGAGATGCAGTAGCCTTCCTCAGATAGCAACAAAAATGCACACCAAAAATGAAATCAGGAAATAATTCACTTATATCAACCCCCTCCCCAAATTATCTTGAAATAAAGGAAAGGAAATTTTCATTAACCAAGGAAGTGAATGACTTTCACTGGTGCACTGAAAACTCGAGACACCAAAGAAAGAAATTGAAGAAGATGCCAGAAGATGGAGATACTGCCTATATCATGGACTGGTAGGATTAATATTGTGAAAATGACCATCATTTCCAAAAGTAACCTACAAACCAATGCAATTTCCAATAAAATTCCAATCATTTTTCCCTTATGGGAATTAAAAATTATCTTAAATTTTATATGGAAGTACAAAACATCCTAGAGAGCCAAAACAGTAACAAATGAAAAAGTAATGCTTGAGGTAATACTGTTCCTGATTTCAAGTTGTACTACAGAGCTACATCAATACAAACTGTGCGATATGGGCATCAAAACCGCCACAATGATTAATGGAATCAAACTGAGGACTCACATGTAAGCCCGAATTCCTACAGCCACTGGATTTTTGATAAGGAGGACAAAAGGATACATTAGAATAAAGGTAGCATTTCAATAAATGTTTCTGTTCAAACTAGAAAACTACTAGAAAAGTTCAACTAGATCTTTATCTCTTACTCTGAATAAAACTTATCTTCAAAAGATCAGGGAAGAACCTGAAAATAAGACCCAATATCCTGAATCTGATAGAGACAAAGGTGGAAAATGTATTTCAATTTGCAGGTACAGGAAAGGACTTTCTGAACAGAGCCCTGGGAGTTCAGTCATTAAGACCACCAATTGATAAATGGACCTCATGACAGTAAGAAATTCCTGCATAGCAAGGGACAGTATCATGAGATTTAAAAGATAGCCCTCAGAATGGGAAAATTCTTTACTAGTTATATATCCAACAGAGGGTTGGTATCTACAATATACAAAGAACTAATAAAACTAAACATCCAGGAAAAAGCCAAGCAAGTTAAAAATCAAGGCATAAACTAATCAGGTTTCTCAAATGATGAAACATAATTGTTAAAAATATTTAAAAAAAATATTCAGCATCTTTAAACAACAGGTAAATGTGAATTAAATCTACCTTGAGATTTTATCTTAACCCAGTGAGACAGACTAACATAAAAGAAAACAAGTAACAAACTCTTGCTTGGATGTATTGAAAAAGGAATACTTATTCACTCTGGTGGATATGCAAACTGGTGCTACCTCTAGGAAGATCAGTGTGAATTTTCTGGAAAAGCTAGAGGTAGATCTATCATATGATACAGTGGTGGCACTCTTGGACATGTACCCAAGGGATTCTATCCTTGTACAGAGATACTCAACCTTGTTCATTGCTGCTCTATTCCAAATAGGCAGGGAATGGAAATAACCTAGATGCTCATCAATGAAGGAATGGCTAAAGTAAATGTGCTGTGTTTACATAACACAATATTATTTGGGTGTTAAAAAGTGAAATCATGACATTTGCATTTAAGTGGAAGGAACTTTTAAATGATAAACCAGAAGGGGGCAAACCAGACCCAGAAAGACAAACATAGCATGCTTCTTCTCATATGTGAATGCTTGCTTCAAATTTTTAGATATATGTGAATATATTGCAATAGAACCTTTTGTGAGTACTAGAAATGTCCAATGTTTTTCATTCCATGTTGCCTGACACAGGGACTAGTAGTCATAAAATATGGCAGGTTTAGACTTAGGAATTAAAATTATTATATTGTAATTAAATTAAATTCATAAAACTGCTTATGTCTAGAGGTCATCCTAATGAGCAGAATAAGTATGAAGAAAAGAGGTACTAATGGATCCCTGAATGATACCACTGCAGAGGAAATGATGGCATCTCTGATCCTTTTGAAGAATATTTAAGAAAATACAACCATTTTTAAATTGCATGTTTTTGCTGTATTTCATCCCATATTTAAGAAAACCAAATGCTAAGAAGAACTTGTGTTCAAAATCTACAACTTTTTAACCCAAATTTGACTTTCAACTCAATACGTTGTTTTTGATGTCTTTTTTTATTCTTTGGATTACGTAGTTGAAGTAGGATACTATTTTTAAGCATGCATTCATTCATATCAGACATCATTTCTTGATTTCCTCACTGAGGGGATGACTTAGTTTATCTTACACTTCTGACCCTTTCCTTTTATTACTTTCAGGTTTGTTTGTATTCATTATAATGATATAATATGCCCTGATTTCTACTTTTTTTTTATTTTTTATTTTTTATTTTATTTTTTTAATTTACATTCCAAATCACTTCCCCTTTCCCGTTTCCTCCCTCCCCGAAAATCCCATAAGCCCCCTTCCCTCCCTCTTTTCTCCATTCAACCCCCTCTCCTTACTCTGTCCTGGCGTTCCCCTACATCCAGTCTTTCCAGGACCAGGGGTCTCTCCTTCCATCTTTTTAGAAATCTATTGATATGCGAATTGTGTCTAGGGTATTCCGAGATTCTGGGTCAATATCCCCTTATCAGTGACTGCATACCATGTGTGTTCTTTTGTGATTGGGTTACCTCACTAAGGATGATATTTTCAAGATCTGACCATTTGCCTAGGAATTTCGTGAATTCATTGTTTTTAATTGCAGAGTAGTATTCCATTGTGTAGATATACCACATCTTCTGAATCCATTCCTCCGTTGAGGGACATCTGGGTTCTTTCCAGCTTCTGGCTATTATAAATAAGGCTGCTATGAACATAGCGGAGCATGTGTCCTTATTGCATGCAGGTAAAGTCTCTGGGTATATGCCCAGGAGTGGTATAGCCGGATCCTCCGGGAGTGTCATGCCCAGTTTTCTGAGGAACCGCCAGACTGCTTTCCAGAGTGGTTGTACCAGCTTGCAATTCCACCAGCAGTGGAGGAGTGTTCCTCTTTCTCCACATCCTCGCCAACAACTGCTGTCTCCTGTGTTTTTGATCTTAGCCATCCTGACTGGTGTGAGATGGAATCTTAGGGTTGTTTTGATTTGCATTTCCCTAATGACTAAGGATGATGAACATCTCTTTAGGTGCTTCTCAGCCATTAGATATTCTTCAGGTGAGAACTCTTTGTGTAGCTCTGTACCCCATTTTTTAATAGGGTTACTTGCCTCTCTGGAGTTTAACTTCTTGAGTTCTTTGATTTCTACTTTTTATCAACTTTATTTGCTATCATTTCCCTCACTATGGTGATACATACCAGGGATTTTCTTCTGTACTTATTATTTTTTGCCTTTTGCTTAAATTTCTTAAATTGCTTATATTATCCAGACTGTAAAGTACTCCCTCCTATCTTGAAGTTACAATGTCTCCAGTTTGTTTTAGTGTGTCTGAGCTTGTAATCATCTGCTCATTTCCTTTAGATGTTTTCTTTTTTTTTTAATTTTTTTATTAGGTATATTCTTTATTTACCTTTCAAATTATATCCCTCTTATTGGTTCCCCTCCTCCCCAAAAGTCCCATACGCCCTCTTCCTTCCCACTGCTCCCCAACCAACCCACTCCTGCCTCCCCTTCCTGGTATCCCCCTACATTGCCACATTGAGCCCTTAGAGGACCAAGTGCCTCTCCTTCCTTCTTCCTGGTATCCTTTGATATGTGAATTGTTCCTTGGGTATTCCAAGCTTCTGGGCTGATATCTGCTTATCAGTGAGTGCATATCATGTGTGATTTTTTTTGTGAACGGGTCATCTCACTCAGGATGACATTCTCCAGTTCCACCCACTTGCCTAAGAATTTCATGAATTCGTTGTTTTTAATAGCTGAGTAGTATTCCATAGTGTAAATATACCACATTTTCTGTATCCATTGTTCTGTTGAGGGACATCTGGGTTCTTTCCAGCTTCTGGCTATTATAAATAAGGCTGATATGAATATAGTGGAGCATGTGTCCTCATTGCATGTTGGAGAGTCCTCTGGGTATATGCCCAGGAGTGGTATAGCTGGGTCCTCTGGTAGTATTATGCCAAGTTCTGAGGAACTGCCAAACTGATTTCCAGAGTGGTTTTACCAGCTTGCAATCCCACCAGCAGTGGAGGAGTGTTCCTCTTTCTCCACATCCTGGCCAGTACCAGCTGTCTCCTGAGTTTTTGATCTTAGCCATTCTGACTGGTGTGAGGTGAAATCTCAGGGTTGTCTTGATTTGCATTTCCCTGATGACTAAGGATGTTGACCATTTCTTTAGTTGTTTCTCAGATGTTCGATATTCCTCAGGTGAAAATTCTTTGTTTAGCTCTGTACCCCATTTTTAGTAGGGTTATTTGGCTCTCTGGAATCTACCTTCTTGAGTTCTTTGTATATCTTGGATATTAGCCCTCTGTTGGATGTAGGGTTGGTAAAGATATTTTCCCAATTAGTTGGTTGCCATTTTGTCCTTTTGACAGTGTCCTTTGCCTTATAGAAACTTTGTAATTTTATGAGGTCCCATTTGTCAATTCTTGATCTTAGAGCATAAGCTATTGGTGTTCTGTTCAGGAAATTTTCCCCTGTGCTGATGTGCTCAAGCCACTTCCCCAGTTTCTTTTCTATTAGTTTCAGTGTTTCTGGTATTATGTGGAGGTCCTTGATCCACTTGGACTTTAACTTAGTACAAGGAGATAAGAATGGATCAATTTGCATTCCTCAGCATGCTGACCTCCAGTTGAACCAGCACCATCTATTAAAAAGGTTATCTTTTTTCCATTGGGTGGTTGTAGCTCCATTGTCAAAGATCAAGTGACCATAGGTGTGTGGGTTCATTTCTGGGTCTTCAATTCTGTAGATCCAATTGATTTACCTGCCTGTCACTGTACCAATACCACACAGTTTTTAACATTATCGCTCTGTAGTGCTGCTTGAGGTCAGGGATACTGATTCCCCCAGAAGTTCTTTTACTCTTGAGAATAGTTTTAGCTATCCTGGGTTTTCTGTTATTCCAGATGAATTTGATAATTGCTCTTTCTAACTCTATGAAGAATGGAGTTTGGATTTTGATCAGAATTGCATTGAATCTGTGTATTGCTTTTGGCAGGATAGCCATTTTTACTATATTAATCCTGTCAATCCATGAGCATGGAAGACCTTTCCATCTTCTGAGGTCTTCTTCGATTTCTTTCTTCAGAGACTTGAAGTTCTTGTCATGCAGATCTTTCACTTGTTTGGTTAGAGTCACACCAAGATACTTTATATTGTTTGTGGCTATGTGAAGGGTGTCATTTCCCTAATTTCTTTCTCAGCCTGTTTATCCTTTGAGTATAGGAAGGCTACTGATTTGCTTGAGTTAATTTTATATCCAGCCACTTTACTGAAGTTGTTTATCAGCTATAGGAGTTCTCTGATGGAGTTTTTTGGGTCGCTTAAGAATACTATCATATCATCTGCAGATAGTGATATTTTGACTTCTTCCTTTCTAATTTGTATCCCTTTGACCTCCTTTTGTTGTCTAATTGCTCTAGCTAGAACTTCAAGTACTATACTGAATAAATATGGAGAGAGAGGGCAGCCTTGTCTAGTCCCTGATTTTTGTGGGATTGCTTCAAGTTTCTCTCCATTTAGTTTGATGTTGGCTACTGGTTTGCTGTATATTGCTTTTACTATGTTTAGGTATGGGTCTTACATTCCTGTTCTTTCCAAGACCTTTAACATGAAAGGATGCTGAATTTTGTCAAATGCTTTTTCAACATCTAATGAAATGACCATGTGGTTTTTTTCTTTGAGTTTGTTTATGTAGTGGATTACATTGATAGATTTCCTTATATTGAAACATCCCTGCATTCCTGGGATGAAGACTAATTGATCACGGTGAATGATCATTTGAGGTGTTCTTGGATTCGGTTGGCAAGAATTTTATTGAGTATTTTTGCATCAATATTCATAAGGGAAATTGATCTAAAGTTCTCTTTCTTTGTTGGATCTTTGTGTGGTTTTGGTATCAGCGAAATTGTGGCTTCACAGAACAAGTTGGGTAGTGTTCCTTCTGTTTCTATTTTGTGGAATATTTTGAAGAGTACTGGTGATAGGTCTTCTTTGAAGTTCTGATAGAATTCTGTGCTAAAACCATCTGGTCCTGTGCTTTTTTTGGTTGGAAGACTTTCAATGACCACTTCTATTTCTTCAGAGGTTATGGGACCATTTAGATAGTCTATATGATCCTGATTAAACTTTGGTAGTTTGTATCTGTCTAGGAAATTGTCCATTTCCTCCAGATTTTTCAGTTGTGTTGAGTATAGTTTTTTGTAGTAGGATCTGAAGATTTTTTTTGAATTTCCTCAGTTTCTGTTGTTATTTCTCCCTTTTCATTTCTGATTTTGTTAATTTGTATACTGTCTCTGTGCCCTCTGGTTAGTCTGGCTAAAGGTTTATCTATCTTGTTGATTTTCTCAAAGAACCAACTCCTGGTTTTGTTGATTCTTTGAATAGTTCTTTTTGTTTCTACTTGGTTAATTTCAGCCCTGAGTGTGATGATTTCCTTCCTTCTGTTCCTCTTCGGTGTATTAGCTTCTTTCTGTTCTAAAGCCTTCAGGTGTGCTGTTAAGCTGCTAGTGTATGCTCTCTCCAGCTTCTTTTTGGAGGCACTCAGAGCTATGAGTTTTCCTCTTAGCACTGCTTTCAATGTGTCCCATAAATTTGGGTATGTTGTGCCTTCATTTTCATTAAACTCTAAAAAGGTTTTGATTTCTTTCCTTTTTTCTTCCTTGACCAAGGTATCATTGAGTACAGCATTGTTCAGCTTCCATGTGTATGTGGGCTTTCTGTTGTTTTTGTTGCTGTTGAAGACCACCCTTACTCCATAGTGATCTGATAGGAGGCATGAAATTAGTTCAATTTTTTGTATCTGTTGAGGTCTGTTTTGTGACCAATTATATGGCTGATTTTGGAGAAGGTACCATGAGGTGCTGAGAAAGTATAGTCTTTTGATTTAGGATGAAATGTTCTATAGATATCTATTAAATCCATTTGGTCGAAAACTTCTGTTAGTTTTACTGTGTCTCTGTTTAGTTTGTGTTTCCCTGATCTGTCCATTAAGGAGAGTGGGGTGTTGAAGTCACCCACAATTATTGTGTGGGGTACGATGTGTGCTTTCAGCTTTAGTAAGGTTTCTTTTACGAATGATGGTGCCCTTGTATTTGGAGCATAGATGTTCAGAATTGAGAGTTGTTCCTGGTAGTTTTTCCTTTGATGTGTATAATGTGTCCTTCCATTTCTTTTTTGATGACTTTTGGTTGAAAGTCTATTTTATCAGATATTAGAATGCCTACTCCAGATTGTTTCCTGGGACCATTTACTTGGAAAACTGTTTTGCAGCTCTTTATTCTGAGGTAGTGTTTGTCATTGACACTGAGATGCATTTCCTGTAAGCAGTAAAATGTTCAGTCTTGTTTACGTATCCAGTCTGTTAGTCTATGTCTTTTTATTGGGGAATTGAGCCCATTGATGTTAAGAGGTATTAAGGAAAAGTGATTGTTACTTCCTGCTGTTTTTGATATAATTTTTATGTTTGTGTGGTTATCTTTTTTGGGTTTGTTGGAATAGGATTAATTTCTTGCTTTTTCTAGTGTGTAGTTTCTCTCTCTTTGATGGTGTTTTCCATTCATTATCCTTTGAAGTGCTGGATTTGTGGAAAGATACTGTGTAAATTTGTTTTTGTCACAAAATACCTAGGTTTCTCCATCTATGGTAATTGAGAGATTTGCTGGATATAGCTGTCTGGGTTGGCATTTTTGTTCTCTTAGGGTCTGTATGACATCTGCCCAGGCTCTTCTCGCTTTCATAGTCTCTGGTGAGAAGTCAGGTGTCATTCTGATAGGTCTACCTTTATATGTTACTTGACCTTTTTCCCTTACTGCTTTTAATATTCTTTCTTTGTTTCGTACATTTGGTGTTTTAATTATTATGTGACAGGAGGAATTTCTTTTCTGGTCAAATCTATTTGGAGTTCTGTAGGCTTCCTGTATGTTCATGGGCATCTCTTTCTTTAGGTTAGGGAAGTTTTCTTCAATAATTTTGTTGAAGACATTCACTGGCCCCTTAAGTTGGAAATCTTCACTCTCTTCTATACCTATAATCCTTAGGTTTGGTCTTCTCATTTTGTCCTGGATTTCCTGGATGTTTTGGGTCAGGCGTTTTTTGCATTTTTCATTTTCTTTGACTGTTGTATCAATGCTTTCTATGGTATCTTCTGCATCTGAGATTCTCTCTTCTATCTCTTGTATTCTGTTGTTGATGCTTGGATCCATGACTCCTGACTTCTTTCCTAGGTTTTCTATGTCCAGAGTTGTTTCCTTTTGTGATTTCTTTATTGTTTCTACTTCCATTTTTAGATCTTGGATGGCTTTGTTCAATTCCTTCACCTGTTTTGTTGTGTTTTCCCTTAGTTCTTCAAGGGCTTCTCCCTGTTTACTTGTGGTCTCCAGTATTTCTTTAAGGGAGTTATGTCCTTCTTGAAGCCCTCCATCAGCATCATGAGCAGTGCTTTTAAATTCAGTTCTTGCTTTTCTGGTGTGTTGGGGTATCCAGGACTTGCTGTTGTTGGAGAACTTGGTTCTGATGGAGCCATGTTGCCTTGGTTTGTATTGGTGGTGTTCTTGCGTTTGCCTTTTGCCATCTGGTTATCTCTGGTGTGAGCTGATGTTGCTGTCTCTGACTGTGTTTCTCTGTGCTTCTGGGAGACCTGTTCTCTCTGTGTACACTGATATGTAAGTACTTCTGCAAGACCCACTCTCTTATAGTTGTATTTAGGTATGTACCTCTGTGGCCCAGATCAACTCTGGGTGCAGGTGGTAATCAGAAGACTCCTGTACCAGTCTGTTCCTAGGCTCTTGTGTCCTCAGGGTTTCAGGCTGTTTCCTCTTAGCAGCAGGGGTGGTCCTATTGTACCACTGTGCCTCTCTGCATTCCTGAGTGGTTTGTTACCTTCTTATATCCCTTGGATATGGCAAGAAGAGGGTTCCTCTGCTCCGCAATGCAGGTCTCTCCTGTGCTACCTGACTCCTCCATGCAGCTGGGTAGATAGCTGGCTTCCTGCCCCTACTTGGAGATGGTAAGCTGGAGTCCCTGTCTGGTCTATCACCAGAGCAAAGATGGCAGAGGCTGTGGTGCTCCCTCCAGGCACTGATCACTTTGCAGGGCAAATGTCGCACAACAGACCTGGTGCACAGATGACCACAGAGCTGCCCAGCTCTTGGGTGCAGGCATCACCATACCTGGCTGTGTCCCAAGCGATGTTATACTCGGGATATCTCTGAACCTGGAGTCCCTGTCTGCTCTGTCACAGGAGCAAAGGTGGCGGAGGCTGTTGCACTCCCTCCAGGTGCAGGTCACTCTGCAGGGCAGATGTCCCACACAAAGCTGGCACCCAGATGACCACAGAGCTGTCCCTTTCTTGGGCGCAGGTGGAACCCTAGCTGGCTGTGTCCCAAGCCATGTTATACTTGGAAAGTCTCTGTTTACTTGAAGTCCCTGTCTGGTCTAGCACCGGAGCAAATATGGCAGAGCTAGTTTTTTTCTTATTTCCTATTATTACTATTGTACAAGCATAATGATATCTTCTTGCCTATGTGAAATCTGCTGTGTTTCCAAGATTTAGAACATGTTTTATTTTACTGTCAGTCTCCTAAAGATCCATATGCTACCAACACGTTTTTCTTATTTCAGGTGAAGGAAGCAGGATGCTGAGGAGTAGGATAAAGTGATCAAGGTCATATAAGGGAGGTGTTGGAAAGTTGAATCACTTCTATGTTATGATGACAAATTCCACAGATATGGTTTCAGTACAATTTTCTTAACCATTCATCTTTGCAAAAATGCCGTGGGTTAGGTTTCTTGTTTCATATTTACAATCCACACTGTGTGTTGTGGCAAAGAAATTTGAAGCTTGTGTGCTGTGACCAGAGTTTCTTTCAAGGAACTCTAAAAATGCCTCCAAGGCATTTGGGTGCTTCATGAACCAAAGCTGACAAATGCTTTGTTACGGGTAAGGAACTATCTGACATTAAGCTAACATTTACCAAGCACTTATATGCTGGCATCTGAAGCTAGGATATTTCCTATGCATTATCTTGTTTTTACCATCCCAACAATTCTCTAAATATAATTAAATAGCTCATGTTTCAATAATTCATCACTATGATTGGACTATGTCTTTCTCTAAAATGAGGGGAAATAATTTGAACATCAAACACATTTAAAGTTAAAATGAATTTGGTAAAACAAAAAATGAGATTATGTAGGTAGTTTGGGTTTTGGGCATATAGGCAGTATACAAACATAGGTTGGTGAGCATGTGTTTAGGCTGTGCTCCTGAAACCAGCAGTTAAATTCAACCAGGTGGATTGATGTTAGGGAATGTTGTTCCTGTTTAAATATGAGAAGATTCCCAATGCTTTCTGAAATCACCAAGCTCCAAGGAAGGCATTAGAACAGTTAAGTATGGGCTCCAAATACATACAGCTCACCTGGAAGCTCCTGCCATTCCCGGACATCAATGTCTGAGGTCAAGACACTAGATCATCCCTATGATCAGTGTGAATCCATCACAATGGCTTTTTGGGAAAAAAGGAAGCCTAAATTCCAGGAAGCCTAGACCTTATACAATGTAGAGAGAGACATTTTTATGAAAAATATTTTGAATTAAACTAAAGTACAAAAGTGAATAATTTCAAATGACAAAATTAATCTCACCAATTGCACATAATATAAGCCTGATAAAAATTACAAAACACCAGAATTCCAGAAAAAAATAACACAAATCCTTAATTATTTAATGTAGCCCCTAATGCTTCAAATATACTCACTTTTGACTAATGGAATGGATGATCATGTATTCATATGATGACATTTTTAAGACTAGAATTACCTTTCAAAAGTAAATTTTTCAACTTTTTAAAAGGAAGACTTATTTGACAAGTTTCACTTCGTACAAAATATCTAAATGAAATTCACAATACAAGGGAAGATTTAAATCAAAGTCTCAGAATTTCATACAAATAACATGACCACACTTCTAAAGTATTGGTGTCACATCTCAAAATTGTCCTGGATCTAAAAAAAAAAAAACCAAAACCAGAAAATATACAATGTTGTCACTTTGAGTCATAAACATAGCTCCTGTATTTTATTTTCATAGAAAAGCATGTTTTTCAACATGTATCTCAAGTTTTCAACATATAAGAGCAACATTTAATGTAAGTGAAACTGCTTTAAACCGAAATATGCTTACTACTTGAAAACACTCCTACAACATAAGTAACTTGAGGACAGCTGAACGTGGAGATGACAATACTGAACTTGTTATTATGTCTTAGATGAATATTTTCAGTGACCAAAAATTGCTGCACTTAAAATTTGAAAACAATCATAACTTTCCCTTTACAGTAAGCATGAATCTCAAACTTGTAATGCAAAGCTGTTAAACTTAAATTTTGTCCTCTTAAAAACAAAAGGAGAAAGAAGAAAGAAAGAAGCTGACCAGTAGTAATCAGAAGCAATTGAACTTCCCAGTTACCATCATACTGGGTATGCTGGACATCCTTCCTACTCCATCCAGCTCCTAGAAATGCAGCTTTTTATTCCTGTAGATGCTATTTGATGCTCCCTCTCTTCCTAAGTAAGGTTTGACTGGTAGTCACCTGCATTTTCCTGAAGAACTTAGTCATATCTCCTCATATTGCTCTTACCATCATAACCACTTCCATGATCACCATTCAGCTGCTGGCTGGCAGGACCTCCATAACTTGACTGGTTGGATAAACCCATCCCTCCCATCATCTGACTGCCACTTTCCCCTTCTGTAGAATTCAAAAAGAGCTCTACCTCCACTTGTCCCTGCAGTAGAATTCAAGAAGAGCTCCACATATCTGTGCTGCATATTAGCTTTATCTTTTTGCAATAGCTACCAAAGCATCTTCATGAGTAGAAAACTCGACATCTGCCTCACCAGTATCTCTGCCACCAGGTCCTATTTCAATGTGCATTCTCATGGGATTAAGAGGTGAGAAAAGAATAATAAATACCTCTCTCCGTGACTCTGTATGGCAAACCAGTCATGTGTACACAGTGATCTGTGGTGCTCTGGAAACTAGACCCAACATCTCTGTATCTATGATCACACATTCCTGACAAACAGTGGCTTAGGTCTCTTCCAAATATACCAGACTCAAAACCACATCTGCCAATATAACCTCCATAGTCATCATATCCACCATAGGCACCCACCTCATTCTTTCAAACCCAGATCCTCTGCCCATGCTATTATACCCTCTTCTAGCCCGGGGCCTATCATAGGACCTGGGAGCTGCATCATCATGAGCTTTCAAAGAGGATCATAGTGGGTTTGGACTTCAGCTCTGCTACTCTTGAAGATTTCAATGTACCTATGCCCTAATCTTCCTTTGTGTTTCTTTATGGCCTTTCCAGCTACCTCTTGTGAAGCAAACTGCACAAAGTCTCTCCTGTGCTCCACCCCTGAAAGTTCACTGGCAAAGTCATCCCATTTAACACAATTTCCAGTCTTGAAAAAAACTGAACAAGTTCTTCCTTGTTACAGTCAAATGGGAGACCTCTGAGCCGTACAAATCCATTATTGGCAGTATCAGGACTATTTGGACCTGCTTGCTTTAGCACCCAAATCATCTCAAAACTATCAGATTTGAATACTTCAACCTATCTGCGTCCCATGGTTTCTCTGTCTTTCCTTAAAACCAGTGTCACTTCATCTTCTGATTCAAGTTGGACAAATCCTTCACTACTCGGTCTGCCTTCTCTGGTGTAGACAAAACAAACACCTGATGAGTCACTTTGGATTTTACAATCAGAGAAGAAGTACATCACTTCCTTGGCTCTGCAGGACCAGAGTAGGCCCCTGTCCTTCACCATGAACCCCTCCCCGCCTTCTATGCTCAGCATCACAGCCACTGACAGGTTTGTGGGGACAATCTTGGCTTAATACAATTTCATTGTGGCCTTTGGCCCTGGTAGAGTTTCATCCAGGAATCTGGTCACCAGATAGTTTAAAAATACTATAAAAATGTTTGCTGTAACAGTGCAATGAGACAGGAGTGGGGTGTTCTTCTTTCTTCCCTTAAATGGCTACAGAGAGACAATAGACAACAATTAGAATACTTCTCAAGTAAGTTTATTTTTATCATGTGGAGGGAGCATGTATACCATGGTGCATGTGTGGAGGCCAGAGGACAATTTCATGGAGTTGGCTCTCTCCTTTCACCTCAATGTGGAATCTGGGATTGAGCTCAGATCTTTAGCTTTGAGGTAAGAGCCTTTGTTCACTGAACCATCTCTGTTGCCCTACAACACCATAGTCTATGAAGTTAAAATAATATTTTCTTTTTTTTTAAATTTTTTTATTTTATGTTTATTTTATTTACATTCAAAATCATTTCCCCTTTCCCGTTTCCTCCCTCCCCGAAAGTCCCATAAGCCCCCTTCCCTCCCTCTTTTCCCCATTCAACCCCCTCTCGCTTCTCTGCCCTGGCATTCCCCTACATCCAGTCTTTCCAGGACCAGGGGTCTCTCCTTCCATTCCTAGGCAAATGGTCAGAACTTGAAAATATCATCCTTAGTGAGGTAACCCAATCACAAAAGAACACACATGGTATGCAGTCACTGATAAGGGGATATTAACCCAGAATCTCGGAATACCCTAGACACAATTCGCATATCAAAATAATATTTTCTTAGTTGACTGAAGTGCATTTTTGTAGAATTTTTATTGATAGTTCAGATATGTTTTACTCATTTCATAATTTATAATGGCAATATTTTTGTACATTTACAAAATTCCTTTTGAATTCAAGAAAACATAAAATTTCCTTGACACACACTATTCACATTTTGAAAGAATGTTCACGGGATACAGCCTGATATTATGAATTTTCAGTCTTGTGTTCCCACTCTTTTCTCTGTGCAGCACGCCTTAGGCACATATCTTTTTCTCTATAATGTCCAAGTTTTGGTCCTGCCCTGCCTTTGAAATTCAGTGCTAGTTGGTGGTACAAATATTTTTGAAGGTAGTCTTTGTTTGGTTTCAGATTCCTGGACAAGAGATTGAGATGCATATTTCACATACCAAGGCAGACCTGACCTCCAGATTCTCCCAGCATCCCTTAGTCCTTACCTGGTATACCCTGCCTCCAACCCTGAACTTTCTAGCCCAGGGGCTGGACTGCACTTCCTCCAGAGGCTCCTCCCTACATGATCCAGACATGTTGGTCTCTCTCTCTCTCCTCTTCTCTTCTCTCTCTGTGGCATGTCGCCTTCTTTGTTTCTCTCTCCCTTCCTTACCACCCTTTTCCTCATGGTGACTTCCCTTGGCCGTGGTTGATCCTTGGGGCCAGTGAACTCACCCACCCTAGAGCAGCTTCCAAGTAAACCTGCTTTAATATTAGTCTGGTTTGAATTGGCTCATTTCACCTGCAGTGGAGAAATAACCTATCAGTCTTAAGTCAGTGGAATCAATTTGTTTACTCTTCACCAAAGTGACTGGTAGCCAGGTTATTTTGTTCTACTTCACTCCAACCAAATGTGAACCCACCAAGTTACCCTGAACCATTCTCACACATGTTATCAGCTGAAGGAAAGATTAAGGGAGGGGACACAACTGGGAAAGAAACACAGTTTTAATCAATAGCTGTTAAAGTATCTTACTGTTTAAAAATTAAGAAAAGGGATGACCCTTGTGTGAATAGATTGTCACATTCTTTGTGAGGGTCCCAGAAGGAACCTTGAGGGGACATCTTCTGGAACTTTTATTATCATTCCAGTAAAATCCACTGAGTACAGGAAGGACTAATAAATTAAGAGTGGAAGACAGTAATTCTAGTCCAGACTTTCCCTCTAACTTGTTATGTGAGCCTTGGGCAAGTTAGTTACCTTCTGACCCTTGGTTATTACTTTTAAAATTGTTTTGAAAAGATAAACCCATGGGGCTTCTACCTCTGACAGTGAGTTCCATTACAGTACTGACCACAATTACAAAATCTCCCCCAGATCAGGGCCTCCGATTTGCACCAGCCTGGCACACAGTCATCTGCATTCTGTTTTTGGAGCAGCCCTTGAATGTAGTCAAAAAGCAATTTTAAGGTAGACTAGAATAGTCTTCCTATGGCATTTCGTCCCTTTGGCATCCTAATGACCTCCTTGTGTGTCTCTAAATGATTGACAAGGAAAGTATCTTCCACAGTGATCACGCCCCTGGTGCCCAGCAGCTGGAAAGCTTAATCCAAACCTGACACAGCTTCCTATGTTGGGCTGGGCATCCACTTAACCAAAGCATTCAAGAACAAGACTTGACAGCTATGCACTTTGGATCCTGGAAGGGGTTCCAGAATAGAGAGGGTAGGAGCCTGATGAAAACACTCATTTTGACTCTTTTTTTTTTTCCATGAGTTGAGGTCTCAAGTATCATGTCCTAACCAAGAAGGAATATTAACAGTGAAGGAGTCACAGGGATCTTGAATGCGGAATGAAATATTTCTTAGTGGGCAGTGCTACCCACTTTTAATTGCCAATGCTGCTTATTATAGGCTTCCTATAGACATCTCATGCCTTGCCTGGTCTACTGGGCTAAGCTTGCTGTACTTTAGTCACTTTTGCAGTCATTCCTTAGAAAGCCATCAACTTGGTCTGTTCCTGACTTTCCTCAGCTACATTCCTCTTTTGCAGGTCTGTCTGTCTGACCAAGATCTCTTGGCTTGAATGGAGTTAACTGACATTCACAGCTGGGTGGCTGGATTCAGGCATAGAGTACATTCTAAAATAGAACTCGGCCACAGCGGGCATGGAAACCTGCCCTGCTCACTGCTGCCAGGGAATGCAGCACTGAAGCTTGGATTTTTCACGCCTCAAACTCATTAAACTCCCAGCCTGATTTCACAGATCGCATCCCTCCAGAATCTTTGGCTTCCTTCCTCAACACAAGGCCCCCCTTTTCCTTGGGTGGCTTAATCAGTCCTTTAGCAATTTATTATAGACATTACTGTTCATCTAGATTCCTCCAAGTGCCAAGGTTGGGGCAGTGGGGAGCAGTATGTCTTCCTATGGAAGGATGAGTGCTATATTAGAGTTACTGGGTTGCCAATATGTGGAGTTCAGTGGATCCTGGAATCCTGTAGTTCTTTTGGTTGGTCTTACAGTGTGGATTTAAAAAAGGGCCAAAGTTTATACAGTAGTCTGGGTCATAGGCAAGAAATTGGAAATTGACTCCATACCTTGTATTTATTTCTTTGAAGTCATCATTCTTTTTTTTCCTTTTCTTTTCTTTTTATTGGTTATTTTTTAAATCTAATTTCAAATGTTATTTCCCTTCCTGGTTTCCCCTCTGCAAACCCCCTATCCCATCCCCCTTCCCTTCTTCTGTGAGGGTGCTTCCCCACCCCTACCCACCCACTCCTGCCTCCTTGCCCTGGCATTCCCCTACACTGGGGCATCAAGCCTTCACAGGACCAAGGGCCTCTCCTCCGATTGATGATTTTTAACTGCAAATAATTTGTGCCAATACTTACATGATGTAGGAATGGACACCTAATATAACCATTTAGCCAGTTGCCTCTGATTTTTTATTGATTTTTAGAGCAGCTTTTGGTCCAAATGATAAAGAAATGGTTCTCCAACCTTAATATATTTGTTTATTATCCAGATCTCCATGTACAAACATCAGAGCTCATAACTAGATACATGGATGCATGAACATGTGAGCAGATACTATCTCTGGTAGAGTGGGGGGAGTGAGGGAAGAAACAAGAAAATACTTGGCTTAGGTGGTATTTCAGTAAGGAAGAAGTATAGCAACTGTCCTTCCACTATTTCTATGCTGTGACCCCAGAATATGGAAGACTTGGATTCTTATTTTTAAAGTATTGGTGTTATAGATTGAAGGAAGAGGAGTGGGTAGCTAATTTAAGATTGGGTGGTCCATGTAAATTTTTAAGCAAGGGAGCAATCAATTGATTCTAAAGGATCAGAAATTATTTTCCATGAACAGAATGGATACTACTCATCCAAACAGAAAGACCAGAGTGTACCTAGCATGGAAGGGAAGAGGGAACTGACAGTGTAGGTTGTTCACTGATACTATACTGTTTGGCTAGTGGCAGAGAACAATGCAAAACTCTTATCTGAGTGATGGGATTCTTAGCCTGTGATACATTTCTTAGTGTGAATTTCTCTATAAGGAGAAAATGCGAACAGAAGTCTCAGATTCCAGGATGTCTGTTCTTCCTCCATTTTACCATAAAGATGTCTCAAGATCTTTCCACTGGCTAACATTTGGGTCCAGGCTTTGTCCATTGCTCTCTGTCTGTCTCTGTCTCTGTGTCTATGTCTGTCTCTCTGTGTCTCTCCCTCTCTCTCTCCCTCTCCCGCTCCTTCTCCCTCCCGCCCCCCTCAGACTCTGAGCCTCCATTTATCTATATGCCTTATCCAAGGTGCATGGGGAAGTTACAGTGACATAATACCTAGACAGGTCTTAGTTTTACTGGCTGGCCTTTGAGGAGCCAAGGAGAAAGTGTCAGATCCCCTGGGACTTGAGTTACAGGTGATTGTGAACTACTACGTGGGTGGAAACAAATTCAACTCATCTGGAAAAGGAGCCCATGAGCCCTCTCCCCAGGTTCTAGGTGGCAGAAACTTGAAGGTAGTCATTGCAGCTGACTAGCTAGGTTGCATATGTAGTTTGTGCTTCCATATTGACCAAGGCACTTAGTCACATGAAGAGGAATCAATTATTCTGTTTGGTGGATGTCATGAGACATGGAACTTAAAATTATAACAGTTCTAGCTGAACCAAGACAGCTTGTCATCCTTTCTGTGTGGTCACAGTGGAGATTCTGCAGGAAACACTTCTAGAATTAAATCTTACTTTTGCCATTAGTGTGTATACAACTTTGAACAAGTTATCCTAAAGTTCAGTTTCTGTATTTGTATTTTAAAGATGGTCATAAGTGTAGTAGTTGTAATTGTGTTCTAATATTTTAGTAATATTAAATAAGTTATTGTAGCTTGTATTAATTATTGCTACTAGTAGAATACATAAAACCTTTCTGATCTTCATGAACTGAACTCCAACTTCCTTAACCAATCACGCTTATAATGTTTTGCTAGAAAGGGTTACGATTATTTTCTACTAATGTGCTTATATACTATCTTCAGAGGAGTTAAGGTGAAATAGGACTGTCTTTCTTCCACTTGGTAACCTATGCTTGTCCTGACCTTACATTTTTAAAATTATTATTATTTAGCATTGCTTGAAAACTTGTGCCATTGGATGCCATGCAAACCTGTAGTTTAATATTTTGAGAAAGCACAAAGTTTGTACTAATTCTTATCAACATTATTATTATTAATCAATTGATAATAATTGATATGAGTTAGAGGTACATGGGAAGAAGAAATATCAGGTTATGCTATAAGAAAATCTGGGGGGTGGGGAGTGCATCTTCTTGATTAATAAATGATGTGGGAAGCCCAGTCCACTCTGGAAGGTGCCAACTTTATCAGGTAGTCATGGGTTGTACATATAAAAAAGACAAGCAAACACAAAAACAACCACAAAATTTAACCACATTAACAAAAGCAATCATTGCAAGCCAAAGCCATCATTCCTCTGTCTCTGCTTCAGTTCCTGCTTCTAGGTTTCTGCTTTAACTTCCTGGCCTGTCTCCCTGCAATGATTGACTGTGAAGCAGAAGTTTAAGATGAAATAAACACTTTCTTTCCCATATTGTTTTGGTAATGGTGTGTTATCCAAGTGACACAGAAGCAAGCTAAGGCAGTCTTAGTCCTAAGGTCCCTTCCACCTCTCCTGTTCAGGGCAGTGTATAAAGTAAAGTCTGGGTTCTGTCCCATGCACACCTCTGCATACTGCTCAAAGCCTTTCCTTCCCTTGCTCTTGATTTTTAATCCTTTAAATGAGGAGGGTGGGAAACACAGTCCCTAAGGCCTTTTGTATGAGTGGCAGCTCATCCCTGATTGCATGCATTTTATTCTTTCCTGTTTTTTTTCCCTCTCTCTAGCTCAGGAAACAGAAGAGAGGGTCTGAAGCAGCTCTTCATGTATCTAAATATCTCCTATACTAAAGCTCAAAGTTCTGAAGTTTCACACAAAGGGTAGTTTAGGCTATGACTTCTCTAATTATGGCCCATTAAGGCCCCAGATCCCTCCTGTCTGCTGAATGCTATTTAAAATTCTCCCTTGGCAGTGCCTTAGCTGAGGATGCTAGCTACTGCACTCACTCAGTTCTGTTGATGTTTATGTTGAGAAAGCAGATAATCCTCCCGCAGTGACATGCTGATTGAAGCAAGTAAAAACCGAATAGGGTTTTAGAATTCTAATTGCTGACAGATTCATAATGGCGAGTGAGGCCTGGTGTCTGCTTGGCTGGCCCTGTTGCTCAGAGCAAAGTGTGAAGTCAAAGAGTATATTGTTCCCAGTATGAAATTTCTCAGCTCCAGAGTGATTCCTTTCTGAATGGAGTCATGGGGGTGGGGTGGGTGGAGGATGGGGTGAAAGCATCCACAGAGTTTAAAAGTAAGTAATGGGAAGAAAACCTAGGGGAGGAGACCTGAGACAATTCCAGAGAGGGTTGGTCTATGTTATAGAGGACCCCAGACTCAACCTCTCTGACTCATCTGTTAGTAGGTATATAAGACTAATATTGTTTATAATTTTGTGTTTATCTGGTTTTCTGTATCTTTCTGGGAAGCATAATATACTGTCCTACAAAGCCAGAGTACTTTAGAGCCACCAACACACTGGCAGCAAGCGCAAGTACCAGTACGGAGTGATAAAAACAGTTCGTGAGAATTTATGAACACACGTACAATACTAGCTGTTGATGGCGCAATAAAGATGAGTGTGAGCCTAGAACATGGCAAAGCTATTCTCAATGAACAGTATACTTTTATTTCTTAGACTGTTTTCAAACTAACTATGATAATACAGGAACAGTTTTAAATTCCAGCTGGTAGCAAACAGGTTTTAGGATAATAACCTTTTGCAATTCTACTTTTCTAAGTTTAGAAGTGAGGTAGACTGTTATTGCCCGCCCCCCTTCTCCAAACCCTAGGATTTTTGTGGCTTTGTTCTTTATATTCATAAGAAGTGTATTTAGGTGATGTCAAAGTTCCTCTAATACTCCAGTCTATTTTTCTTAAAAATAATAACAGGAATGGGTAAATGGTAGAGCAGGCTAAATTTATATGAAATCAGCAAGTCACAAGCAAAACTTTCCAAATAAATGTGGTACTTAGGCTCCCTTCCAATGTGTAGTGTTCCCCCACAGTACATGTTCTTAGATAGACACTTTAAAATCTAATGTTTCAGAATCACCTCCAGCATTTTTTTTGACTTAGTAAAAGTACCTACCTTTTTTGATTAAGAAGAAAGTAATAATACTTGAGAGAAACAATTAATGTGAAATATATGTTGGGGACTGGATGATCTAATTTTGCTCTGTCTACTCCATCAGACTTCCTACCTGGGTCACTTTGACCAATG
Source organism: Tokudaia tokunoshimensis (assembly GCA_036184795.1). Lineage (NCBI taxonomy): Eukaryota > Metazoa > Chordata > Mammalia > Rodentia > Muridae > Tokudaia > Tokudaia tokunoshimensis. The sequence goes on from BTHU01000015.1 coordinate 11,753,667, forward strand.
AGCTTAAAACTCTTTGAGGATTTTAGTTTGCTTATCCTTAAAATGATTGGATGAAACTAGGTAAATCTTTAGAACTCATTTGGAAAACAACAACAAAGCAAAGCAAAGCAAAGCAAAACAAAACAACAAAACAAATGCATTACTTTGCAGGAGAGTTGATCTAGGAGAGTGGCTGAGACAGTGAAGGCCTAGGACTGAACCTGCGGGGATGACAGCGATAACAGTGACTGGGTAGAAGGTGGCCAGTCCGCAGGAGGCCCAGTAGCCGAAGGCCACAGCATGATTTCATATCCTTTCTTTGAATTCTTCTCAGTTCTCTTTAGCCTTACCCATACCTACTGTTGTGGACTGTCTGCCCTGCCCTGCTAAGCTATCCCCATATTCTGAATACTAACTAGTCTTTTGACACTCTGGTTATTCCAATAACTAACTCGTTGGTATTTTATGCAGTATTCTACATGAGTTTCAACTCCAGCCTTTATTGCTGTAGTTATTACATTTGTTGTCAAGGGCACCTCAGAAAGAAACTTCCAAAAAATCCATTGGTGTTGACAATTCTCTGCAACGTGTAACTTCAGGTATTTAATAAATAATCCTTTAACTAATCCTTTTAGAGTTAGGGTTCCGGTTAGGCTTTCTCACTAACTCTTTGTTATTATAGACAGCACCCACAGAACCTTTCTCCACTTGAGGTAAAATGTGGAACACGTCTTTTGGTAAAGAAACTTTCATTCCGAATTCTAATTAAGTTGTAGCCCTGCATTACCTTCCTCTCAGACAACTGGACTTTTTCAGAATTCTCTTCTAAATTTATTCTAGTTGTCTCACAGCAAGATGGAGAGGAGCTTCAGGCACATTATGAGCTAATAAATTGACAGTTTCTAGATTAAAGCAAATACAGAGACAATGATTAAAGAGTCTCTACTCTAGTAAAGTGAATAATAAGCACTCAGAGATTGTCTTTGGATAAAGATACCTGGGGGCATCTTTCAAAGTCCACTGAGTGGCCCGGCTGGAGCTCTTCATGAAGAACATACCAGCAATCATTTACTCTCCATACTTTTGAAGGAGACAAGAGACTGAAACCATTATTCAGGCTTGCCAAGACTTTAAACCCACGGTTCCAAGAAGTCTAAGAATTCTGAAGCTTACACCACTGGCTTATGTTTGCAGAATGAAAAGCCAGCCAAAATATTGATACTGCCCAGGCAACCCGAGGACAGCAAGACAGGTTGTTTCTCTCCCCACCTGTGACTGAGTTTTGGCAATTCTGGCTTTCCTTCTGTAACAGGGTGGTGTGAAAGTCAACAAAGGAAACTGTTGTCCACTTCCAACCCAGCAAACACATTTTAGCCACATTTTCACAGGAGACCTGATGCCAGTTTTTAACACCTACGTGTTCATAGCTGTTGATTTTTCTTTAATGCAATGCCTCACCCTGATCAGCTTCAAGTGTGACTGACAAAGGAAAACAGCTTAGATTATTGTCTCTGTTGATGGGCCATAAAGAAAACAAAGCCTGATGACAGTGACATGTGCTTTCTTTTGCAGTGACAGTAGGTGTTTATGGAAGTCTCTGAAACTTGGGAAACAGGACTGGAGAGGGAAAAGTGGAGGAGGAAGATTTAGAAATACACCTTCCACAACCACATTCTATTCCAGTTGATTGTATTTAACTCTGGTCCTTGCCTTTCATGTTAGAAGAGCTGGGTGACCAGGCTGAAGTGTCTTGATTTTGAAGCTAATAAAGGGAATCGTGTATCCCTCCTCATCTAAAGGCAAGGAAACTTGGAAGTGGAGGAAGGCCAAGGCAGTGCAGTCACAAGGATAGCTGTTGGATGTCGAATTTGATTTTTTTTTTCACTGTGTGGCACATGCTCAATTTCAGCTCTAGAGTCAAATTCTCAAAGTGCTTTGGATTTAATGTCTAACTTCTCTCTTTAACACTTAATGTTTGCTGGGCTTGGTGGCTCATGCCTCTAGTCTCAACACTCAGGAGGCAGTGGTAGGAAGAGCTTCAAGAGTGGGAGGCAATCCTGCTCTGCATAGTCAAACCCTGTTCTAAAGAAACATAACAAAATCCTTTGCATACCCTCATCTATCCTACTAATTTCCACGTCCTTGACTCCCAGAGAAAAGGAAACCTGCTTTACAGGATGGGGTCAAGGATTAAATGAAATCACACAGGTAATGAACTTGCCTCAAGGATGAGTGTGCACTAGTCCAAGGCTGTTAGCTGTTGCCATGGTGGTCATGGTTATGTCAGCAGCTAGCTTTTGGCACAGCCAGTCAAAATATTGTGGTCCCTGGGTAAGAAAGAGTTATTCTGTGGTAACAAGAAAAGACAAAGCTATTCCTATCACTCAGAGTCATGATTTAGGAAAGACCTTTAGAGTCTATATTCTTTCAGGCAGGGTACACGTGCATTCCTTCTGCTTGGGACACTACTGAGAAGATGTTAGTGGTAGATGCCTATATCCTTCCCAGACCCTTCCTCAGCGTCTCTCTCTTGGGATCCACCTGCTTTCCTTTGGCTTTATTTGCCCTACCCTGGTTTTCTGAGTGACTCATGTTCTTTCTTGTCTTAGAATGTCACACTTACCCATTCTGTCAGACAAATGTCTCCTCTAACTCCATTTTAGTTATTTCTACAGACACACATACACACATACACACACACACACACACACACACACACACACACACACACACACATGTACGTACATCAAAAAAATTCCACATAGCCCCAGGACAACCTGCATTTAGATTTTTCATGTTTAGTCAGTACCCAGCTTGTACTTTCTCTCTCCTTCGAATGTTCCCATTTTATCTAGACACAGGCTTTACAGTTAAGAACTCTCTATTCTTTCACAGTTTGATTCAGCTTCCAAAGAATACCTGCCAATCACAGCTTTCCATAGGTAGCTGTCTAAGTAGATGGATGATTTCTCCCTAATTGAAGAAAATGAAAACTTGTATTGTGAATCAGAAAGCAGGAGCCTCAGTACCTAGATGTAGGCCTACAAATCAGTGCCCTTCCCCCACAAAAAATTGATCAGGGAGGCAATGGTTTCTCAAGAGACCCTTCTAAACTTCTGATATTCTAGGACCAGGGCTTAGGAAAGTCGCTTGTCCTAGGGAAGAACTGGAACATCTGCGATTAGGGTAAGGGAAGGAGCATGGTGATTAGGCCTTTGCTCTGAGCAAGGGGTGGGAAGCAGTCTGATTCCTGTCTCTCTGGGTAATCCTCCCTTCCATTTTCTCATGATTGCCTACACTAGGATCTCTTAATCGCTCAGTGGGCTTAGAGTCTGATCTCTTGAATGTATAATTATCTCCATTATTCCAAACAAAAGGAGACGCGTGCCAGCCAGGAAAAAATAAAAAATAAAAATGTAGCCTGCAGCAGAAAACTAACCCCAGCTCTTTCCCTTGTCCACAATCTCTAAAGCTTCCCTAGAGTCTTCATCACATGAAATATCCCTGAGTCACATTATAGTGGCATGATGACAATACATGGAACCAGCATAGTTCTCCAAGCAAAAGGCCCACTGTTCAGTTCAGATGAACACAGAATACACCACATCTCCCTGTCACATAGGGTATATGCTTGGATGAAGTGAATCAGCCACAGCATCTGTCAGAGGTTGCTGTCTCCTGTCCTTAGGGAATATATTGATTGACCACTTGTTTTCCTGGAAGCTTTTCAATAGAGACTGTGGTTCTCATAGCGTAGTCACTGACTGATACCTTGTAATCCCTGGGGCTTTCAGGTTATATAGTAATGAAACAAGATCCTAAGTGGGATTAAGGTGGCTGGATTCTAGAATTGTTTCTGTTGTATGGCAGCTGTGAGACTTTTGTGATGAAACATCATCCTGAATTTAAACTTGCTTATCTTTAAAAGAAGGCATCTCTAAAAGATGTCCACTATAGGTGATCAACAGTCTCCTCTATGGACAGGCAGAAAGTGAGCCCTTCAGGTTTTCAGGGCTGTATGGTTTCTGCTGTACTTAGCCGTTTCTGTTGCTGAACAGTCCAGTGGGTTTCAACCTGTGGGTCCTGATTGCTTGGGATTGAACAACCCTTTCACAGGGATCTCCTAAGACCATTGAAAAACAGGTATTTGTATAATAATTCCTAACAGTAGCAAAATTCTAGTTATTAAGTAGCAACATAAGTAATTTTATGGTTGGGGTCACCACAACATGAAGAACTGTATTAAATGGTTACATCATTAGGAAGGCTGAGATTCCATCTCACACCAGTCAGGATGGCTAAGATCAAAAACACAGGAGACAGCAGTTGTTGGCGAGGATGTGGAGAAAGAGGAACACTCCTCCACTGCTGGTGGAATTGCAGGCTGGTACAACCACTCTGGAAAGCAGTCTGGCGGCTCCTCAGAAAACTGGGCATGACACTTCCGGAGGATCCGGCTATACCACTCCTGGGCATATACCCAGAGACTTTACCTGCATGCAATAAGGACACATGCTCCACTATATTCATAGCAGCCTTATTTATAATAGCCAGAAGCTGGAAAGAACCCAGATGTCCCTCAACGGAGGAATGGATTCAGAAGATGTGGTATATTTACACAATGGAATACTACTCTGCAATTAAAAACAATGAATTCACGAAATTCCTAGGCAAATGGTCAGAACTTGAAAATATCATCCTTAGTGAGGTAACCCAATCACAAAAGATCACACATGGTATGAAGTCACTGATAAGGGGATATTGACCCAGAATCTCAGAATACCCTAGACACAATCAGCATATCAATAGATTTCTAAAAAGATGGACGGAGAGACCCCTGGTCCTGGAAAGACTGGATGTAGGGGAACGCCAGGACAGAGTAATGAGAGGGGGTTGAACGGAGAAAAGAGGGAGGGAAGGGGGCTTATGGGACTTTCGGGGAGGGAGGAAACGGGAAAGGGGAAGTGATTTGGAATGTAAATTAAAAAAATAAAATTAAATTAAATTAAAAAAAAAAAAAAAAAAAGAAAACCACTGTTACAGACAATATTAGTGTGTTTACCTGGATCTCAAGGAAACCGTGATAGGAACATTGAACTTTAGAACATCATACACATTCAACAAATCATAAGGTATTTTATCTATACTTTCTCCTATGTTTGTCTATTCATTTATCACATATATGTGCATGTAAATGTGTGTGTGTGTGTGCGCGCGCGCGTGCGCGCACACACACACACACACACACACACACATGCAAGAGTATGAACATATATGAACTCAAAGGGCAGAGGTCAGCAAAAAGCTTTAGTCCTTCCCTTATTCTCACTGAATCTGGAGCTTGCTGATTGATTAGCCTGGCTAATCAGTAGATACCAGGGACCTTCCCTGTTTCTGCCTCCCCAGTGCTAGGAATCTGGGTACTGCCACAATGCCTGTCTCTTCCTGTGGGCACTGGGGATGGGAACCCCCTTATTCATGTTGATGTGACAAGCACTTCTCTGACAAAGCTGACTCAAGAGCCCCATTCTCAGTCCTGAGCTCTGCAGAATTTGGCAATGGAACACATTTTAACAGTGGTCTAGCACGTGGTTTTCGACAGACGGACTCTGAAAGACAATGAGGAAATAGAATAACCACATGGCACTTTCCTGTTGGACTGATTTCTCTTTTGTAACAATATTTACCTTGAATTTCACATGGTATGTATGTGTGTGTGAGGGGAGAGATAGACAGAACTGAGAGAGATGAGAGAGGGGGAAGGGGGGGGAGGAAGAGGGAGAGGGAGAGGGAGAAGGAGAGGGAGGGGGAAAGGGCTTCTGAAAAGGATCTTGGTCTGGGCTTTTCTTCCTTGCTTATATTATATTATGGTTGCTGATTTTGGTTTTACAGTTTTCTGTGTGTTTAAGTGCCTGTGTCTCAGTGACTGCCCACATTTCTTGTGCTTTTTCTTTAATTTGTTTTTTTTTTCTGTTTATGGTGTCTTATTCTAGTGGTTTTTTTTTTATTTTATTTTACTACTACTGTTATTGTCATTATTATTAGTTTGGATGCCTATTTTTAATTTACAGAGAAAGAGAGAGAGAGAGAGAGAAAGAGAGAGAGAGATAGAAAGAGAGAGAGAGAGGTGGATTTGGATGGGTAGAGAAGTGGGAAGAATCTGGGAGGAGATGAAAGAGTGAAAAGCATAATCATAATATGTTGTATGCAAAAAATCTGTTTTTAATTAAAAAATGATTAAGGAAAGCATTTGATTTCAGTTACCATGAAGATCTTTGGCTTTACTCTTTGTGACCCTGAGAAGTGGTGCGGCTGACCCCTGACTCCTAGGTTATCTGTGGACCAGTGAGGACTGATAATCATTCATCACCTATACTTATCCATGACCATATCTGGGACCTTGGGCATGAATAATACAAAGTAAGAGGTAAACAGAGTTTATGTGGCATTTGGTTTCTAAAAGTGTTATGAATAATTTTTTCTTCTAAGATTTATCCTCCTAATCCCCTTTGCTGATATGAAAATGAGTTTGCATTACCTCAGCTCACAGTGGATTATACCAAAATTGGGGTGTGGGGTAGAGAAATGACTGACATCCCAGCTTAAATCGTCCTCCATGCCTTTCAACACATTCTAAAAGATTTTTCCTTATCCACATTCTATCCTCTCATGATATTGTGTTTTCTTCCCAATTCTGGCTGTGCTTTTCTGACTCACCCCTTTTCCTGGTGGTTTCCTGATATCTCCCAAGTGACAAGGTAACACTCTCCAAGGTCCTGGGGGAACAAAAAAGTTTTGTTGATTTTGTTTTTGTTATTGTTGTGTTGTTGTCCTTTGTTTGTTTTAAACACATGATTATTCCAACACATCTGGGCAGGAGATACGTCATCCAGAAGTACTGAGTCCTGTGATTTTTTCACTCCACAGGAGATTAATACTATAAAACCAATAAAGCATTCATTTAAATGAGGGCTATTCTCATCATATCTGTTGAGGCCTGCCTTCCTAGCATAACTGTAGCCATTTTGTTTCATGCCCACCAACTATTTCATAGTGTTGCTGTAATATACCTACCAGTCATTGACACAGAAAAATAATTTGACTCAGAGCAGGGTCATTTTGACTCTGTTATGCTCTGCATGTTATGAGGTTTGTTAATCTTAAGAAATTTCACAACCATAGCTTCACGTAGGGCCCATCCAATTAAAGGTCAATATGAACTGTTATGTCTAAAATGGCTTGAGTCAGGGATGACCCATGGGCAGGAGTTCTAGCACCTGTGTATGAGCTCATTGTGGTTTTAGTTGTTTTAGCCTTTATAAAGTGGTCCCAAGAAATGTCCAACATGCAGCTTTGAGCTGTTGACCTGGTGGATCAGTCTTGGGGTGTGTATTCAGCAAATCATCCCTGTTTAACTAAGATCTGTGTTAGTGTCATTTGTGGGGTGTCTCCTAGACCCCAACAGTATCCCTTGGGGTGAAAGTTGAGTTAAAGCTTAGGAATACAGGATCCTAGACTATTCATGTTTGGTTATCCTCTTTCCTGTGATAACAATGGCAAAGGGATTGGGACAACAGTTTGTAGGCCAAGGAAAAATCCCATTGTCAACAAGAGATGCCATTCAAAGTAATGGAGAACATATGGCTAAACCTTTGTAACATCTGGATTAGCCAAGACAATTTAAGGGCAAATTATATACATGAGTCTGTTCTTATAAACCAAGATTAAGTAATAAGGAAAAAAAGACTTCTACTTCAGTGACATTTTGCTCATGGAGAGTGGAGAGAGAGAGAGAGAGAGAGAGAGAGAGAGAGAGAGAGAGAGAGAGAGAGAGAGAGAGAGAGGGAGGGAGGGAGGGAGGGAGGGAGGGAGGGAGAGAGAGAGAGAGAGAGAGAGAGAGAGAGAGAGAGAGAGAGAGAGAGAAATGGACAATCAACACAACAAAGGAACACATAGGGGTGGAGAGTTCTATGGGAAAAATGTTGAAAAACTTTATTTTGGTTTTATTAATTAGCAGTATCATATGTGCTATATTTTATTGTATTTTTTATCTTTTGAAATTATGATTTAGTTATAAAATTCCCACCCCTACTCCATTTCCCCTACATCCCTTCCAATGTATTCCTTTTGCTGACTTTCAAATTCATATCCTCTATTTCTTTATTTGTATACACACACACACACACACACACATACACACACATGAATTCCTAAGTATACAAATATAACTTGCTCAGTTTGTAAAATGCTACTCGCATGTCTATGATCTCAGGGCTGACAGCTTGGTAGTGGATAACCAAATTTTGGGCTTTTCCCTGAGGAAAACTACTTCTCCTGCTCTAAGAATTTCTTAGTTTCTTGTAGTTTATTGTCTAGTGTTGAAACTCCATGAGATTTTCCCCTAAACCTTAGCATGCCTGTTGGGACATATTCAACAATGGGAATAGCAATGGTCTAAAATGTTTGGGAAATTTTTGGGACAACCTGGATCAACAAATCAAAGGGTTTCTTATTTCTGTGTTTTTTTTTTAATAGTCTATGGTCCCTTAGGAGAAAATTGTCAGTCTGGAAGGTACATTTTATTTAAACTATATGGATCTACACAGCCTTATATGTATTACATATAATTTTAGGTAAATAGCTATTAATGATGTCTTATGACTTCAGATATCCCTATTGTGATTTTGCCCTGCTCTCCCCTTCTAAGTTTATCTCTCTTCCCCTGATTTTTTTTCCCCTTTAAATCACTTGAACCCTTCTCTGTCCCTCAGCATTGCTCTCTTACCCATAGTCTCCATTTCAATTGTTCCTGATTACATACTCACATCTAAAGATATGGATCCAGGAACTCAATGATAAGAGACAAACAATATGTTTGTCTTTTGGAGTCTAGCTGGCCCGTTGAATAAGGTATTTCCCAGTTTTGTCTATTTGCCTACAAATTTTATGATTCCCCCCCTTTTTTTTTGCAGCTGACTAATATTCTGTGGGGTATCTATCCCACGTTTTCATTCATCAAATCCAATCCTGAACAGACTATTTAAATGGGAGAATATCATGATAAACATACAAGGATAATGAAAGGGTAAACTGAAAGGCATATTTGAAGACAGAATGAAACAAGGGGGGGGAGGGAGAGGGAGGGGGGAGGAAGAGGGAGAGGGAAAGAGGTGAACCCATTGCCAACTGAGGAGGAGGTACAGAATGAGGTCATTTTTGTGTTCTGAATGACCACTTAAAAGTTGAGTCCAAGGGCCCAATTTTTGAATGGTACTGACAGGTAGAAACTTGTTTACAAAACAAGCTTGAAACAAAACTCAACCCTCCCTAGAGGAATAACTTGCTGAAGACTCAATAGAGTTGTCATCATCAGCTTCATCTATGTCAGCAATGCTCAACTGTGGGTCATGACCCCTTTGGGAAACATCTGTCTCCAAAAGCATTGACATTACAATTCATAACAGTAGCAAAGTTATAGTTATGATGTAGCAATAAAAAATAATTTTATGGGTGAGGGTCACCACTACATGAGGAACTGTATTAAAGGTCGAAGCATTAGGAAGGTTGAGAACTACTGATCTATCTGAACAGAAAGTGTAATTAATAAATTGCACTTGTATTCTTTGGCTCTAAATGTTGAGTTCAAACTAACATGGAAATTACAGGGAAAGTTTTGTGACAAGGTAAAATAGCCAATGTTGTTCAACAATGGGCATAAGCCTCCTCTAAGTGGCAGAGAGCTCTATGGAGGTCTCACAGCAAGCCGTGGCCATTTGGCAGGGACCTACAGAAAGGATCCTGCATCAGGCCCCTTCCAAACCTGACGTTTCACTGGCCAGTAGAGTCAGGGAAATGGAAATGGTGCTATCTATGAAGAATCATCAGGGAATAGGAAGGAAGAAAACTGAAATCAAAATCCAAAAAGTAACTTTTTGCTAATATGCATTTCCAAAGTATAATAACCATACTGTCTAGCATAGACTTTTACTGTCTGACTTGACCAGAAGATTTGGGTTTTTTTTTAAATACAAAGACTTAAGTATGGCCTATATAAGTAAGGGATAGCTTGTCATGTAGGAGTCTTAGAAGAGGTCTCATTCTATAAACACACTGCAAAGGACAGAGAAGTATTTCTAAGGGAGGTTTTAAGGGATCAGAAACTGGGATTGAAAAAAATGTGGTAAAGCTGAATTTTACTGTGGGGTGTCATTTTTCAAATGTCTCCTAATTACATTACAGAGCATGTTTGAAAAGGACCAAAATATTAGTGTGCTTAGCATCAAGGCAGTTATGTGATTATTGTCTCATGCAAATGTATCTTGGTTTCAGCTGACATCAACACTGCAAAATTATAGTCCCTGTCCTTGGGTTGACCTCAAACGCTTCTGCAAAACAAAGACAGTTAGGTAGGTTATGCTAAGGCATACATGAAATTCAGACTGGGGATCTTGCTATGTACCACCCTTCTCTGAGTTTTCGAGGTTAACTGTTAGGGTGTCTTCTAACCCAGAAAGTTAAGTTTTCATACTCATTCACTCAGCAAATGTTTTTGTAGTACTTATTATCCAGTGTTAGTCACTGTGGGAAAATAAGCTAGTTGGGTATTGTTCAGTGTTCAAGGAGCTCTTATGGAAGGGACAATTCAACAGACAACAATAAGGATATGGTGTCTATGATGAGCAACAACAGAAGCATGGTGCGGAGCTGACATATGCAGATTTCTAAAGACTCAGAACACTGTCTTCCTCATAATTTTCTTATGCATGTTGTAGAGGATCTGCTCCTGCCCAGCTCCACATTCCTGTCCCTACAAATACTTTTGTCTCTTCTAAGATGGCCTATAAATTGATGTGCATAGTATACATTTGGAGACTGGCTTCTCTCAGTCAGCATCTATTTTAGTTTTTAGATTTATCAGTGTTACTGTATAAATGAAAATTTTAATTTTTACTGTATTGGTAATGGCAAAATATTCAATTTGCTAATGTAAGGTCAAATCTTTCCATTTCTCTTATGACTCCTTAAAAAAATCCAATAGACTCTGTGACCAGGTGTCAGAATCAGGCCCCTTATATAAGAGCAGGAAGTATAATGTGCTACAATGGTTTTAAAAACAGCTATGGGCTTTTATATAGAAATATCTTTTTAGGGTCTATCATATAGAAATGGCCAATGTTTTGTGAGGTATAATGATATTTTCAGTAAAATTTTAAAATTGTTTTATATTTATTCATTTTATTTTACATATATGAGAGTTTTGCCTGCATGCCTGTCTGTGAGCTTTATGTATGCCTAGTGCCTGCTGGGACCAGAAGAGGGTTTTGGATCCTTTGGGACTGGAGTTGCAGGGGTTGTGACCTACTATGTAGCTGAAGGGAATTGAACCTAGGTCTTCTACAAGAGCAAAGAGTGTTCTAAACCACACAGCCATCTTTTCAGCATCTACATTAAAAACAACTAAAAAGATCTCTGCATATGTTCCTCCAAATATTTTCCTCATTTTGTTTGAGGCTTACCTTTTATGTCCTTGCCTGTTACAATCCTCTGCTGCCAAACACTTTTAGCTGGCCAGTAGGAAACCATAGGAAGGGGTGCACATGTTTATGTGCACACAGTTTTACCCAAAAAAGAATGAGTTATTGATTTTGAGTTTGCTATATAATTATCTGAAAGTTTTGAGTAGCACATAGCTGACATTGGCCTTTTTCATTAATAATTTTGAATTTGGAGAGATTATTAAAAAGATCACAGAGTGGCTTACTTAAGTGTCAGTTTCTTACAGTTCTTTCTGGATTAAGTGCCACCTCATTATCCAGTTACATTTTAATCAATCACGGAGGTTGTTTGTTTATTTGTTTTAGAGTCACCTATCCACCCTATAAACTGGTCATTGTAATTATTTTTTCCATATTACAGTTGATAGAATTTAGCGACAGACCAAGCAGAGGTCAGTACTCCACAGTGCTTGCCTGCATCTTGGCATCTGCTCTCTCCAGTTGTCTAAGAGCCTTCCCATCACCATCCCAGAAGGCAGCTGCGGTTCTGAATTCTGCATGCCTTATAGTGGATGCTCTGCTTGACGACAAGCGTCGAAATCAAATGTGCTAAGAAGGAATTTTAATAGGACATTGACTGTTCTCATTATTATTGATTGATTGATTCATTCATTCATTCATTCAATCATTCATTCATAAATTTGTGAAAGTTTTCAGGAAAATCACTTTTAGGTTTTGGGCTATTTGGATGACATAGGGCCATTTTGTTCTGTGACTTCTTGATCTAGTAAGAGAAAGAAAACAAGTAAGTCATAATAATAGTACTCCTTGTTATCTGCATCAGGTGCTATGTCAGATATTCTGCAGGATTTAAACTCCCTCAAAATGGATATTTTACTTATCTTCCTGTGATAGGAGAGGCACTTGAAGGTTTAAGAAGTCAGAAAATTTGTTCAAAGTAGATTGACCAATGGCATAATTAAGGTTCAAACTCATGCAATTGGACACACATCCCGAGTTTTGAAAAGGATCAGTGCTCCACTTACAGAAACCCTGTAGGTGCCACAGGCATGTGAGGACAGAGTCCTCTAGGAAAGGATGAGGTCAGCCACCATGTTAACAACCAAGTGCTGCCCTGTCCTAATGGTATGCTAGGTTTTGTCAAGTGATGTACTCTATGACTCCTGGTCTCTTTCCTAGGTTTTCTATGTCTAGGGCTGTCTCCCTTTGTGATTTCTTTATTGTTTCGATTTCCATTTTCATATCCTGGATGGTTTTGTTTATTTCCTTCACCTGTTTATGTTTTCCTGTAATTCTTTAAGGGACTTTTGTGTTTCTGCTTTAAGGGTTTCTAGTTGTTTACCTGTATTCTCCTGTATTTCTTTAAGAGAGTTAATTATGTCTTTCTTAAAGTCCTCTATCATCATCATAAGATGTGATTTTAAATCAGAGTCTTGCTTTTCTGGTATGTTGACATATATTGGCTGACTGTGGCAGGAGATCTTGATTCTGATGATGCCAAGTAGCCTTGGTTTCTGTTGCCTATGTTCTTGCCCTTGCCTCTCGCCATCTGGTTATCTCTGGTGTTAACTGAACTTCCGGTCTCTGACTGTGACTTGTCCCTCCTGCAAGCCTGTGTGTCAGTACTTCTGGGAGACCAGTTTTCTCCAGGAGAAATTTGGGTATGGAGAGCTGTGGCACAGCGTCAGCTCCAGGGTGCAAGACAGAAACTCGAAGGATCCTGTCCCAGGCAGCTCCTCCGTTGTTCCTGTGTCCTGAGGGTTCGGGGCGGGTCCCTTGGAGCAGAAGTGGTGGTCTTACCTATGCTCACTGGTATATCAGCACTCCTGGAAGACCAGCTATCTCCTGGTGGTCTTTGGGTATGGAGTGCTGTGGCATAGGATCAGCTCCCAGTGCAGATGGAAACTGGAAGGATCACATGACATGTACTCTAGGTTTTTTCATGTGACCTGCTTTTGCCTTGGTTTCCTCTGTCTTTGTGCCCCCTCTTTGTGCTGCTGTCAAATCTTCAGGCTCCTGATTTCTTGTCAATCTTTCTGGAACCTATTGTCAGAATCCATTTGCTTTTTCCCTGTTACTCAGGCATGTTCCCTGAGCTTCTTAGGCGCCTCCAGAGTGAAAGTGGTAGATAGTGGTCATTTGTTTATTCCACATGAGAAATGTTTGCAGTTTGCTGGCTAAAAGAATGTCCTCATTTCTCAATTTGTCCAGAAACAAGCATATTGTGATCTGCCACTATAGGAGGAGTTAGGTGTTTCTGAGAAAGAGTTGGAGATTAAATGATTTTTCTTTTCTTCATTATTCATGGTCTTTCTTCATGGGAACTGGTTCTCTGTTTTTGGCATGTGCTAACAAAGAAACAAACAAAGCCATTTCTTTCTTCGTTCCAGTTTTGTTCCTTTCTCCACAGTAAAGTCAACTTGAAGTAGATTATGTGAAAATAGTTGGGGTGGCTGAATTTGTTCATAAATATGATGTGACAGCACTTTTCTAATAGAGCCCTGGAAGAGCCTAAGCACATCTGCATTGTCTGCACTGTACAGCTGTTTCTTCAACAATATCCTGTTTGCAGCACATTAAGGATTTTGTACTCTTTTCCACGGGGACTTAGTTGCTTCCAGAGGATGGGCTACTTGCTCCTTTTACAGCTCAAACACAGGCTCCTGTTATTTCTTAGGACACTGGTACTCAAGAGGGCAACCAAAGTGTCTAAGACCATGGAGTTCTAATTAGTCTGCTTAAAACTTCATTTCTCCAAATCATTTATGACTAAATTAAAGATACCAGGCTTTGCCTATGACTTTAGAATTGAATTCATAACATTTTCTCTTTACATATAAGAGATCAGAAAGGAAACAAAAATCTGAATTAAAAACACTGATGCTATACAGGGAAGGATAATTGATAAGATCCACAGAGGTAAGAGAGCAAGAAAGCATACTTCTGGTACCCTCAACACCTTTAGATCAGCTGGAGTATTATATTAACTACAAGCTTCTCCAAAAGCTTTGTCTATCCCTTGGTCTCAGTTCTGGCTGCCTCCACAGCACCATGACTACAGTGTGGGGAGGTAGAAGGGTTTGACAGCGTTGGGGGATGGAAGGTATCAAAGAAGTGGGGGTTATTTCAGGTCTTGCTTCTCTAAGCCTTCAACGGCTGAGCTTCGCTTCGGGTTGGACCTTGCTGTTGTGAAACACTGGAGCAGTTGCTGCAGTCAGAAGATAAACAACATTCCAGCAGTTCCCCCACTGGCTCCTGGAGGCAGTGCTGTTCAACAGCTCCCTGGCCTTCAGGCATCCCGGAACCCAGCTTCAGTGTGGTACCTGTAATAGCATACACAGCAATAGCTTTGTGGTGCTGGTGCTCTTAAAATGGATTACGGTAATGAGTCCAGGATGAGTCCTGGGCACCTCTGCCTGGTCATTAAGTGTAGGAAACACTAACATACTTTGTGTAGCGTTGGAAGCTCAAGCTGTTCTGACTGGAGGTTAGTGAAGAACAAGGGTTCCATGGCCTGATGTGCCAGGTTTGCATCTTCAGTAATGACTGGGGTTGAATTAGGGCTCCCTAGGGTTATATAAGGGCAGGTCTGGAAACCAGGTGCAAGCTGTTAACAAATTCAACCTGGCCTTATCATGAAAGGGTTGGACTGGAGGTTAGTATATCCAATAGACAAAGTGTCTCATATGTGTTTCCAGTAAGTTTGTGCTTCTTATATAGGTAGGAGTGGTTTTAAATAGCATAAAACCACAACAAATCAACGAATAGCTCAGGCTTGCCTTTTGCTTTATGACTGAGGTTGGTTTGAATAATGACTCATGGACTAAGAATGCCGACTCTAGGCCCTGGCTGAGGCCTACCTGCAGTACCACCAGGGATGACCATTTCCTCAGAGCACATTCTCTCACCCTGTATCACTTTCTGCAGTTCATCATTTCCACTCACACCCACTGTTATAATTGCTTTCCAGATTAATATATAAGGCCTATAAAGGATGGTTAACCAACTTTATTTTTGTGATAGAATACTAAGGCTTAGGAGATATGAAATGATTTTCCCACAGTCTAAGAGCTACCACCATTATATAAATAAAACAGCCAAATTTTTGATGGTGTTAGGTATTATAATACCTTTCAAATTCACATATACCCATAGACACACACAATTACTTTATGATTGCACAAGGGGTATTGCAGGCAGGCAGGTGTTAAAGATGACTCCTAATTAGTGATACCTGCTTCCTTACACATGCATTTGCATGTGTATGAGCATGCACATGTGTGCATGTGCACACACACACACACACAGAAAGAGAGAGAGAGAGAGAGAGAGAGAGAGAGAGAGAGAGAGAGAAAGATCTACCTCATACTTATCTATCTTTAGCATTACTGCATCATTACCATTATTAGATTTTGCCAACAATTTTATGCTGTATCTACAGATCTCCTTTTGTGATTCCCCAGAATCTGAAGATGTTAAGTTCTTTTTGGTGAAATCCCCTGTTAGAATGGTTGCCTCTGTGCTCTTTGAGCTTTACTCCCTGAGTTGTCATTATCTGCAAGGATTAAGAGCAGTTACTTTTGAATTGGGTAGTAGTAATGAAAAACACCAGACAGGCATTTTCCTTTTAGATAGATGCGTTCCCTCTAGATATTTAAAGAAGGATGGAAAGGAGAGAAACTAGAAGTTTCTTTGGGAATTCAGGTCTTCCCACTGACAAAACGAGAAAAGTGGATGGCAAAGGTCTTCATCTGAGCACAGTGAAATGGTTCTTCATGTGTAAAGCACCTATCACAGGTCTCCATAGAATCAATACTATATTGATAATTATTTCATCTTCCCTTAACACCAGTGTTCCTAAAAGAGAAGTAATTATATTATGTAATTTTAGTATTATGTCTCTTGGCAACTGAGAGTCTTCTTGGATGTGTTGAGAGAAATAACATGTGGGAAGGGCATCATATGAAACCAAAATACAGGTTTCTGTACTTACAAACTCTCTTCTAGTCTCCCTTTGAAATAGGTTCTTTGTTAGTTATTGTGTCACTTTCTTCCAGTTGGCGCTGTAATACCATTAGTATAGAGCACAGTGTAGCTGTCTTCCCCAAAGGAAATATTGATCTGTTTGTGCTGGTTCATACAGATTGAATCACCAGAATTATCTAGGAACTGATGAACAGATACATAAAAGGATTGTGGAGCTAGCCATGCATGCCATATAGAGATCTGAATTTAGAATCCTTATGTTAGTTATTGATGTAGTTGACTCAACTAGCAAACCAATTTCATGTCAAAGACATCATTGATAGAGAGCAAAAACCAAAACCAAAAGCATGTTAAGTAGCCTTTGGGTGTCAGAGAACAGTTGCTCACCATGGGTCAGAGATCTATAGAAAACTAAAGTTAGTGACTATATCTCTGGATATCAAGTCATTATATCATTGGCATCTAAAAATGGTATCAAGGAATAAAGAATACATTTTTATTCATGATAAACTGAACTACCTTCAGGTCCAAATTTCCAAATCTTCCCTGGACACCTGTGTGGAGCTTCATAAAATGAAAAATAAAAATATTTTCCATTCCTTCGATAGCGTATAGTGCAGGGGACTATTTAAATGGTCTTAGGGCTGAGGTTACTACCATCAAACACCAATGATGCATGGCTGTGGTATGTGTTGGATACCATGAATCTGAATTCATGAGTTTTGAGGCTAGTCCATGTAGATTTAGCTGATCTAGTGTCTAAGCCATGGGTGATACAAATCATATATTTTCCTGCCACAGAAGCTCTGCTTGGAGATTTTGGCTTCCTAAAAACAGAACATGGGTCCTGCAGGATACTGATGGATCAAGATGTGATATTTGAAGCAGGGTGACAGATGTGTGCAGAACTCTGCAGAAGCTGAGCTGCATCCTGCACACAGCAGAGGAGCTCAGGTGATTGTGTACTAGAGTCTTGTCCATGTTTTCTGATCCATTGGGTCTGATGGGGTTAGGAAATATGTATTTCTCTTTTTGTGATAGCAATGCCATTGCTCAACGGTCACACTTAGTCACTGGCATCAGCACATTATCTTGATGCACATGGTGACATCCAGTTATTTGAATGGAATATCAAGAATTCTGGAAGCTTCATCTGGAATTGTTTTCAGGGTGAGGACTTTGGCTTTCCCTTTTAGGTCAACTTGGGTCTGTAAAGATCTGGCCAGTACTTAGGAAGGCATTTGATATTCTCGTTTTAATGTAAACACTTCCCACCTGTCCCAAGCATGCATGTCCTTTTCCAAGGGCTCCTCCAGAATTTCTGACATTGGCAGGAGCCTAATCTTTTGGCTCCTCCCTCCTCTCCCCCCTCTCTCCTGGCATGCAACTGTTCTTTTCACAGCTGTGGTTGTTTTAGTTCTGTCTGCCTCTCGCTTTCTTCATACCCAACCTCTCACCCTGCTGCCATTAAGATCAAAATACTCTGTTTTTATTTATTTACACCACAGCTGTCAGTGTTGTGTCTGGGTCACTGTAGGGCAACTTGCAGAGAAATTCAATCCATGATTCCTTAAAACTGCAGATACTTGGAGTAACCAGTGTACACACAAACAGTAAATAAGGCTCACCTTCCTCTTCATCTGGAGTAGTCTGAGGATGAATGGCTCAGGGCTGTGTGTCATCAGGGTGACCCTAGGAGGAATGTAGCTTAATGGTTCTTGGAATTTATAGCAGACCATTTAAAGGTATTGGACAATCCTGAGTATTTAAAACCTTGTCCCCCAAAAAGAGACAATTGTTTGATAGAAAGATCTCTATATTAGGAGTCACAAGATTGGAGTTCTAATTTTGGTTGTGCCACTAACAAGATGAGTGACCTTGAACACCAACCCCACCCTTTTATCTCTCATGCATCCTTGGCTGAAGACTATGGCATTGATGATCTCCCATCACTTGTCTTCAGTGTCTATCAAGTTACAGTGTTTTCAAGACTCCACTAAGTGTTTGAGACTGGTGGTCCCACAATAAGGATTGATTTGTAGTTGGTTATAGGGAGTTTCTGACCTTCGTGCTGGAATTGTAAAACTAGAAAGTTTAAGAAAAAGATTAGGGGCACTTTTCAGTAAGGCAACCAAAGAGGTTTCACAGCAGGTAGCAAGGAAGGAAGATCTGCAAGAAGCCTACTGGTGAGTGGTCGTCCCGTCAGGGGTGGGAAAAGCACTGAACAGGAGCAGATGCATGAAAAGAACTCAGAAAGCAAAAGAAATCTCGTGAAACAGAAGGCAAAGGACTAGACGCTTTGCATCTTTGCAATCTCATGTCATTCAGATCTTTTGAGTGCATCCAACTTTAAGGAGTGTTAGCAGAGTCATGTAGAATTCAGCCATGGAAAGAACACAGTGTATGAACTGGATGAGCTTGCTGCAAATCTTTTTTTTTTTAATATCTGAACAATGTTTTAATTTACTCTTACTATTTCTGTTTTTTTATTAAAATTTTATTAGATATTTTCCTTATTTACATTTCAAATGCTATCTTCTTCCCTTGTTTCCCCTACAAAAACCCCCTATCCCATCCCACCACCCCCTGCTCACTAACCCACCCACCATTTCCCTCACCTGGCATTCCCCTACCCTGGGGCAATGAGCCTTCACAGGTCCAAGGGCCTCTCCTCTCACTGATGTCCAACAAGGCCATCCTCTGCTACCCATGTAGCTGGAACCATGGGTCCCTCCATTTGTACTCTTTGGTTAGTGGTTAAGTCCCTGGGAACTCTGGGGTACTGGTTGGTTCATATTGTTGTTCTTCCTATGGGGCTGTAAACCCTTTCAGCACCTTGGGTCCTTTCTCTAGCTCCTCCATTGAGGACCCTGTGCTCAATTCAATGGTCAGCTGAGAGTATCCCCCTCTTACCGGGGGATCCAGTTATATCACTCCTGGGCATATACCCAGAAGATGCTCAACATGTAATAAGGACACATGCTCCACTATGATCATAGCAGCCTTATTTATAATAGCCAGAAACTGGAAAGAACCCAGATGTTCCTCAACAGAGGAATGGATACAGAAAATGTGGTACATTTATACAATGGAGTACTACTCAGCTATTGAAAACAATGAATTCAAGAAATTCTTAGGTAAATGGATGGAACTAGAAAATATCATCCTTAGTGAGGTAAGCCAATCACAAAAGAACACACATGGTATGTACTTCCTGATAAGTGGATATTAGCCCAGAAGCTTGGAATACCCAAGGTATAATTCACAGACCACATGAAGCTTAAGAAGGAAGACCAAAGTGTGGATACTTTGGTCCTTCTTAGATAGGGTACAAAATACCCATGGGAGGAAGTAGAAAGTATGGAGCAGAGACGGAAGGAAATACCATCCATAAATTTCCCCACCTGGAGATCCATTCCATATACAGTTACCAAACCCAGACACTGTTGTGGATGCCAACAAGTGCTTGTAGACAGGAGCCTGATACAGCTGTTTCCAGAGAGGCCCTGCCAGTGCTGCCACCTTTAGTTACATTACTCACATTGCTAGGTTGCCCTGCTGAATAGACAGTCGTACATGAAAATTGCATTTGCTTAGTTTTTCTGAAGAGTTATTGCAGTGTTTTTTTATTAATTTTTTGTATAGTATTTTTGTTTACAAATTTTAACCTAAAATGTATATACTTATTTTTTTTAGAACATCAGGACAACCTCAGAAACATCATTTCAAATAGTCATCCATAGAATAAGTCAATATGTCCAGATAACACCAAATGAAAAAAAAAAACTCTAAACTTCCTATGATGAGAAATATTTCAGTAAAAATGTGTGCAACACTTCTCCAACAAGTCTTTATTGATCAAGAATTGCTAGGCTGGGTAAACTACTGGAACTCTTAAAGGGAGTAAGACAGATTTAATTAAAGTATTTCATTTTATAGAAGTAATTGATATAATTTACGTAAGATTTCAAAGTAGGAGATTATACTAATACTAAAATATCTCATCAGGTGCTATGCCAAGACCTGCTAAGCTTAGTAACAATAACAGTTAAACATTTACATCAGTGTTTTGAAGAGCACCTATAACCAACAGTTTTTGCCTACAGTGCATGAAGACTTAGTGGGTGTCTAAGCAAAATCCTATTAATACCTATCTGAGAGCCTGCAATTTCTCTGAATCTTTGTGCTATCATTTGTCAAATTATGAGACCTTTTTAGGGACAATTTCTTCCCCACATTCAGATTGCATAATTCTAACTTAAATATTATGCAAATATTCAGAGTAATATTGATAAAATGGATCTCATTATCACCAAGGTGATTATCTGTCACATAAATTTTGATTTGTCTCATTGCTCATTGATTTATGCATTTTACATGCAATTTTTGTGCTTTTTAATCTTCAAAGATATATATATATATTCATCATGAATATATATATATATATTCATCAATATGCAGTGGTTTGGGATTTTCATTTACAGAAAGCTACCACATAGTAAATAAAAAAGTCTAATTCGTGGTAAAGTCAAGCCACCTAAATGTATTCAAAGACTTTTAAGGACCTTTATATGCTTTAGTTTATAAAACTGACGCAAGTTTTGCTTTGGGTGAATTTGGCTCAGTAGATAGTGAGAAGAATTTGGTGGCCCAAAAACACCCTTGGAGAGCAGACTAAAATTTCTTCCTAAGTAGCTTCAAGCTGGAATGGATTGCTTAGTGAATTCTTTCCGTCTCCAATTCTCATGATTCTGCAATAACTACTTCCTGAACATAAAAATAGGCAGCCAGTGGGACAGTGGAACGGTGGTGGCTTCTTTCCACTCAGGGAGAAACGTTCTCTTCATGAACAATCCATGGAGCTGGGTACTTCCAATTCTCAAGGAGGTTCTCTTCTCCCTCAAGGGAGCTTTCTTTTAAGTTGCTCTCCCTCTGAGGGGTTGATACGACCAAGAATGCTGAGGTACTCTGAACATATTCTCGGAAGTGCAAGGTCCTCTAAAAATATGGCTCCCCTTGACCCGGCATCAACGGGCTGGTACTTTATCCTTCTCTTCTTCCTACCCCACCCCTGAATCTATCTTCAGTAAGAGTGGTATCCAAATATAAAGTAGATGTGTCGAATCCCATTCCACGGGATCTTGACATTTCTGTACTTAGAAGAGGATAAAGCAACAGTGTGCTTTAAGTGGCCTAAACAAGGGCCTCAGAACAGCTGCTCTAACTTCCAGCTGGATCCCTCATGCCTCAGGGAAACTGGCAGATCAGGGTCACCTTGACAACCCTTCCTTTCCCATGCATTTGGAGATTAAGGTGAAAGTCTGACAGAGTAATCCAAAACAAAAACAAGGGGTCAAAACATTAACAAAGGTCTTTCTTACCCAATCCCCCCTTAAAAGGAAATGATTCATTTAAAAACATAGCACCACATGCAGTTCAATGGGTTCTTTTCGTAACTGTACATTTTCTATCTTTTTATAAATTATTTAAGTCAGTTTCTGATCTTATCAGTTTTCCAATGTTCAAAATGGGTGCAGTTATTAAAAATGGTTCATGTAGATTCTGGGACAGTATTAAAAATTAAGATATGAGCATAGAAGCTTGGTTTGTAGTATTAGGCTTAAAATAATAATGGTTGACTTAGCAGTTTAAAGTAAAAAACAACAAAAACAATAACTACCCTCTAAATTAAAACCCCATATCTTTTTCTCATTTTTATATTTAGTTACTAAGATTTCACCTTGTGACCCGTCCAGCAGGTCTAGTTATTCAGGGTCCCGAAAAGGTGCTACCTGAGGGTCAAGGCGGGGAGAAAAGAAGGAGACCAAGCAAGGTTCCGTTGTCAAGGTCTCGTTTATTGTCACACAGGCAGCAAGTTTTAAGCAGTAGGGATGAGGAAGTTGGGAGGGAGAGCTAGGGGGAAGTGAGCTATGGGCCAAGCCCTGGGTCGGGTGCCTGGGACATTCTGCGGTTTTTCCCGCGAAGGTCACAGATTTTTATCTTGGTCTTGATGTTCTGTCAGGAAGGTCAGGAGCTTCACTCGAGGGGAGGGGCGGCCTGTCTATGTAGCTGGCAGTTGGCCTGTCAGCCCCCAACAACCTTGTATCAATGACTATTCTCAAAAATGCTTGTTATTTTTTTCCTTAAGGCCTTTCTCTACCTCTACAAGATAAGTCCTTATTAATGTCTCTCTGTAAACATTGGAAGCAATGCTCAGACAGAAATATTAGCCAAGTTTACCCAACTAGGTTGTAGTAGATCAGAAGCAATATTCAATTTTACTATGAGCTTATTACTTAATGTATATTTCAGTGGTGTTGGAGAGATGAGTGAGCAGTTAAGAGTAATTGATGTTTGTTCAGAGGACCCAGGCTCAGTTTCCAGCACCAACATCAGAAACCTTACAACCACCTGGAACTTGACTTCCTGAAGATTTAAATGTTCCCTTCTAACCTTCCTTGAAACCAGAGATATATGTACAGTGCATATATATGTGCAGGTAAAACATCTATACCCATAAACAAAACACAAATCAAATATATTTCATAGTAAAAAAAATGAAATAATAGTTGATATTTTCCCACAGTTGTTAGTACTATGTTTACCGCAATTATTTTATTCAGCCAAAATAGATGAACTAATTGTATTTATAAGGAAAATCGAATGAGACTGGCAGTTAGCTCAGTCAGTGAAGAATGGCCTTGTAAGGAGACTGGAGTTTGATCCTGGAACCCACATAACAAAGTCACCAATAATGGCTTGGATTTAAAATTTCAGCACAGAGGAAGTCAACAGAGATAGGAGAATACTTGTTGCTCACCAACCACCCAGTCAAGCATACTGGGTGAGGCTCAAACCAGTATGAGACCTTGCTTCAACTATTTAGGTATATGGGTCTTGGGACATGACACCTGAAGTGTTCACTGGCCTGCAATACACATTAATTAACATATACATGCATACACATAGTCACATAGTCATGTGTCTCCACATGATCATTTGGAGAAAATGTTCAGATAGTCAATAAGGTCTATAGTAAACTGTGTTGAGAAGAAATGTGTTCTTGCTTGGTAAAGTCAGGGAAATTTGAAGTGTTTGTGTCCTGTGCTAATACTTATGTACTTATAAAGTATCCTCAGTTGAGAGAAAGGATGCCATAAAAAAATCTCACATTCAGTTTTTCCAAAGGTCAAAGGAGCTGGTGGTTTCAGGGAAAGATTTTAGGAATGAAGTATGAAGATTTAGAAAGATCCTGCCTACCTACAAAACTATACTTAGAGGATATTTTAATCAATAGCAATGAGCAATGGCTGGTTGTATAGCAGCTAAGATTGTTTGGAAAGTATTTACTAGACTATCACAGTTTTATGAAATGTGTGAATGCTAAGTAAGTCCTTGATGATTTCTAGGAATGGTTGGCTTTCAATGGTAACCCTATTGTTCTCATAGCTTTTTCAGATCATTTTACACCACTCCAGAGTATCCTATGACAGACACTGCACACCTACACTTATGCTCACTCTTCCTACAAAAACAAGGACCTGAACCCTGACTCAATGAGAATAGAACTGAGACCAAAGCAAGAATATGCAAACATCACAAGACCCTGAAGATATTACTCTGTTACTTTGTAATAACCCCAAACTTTAAGGGGATGGTTGTAGTATGAATTATTATATAAAGTAATGGTATTAGACAGCTGAGAGACCTGTATGCTGTTTCCCAAGAAACCCTCTAGAGGAAACAAACTTTCAGTATGGAAACACCTTCTTGGCTGCTGATGAACTAGAAGCTTAGCTTTCCAGGTTTGTGTGGCCCAGTGCCATCCAGGACCCCCAGAGGTACAGTGGAGATACAGGGAAATCTTACAGGCCAAGGAGTGAGGGCTGACTCAGCAATGGCCTGTGATGAGAAAGCAGAGAAATCAAATTGAAGAGGCAGCTTTCAGTGGATGAGTATATGGCAGAGGATGCTTTCTGGAGATTCGGCATAAGATGTCTTTGGTGCATTCATAAGAATTTAGGAAAAAGAGTGGATCTAAAAGTTGACCAAGATTTAGTTATCTACTACCTGGTAGAATGAAGATTTTATACGTATTTTAGACTGAATCATAAAAACTAAGAAAATCAAACTTTGTCCACCTGCATATCCAAACTGTAGCCATAGACACTACAATTACAGCATCTCCCACAAACCATGTGACTATTCGACCCACATTTAAGACACCAGATGAAGCTTTAAACACACCCTTGCTTCTTTTATTTTTCCTCTCCATTAGCTCTAACCTTGTCTCTTCAACTCAGTTAAATATTTAAAATCTTAGTTTATTTGCTAAAAGGTATTTCTGGTAGATAAATGTGTGGGATAGACCTTGTAACTATTTACATGAAGTGTTCACTCTGAATCTACACTCAAATATTCCTTAGACTGGGTCTGTCTTTATGACCAACCTGGGCTTTAAGAATGTCAGAGCATGTTGGACCATCCTTAGGCAACCAATTACCTGACAATGAGGAGACTTCATGACTCATCATAAAAGTCAGAATGTCTTTGGGGTGGAAGACAGCTCAGAGGATAAAGCATAAACCATACAAGTGTAAGGTTCCAAGTTTTGATAACCACAACTCCTGCAAGTCCAGATGTGGTAGACTGTATCTACTATCCAAGTGTCTGTGGCATAGTGGGATATGGGTCAGCTAGCCTGGCAAACACCATGATGAACGACAAGGGACTCTGCTTCAAACAAAGTGTAAGTCAAAGGTGAATACTTGAAGTTGTCCTCTGATTACACACATATGCCATGGTAAAAATAGGCCCTTTCACATACAGAAACACAAGAACATGCACATACACATCATACATGTACATTACATAAGCACAAAACTAAAATGGAATTTCTCAGGCTCTATTAGGGATGTGATTGTACTTTATATGTATAAAATTGCTTGGGAAATAAAAAACTAACATGTTTTGAACATCATGGGGTACTATGGAAATAAATGATCTAGTGTATTCTTCCATGACTCAGAAAGACTAAATTAGTTACCATAAAATATACTAGAGGCAGAGCATAGATTTGACTCTGAGCATGTTGTTGTGGTTCTCCTTGCTTCTTACCCTGTAATTGATCTATTAATTGATTAATTTGGTATTTAGTACCAAATATTGTGAGCAAGCACATGAAGTCTGTACTTCCTTAGATGTTTTAAAAGAAAGTTTTGAATTCAAATTGAGAAAGAGCCTCTTTCCCAAATGGTGCTTGAGTTGGGCCTTACAGTTA
Source organism: Tokudaia tokunoshimensis (assembly GCA_036184795.1). Lineage (NCBI taxonomy): Eukaryota > Metazoa > Chordata > Mammalia > Rodentia > Muridae > Tokudaia > Tokudaia tokunoshimensis. The sequence goes on from BTHU01000015.1 coordinate 11,779,428, forward strand.
AGATAAAGTTTTGTCAAATATTGCTTGGTAGGATGGAGTTGGGAGTGTTTTCTGAAGTAAAAAATACCATTAATAAAAAATGAAAGGAAGAGATTTTCATTATACAGATTGTTCCATAATCACAGAAAGACTGGACATTAAAAGTCAAAGCTTATATTTCCCAGGTGGAAAGTGTTGCTGACCAATTAGCACAGTATGTATGGATGCAGAGAATGAGAGGATCATTGAGGATGGCTCCTTAAAATCAGTGTTCATGTTTTAAAGGAGTGCTATGTTATCAAAGCTACAGTCCATTTGGAAAAGTTAATGTGTTTCGTATAGCACACCCATAAGTGACAATACTGGAGGTAGGAATTGAGGAGATAGATGAAATTGAAATTGGCTTCATTGGAACCCCGAGTTTAATGTTTGAATTCAACTAGGGTCCGAAGTATGTGTGGGAAGATGCTGGCTTTGGGCCATAACTCAGACATACCATGGTATTTGCCCATGAGTACTTTAGGGCTGGGTGAGGACCTGAAATATTCACGTTTGCATTTCCACAGTGACAGGAGCAGCTGATGCTGTCAACTGTAACTTTTCTCCCGAAGGCTTATTTTAACATTGTCTCCCACCATACTTTCATATGTGAAGTTCTCATTGTGAAAACAAATAATAAAATGTAAAATCATAATAGGCTCACTTCAGCTTAGGGGTTTTGTCAGCCCCATCTATGCAGTCTTTGCCTTTGTGTCTGAGTAGACTTCACAGAGAACTACTAAGCTAATAATTCATATTGAGGGCATAGGAATACAAATTTAATCTATATGCCTCTCTAGGAGAGCAGTTGATCTTCTAAACATTTTCTCCTGTGCTTAGTTAATTGGTATATAGTATAAATCTTTAAGATCTGGAAACTGATACCCAGGTTTAAATTCTATTTCTACTATTTTCTCTGTCTGAGACCTTGACAATCCTTTAAATTATCTGTATCTTAGTTCTCTTAGCCATAATGGAGACTTAATAATAGTAGCTATCTCACTGAGACATTTCGAGTCTTAATTCCCTTGAGAATTAAAATAGGGGAGCACACTGGGGAGACAGCTCAGTGGGCTAGCACTATTAATTACAGTTTCAATAACTGAAAAGATTTATAAGATGGCATCATTAGCACATTTCAAATCTTTGCACCCAAATTGTTTTGTTTATTCTCAAACACAAATTTGTGTTATACTTTCATATGTGTACCACAACCAGTATGCCATTAATCCAATGTGGCATTGCAGAAATCTCCCCAGTTAATTATTTTCATGGATTTTGGATACATGAAGACCATAACTCCCTTTCTTAGGAACATTGGTACACATAAAAACTGAGTACTACTATGTCAATAAGTTGTAAGTTAGAATGTTGTATAATTTTGTAGATATTTCCTATATAATAGACTGTAAACCATGACTTATTTAGTTTTATGAAATTAAGAAAAACAAAAATAATTTTAATGGAAATTATAGTATAATTATGATTTTACAGTTATAGTTCCTAATCCATATTGCTTCAAAATGTTTACTTCCCAAGTGGATTGCACAAATTCATAACCACAGTCAGTGTTTTAAACATTTACACAGCCCAAACTGACCTATTAGCAATGTATCATTAAGTACTTGAAGATAAGAGTAACTAGGGAAGTTGTGAAACTAAACAATCAATCACAAAATGGTAGTAAAAAGTCACTGCCAGGTTTTTGCAATTCTGAATTTTGGAAATTATAAGCAAATTAGAATTATAAACCAGAGAAGTACTAAATTAAAAATCACATAAACAAGAAAGCAATCCTCCATATAGTATAACAGTATGTGGTAAAAATTAAAGAAATAGATTTTAATCTGTGAGTTCATGAGCAAAGCATACACAAGTTTTATGAAGAAAGGAAGAAAATTAAGAAAAAAGAAAGATAGGGGAAGAAAGATGAGATCATGTAAAAGTAAAGAAAGCCTAAAAGGAATGGAATACAAATTGTAAAAGCCAAACACAGAAGCAGAAAACTAAACAAGAAAATCAAGGTCATTTCTACATGATTAGAGTAGACATGTCTCCAAATCTACTCTAGAAAAAGGAAGACAATGAACAAATGTCGGCGTATGAAGTGCCAAACATTTAATAAACAATAACAAACTCCCAATAGGTAGTAGGGATAAACACAGCTGATAGTACTTTTTAGAAAATAATTGTCAATTGTCACAGATAGTAAGTAGTAATTAAAATAATAATGTTTATGAAAATTGAACTGATAATCAGAGTCCCCCGCAGAATATTCAGAGCCTCTCTAAGATTTGTATTATAAAGCAAATTAATCATGCACTCTGTTCATTTTATGAAGTAAATTTCACCACCTTTGAAGAAATATTAAGTTGGTTTGTCATTTTGCTATGCATCAGATACCATTTTGAGAGGAAATATGAACCCCTGTGGCCCTGGAGCTGCTGAAAGTTTGAGAAACCCAAGGCATGTCCCAGGTCCACTATGCTGAGCAAACGTGTGATGGAGAGATAGGGAAGAGGGAGCAGGTGGTATAGAGATGGGAGAGAAAACGAAGCTGAGTCATCTGTGCCCTGTGGAGAGAGGTGGACTAGAGATTCAGTGGTGATGGGGATAAGCACATGTGAGGAGCCTGCATGACCACCTGGAGTCATGCTGATGTCTGGGTCTGGGCTCCTTGCAAGACCCATGTCTGGGTCCATGACATTATCGAAGTTGGTGTCTGTGCTGATGGCTGTGACTTGTGTTGCCACTGAAGGCCATCTTGGACATCAGTGGTCTGGGCTACTGCCTGAGACCATGTTTATGACTGGGGACATGCAGACACAAGGGACCAAACTGATCTATTGGCCTGCACTGCCACCTGAGGCCATGGTGACATCTGGGCACATGCTGCTGCTAGGGCTATGTCTGGATCCGTGGTCCTATTGGAGCTGGGCCTATGTTGACCTCTAAGGCCCTTGTTACGTTGTGGATGTACTTGGTCTGTGCCACCACTTGAGGCCATGTTGATGTCTGCACCCTGTGCTGAGCTGGCCTTGCCCCTCATTTGCAACAAGTTGACTCCACCCGTGTCTGGAGTTAGGAGAGTGAGCCCTATACCTCCACTGGGAGGGAGAGGTTGAGCTAGCTCTGAATTTATGATTGTGGGTGATCAGGCTCTGCCCTGCAGTGGTCTGGGTGTAGAAGAGATGCCTGTCCCCTGCCCTTGCCACCTGTGGCAGGCACCTAGCCTGGGCACCACAGTACACCTGTTCTCATGGCCTGGGTGAAGTTGAACCAGATCCAAGGTCTGAAAACAAGAGAGTTGGCCTTGCCCCCTTGCCAGATCTGTCATTGGGTGAGTTAACCAGGGGAGTGCTGGAGAGCTTGCCTTGGTAGTGTGAGTGTGGGAGAGCTAGTAAGCTGACCAACTCAGCTACCAGCCGGGCCCCAAATCCAGGACTGAGAGATGGCCCATCTCAACATCTACTTCATCTATGAACTGTTAGAGTTCGTGAGGGGGCTGGTCCTATCGATCCAAAGCTGCAGGATCTCCATGAGACAGGGAAACAACAGGACACCCAGAGGAGTCCTTGTGAAGATCCAGTATTAATACCATAGCAGAAACCAGAGAGGCTTCAAACCATACCAATGACTCATTGAATATTTGGAAGTAAAGATATGTGGACAAAAGAATAAACTATGAGACTACATCTTTCATGATGAGATTAAGTATTATTTATTTATGTATTTATTAGTTTTTTTAATTTTCTTTTGGTGGGAGGAGATTACAGGGCAGAGAGAGGATACAAACAAAGGGGCAGGAAAATGAATGGGATTGGGGTGACCATGTGAAATACACAAAGAATCATTTAAAAGTTAAAAAAATTGTTTTTGTTTAATATATTGCATTAAGTAGCATGCTGAAATTCAGAATTTAACCAGAAACATGTTTAGGAATAGTGTCTTATGCATACATTTGGCACAGCAATTTTTACGTACTATTATTTAAAGCAAATACTTTCATTTTCAAGATACTCTGAACTATATGGGGCATTGATTTCCAGGTACAAACAGCTATCAATTGTGTATTATTTGGAGTAATGGCTGACACAATGTGTCTCTCCGTAGAGAAAGAAAATGTAAAGAAGCAAGTATGGCAGAAGCAATGTTTTATTTCCTTGATTAAATCACACAGTGGTGTAGGCTTATTTCATGGCTTATTATTAGCTTAGAGGTTTTTGACCTTCATTTTCATATCTCCCAAGATATGATAATAAGAGTAAGGTAACATGCAAAAGCTCAAACCGAAGGATTCAGTCTGAGTGCTTATTTTTAATAAAGTAATTACAGAAATTGTGTGATTAAAAAAGAGAATTTCTAGTGGTATTATCCTACATTATTATGAACACAAAGCAAGCATTATGGAAGCACAGTTCAATGTATGCAGTGGAGGATACGTCCCTCCATCTTCTACAAACAGGCAATAAATGCTAATATAGGGAGTCTAAAATACAACTTACTTAGATTTGTGTGATGGGCTTTGTAGAATATTGCCTCTTTAAGAGAGGAAGCACATGGATCTCTTAATATTTGTTGTGAGAAGTGCTCTGTTTATAGATTTGACTAAGGGACTTTTATTCTTGCTATGCACTATTACCAAAGGAGACACTATCTGCAGGGCTTGCTTTTTTTAAGTTCTCAGCTTATTCCACAAGTCAATTACTCTTTTTTTTAAGAGTTATTTATTATTATATCTAAGTACACTGTAGCTGTCTTCAGACAGCACCAGAAGAGGACATCAGATCCCATTACAGATGGTTGTGAGCCCCCATGTGGTTGCTGTGATTTGAACTCAGGACCTTCAGAAGTTCAATCAGTGCTCTTAAGCGCTGAGCCATCTCTCCAGCCCCCGAGTCAGCTACTTCTTGGGAGGAAATTTCACACAGCCATCTTTACAGAATTATTTAAAAGTCATAGAATTTGAGTCTAAAAAGCCCGGCCTTTGTTAAACTTGAACTACTCTAATTGTGAAAAAAATCAGAGGTTTTTTTTTTTTTTTTGTTTTTTGTTTTGGAAATGAATGAGGGTTGTATTTGGGGTGAGCCTCAGACACCTCAGATACCTCATGTGTGAAATGAAAAGGCTGAATTAGATAATTTTAGAGATTTTCCCTAGTATTTAAATAAATTTATTGCTCACATTTAAACACCTATACCTTAAATTTTTAATTGTTTAAATAGTTTTTGGAAACGTCACAGAAAAAGATAAAAGCATTTCATGGTTCTTAGAGTAGGAGGATAAAATGGGTGAAAAGGGAGTGATATCTGGGTGTGTTGTGACTTTTTTGTTTTGTCTCTGCTGTCTTCCAATTTTTTTCCTAAGCTCTCCACAATCATAGCATCAGAGGACACCTTGGTCAAAAGATGCTGAGAAGTACCCTCATACTGAGCCCCCACCGGCCATGGCTAGATTTAGGAAGGTCCACATAAGATGAAACTAAACCTACTAAATGCATTTATGCTCCACCCACTTAGCTCTGTTCAAAACCTCAGCCAATGAATTCCTTCCTTGACCTCCTCATAATGAAGGTGGATCTGAGTTCAGTCTTTTGACTTGAAAAAACAGTTCCATGAAGAAAGCATAACGGGCATTGGAGGATTTTCATTCCTGGAATTCCATGGTGTCTGAAGGTCTGGTGTTTTAGGAGGAACGGAAAGGTCTCTGAGCCTGTAGAGAGATCAATCTGGCAACATGCCTCAGAATCCCCTGACCAGGGTTTCTTCAAAACAGGTGAGGATGGGGATGGCGAGCCCAGGTAGACAGCTGTGCCTGGAGGAGCTGTTCTAAAAAAGATGCTATGAACCACATCTCTGAGATCTCCAAAGCTCCATACTCACTTTCTTCCTCCCTAAGTTTCCTTCCTGACCCCAAGAGCCTCTCACCTGAGAACATCAAAGTTCCATCTCTAACTTCAGAGAGACCAAGCTAGGATTTCCAAAGCATTCCAAACTGAGGCTCCTTTCCCTAGACAAACTGGTTTTTGTTTCAGTCAGTTCAGCCTTTATTTGGCCACAGAATTGTCAGCACATTAGCACTAACTAGCTTTGTGTGGTATAAACATGAGTAGTACCCAGAATATATACATCATGATTTCCAACCTATATACTACTACATATTGCTACTATAGGTTGGGATTTCAGTTCTAACCTCCTGCACTGTCTTTGGGGTAGGATGTGGCTGAAGAGTAGCTTCTTCAAAAGTGCCCTTCAGAGTCTTGGGTTAAAGACACATAAAAACTGCAGACCGTGGCTTATTGCTTTATATCTCTATGGTCTTGGGAGAATGACTTTAGTCTACTTGATATTCCATTTTCGCAGTAATAAGGTGAACTGGGGTCTTTCAATTAGCAGACAGTAACAAGCAAGCATGTCTCATACACACTCAACATGAACACAGAGCATACATCCTGTCCAGGACTTTTCCTAATTCAGTTTACCTCTGTTACAACATTGTATAAAATGACCCAGTTCTTGCAATCCTCACACAGGAATAGGAGCCATCTTACTTGCCTTTGTAGACACATGCATTTGTAAAGTAAACATGTCTTGCATAATGAACATACACATGAATGTTAAAACATTTTCCTGATTGAGCAAAGCTCTTTTTGCCATTTCTACATTTATGAGTCCCCCTTAGTTTATTACCTGAGTCAAATATATTTTGAGTAGACAGTCTAACCAAAACTACTTCAAGTCCTGGTACACATGAGCAGAAGCCCTGCAGGGAGAAGCCCTGTCCTTCCTCCTTCCCTACCTAGTCACGCTGACAAAATGTAGGCATTTCAGTGAAGCACCCAGAGCCCACACCCTTCTTTAGACTGTTCTTGGCCCCTTAGGCACAAACTGTTCCAAAGTCTGAGTCAGCCCTCCCTGCCCATTTACATGCTTGGCTGCTGTCCAAGGCTACGATAAGAAACCACCCAGGTGCTATGCCTCAGAAAGCCAGCAACATGGTGGTCTTGGCCAGCTGAGCCTGAATTCACCCAGCATAGAATGAAAGAGACGAGACCCCTCTGGGAGTCAGAATCATCAGTCTAGTGTCTGCAGAGATGGGCTGTGTAACATTTGGCAAATCGCTCATCTCTGCCTCTCCTTTCATCATCCTGGAAGTGAGGGGGTTAGCCAAATGACCTTAGAGTCCTCTATAATTCTCCAAAGCCAGGATGCGAAACGAAGGGCGGCCTAAGCATTTCATGCACCTTAAAGAGCAATATCATTTACTTGTCTGTAATAACCACATCCCTAGAAGAAAGAGGAATAGCTCAAGCTCACTGCTAGTAAGATTGGAAATGCACATGAACCATTGCCTTGGTACTCATCCTGCGCATGCTTAGTTAGCTGTACCATCTCAGCAAAGTTAATTCTTTGGGGTAAGGAAGAGTCATGACCTGCACCATACCTATTACTTAAATGAGCAGCAGATGCCATGACCTGAATAGAATACATAGTTGCACTGCTCCTCTGTAGTCTGCCTGAAGACTACTCAATGACTATGGTTTCTATGCTGTAGGCTAAGCCCAAAACAGACAGCAGTTACTGTGGAATAATAGATCCTCAAGAATAATAACTAATAACTAATAGCAAGAATACTACCATCTGATAGTCAATACATACTGCTTCAAATAAAGATGGGCTTTTAAAATTCATTTTATTCTCATAACCACTGTGTTAAAGCAGTATCTCCATCCTTATATTAAGAAAACAAATTTATAGCAACGTTAACACATCATTCAGACAGAATCTGTGAATGGACTGAGTAAAAGAGGACAGTCATAATCCGTCACCTTCGTGCAGGATTTCAAACACATGAAGAATCTTGCAGCCTCATTCTATGTGGTTTTCATTATGATGTGGCAGTTGAGTAATGACTTTCTTGAAGTTGCCGCTTCAAGGAATGAAATGAGTCGATGGTACATCAGATCACTTGATCTTCAGCTCTGAGCCTTTCTGAACAAGCTGACATCGTGCACTGGATTTGTCATGGTTCAAGTGTAGCTTAATTCATGACTACTCCAGAAAACTAATCTGTGTGGTGAATCACAGGGTGTGAATCTGAATGGGTGGCAACTGTAGGTAGAACAGTTGCGCAGCATTTGAACAAGACAGACGTGGACAAGCGAGCAGTCAACATGGTGATCAAGATGTGAAGGATTGTGAGTTAATCGTGCTCACCGTGCAGAGTCTCATCTGCACTTAGCCCATTTCAGAAGTGGTGAAGGAGATTATACTGGGGAGATCCCTTGGGGACTTTTGTGCTCATTCATTCATTCATTCATTCATTCAGCCTGTCAGTTTGAAACTTCGAAGCTAATTCAGTCTGTGAGGAGCAGCAGGGGTTTGCCTTGAGCCTGTTTTCAGGGTCTCACCTCTCTAGGTTCCACCTCAAGCTCTGCTCTTCTCTTAATGTTAATGACAGATCCTTACACAGAATAAATTATTCTCAGTGTTTACAAAGGAGTTAAACGTGTGGGTTTTAAGGAGAAACAAAACAAAACAAAATAACCTCCAAAACCTGATGCCTCAGACGCTGAGGAAAGCTGGGATTGTTGAAAGTGATAGTAGTCATTTTGTCGTTATCTAAAAGTCAAGTCCTGGAAAACTTAAGCTCAATGCCAAACATCAACCCACAAAGGGTTGAGTGTGTGTGTGTGTGTGTGTGTGTGTGTATGTGTGCATAAACCAGTCCATGAAGGAGGAACTCAATCTTTGCTTTCCGCTGCAGTATAATTCCAGATGTCAGTAATTTAAAAGAGGATCAAGTTTGCTGTTTCTTATTGAGGCCCGTACTCAGCCAGCTACCTCTGCCAGTGTCAGAGTGAGTGTGCAAGTGTGCTCTCTATCAGTCTTTGAACATCTGTTAATCTTTACTGATTCAGCCTCCTAAATCTCCTCAAATTCAATTTTTGTTTCAGCTTTACTTCTATGCCCCATGTCCTCTTTTATACCAACTATTGCAGTAAATTCTTTTTTTTTTTAATTTATCATCCTACTCCAACATAAACCGGACTAGTGAAGTATTACAAATCACCATAACATGCAAATGCTTCCAGGCTTCTATCATTGCAGGACCATTCTCCAAACACTTCATTTTCTTTTTCTAGATCCTTGCAGCTATCAGTCTGTCATGTGCTTCTTTGGCCATGCTGAGTTACTTGAAACCCACTGAACCTGGCATGTTCTTTGAAGGCACAATGGTTTTGATGATATTGATTGTGTTAGATGTTTCATGGCTATGGAAAGTAGTTTAAAGGAGGAAAGATTGGTTCAGGGCTACTAGATTGAGAGGTTTGACTCTATTTACATCAGATTCATTGCCATGGGCCTGTGGTGAGATGGAACATTGTAATAGAGGAGCAATGTCACCATGTGACACTCAGGAAATAGAATGAGACAGAGAGGAGAGTGTGTAGGGCACACTATAGGCCCTGATTGACCCACTTCCTCCAGCAAGATGACTAATCCCTTGGGGGTAACCCAGATTCAAGTCATGAGAGTGACCTTGTCAGATGAGCAATCATAACTGACCTTTCTTCTTTTTGACAATGGTCATTTTCCATCTTTAATAGAAATAACGAAGAAGAGGAAAAATTATAACTGTGGTTGTCTGTAAAGGCCTCACAGAAAAGAAACTTTGAAAACCAATCCCCAAATCACTGAGTGCATTTTCTCTCCTCAGAGGAATACATAGTTTAGCTTTTAATTTTTATTATGTCATTGAAATTACATATCATTATTATTCAATCAATTCAGGGACATTCAAAGGGTAAATTTAAAAAAGAATTGCTACAAGTCAGAAACAACCATTATTTTGAAATTATTTACATGTCATTTTAAGATCTCAAAAGACAGGTAGATAATCAAAACAAAATTAGATGTAGGCGGACAGAATAATTGAAGTAACTTTAAATGTTATATTCACAATTTTATACAGTATTGAATATAGTGTACTTGCAAATAATGCAACTTAAGATATTTAGTATGCGCCTCATATAAGATCTAAGGACTTGCTGATATGTTTTTGAATCCCAAGCATAAGTAGTATGCATGTTCTCAAGACAACATTTAAAAAATATTTGTAGACATCTGTAAGTTTACCTAGGCAACATTAATATGCCCAGTCTTTACATCAAGACTGTCTATGCTAGATATCCCCATGCTTCTTCAAATCCACTTGCTACCATTACCTACCCTCCACTGGGACCTACATGGCTGATTGCTGAGTGGCTTGGTAGTCATCAGGAAAATGTTCTCTTGTGTAACCTTCTGTTCTGCCCTAGTTTGCAATGGCTCTCAGTTGGGCTGCAGCAACTGAGCAACAGGCCCAGTAAGTACTGTGTCCTGCACCAACAGGTCTCCAGGTAAGGTAACTGTTTCTTGCCTTTAGCAGGATTTGATACTTCAACACCCCGCTTTGTTTAACCTCAATCTTGTTCTCAACTTTACAACTTGTTTTCTACTGAGCAGTTCTTCAGCAACAGTGTGCCATCTGTTTTCTGCTTAGGCTCTGGCTGACATGGAACCTAATGACTCCTTTGAAATGAAAATTACACTTCCTCTCAACATTGAACCCGAGCAAAGTAGAGTGTGATATTTCTTACTGCCCTGTCAGATAGGCTGGCAATTGTAAATACTGACTTCGATTTCTATTTATTCATGTATACACTTTTGATATGTCTTGACTTCCCAATAGGGAAGATGAATAATTTAGCACCCCTCCAGTTTCTATGAGAAAGCGTTTGTCAATCAGACAAAGAGAGGCATGCTGGCAATTATTAATAGAAAATCATCAGGTTGAAACTGATTTTGACCTTGGGTTTTCATCAACATACTTTCCATTGTGACTGAGATTTTTATCTTGATTACATATAAATATCTATAGTATTAAATTGCTATTTTGAGTATAATTTCTAGCACACATCAAAAGCTTTTTTCCTCCCATGCAACACAAAACATATTAGATAATAAAAGTTCTGTGGAATGTTATTACTATGAACTAGGATCCCTTTAGAGCACTATAGCCACATGATGTAAGAAAACTTATTTGGGGCAAAGAACTAGACAAGATTTCTTTTTCACACTGAAATCTCTACAACAGCCACATATAGAAATATATTGCTATGGTACCCATGAAACCACAGGCCATATGTCAGACCTGAGATGCATGGAACTGCGAGTTCTTTCAATTCTTAGGGTTTTGCAGGAGCCCTTGTGCCAGCAAGCCCTGTGGTCTTGATCTGCTCGCTCATGGGTCTCTCCAGCTCCATCCCTATAGCAAAGCCCTTCAAGTTATTCTTGTATTCCGTTTAAGAAGTTATTTATTTTGAGAATTGCATACAGGATTACTGTACTTATATACCCTTTCCACCCCTCCTCCCCCCTGTACAATTCATGGCCTCTTTTTTTTTGAATTAGTAGTGTTAAATACACACACACACACACACACATACACACACACACACACACACAAACAATATTTGCACACAGAAGCAGAGAGAGACACACACACACACATTGTACACACACAGACACACACATGCATACACAAACAATATTTACACACAGACATACACCCGCAAACAATATGTGCACACAGTCACAGACTCACAGCCACCCCACCCCCCAAACTGCTGAATCCCTTTAGTGTAACTTGAATGCGTGTGTGTTTAGGGCTGACCGTTTGGGATTGGGTAACTTGTCAGAAAGCTTGGTCCCTGGAGAAGATTGACTCTCCTATTCTTGACATCCCTCTGTTACCTCTACATCCTGTCCTTTAAGAGATTTTATTGTGTCTTCTATATTCTCCCTCTCTCCATTTGTCTGTCTGTCTGTTTGCTCTCTCTCTCTCTGTCTGTCTCTCTGTCTCTCTCTCTGTCTCTCTCTCTGTCTGTCGGTCTGTCTGTCTGTCTCTCTCTGGGATATTTTCTTTATTTACATTTCAAATGTTTTCTCCTTTCCAGGTCTCCCCTTCAGAAACCCCCTATCCCATTTCCCCTCCTCCTGCCTCTATGAGGGTGCTTCCCCACCCACCCACCCACTCCAGTCTTCCTGCTCCTGCTCTGGCATTCCTCTACACTGGGGCATCAAACACCCTCAGGCCCAAGGGCCACTCCTCTCACTGATGTCCAACAAGGCCAGGCTCTGCTACATATTTGACCAGCGCCATGGGTCCCTTCATGTGTATTCTTTGGTTGGTGATCCAGTCCCCAGGAGCTCTGGGGGCTCTGGCCTGTTGAGACTTTTGCTCCCTCCATGGGGCTGCAAACCCCCTCAGCTCCTTCATTCCCCTTTCCAAATCCTCCATAGAGGACCCCTGCACCTCACCTCCCTCATGCTCAGTCCAGTATTTGACTGCGAGCATCTGCCTCTGTATTTGTCAGGCTCTGGCAGGGCCTCTAGAAGACAGCCATATCAGGTTTCCATCAGCAAGCACTTCCTAGCATCCACAATAGTGTCCAGGTTTGGTGGCTGTATATAGGATGGATCCCCAGATGGGGGCAGTCTCTGGATGACCTGTCTTTCAGTCTCTGCTCCACACTTTGTCTCCATATTTCCTCCTGTGAGGATTTTGCTCACCCTTCTAAGAAGCACAGAAGCATCCATTTCGTTCTTCCTTCTTCTTAGGCTTCATATGGTCTGTGAATTGAATCTTGGGTATTCCTAACTTTTGGGCTAACATCAACTTATCAGAGAGTACATACTGTGTGTGTTCTTTTGTGACTGAGTTACCTCACTCAGGATAGTTTCAAGTTCCATCCATTTGCCTTTGAATTTCATGAATTCATTGTTTTTAATAGCTGAGTAGTATTCCATTGTGTAAATGTACCACATTTTCTTTATCCATTTGTCTGTTGAGACACATCAGGGTTTTTTTCCAGCTTCTGGCTATTATAAATAAGGTTGCTATGAACATAGTGGAGTATGTGTCCTTATTACATATTGGAGCATCTTCTGGGTATATGTCCAGGAGTGGTATAGCTGGGTCCTCAGTAAGGTAGTACTATGTCCAATTTTCTGAGGTACCACCACACTGATTTTCAGAGGGGGTTGTACCAGCTTGCAATCCCATCAACAATGGAGGAGTGTTCCTCTTTCTCCACATTCTTGCCAGCATCTGCTGTCACCTGAGTTTTTGATCTTAGTCATTCTGACTGGTGAGAGGTAGAATCTCAGGGTTGTTTTGATTTGCATTTCCTGATGACTAAGGATGTTGAACATTTCTTTAGGTGCTTCTCAGCTATTCCAGTTTCCTCAGTTAATAATTCTCTGTTTAGCTCTCTTTCCCATTTTTTAGTAGGGTTATTTGGGTTTCTGGAGTCAAAATTCTTTGTATATAGTAGATATTAGCCCTCAATCAGATGTGAGATTGGTAAAGATCTTTTCCCAATATGTTGGTTGCCATTCTGTCCTATTGACAGTGTCCTTTGCCTTACAGAAGCTTTGCAATTTAATGAGGTACCATTTGTTGATTCTTGATCTTAGAGTACAAGCCATTGGTGTTCTGTTCAGGAACTTTTCCCCTGTGCCCATGTGTTTGAAACTTTTCTCCACTTTCTCTTCTACTAGATTCAGTGTATTTGATTTCATGTGGAGGCCCTTGATCCACTTGGACTTGAGCTTTGTACAGGGAGATAAGAATCATGCAGATGAAATGTGATCTCGCTGCTTCCTGACTCTCAGGCTAACTCGCACTCCTGCTGCCATACCTTTGTTATCATGATGGATTGGATCCCTCTGAAACTGGAAGCTTGCTTAAGGAAGATAACTTCTCATTTCCAAAGATTTCCAGCCTCATGGGGAGGACAGGGGTGCTCTGGTGTCTACAGAGCATCTGCCAGAATGGGCCGAGAAGTATGAATGGTATACCTTTGCAGGTGCCTAGAGGAATCATATTGCATTGCTTGTTGGGACCTACACAGTATCTCCAGGGACAGAACATTCAAGCTGGACCTGGACAGTTCACCCCATCACTTCATTCACAGAACAAAAGAGTCATGTATGATGAGGAGATAGAGCTGGAAACAGTGTGGCAGGTGTGGGGAACTGTGAGCAGAGGTGCTAGGATACCTACAGTGGGCCTGGCGACAGCCTTATGAATTTGTATGTTAGTCTAAACATTGCAAACTCCTGAGGATACAGACAGATCTGTGTTTGAATCTCAGTTCTTACCATGAACAAGGTGTGTAAGAGTGGGAAGATTATTCTGTGACTAATTACTTCACCTGGAAAAGAGACATTTATAATCATAATAATAGCTCAAAGGATTATTACCAAAACCAAATAAGTACTATGAAAAGAAATGCCATTTGCTCTTTGTTATTTATGTCATATAACAGGACAGTAGCTATTTTTATGATTTTATAATGTCAAGAATAGAGACTCAAAGACATTAAGTGAAAAACAGATTCACAACACCGCAATATAGTCAGGAAAATTAGATATGAATAGGAAAATACTTGCTCACACAGATAATGTTTTTTCAGTAACACCATACTAAAAACACTTGTGGGCTAAGGGCAGACCATGTGTGGCCTTTGAACTCTCAACAACACAAGTCGGAAAAGGAAAGATTTAAAATATTTTATATTGCTTAAAACATTCTCATGACAATAAACATCATTTCTGTATTTATAAAACAATTAAAATTCTTCCTTTCCCAGCCACATCACACATCTCTTGTGGTCTGCAGCCCTGAGGCTGTTGGGTTTGAATCTGTGAGCTTAGCTCTTGGTGTTCGTACTTGTTATTTTGCTGTGCTTACAGAATTCTGATCTGAGTGGTCTCTACTTTAGCCATACGTTTGTTGTAATGGATTTTCAATCATCTAGGTTTCATGAAATAATCTTTGTAAACTGCCTCATAACATCGGCTCTACTTACAATTTCTAGGTTGAGCATGACAGGGAAATATTTTGGGATTTCAGTTGTTTGTGTCCCAGGCAGCTCAAACTTGTCCGTGTTGTTCTTTGTGTTTGTCTGAATTTCTTTTTTGTTTGTGATGGAGATGCTTTGGAAAACGTTCTTTTGTTAAGCCTCAGTCGTTCCTACTTATTTCTGTTTATTGATATTTTTCATGTATTGAAATAAAGAGAACACGTAAAAACCCTCATTCACCTTTGTTTTATAAAAATTATACACCTTTATAATATCAGTGAGCTTTTACTCGTAATTTGAAGACATGGACAACTGAAAATGAGCAAATTCCAAAAGAAATGGATTTGTGAGAAAATTCTGTAAGTCAACAAATGACTAAAAACTGTGTCTAGCAGCTGCACAAGTTTAGAAGGCACTGGGGAAAAAAGGAAACTCAGGGACATAAGGGAGACAGAAACAAAAATACTGGGGGCTAAGACCTCTCCTTTGTGACCTCTTTCCGTTGGTGTCAACATGGCCTACAGTTACAGAAGGCAATTTACCATGAACACTATGGTTGCTGCATGATGGTTTGTCAAGGTGGAGAAAGAGTCTGGATGAGGCTGAGGTGGATGTCTCCTCATCCTCAAATTCCTAGTAGGGTGGAGATGGTCTTGTGACACACTCTACACATCTAATATTGCAAATCTAAACGCTGCTATACAGTGAAATGGTTTTGCTGCCTTAAAAGTGTACTCTTACCTACACAGAGGGTCCTTTTGTTTTTGTTGTTTGTTTAAAAGTATATTAGAAATCTACCCATATTTCCTACATTCTGTTCCTTTTCTGCTGATGTATCCTGATAGCTTGAACTGTCCCAATTACAATTGTATTTTCAGATGCTTTACTATCACTAACATGGTTTTCTATGGAAAACCATAATAATGAAAGTTTCATAATAATGAAAGTTGAAGAGCTCTTTAATTTAGCCATGCCTCCTAAGGGATATTCTCGTCTTTAACATAGCTTGGCACTCAATACTTTTATAGTTGAACATCTAAGTAGTATAGTTTATCAACAAGTTCAGATGGCCATTTATAACTATGTGTATGAACTTTGATTACAGTATACCATCATATCACAAGCCATTCCTGTGGGCTACAGAACGTATTAATTATAATAAGCTTTCAAATGTAGTATTATTTCCACTTAAGGCTAGCGTATGCGATGTTTTTGGGTTGCCTACATTCAAATGAACTAATAAATGGAGAAAATGTTTGCTTTAACTGTTAGTTGTTTTTTTTTTTTACATTTCAGGTTCAAATTCAAATAAGAGTTTATTTTACTAATATTAACAGTAAAATTGCTTAGAGATAAAAGACACTTGCTGCCAAACTTGGTTACCTGAGTTTGATCCCTGGGCTCACATGGTAGAAGAACCAACACCTGAACATTATCCTATGACTGCCTTATGTGCAGTGTGACAGATGCTTGTGGACACACACACACACACACACACACTACAAATAACAAAAAGATATTCAAAAGTAATTTTATTTATTATAAATCAAATTAAAAAATGGTTGGTCTAGAATACCATTATCTTCTAATAATTCATGCTCTCACATTGAGTGAGACATTTTCTCCATCTTGATGCAGGTGCTTCTCCCTAAGGGTGAAGGAATCAAATCAGTTGATCTCTATTTGTTCTCAAAGTCCTAAAGTAACAAAGTTCTAATACACTCCTTCGAGCTTCTATTCTTTTGTGTCTATTCAGGGCATTTAAAAGTTATGGTGAGATAACATTTTGGAAACATTGATGCTGTAATCTTTTATTTCTGATGCTTTCTGTTAGAATCCTTTTTCATTTAACTTGGGAAGCATCCTTCATGTGGTCCCAATGAAGAAATGATGCCATAGTAATAATAAAGTGGAAAATAATACTGGCTCTTGGCTTTTGAGGTTTGAAAGCCCTTCTGGGGTTAACTGGGATTCATGAGCTCAAAAGTCATAGATTTGTATAATGGGAGGGGTGGGGAAGGAGACATTGCCTTACTGGAGACTTGAAAGGAGCTTTGTGTTGTGGAGAAAAAGAACAACATTGATATGGATGGGGAGAGGGACAGGCAGGTAAGAGGATAAGAACTGCTCCTCAGGGATGCAGTATACAGCATCAGCAGCTGAAGATCCCAGCCCCACTTCTGCCTCCATTCACATTCAGAGTGTTGCTGGCTGACTGGGGCTAGGGATCGAAATCCTGTTCTTTTACATGTACAAACTGCTCTGTATTGTCCTGTCCTGACTCTCCGGTCTTTGCTTGACTAACCTCACATAGTCACATTCACTTTAACATCCCAGTATATAGACAGCCTAAATGGAGGGCTTTATAGGGATAAGCAGAGGAGCAGAGCCAGAGTGAAATATAAGCTCCCTCACCCTAATTCACTCTTACTTATAAGGTTAAGATTTAACTCAACCAGCTCTTGATCCTTAGTTAAAAATAAGCAAGTGCTGCTGGTGGAATTGCAGGCTGGTACAACCACTCTGGAAAGCAGTCTGGCGGCTCCTCAGAAAACTGGGCATGACACTTCCGGAGGATCCGGCTATACCACTCCTGGGCATATACCCAGAGACTTTACCTGCATGCAATAAGGACACATGCTCCACTATATTCATAGCAGCCTTATTTATAATAGCCAGAAGCTGGAAAGAACCCAGATGTCCCTCAACGGAGGAATGGATTCAGAAGATGTGGTATATTTACACAATGGAATACTACTCTGCAATTAAAAACAATGAATTCACGAAATTCCTAGGCAAATGGTCAGAACTTGAAAATATCATCCTTAGTGAGGTAACCCAATCACAAAAGATCACACATGGTATGAAGTCACTGATAAGGGGATATTGACCCAGAATCTCAGAATACCCTAGACACAATCAGCATATCAATAGATTTCTAAAAAGATGGAAGGAGAGACCCCTGGTCCTGGAAAGACTGGATGTAGGGGAACGCCAGGACAGAGTAATGAGAGGGGGTTGAATGGAGAAAAGAGGGAGGGAAGGGGGCTTATGGGACTTTCGGGGAGGGAGGAAACGGGAAAGGGGAAGTGATTTGGAATGTAAATTAAAAAAATAAAATAAAATAAAATTAAAAAAAAAAAAGAAAACATATTTTCTTCAAAAAAAAATAAGCAAGTGTTGTTTTAATGGAATGTATAGTAAGAATCACAAACAAGGACAATGTTCCAAGTATATTCTCTAAAGAAAAATAATGTTATATAGTCAGACAACTCTCAGAACATTGTTCACTATGCACAATCACTACCTTCAAGGTTTAAAGCATGATTTTAGACTTTTATTAAATGCCACAACACTGAATAGTTCTGACGATTACCTCCAGGAATAATTTTCAATCTTAAAATAAAACTAACCCTTTTAATTCATTTAGTTTGTGCCTGTCCATCAGGGGTAGGTGTGAGTGTTTGTGCATGTGCCATGTGCATATGGAAATCAGACGATAATGTCTAGGACTTCTCTTTTTCACTTTGTGGGACACAGGGATTGAACTCTGGTCCCCAGGCTTGGTGGCAGGAGTCTCTTGCCACTGAAACAATTTTCCAGCCCTTTACTTCCAACCTTATTGAAGATAATTTACCAAAAATAGAGATTTAAATTCTTATTCCCCAGAGAATAGGGGATCAGATAGAAATATAAGCCTATGTCTCACTTTGTATAATTAATATGCAGAAAAAATATATTAGAAAGTATTTTGAGCTTGCCTAATTTTAATAAAATATTTGAATCCAAAGAAAAAGCTTAACAAACAGTACAAAAGAACAAGAAACATAAAATAATCTTGGGTAGCCTGGTCTTACTGCTTTTGCGAAAGCACAGTCATTAACAGGCCCATGGTGACTTACATATGTTTTCCCTTTTTTCCAGAATAAGCTTAAGCCTTATAGTGCTTTGTTCCCAAGTGGAAGGTGTCAATAACCTGATTGCTAGGTAAGTGTAAACATAAGACTTCTAAACACAGCATGATCAACACCAAGTAATAGAAATTCACTATGTGGAGGTGTAGAACTCGTTCAGTGACAAGGTCATAGGTGAAAATCTATCTCTATTGCTCTGAAAGGCTAAAGCCAGCTGCATCACAAGCTTCATGAAATGAACTGAGAAAGGAAGCTTAGAAACCACAGGGATTTCGTGGAGAGCTGGTGAAAATCCTGTCTTCCCCAAAGTCCAGCTACTACTTCCATTCTAGCTCTAACAGTTGGAATGCAAAAAAGGCCATGTAAAAGAGCTGGTTTGCCACTGTGAGTATTTCTGCTAAGGTCCAGGACACCTAAGCACTTGTCTTGAAGTTGTTCAAGGTATGAGTATGTGTTTGTTAGAAAGGTAATGTTCTCTGCAAGCACACACCGTGCAAGCTCAAACTAGACCAAATCCCAGCAAGGTCAGGGGAGATGATCATGAGAATGAAGTCACACTCTTAACTGAGAACCTGCTGGCATTTGACAGTTGCTGAGAGAGGGAGAGTAAGTTTTAAGAGTGTTGTCCTTGATAGGTTGACCATAGAGTAGGAAAATACATGAAAAGAACAAATTAGACTTAGGTAGGTGGGTGTTAGGGAATAGGGCCAGATCAATGAAGAGTTGAGAGAAGGAGAGAATTTGATAACAACAAACACATTGAGAAGTGACACTCCCTAAGGCTGAGCCCTTGGGCACTCACTATAATACCTTAAATGAATCCCAGGCCAATGATGAGTTTCCTTGTTTTGTCACAAGTACTGGACCAAAAACTATTTTTGCCTAATATTTGGACATGAAATATGTTGGACTTTTGTGGAAGGAAGGACAGAGTTAGTACCAGAAAAAGGCATAGTGGCATGTCACCAGCATTCTTGGGGAGAAGTCAAAGGTTTAAAAGTGAGCATCATCTCTTTGGTTTATCTTGCTTCCTTCTCAAACATTTTTAGTTTCTTTTGCTATTATTGTATTAATATCTATTTTGACTGTATATTAGAAGATTAAACTATTTTGCTCCATGTTTTCCTTAACATAAACATATTCATAATTCATGCAACTAAATCTAATGTATAAATTTTTTTTCTGAAAGCACGTGGGGTTATTTTGGTGTCTGTGCTGAAGATGGTCCTGTTTCACTTGAGACTTTTGGAAATAGTAGTTGTAGTGTACCACATGTATGGGTATTACTTCCAACACACTCTATTATCTTAGTTTTCTGGGCAGAAGAATGTTGACATGCAAAATACATGTAGCAGTAAGACACATGATGAACTTTTCTTCTCTCCCTGAGCAATGGTGGCAGATATTCCTTGAACCATCAAAGGAAAAATAATTTATCTCTAAAGGCATGTTTCCAGCCAAATATCCTTACTCATGTGACACAGGAGATGGAGCAAAGGGAACGTGTTGCTCAAGAGAGAGGGATAATCACAAACCCTCTTAGCATGTTGGCATCCATGAAGCAGGTGGAAGAGTAACTAAGGCTGGACTGACATGATCCCATATCCTGGCAGAGGATGGTAGCAGGACCATCAATCTTACTTCCTGAAGTGTGGCATTTAAAAAGAGAGTTGCTGTCTGGTATTCAGACTTCAGACTTGAACACATTTCCAGAGAGTTCTAACTTCTGAATCTTGTGATCTTGAAACTTCTAGTTTGTTCCAGGAATATTAGCTTCTGTGAGCATCATGAACAGAAGGTTTTGTGTGCTGTATCTCATTCATCCATAAGATACAATATCCCAGAAAATTTATTTAAAAACCTTCTCTGTTCTTTTTGTTACTTTTGGTTTGTCATTTTGCACATGGTTTTGCAATGTTATTATGCATGTGGGTTTTTTTTTAACAGATTATTCAAAGAAAGAGTGAAAACTACATCTGCTTACTGTTGAACAGACATCTTAGACCACAAGCAGTTTCCAGGCTCTGATGGGGGTGTCTGCAGTATGGGGGATGAGAAGACAGCACTGAGTTACTTGTTTATTTGAAAAGAAAGACTATCTGAAGGGAGTTTTTGAAATGTTTGGTCTATCATTTTTGATAGGTCATTTGTAATTGTGTATATTTGCAGGTGTGGTTCTTTGATAGTTCCACAAATGTGGAATAATTAAGGCAGACCACTAACCATTGGATGGGTGGATTACCTATCATTTCTTTATGAGGAAATCTTACTTTAATTATTGTGGGCAATGTCATAATCTGTCCACTTTGTGCCATTTGATCCACAACTCTCCATTGCTGTCCTTGCCATCCTTCCAGCCCCTTGTAGCCACTATTGTACACTGTGTTTGTTTAAATTTAACTTTGCTCAGCTGTAAACACACGTGAACTTAGGAGAAATGTCATCCTTTCTTAGGTGATTTTTGTCACTAAACAGCATATCTTCTAGTTTCATCCATATTATCAAAAATGACCCAATTTCACTTATAAGTCTTAGTAGTACTCCATTGTGCATATAGGACACATTTTCTTTAAATATTCATCTCTGATACCTAGGTTGTTTGGATACCTAGGTTGATTGCATTTCTTTGCTTCTTTGAATAATGGTGTAATAAAGATAATCACAAATCTCAAACTGACCTGATCAGCAGGACTAAGGAATAGCAGGATAGTTCTGTTTTCTTTTTCTTTCTTTCTTTTCTCCTCTTTTTTTTTTAAAGTAGCCTCCATTCACACCCTTTCCCACAAAAACCACATACATATTAACATTGCAAAACCATGTGCAAAATGACAAGCCAAAAGTAACAAAAAGAACAGAGTAGGATTTTAAAATAGCTAGTACTTTGTATTTTGTATATATGAAGGTCCTTGTTTAACTACTTCTTTGCTGACATGTTTTGATTTTTGTAATAAAAAGCTATCTTCATAGATGCAAACTGATGTCTAGTTGAGTTTAAATGTGCATTTTCCTAGTACCTGTGGTTCTGAACTCACCTTAAGTACTTACTAGTCATTTGTGTGAACATGTTCATGGAGTGTACATGTGTGTGCAATTGTGCATGGATGTGTGTATGCATGCATATGGAGGCCAGAGGTCCACATTAATTACCTTTCACAATTACTGTCTGCATTTTAAAAATTCACAATTATTCGTTTTTTGATTTTGGGGGGTGGAGCATAATAAGTGTATGGAAGTCAGTGGGCAAATTCTGGGAGTAAATTTTCTCTGGGTCCTGGGAATTGGACTGTCGTTAGGTCTTGCAGAAAGTGACTTTGCCCACTGAGCCTTGTTACTGGCTCTTCTACCTTGTTTTTTGAGATAGAGTCTTGAAGCTCACCGATTTGACTAGGTCTTTTCTCCAGCTAATAAGTTCTGGTGCTCTTCCCATCTCTACCTTGTGAGTACTAGGATTACTGGTTTCCATGTCCATGCCTGCTTTGTACATGGGTCCTGGGGATCTGAACTCAAGTCCTCATGCTTGTGAAGCAACCACTTTCTCTACTGAGCTGTCTATCCAGCTCTCTTACTGGTCATTTCTGTGTTCTCTTTTTAACAGTACATCAGTACAAAGCTCATGTCTACTTTCTGATCAAGTCATTTGTTTCCTTTTTACTAAAGGTTCTTAACTCTTTCTCAGACAAGTGGTTTGCAAACCCTCTCCTGAGCTCCGACTTCTTTCTCTCCTTAGTTGTCTCACTATGTAGAAGCCTCTCAGGCAGATGCCATCACGTGTGCATGTTTTAGCTTTTGCTGCCTCTCCTTTTGGAGCCACATCCTACAAAATCATTTCGTAGTACAATGCTGCTGACCTTTCCCCTTATGCCTTTTTCTAGTTGCTTTTATAGCTTCCAGTGTTATTGAGTTAAGTCTTCAATCCATTTAGGGTTGATTTGTGTGCACAGCATAAGATAAAGTTGTACTTTAATTCTTTTGTGCATGAATATTCAGCTTTGCCAGTATTTGAGAATCAATACTTACTTTCTCCATTGTGGTTCACTGATGCTTTTGCCAGAATTGATGATTTGTGAATTGATAAAATATAGAGGATTATTTCATTTAAAGCTATCTGTTTATACATTTGTTTCAAGTAGAGCCCTGGATACAGTATGCAAATGAGGCCCAGAACACATCAAGGATTTTTTTCTACTAAGCTTCACCAGATGTTGCTGAGACCAGTCTATAATTCTTTCTCCTTGTATAAATTCGTTTCTTTTTATGCTGCTTTGCTATTTTGGGTTGATAAACATTTTCCTGAACATGGAAAAACTCAATATAATGCAAATATTTCTCTAGTTCATGCCATATAAATCATTTGTCTATGCGAGAAATTGACAAATTCAATGTGGATCCTAGACTGGATTTTTGACAAAATAGGGACTATAGAGTAAGGTATTGATAAGTTCAAAATAGAGTCTGGAATTTAGCTACAAAAGAGTTAATTGACTTTTTAATTTTGATAAATAGATAAGGTAGTGATGTTGGCATAAACTGGATGGGTGGTATGTGGGAGCTCTCTAGGCTGTTTTCCCTTGTTTGATTACTGTATTTGTTAATTTAACATCTTTATTAAAAAGTCATATACATGTACAATATATTGCGATGATATCCACACCTATTAACCTCTCTTATCTTTCACTCCTTTTGATCTCTGGCTTCCCAGCTGCCCCGTTTCCTACTTTGTTTTTTGCCCTGCTTGGTCTAATTGAATTTGTTCATGGGGATAAGAATTGGGCTTATTTGTTGAAGTACGAACAACTTACCATTGGTTACAGTAATAAGTAAAATGACACTCTCATCCCTCTCATCTTCCCCAACCTTTTGGCAAGAAGTAAGGTGGCAACGGCTCCTGTTAGTGGTCATGAATTCCCTGCGCCATCTCCTCATTCATGATGGAATGTTGAAGGAGCCAGTCTTGCACAGGTTTTGTGCAGATGTCCATGGATACTTTGTATTCATGATTGCAAGAGCCCTGCCACTTCCAGAAGATGGCTCTCTGGCTCTTAACATTGTTTTTCCTCATTTTTGTGATGTTCTCTGAGCCCAGGAGGAGGTGATAAAGGTGTCCTCTTAACGGCTGAGAATGAGTGCTCAACACTCATTTATTTTCAGCATTTTGTACCATTTTAGCTACTGAACCATGCAGATGAAAAAGCATCTCCGACTATGGCTAAAAAATAGCACTCCTCTGTGGGTATGAAGGTGAACATTTACAATTCAGTTTGGCTGTATTTCTAGGTACCAAAACACCAGCAGTATATTACAATGTGACCTGTGGCAAGTGAAGCTGTGATCTTGGCTTTGTCCAGATTTTCACTACCAGAAATGATTATACTTCACAATATAGTATTACACACACACACACACGCTCATACATACACACACACACACACACACACACACACACACAGAGAGAGAGAGAGAGAGAGAGAGAGAGAGAGAGAGAGAGAGAGAGAGAGAGAGAGAGAGAGAGACAGAGAGAGAGAGAGTTCTGTTTCTTTGTTTTAGTTCTTATCCATTTTTACCTGAAGAGCCAGGTTTTAGCTTACATAGATAACACTAATAAATCCTCAGAAATCACAGTAGATAGTCCTGAGACTATAGATATTACTAAGATATTTACAGAAAGCCTCTTTAAAGAAAATCATTTCACTTAAAATTTCAGACTTACATCTGCCAAACTGGAAACCTCTTCTTTGGTGAGTGGAAAACTTCAGGAAGCCAGCCTTCTTGGTGAGGAAACAGCTCATCTGCCTTTTACCTGAGTAAATCCAACAAGGACAAAATATGTGCTCTGTCTGGGGGGCCTGGGGGGCCCATAACTCTTGGAGTTTAGTAGAAATTGGTCCTACAAGATGATGAGTAAGAAAAATGCTTTTTACAAGTTTTCTAATTACGCACTATGTCCCTACTATGAAGCTATATGCTTTTGCACTTGATGAAAACTCCTGGGTATGTAACAAATGCTGCACGCAAGAGAAGTGCTGAAGGAAAACACGTCAAATATAAAAGTGTAAATCTAGTCAGTAATTTAGGACCGCAACTGTCCCCATCCCTTCCCATCTGCACCTCTAACCTATCCTGCATAGAGAAGAATTTTTAATATTGATCATCAATCATCAAGTGAAACAATCCTTCTTAAGATATAGGAAATAAGAAAAGATCAATCAAAGTAAGCAAGTTTGTGTACTTGTCCAAAATAAAGTAAATCTAGTTTTACTGCATGTATTCCATTAAAAAATTTTAAATAAAATGTTAGTAAATAGCTTTAGAATATTTAAAAATAAGGTAACAAAATATTGTAACAAAGTTTGAAGCAAATTTTAAAAATCTAAAACTGTAAGAATTCCTTAAAGTTCTAATGATACATATATAGAAATGTGTTGATAAATTAACAACTAAGGTTTTATTAGTAAGGTAGATCATACCTGATGAATATTAGGCTCTTCTGTCAAGAACTTTCATTTCAGATCTTTATTTTTTTGACTTAGATCTGATGAGATCTCAAGCAAATATTCTCTAACTCTAGGAAATGCTAATAACCTTTATCTAGCAGAATCAAAAATTCTAGATTTTTCTGAGGGTTTAAGCTCATGATTAAGCATTCTGTATACATCAATTTTGGCCTGTGAATGTGGCAGATCTTCAAAAATTATTTGTTGGGTGGTTTTGACTGTATCTTTCTTCACCATGTTTCATGCCCACAATTGCTGTAGAGGCATAGATAATGACTTTAGTACATTTCAAATGTTGTCCCCCTTCCCCATTTCCCCTCCGCAGTCCCCCATCCTATCTCCCCTTCCCTCTGCTTCTTTGAGGGTACTCCTCCACCCATTCACCCACTCCCACCTCACTGCCCTAGCATTCTTCTATGCTGGGGCATTGAGCCTCCACAGAACCAAGGGCCTTCCCTCTCATTGATAGCAGATAAGGCCATCCTCGGCTACATATGCAGCTGGAGCCATGGCTCCCTCTGTGTGTACTCTTTGGTTGGTGGTATAGTCTCTGGGAGCTTTGGGGGTCTGATTGGTTGATATTGTTGTTCTTCCCATGGTGTTGTAAACCCCTTGAACTCCTTCAGTCCTTCCCCTAACTCCTCCATTGGGGTCCCTGTGCTCAATCTGATGGTTAGCTGAGTTTCTTCACATCTGTATTGGTTAGGCTCTGGTAGAACCTCTCAGGGGACTATGGAAGCAAGGACTTTCAGGAAAGGAGAGGACTGAGATGCTGTGGAAGGTACCACTCAAGACCTCTAGCTCCAGTGAAAATGTGGATGGGGACTTCAACACTATTCTTTCTCAATTATAAGATGTTGTTGAGAAAGGAGCTGTGACAAGCCACCAGATACTTAGGGAACACACAGAGATAGGGAACAACACATACAAGAAATAGCTATAGCATGAAGAACAAGCATGATACATAGAACAGAAATTGAAATTTCTAAAATCTCTCACTGTGGTCCGAGATAAGACTCAAATATGACTCCTCAGATGCTTCCAGTCCTCAATCTGGTAGGAAATATTGAACAGGCTTGGAAGATGAGATGGATTTACTTTTGGTATGAATATTGTTCCATTTTGTGTATATTACTTTTTTCTTTTATTTGAAATGTCATTATCTGCATAAGTTGTCAAGGGACATAAAGTATGGTAATACAGCTATTTCTGCTTTCCTCAGCATACTGAATCATCTTTAAAGGTCACCAGGTGGTCTGAATCTTTTAATTCATCTTTTCTTCCTCTCCCAAAGGCGATAGTATTCTCAATGCCAATTATTGATAGTATTCTCACTGTCAATTACTATTTAATTTTGCTTATTTTTCAGTTTATATCTCCAATATTGCTTAACTTGGATTGTTTCAATTTCTATGTAAATGAGGCCAGCCATATTACATGTAGGAATTTGAAGCATACTTTCAAATCAGGACTGTGTCTGCAATCTATTTGTATTTATCCTTGTAGCTGTTCATTCACTTGCATATTTGAGCTGTTGATTTATCAGTTTCTGCTATAAATGCTGTTCACCTGAACATGTGTGTATGTCACTTTGGGGTTCACAGTCACAACATCTGACTATGTTCACTGTTTCCTTCTAGGTGTCAAAATAGTTGGTCCTAACATAGGTCGTCACACTGGTAACTGACTATGAGCTGAACTGGTTTCCTATCATAGTGGGTCTGCAATCTGCCCTTACTCACAAGTATAAAAATCTGGTTATGTCACATCTGTAAAAACAGAGTCTATATCATTTATTTATGGCCTGGATTTCATAGTACACAGAACTTGGCACATGAGTGTTTTCTGTAACTTCTGCTCTTCAGGCAAATGATTGAAATGTGTTACCTAAGCAAAGTCAGAGCAAGAGAGAGAGAGAGAGAGAGAGAGAGAGAGACAGAGAGACAGAGAGAGAGACAGAGAGACAGAGAGACAGAGGTAGTGTGTTTTAGGGGGAATAAATATACTTTTATTTCTTCCAGTGGGAGGAGACATGATGACTTTACTGATACAAGGGACACTATTAGATAAGAATATTATTTTTTGCACATAAAATTAAAAATGCTGTTACATTCTGTCTGTCCTCTGATAAAATTCCTTCCTTTATTCCTTAGTAAAACTTCCTACTCTGTTGTTTTTATTGCATAAAGAATTTGTATTCATGAGAGATGAGCAAGAAACTCTATTCAAGAATAATTTTTTTCACATTTAAAGTTTTTATTTTTTATTGAATATATTCTTCATTTACATTTCAAATATTATACCCTTTCCTGGTATCCCCCTTCCCAGAAAACCCCCAACCCATCCTCTCACCCCCTGCCTCCAAGAATATGCCCCTCCACCCAACCCAATCCCACCTACCCTCCCTTGATTTCCCCACGCTGGGGCATCTATCGAGCCTTCATAAGACCAAGCACCTCTCCTGCCACTGATGCCCAACAAGGCATTCCTCTGCCACACTTTTGTCTGGAACCATGTGTTCCTCTTGGTTGATGGCTTAGTTGGTGGGAGTCCTGGGGCGTCTGGTTGGCTGACATCATTGGTCTTTCTACAGGGCTGCAAACCCCTTCAGCCCCTCCAGTCCTCCCTTCAACTCCTCCATTGGGTACCCCAAGCTCATCCATAATAGTGTTAGGGTTTGATGACTATTTATAGGATGAATCCACAGGTAGGACATTCTCTGGGTGGCCTTTCCCTGCTCCACACTTTGTCTCCATAATTGCTCCTGTGAATATTTTGTTCCCTTTCTCAGAAAAACCAAAGCACCCCCTCTTTGGTCCTCCTTCTTCTTGAGCTTCCTGTGGTCTGTGAATTGTAACTTGTTTATTTTGAGCTTTTGGGCTAACATCCACTTATCAGTGAGTGCATACCATGTGTGTTCTTTTGTGATTTGGTTACCTCACTCACGATGATACTTTCTAGTTCCATCCATTTGCCGAAGAATTTCATGAATTCATTGTTTTTAATAGCTGAATAGTACTCCATTGTGTAGATGTACCACATTTTCTGTATCCATTCCTCTATTGAAAGATATCTGTGTTCTTTCCAGCTTCTGGCTATTATAAATAAGGCTGCTATGAACATAGTGGAGTATATGTCCTTATTACATTTTGGAGCATCTTCTGGGTATATGCCTGGGAGTGGTATATCTGGAACCTCAGGTAGTACTATGTCCAATTTTCTGAGGAACCACCAAATTAATTTCCAGAGTGGTTTTGCTAGCTTGAAATCCCACCAGCAATGTAGAAGTGTTCCTCTTTCTCCACATCCTCTACAGCATCTTCTGTCCCCTGAGTTTTTCATCTTAGCCATTCTGACTCGTGTGAGGTGGAATCTCAGGGTTGTTTTGATTTGCATTTACCTGATAACTAAGGATGCTGAACATTTCTTTAGGTCCTTCAGAGCCATTCTAGTTTCCTCCTTTGAGAATTCCCTGTTTAGCTCTGTATCCCATTTTTTTTTAATATGGTTATTTGACTCTCTGGAGTCTAACTTCTTGTCTTCTTTGTATACACTGGATATTAGCCTTCTATTGGATGTAGGATAATTTTTAAAAATACCCTCTGAAATTGTCCAATTAGGAAATAATCACTAATAGTACTCTGGATTTAATCAAGGTCATTTTGATATTAGTGACTTACATGGTTTGGGAAATGGTTTCAGAGAGTGTGTTGATACACAGGCCTGTAGGATGACAACAGATCTTGACATTCAGTGTAACCAAATGTTTAAGAAACAGAGCAACATGGGCTGAAGGAAGAGCTCCTGTACAACTCCTCACTCTTCATAAGGACACACACAGAGGGTCAGGGTCTGAGATCCGACCTTGCTGATTGATCTCCCTTGTTCTGCAACACAGACCATTGCTAGAAAATTTAAAGGATGCAATCCTCAGTTGTCCAAGAGCTTCTCACCAAAATATTCTTTCTGATAGACTAGGAAAGTATATATTGCTACCCGTATGTGCCACATTCTAAGATGCTTGTCCTTATTAAAGAAATTTATAAAAGATTTCTTAAAGATAATTATAGAAACAAGAGAGATTGATTGTGGCATTCCAATGCATGTGCCATCGTGAATTGGCCACGCCCATTCTGCGTCACTCCCACCTTTCTGGATCCCTCCCCACATCCCAATCTTGCCTTCTCCTCAGCCTTGCTCACTCCCTCATCATTCTCCCCATCTGGGTTTGTTTTGACATATGTGAGAAAACATTTTATACATACCTTTGTGTCTTTTTTTGCTTTACTTAACATGCTGACTTCTAGTTTAATCTATTTGATCTACAAGTTTAATCTATTGTATCAACTATTTTCTGCAAATGAAAAGATTTCTTTTGTTTCGTGGCTGAATAATGATTTATTGTGCACTTTATTTCATATTTTCAGGGCACTAGTTTAATATCTTGGCAGTTGTCAATAGTGCTGATTCTGTATCTTGGCTACTGTGACTGCTAGCACTATAATAAACCTATGTGTGCAGGTATGTGCTTTGCATCTGGCCTTCATTTCCTTTGATTTTATGCTCAGGATTGTTATAGCTGGATGATATACTTCTCATATATTTAGGTTTTATGTGGAACCTCTATCAATTTCCATAATGCCTAGATTGTGATATTTCTACCAACAGTATATAAAGGTTTTTTTTAAATTTATTTTTCTTATTTTTACCAAACCTCTCTAGCATTTGTTACTTTAAAAATGATGGCTGTTCTGACTGGTGTTAAAAAGAATTTAAATATAATATTTATTCCATTTCTTTGATGGATAAAGATAACAAGCATATTTCACGCATTTATTGTCTATTTGTGGTTCTTTTGAGACCAGTCTTATTCATATCATTTGTCATTAATCTGATCACAGACTTTTTAAGCTTGAAGACAAGAGTGGTATGGAAAAAGAAGATACTGAGGAAGGTTTTCAATAGTTCTGCAGAAGTCTGAGAACAAATTACAGGGTCCTGATAAACCAAGTATCTTGGTCCTCAGGACACTGTGTAGAGAGAACTCTATTCTAGCGAATATTATGCACATGGCACATGCTACTTTCATTGAGCTAAGGATAAATGATACTTAGATTTTCCACCTGACCTTATTTTGACACAAAAGGACTGTTCTTGATCCACTCACTTATGGTAGCTTGATGTCTTACCTGAAGCCTGTAGTACAGCAAGCAACTTAGATACACAGGCAAGGCACAGGCAGGAAAGGAAGAGTCAGGGTAGGCAGGCAGGGTGGGGTGGGGTTGGGGTGAAGGGTGGATGCCGGAATATTGTTTTGTTCTAATATTATTGTCTAGTCAAAATCCAAGACACTGTCCCTCTCTCGTTGCTGTGTACTCTCTGCTTTGTAACTCAGAAGTGTTTATCATGACAAGCTGTGAGCAGATGGTCTGGAAAGAGAAGAGAAACTTGACCCACCGAGATGTCACTTAAACAGCTGAGGACAGCAGTTCACCAGATGCCCAAACATTAACCTATCAAGGGCCCTGTAAAGATCACTCAAAATTTTTTTTCAAATGCTAACACTGTAATTAAAAAAAAAATAGTTACTGGCAGCAATTACATGATAAACTATATTTTTAGTTAAATTTGTATTTAGTTTCCTATTTTATGTATTCGTCCTTCTAGAAAAATAAGTGATCAGGACAAAAATTATTAGTTATAAGTTACTGCTGAGGAAACAGAGATTAAAATTGTCCATAGTCACAGAGGAAGAACTTAGAACACTGTAGGAGTCAGAAGTCGGTGGGACTTGTCTCAGCCACTGATTGCTGTCTCTCTCGTCAACACATGGGAAGGTGATGTCTAAAGGGACAAAGGTTTATGGCAGCCCATAGTAAGTTACGATTCTATAGCACTTGATTCCAGGTCATCTTATTGCAGTCTCAAGGTTTCTCCTACCAATCCTCTAGGTTCCTGCCTACACAGTGTCCCAACATGCCCGACTCCCTGCCTGGCAAATCCAGTGTGTTCTGGCTGCAGATGAAGGGGAAGTGGGACTTCCATGTTCTACCCAGTCATCCTGTACAATTGTGTCAAGCTTCAAAAGGCTGCATGGCTTTTAATAAGTAAATGGCTTACCTGAAAGATTGAAATCAAACATTCTCGGTAATTGTCAGAATTGCTTAACTTTCTATTTCTTTTTTTAAAAAGTCTTTCTCTTTGATATTATCACTCTACCAACATTGAAGAAAAATCATATTTTAAATTATTCTTAAGGGAAAATAAAGAGTTGAGCAGAGCAAAGTGAAGAAAAGAACAGTGGTGTGGTAGTTAAATAGCTAAGACCTGAATGTCAGCCACATTATTACTTTGAGTTCTATGATCCTCAATTTGTTTTCTCGTGTAAATGAGACTCACAACTATCTTATTTACCTGCTGTGCCTTCAGTGAGACTCTGCAGTAAATGATTGTGCCTACTCTACACATTTAAATCTTGTGTTATAAGAACTATAAATCAGTTTAAAAAATGACACTTTTGGACGCTTGTTCTCCGGACTAGTGAGAGGAACAGCAGAACTTAAGTGCTCAGGGCACTGACGTAGTAATTCAGAATTACACCTTCTGAATAGTAAGTACTATACATACTTGTTAAGGACATAACTGCTGTAAGAAACTAATTACTTCAAGGCAAAAGGATAAGATAGATATTTTCTAAGGTTACATCTGGACTGCCTTATTATTTTAATTTCTTGCCACAAATATTTATAATAATCTTTTATAAGATTTTATGAAAATTTTAATTTATAATTGATTATATATCTTTATATATGGGTTTTTGAAAATTTGTTGACCATTACTGATAAGTTTTGAGTATGCTCTGTTGTCCATATATCTCATTAGGATGATTTAAATGTGGTTACAGATATTTTAATAGTGAGATTTATAAGTTATTGTGGTAAAAATCCAAATTAATTTACATAAATAGTAACTCTGCTTGATTTTAATTTTACTTTTTTGTACAAGGAAGACAGGGTCTCACCATGCAGTCCTGCCTGGACTTGAACTCACTGAGAACCACCTTCCTCTACATCTCAAGTGCTGGCATTAAAGGCTTGTGCCATCATGCCTGGTTCTATTTTGATTTTTAATGTTACTTTTAAAATAAAATAATTCTATTTAAGATATGTATTCTTGTGTTAGGACTGCATTGTGACTTTCGAAGTGCACTTGTACATAGTGGAGCTTCCGTGGTTATTAAATAACAACTATGAAATTAACATCCCTAGTTTCTTATAATATACTTGGAATATTTCTTCTAAATAAATGTTAGGAAAAGTTTTCCAAAATAAGACATAGTGCTTTGTTTTCCATAAGTTACACACACACACAGCTACACACACACACACACACACACACACACACACACACACACACACACAAACTTTTATGATATAGAATAAACTAATATTATCCTAAAACAGTGGTTTTCAACCTGTGGATCATAACGTCTTTGAGGGTCAAACAAGGTTTCACAGGTGTCCCCTAAGACCATTGGAAAACACAGATATTTACATTACAAGTCATAAAAATAGAAAAATTATAAATATACAAGCAATATTATAAAATAGCAACAAAAATAATTTTGTGTTATGGGGTCATCACAACATGAGGAGCTCTTTTAAAGGGTTGCAGTACTAGGAAGTGTGAGAACCACTAAATTTCGATGTATGATTCATAATAATTGTAAGGACAAGACATCTTTGAGAAGAAATTGTGTTATTCTAAATTGCAAAATGACTGTCTCTAGAATTATTAAAAATCTCTCTCCTAATTAAGTACTGAACAAAGGAGGCAGAAAGAATTTACCAAAATGCATGTAGAAAAGTATTTGTGATATATAAGCAACAGTTCCACCTGAGAACCCAGAACAAAGGGGTCTTTCCTTCTTTGCTACACATTACTTTCATATCTCCACAATCAATTTGCATTCTATATGTTAGAATATTCTATTTATTAGAATTCAAAATGAAGAACAAAATAGTGCATTTCACATATAGTAGAGGTGTGTATAGTCAGTCCATTGACCCATTAATTAAATAAAAAGGAAGAATAATGACAAAATATGAAAAGCATATGAATTATAGAGTAAAAAATAGTCATTTCAATAGCAGGACTTCTGGAAAAAAGTTATAATATGTGAACAAACTGGTAAATTGGTGATATTTTGACATAGCATATAGAACTTTTCCAGAATCATTATCTAATGAAGAACAAAAAGTAAAAAACTCCTGACAAACCACCTTTACTGCTCTAATTAGAGTTCTCTCTCCTCCCTCCAGGATCCTCATTGTCTAGTCTTCTATCCGAGCTTGCAACTAATCTTACATCACTTCTAGTAGAGAAAACAAACAAAACCCAACACTCTTCATATGGTATTTTAAAATATTTGACTTGCTTTCCAGAATAAAAAAAAAGAGTCCTTTATTTACTTTATTAATTATCAATATATAATCAAAGTCCACTAAAAAAAGCAAAATAAATAAGTTCTTTATTAGCAGTCTGAACACATCTATCTTAGGAGCTATGTGGTGGGATTGCCCTTGAGGTGTGAGCGTAGGTTAGTCCTTGGATCCATTCTATCAGCCTAGCATAGGAATGTATACCTCTGACAATGAAGAACTTCAGGGAAGATACTGAGAATCTAGAGTTAGGCCCTGGGACTGATATTCAATAAATGAACATTTTTTTGCATATCTGAATTCTTACATTTTATACTTGTTAATACTATTTATTAGGTTTATATATTTTTTACAGTTAAAAATAAATTATTTTAGTTTTATGTCTATTTTTTTATTTTCTATATTTTTTTATTTACATTCCGAATGATTTCCCCTTTCCCGGTTCCTCCCTCCCCAAAAGTCCCATAAGCCCTCTTCCCTCCCCCTGTTCCCCATTCAACCCCCTCTCGCTTCTCTGTCCTGGTATTCCCCTACATCCAATCTTTCCAGGACCAGGGATCTCTCCTTCCATCTTCTTGGAAATCTATTGATATGTGAATTTAGTCTTGGGTATTACGAGTTTCTGGGTTAATATTCCCTTATAAGTGACTGCATACCATGTGTGTTCTTTTGTGATTGTGTTACCTCACTAAGGATGATATTTTCCAGGTCTGACCATTTGCCTAGGAATTTCGTGAATTCATTGTTTTTAATTGCAGAGTAGTATTCCATTGTGTAGATATACCACATCTTCTGAATCCATTCCTCCGTTGAGGGACATCTGGGTTCTTTCCAGCTTCTGGCTATTATAAATAAGGCTGCTGTGAACATAGTGGAGCATGTGTCCTTATTGCATGCCAGGGAAGCCTCTGGGTATATGCCCAGGAGTGGTATAGCAGGATCCTCTTGGAGTGTCATGCCCAGTTTTCTGAGGAACTGCCAGACTGCTTTCCAGAGTGGTTGTACTAGCTTGCAATCCCACCATCAGTGGAGGAGTGTTCCTCTTTCTCCACATCCTCACCAACAACTGCTGTCTCTGGTGTTTTTGATTTTAGACATTCTGACTGGTGTGAGGTGGAATCTCAAAAACCAGACACACTGAAACGAATAGAAAGGAAACTAGGGAAGAACCTTGAACATATGGGCACAAGGGAGAATTTCCTGTACAGAACACCAATAGCTTATGCTCTAAGGTCAAGAATTGACAAACGGGACCTCATAAAATTCCAAAGTTTCTGTAAGGCAAAGGACACTGTCAAAAGGACAAAGCGGCAGCCAACAAACTGGGAAAAGATCTTTACCAACCCTACATCCGACAGAGGGTTAATATCCAATATATGCAAAGAACTCAAGAAGTTAGACTTCAGAGAACCAAATAACCCTATTAAAAATGGGGTACAGAGCTAAACAAAGAGTTCTCACCTGAAGAATATCTAATGGCTGAGAAGCACCTAAAGAAATGTTCAACATCCTTAGTCATTAGGGAAATGCAAATCAAAGGTTTATATATTTTTAAGTTATTCAATTCATCTTTGGTACTTTGTATGTACTCCTTCTAAACCTCTGGTATTTCTGATCCATGCTGAAGATTGAGAACAACTGGTTGAGAGAAGTCTGGTGGCAAAGAGAGCTGTGTGTGGCAGAGAGAAACACATCTGTTCTGTGGACCGTCTCATCTTCACAGCCTCTGAGTCTTACTGAAAGTTGGCAGAGTGTCCTCTGTAGACAGACATCAGAGAGCTAGGGTCTGTGTACCAGCTGAAAGGAGATTTGCATTGCTAGCAAAGATTCACCCAAACATCAGTTCATATTCTTAACTCACTAGGCTCTTCCAAGGTCTATGGGCAGAGCACAAATCTTCCTGGAAAATGTCATGGTCTGAATTGTTGAAAGAGGAAGGTTTGGAGCAGCTGCAAGCTAAGTAAGTGAAATGAAGAGTCTTTGGCTGCCCTGCTTAGCCCTTATATCAGCAGGAGAGTTGTCTGTGAGTCTACTCTCTGCAGTAATAGCCTCTAATATGCCTCTGGGTTTTGCTGGTTAGGTGAGGGAAGAACAGCATTGTGGCCTGGGGACTATTTGTGCTACATTCCATGGGTTGTAGCTGGGAAAATTTTTTAAGCACTATGGTTTACAAGTTTGTCTATACATTAAATATCACATCAGAAAATTTAACAAAAAATACAAATCCCTTGGTCTATTAAATTATATTGTCTAAGAATGGAAACTGGTATAGACTTTTAAGAAGGTTCTTGTATGATTCTTGTGAATGTTTTAACCAAGGTCCACTTGGCAAAGGGCCAATATAAGGATTTCATCAGAGACCTTGTGGCTCCATCGATAGCCATGACATTGGACACCTAGTGAGTTTAGTTAGCCCAGGCCTCTGGAAAATGGCAGGATTCTTCTGACTAAATTCAAGATTTCTCTGACTAAAATATCATGATTCTGCAACCCAGAACCTGTACCAACTTGGGCAGTGGTAATCCCATGAGACGGGCACAAAAGCCAACTGCAAAAAGTAAATCTTGAAGATAGAGGGTTTGTTAGTGGTAATTATAAATGGTAAAAGAAAAACTGAAGCAGTAGAAAAGAATTCATGTAATCAATGACTCAAGTTTCCTAATGCATCCTGGGCTGTCCACTTGAAACACCACTGTACACTGAGGAGAGAGTACTGCCCAGGAGTAAATGCTCCTCAAGACTGCCAGGGATGCAGAAACTTTACTAAAGGAGAAGTCATCTATCATCTTAATTTATATTTTTCCTTTTCTTATGCCTGTCTCTCAGCAAATGCAGTCTTGTATCTAACTAGTTTCAGTTCTTCACAGAACTACGACTCAGCGGTCTGGCTCTGGAGGATTCTGTGGTAGGTTCTCCTGGTGAAACTCTAGTCTCTCAACCAGCAAGTTACATAAGTAATTATATTTTAACCTGGTTCTCTGATCTACTGCCTGATTTTCCAGAAGTCAAATATTATCTCTTCCTTCTTCCATCAACAAAAACAAGGGACACATACACATAAGAGGAAAATGGCCATTATTATCGAATATTATCTTCCTCAGTCAAAAGAATATTTGATTCTGAGCCATATAATTACTTGAAGATACAGTTATATTGTGTAAAGCAAGGCTTTTCTCTTTTGAATGGGGTCATGAGGCCAGGGGATGCCAGATGTGCTTCTTGCACCATTTTGCTCAGTGTACTGGATGCCCTCTTTCTCATGAAAGCTTTCTAATGACTCCCTGCTGGCCCCAGTGGCCTTGGTTCAAAGGGGTTGTTCTTGTCTTCTGTCTGCTCTGCAATGATCCTGGCCTATTCCTTTCTTTCTCACTCCTTCTCAATCTAATTATTGAAATCTCAATACATCCTCATATTCACACAGGATCACTTGTACCCAAATGGCTTCCTCTTCCTTATCAACATGGCTAACTACTCTCTCCATCCCCAGATCCACTTTACTTTGTTCTGGAAGTCTATTCTGCTGTTTCTTTGAACATTTATTTTGTATGTGAATGTATGTATGCATGTGAGCGTGTTATGTGTGCACATTTGTGTGCACATCTGTGCCCTGCTGTAAGCTAGAAAAAGATAAATCGCCAAATGTGCTGCCCTAACACTCGCCTGGAAGAGTATCTCTCACTGAACCTGGAGAGAAGCTTGGTGCTATTAAGACTCACCGATCCCTTTGTTGTCACCTCCCTGTGCTGAGCTCACTGCACGCACTTGAGGATGCTTGGATCTGAACTCTGGTACTCAGCTCATTCAGCAAACACTCTTACCCACTGAGCCATCTCACCATCACCTTTCATGCCACTTATCGTTCTCTTGACTCCATTCCTGTCTCCCTGAGAAATACAGTACAAGTAAAAATCCAGAGCAATAGAAAGCACATTCATTTTAGCTTCCTCCCTGTGTTTATTTATTTTATTTTATTTTATTTTTTTTAATTTACATTCCAAATCATTTCCCCTTTCCCGTTTCTTCCCTCCCCTAAAGTCCCATAAGCCCCCTTCCCTCCCTCTTTTCTCCATTCAACCCCCTCTCGTTTCTCTGTCCTGGCGTTCCCCTACATCCAGTCTTTCCAGGGGTCTCTCCTTCCATCTTCTTAGAAATCTATTGATATGCGGATTGTGTCTAGGGTATTCCGAGATTCTGGGTCAATATCCCCTTATCAGTGACTGCATACCATGTGTGTTCTTTTGTGATTGGGTTACCTCACTAAGGATGATATTTTCAAGATCTGATCATTGAATCGTTCCTTTTATGATTATAATTATCCTAGTTTTCTATTTTATTACTATAAAATCTGTGACCACATCTTTATCTACTATTCATTTGAAATAATTCTTTGCATGAAAATGAGAGATTGAAACACACAAAGATGAATGATGCTGAGATATGGAATGCAAATCCCCAAGAGTGGTGATGGCTGTGATGGCAAATTACTCACTCTGGCAGCTCTTTTTTCTTGTACTTCTCTGTTCTGCCACTGGGGGCAGTACCCTGCAATGCTCACCCAGTCAGTTTTACATCACTTGCTGGAGAATGGCATCCCAGCCTTGGTATAATGGCTACCAGTTATATCTCCTATGGCTTCAGAAGACCACCATGCTACAACATGTGCTGGCAGTGCCTGAGTCATGTAACAAGCATGAACTGCTCATGCACTTATTGGTGGATCTAATTTGACACAAAGATGAATTTATGACTGAGTGCTAAATGACTGAGCATACTGATACACCCTTGCCTAGTAGGGTTAGAAAGATCAACAAAGGCAAGGAAGAAAAATACATTCCAGTGTATATGACTTTTGACGTCTACAAGATACAACATAATGTAGTCCACTTCGAGCAAAGGATGATTTCATCCGCTCAAAGCATGAAGTTATATTGGGAATTCTCCTCTGGCCATCTCTGTTAGACATCAAGTAGTAGCAGAGAGCAGAAATCTGTGTTGTTCATACTAACAATATAACAACCATTGATTCAAGCCTGCACCCATAGCTTTTCCTCACCAATAGCATTCAACTCTTCTGAGGCGAGACAGAGCTGAGAGATGCTGGGGACAACTGGACAGGACATCCCATACATTTGACTCACTGACTTTGCTGTGGTAGGTGCTGCATGGTGAGTGCTGTCATAAGGAATTTTTAAATTCTTTGACAATGTCATATATCTATACAGTGAACATTGGTCATATTCACTTCCCACTCATTTCAACTCCCACTGGAGTCTCCTGGCATACCTCCCTCATGACTTCATGCCCTCTTTTTTATAATAACTCACTGAGTTCATCTAGTGATCCCCATGTGCACATGAGTATGGAGTGAATCTGTACAGGCATGGACAACCTACCAGTGACCAAAGAAAAATGGTTCTTTCTAGGTGGGACTATTATTATGATTGTGACAATGCAGTGTGATGTTCTGTTCTATTCTATCTAGTACACTTAGGTTTAGTACTGGGTGCAACTCCTTTGTTCAGTTTTGCATGGCTCTAAACAATTCTATTTTGGTTCAGTTCAGATCTATTCCATTCTGTTTAGTTTGTTTGCATTAGTTTAGCTCTGTTCTCTTTTATTATATTCAGTTCATTTCTATTTTGGAGAAAGGGGTCTCTCCAATGTGAATGGTCATTGTTGGAGCACACAGATTACATCAATAGCCAATCTGTGTACCACTTTATAAACACACAAATGTGCACATGTGTTTGCATGTGTGAGTATATGCATTCATACAACACACACACACACACACACACACACACACACACACACACACACACAAAGAGTGAGAGAGACACACAGACAGAGATTCTATCATTTCTGTTCCTTTAGAGAACTTTGATTAATAACAATATAAACAAAATAAAAGTTCTCAAGAATAAGAAAAAATGCTTTGCTCTAGTAATGGTGATTATCTGAACATGTTTAAATCTGTTTGAGTAATAAAGCTTGCCTTGAGAAAAATACTGTCCTGACTGATGTCATACCTCTTTTCTGAGAGGTAAAAAAAATCAGTTATGGGCATATAAAGACCTCTGAGTGTCAACTCATCAGTAATGATGGGTTTGAACTAAACACCCAACTTCAGATCATGGGGATCCACTCACCTTCTCAGAGACATTCAATTCTCTCAATGAAATAAAATCAATCATGTGACTTTTTAGAGACTGCATGGAAGGAGCCCATTTCCCACTTGCCTTTTTGAACACTGAACACATGTCGGTCATATTATTTTACATTATGCAGTGGACACGTCATTTCTCTTTTGAACATCGTAGAGGATGTCGAAACAGACATTAGACACTTGTTTCTGACAGAGGAGGCCCTTTACTGTCAGTTTTTGACAGAGGTTGTGCTAAGACATTTGCCATAAATTGCCATAAGTATATTTCTTGTGGATTAAACCCAAAAGTTTGAGAAAATAATATACAGATTCCTCATTGCCTTCATTTAAGGAAGGATTTGCTTAGCTAGTCTGAAAACATAGTAAACAGAAAGGATTTGGTAATGTACAACAATACATATTTGAATTTGTACTATTTAAATCATCATAAATTACAAAAACCCACACACAATAGTAGATTCTCTTTCCAGCAAAATATCTAGACTCGATGTCTGGATATACAAAGAGCTCTTACAATGAGCATAAAAAGGTAGACAACATGATAAATAAATGTGTTAACTGTTTATATATGCAAATTTCAACAGGATATAACCAAATGTTCATTAAAATATAAAAGATTACCACTTAATTAGTAATCAGAAAAATGCAAATGAAAAGAACAATGAAATTACCTTAACTGCTTGGAAAAATATGTAAAGTCTAGCAATACTTTGCTGAGAGTGTGGTATGAGGAATAATCTCACATATTTTTAGTGGGAGTATAAATTTGTTGGCATTTTGAAAAATCATGTTTGGCATTTTCCGGAAAAATTGAAAACATGCTTAACTTGTTATCCAGAAATTTCTCCTCTAGGTATATAATCTAGAAAAACATCTTGCAGATATCAACTAAGATTTATTTACAAGGCTGTGGGTGTCAGGATTTTATTCCTTGTCTCAAGTGAAAAATCACCTGAATACCTATAAACTGTGGTAAGTGGCAGCATAATCAAAGAATAAAATAGTATTCAATGATGCAAATGAGGATGCTTTTACATAGTACTCATGGATATACTATAAAGACGATGTATATGGTGGCACAGGCCTTTAGCACTGTGAGGCCTGAGGCAGGATAAGTGTGCCCAGATCAAGGTCAGCCTGAGCTACACAGCAAACAGCCAATCATCTAAGATCTCAAAGCAAGACCTTGTCGCAAAAAATTTAAAAAGATGAAAAGCAAAGATACTGATGAATATAAAACAATATAGAGAGTAGCATTCTGTTTATAGGCAGTTCAAGAGCTGACCTATATTGACTGGGAATACTTTCTCGAGGAAGAAGCACTGAAGAAAAGATGCTAGTGGTGGAAGCAAAACTTTAGATAGCTGGTGTGTCTAGGAGGAGAATGAGGGATGATGGTGTGAAGGCCATATGTGGGGCCGTCCTCTGTGCCTCCAATATTTGACTACTTAATGTAGTCAATTCCTCTGTGCTGTAGAAACAGTCCAATACCCACAGACCTGCTAGTAGTTGAAGAGATGTCAGCACATAGAAGGTTAGAAATGTAGGCTCAAGGGCCCCCTGGGTTTTGAAATGTAATGTGAGTGCACTTTGTTAGGGAGATATGACCACTATATATCAAAACTGTTTAGTAGATTCATTTTAGATACAGGAAAGACAAAGAGCATTTTGTGGTTCTGCTCAAAAGAAAAAATTGAAAACAAACAAACTGTCTTAAGGTTTTTATTCCTGTGAAGAGTCACCATGACCAAGCTTGTAAAGGAAAACATTTAATTGGGTTTAGTTTACAGTTTCAGAGGATAAGTCCATTATCATCATAGTGGGAAAGATGGCAGCACACAGCTAGTCATGGTGTTGTAGAAGGATCTGAGAGTTCTACATCTTCATTCACAGGCAGTTAAAGGGGACTGTGTACCATCCTGTCGGTAGTCTGAGAATTATAAGCTCATCCCCACAGTGACACACTTCCTCCAACAAAGCCACATCTATTGTAACAAGGCCGTACCTCCTAATAGTGCCATTCCCTATGGGCCCATGGGGGTCATTTTATTTCCAACTAATGCTTATCTGATGTAGTTTACTCTTTTATGTCTCCTAGAGTTTGTATAATAACAAAATTTCACATATATACATGAAATAAAAATAAAAGTCAAAATTTCTGAAGGAACAAGGGAATTACCTCTGGGAATTGAGGGCAGGGCTAAGGGGAATATGATCTGCACTCAATATATATCTTTAGAAACATTTTAGAAACTAAAATGAGATAAGAGAAAACACAATGAAACTCATTATTCTATATATTATTTACAGAGCTAATTAAAAATTTTAAATAAAGGAAAACTTATGGCAAGGCCTACGCATAATTCTTTTCCTGATGGTCACTGTGACTTTGAAAACTACAGGTTGTCTGTGAGCCAGAGGAATGAGTGAAGACTGATTGGAAATACAAGAGGGTTTGGGGGAGGTTCTCTCCTAAGAAAGGCCAAAAAGGCAAGGTTCACGGAACAGTGTGGAACTCTGTGGCTGAGTACTTGCCTAACATACATTAAGCTCTGAGTCTGACTCCGAATTCTACAAACAATAAGCATAATGAAATATTATTCCAGAATAAACACTGAAGGGAAGCATGGGGCATCTGAAGATATAGGAATTCAGAAGTCTGACTAAAAAACTTTCACAGTTATTTCTTAATATGTCTCAGAGTCCTTAGAGAAAATTTCTCCTCAGAAAATATACTTTGTGAACAGAAAAGCCCATCTAGAAAGAAACTGTCAAGTAAATTGAGGTATTGGAATTTTTATTAGCTAGTCTTTGGCTCTTAGAGGAATCATCATTTGTCCAGATGAGAAAAGTTCATTAAAACTATATATGCACATTTATACACCAAATTACATGT
This sequence comes from Tokudaia tokunoshimensis, assembly GCA_036184795.1. Taxonomy (NCBI): domain Eukaryota; kingdom Metazoa; phylum Chordata; class Mammalia; order Rodentia; family Muridae; genus Tokudaia; species Tokudaia tokunoshimensis. Next base: position 11,822,268 of record BTHU01000015.1, read on the forward strand.
ATTATATGTTTTCTGTTATTTTTGATATGGTATTTTAATTACATTTCTCCCTTCCCTTTTCCCCTCCAAATCTTCCCATATATTCTTCCCTACTCTTCTTCAAATTCATAGTCTCTTTTTTCATCAACTGTTATTATATACATATATGTATTTGTATGTACATATATATTCCTGAATATAACATACTAAGTCTGCATAATGTTACTTATATAAATGGGGTTAGGAATACTTCTTGGCACAGCACAACTGATTGGTGTGCTCTTCCCTGTGGAAGACTGTTTGTCCCTCTGTCAGCTTTACTAAATTGACTGTTTTTCCTTGTGTATGATTGAGGCCTCACAGAATTTTATCTGTCAACTTTGACTCATTCATTGATGTCCTTCTTGTTCAGCTCACATTTTGATGGTTACATTGGTCATGTTGGAGACTTTATGGACGTAGTTTCTGATGTCACATGGTGACTAAGTCTCACAGCAACATCTCCAATCGTCTGGTTCTTACAGTCTTTCTATTCTTTCTTCTACAATGCTCTCCCAGGGATAGGAGTATTTTAAACATATATCCATTGAGACACCAAAGCTCTACATCTTGATAGGTTGTAGTTTTCTATAGTGTTATCTATCTGTTACAAAAAAAAGTTTCTTTGATATCAGGTGAAGACTATAGTTATCTGTTGGTATGAAAACAATGTTTTATAGATTGTTATTATTGAATATGCTGGTTTAGTAAATTAGTGCTTACAGATTCTTTTTTACTATCCACGATTTTACAAACACTGAGTATTTAGGTAGGTCTCCAAGAACAGGAATGATACTCTTCTTGTTGAGTTGGTCTTAAGTCCAATTAGAAAAGAGTTGGTTACTACAAACGTATGTGTGCCTTTACTGTACCCATAGGGTTATTGTGCAATGCTGGCTGTGGATATGATTAATAGACAAGATAGGGATTTTTTCCATGTGATAGTTTATTATCAAAAGTAGTGAGGGCAGTAACTTACACAGAATAGGAACCTGGAGGCAGGAGCTGATGGAGAGGTCTTAGAGGGGTGCTGCTTACTGGCTTGCTCTACATGACTTGCTCAGCCTGCTTTCTTATAGAACCCAGAACCACTAGCTCAGGACTGGCACCACCCACAATGGTTGGCATCCTCTCCCACAAGTCACAAATTAAAAAAATGCCCTGTAAGCATGTTTATAGTCCAATCTTCTAGACACATTTTCTTGATGTCTCATAAGACTTTAGCTTGTATCATGTTGATGTAAAACTAGTCAGCATAGTACTTAAGACAGTCTCTTGATTAATCTAAATGGCTGCTCTTTAGGGAACTTGCAGTGAGGTAGAGACACTATTGCCACAACAGAAGTATGGAAAGACTGGCAGTATGAGAAGTATCTAGTTGCACACTGAGGGCTCCATGTTGTATAATCAATCTTTCTTTTTTAAATTATTTTTATAGTTTTAGAGTTTTAGTCCTTTATCTTTATGGTGAGGGGATCAATGACATGCAGGCAAACATGGTACCTGAAAGATCCAAATCTGGATCCAAATTTCAGAAGGAAGTAAGAGAGCCACTGGGTGTGTCAGGCTTCTAGCGAAATCCCAACGTCTATTCCTAGTGACATAATTCCTTCAACAAAGCCATACATTCTAATCCTTAGTACCCTTCCCAGATGACTAAGTATTCATATGAACCTATGGGAGCCATTCCTATTCAAAACACAACACTGCTTTCCCCCAAAACTCCTTGTATTAAAACATTTAACTATCTTGTTTGCATATTATTTCCCCATTTCATGAATTGTCTTAAATAACCCACGTTGGACTGAAATTCACTCTGCAGTTTGATGACTTTGAATTTCTTATCCTCCTACCATAACCTCCATACTGCTAAGATTATTTGGTGTTTACACTACTATACCTGGTACTCGTGGGACTGAGATCCAGGGCTCCATGAATGTTCAGCAAGCTCTCTACCACATTAGCAGCACTCCCATTTCCATTTTTATATCTGCCACAAATAGTTCCTACCATTAGACACATTAGTAAGAAATTCAGATTTTAGAATGAAATGTTCTGTAGATATCTGTTAAATCCATTTTGTCCATAACTTCTGCTAGTTTCAGTGTATCACTGTTTAGTTTGTGTTTCCATGATCTGACCATTGACGAGAGTGGGTTGCTGAAGTCTCCCACTATTATTGTGTAAGGTGCAATGTGTGCTTTGAGCTTTAGCAAAATTTCTTTAATAAATGTGGGTACTCTTGCATTTGGAGCATAGATGTTCATAATTAAGAGTACTTCTTGATAGATTTTTTTCTTTGATAATTATGAACTAGCCTTCCTTATGCTTTTTTATAACTTTTGGTTGAAAGTTGATTTTATTCAATATTAGAATGGCTATTTCAGCTTGTTTATTGGAACCATTTGCTTGGAAAATTATTTTCAGGCTCTTTACTCTGAGGTAGTGTCTGTCTTTGACATTGAGGTGTGTTTCCTGTATGCAGCAAAAAGCTGGGTCCTGTTTATGTATCCAGTCTGTTAGTCTATGTCTTTTTATTGGGGAATTGAGTCCATTATTTTAAGAAATATTAAGGAATGGTGATTGTTGCTTCCTGTTATTTTTGCTGTTAGTGGTGGACTTATGTTTGTGTGGCTATTTTCTTTTGGATTTGTTGAAAGAATACTTTATTCCTCTTTCTAGGGTATAGTTTCCCTCCTTGTGTTAGTGTCTTCAATTTATTATCCTTTATAGGGTTAGATTTATAGGAAAGATGTTGTATAAATTTGATTTTGTCATGAATAGCTTTGTTTTTCCATCTATGGTAATTGAGAGTTTTGCTGGGCATAGTAGCCTAGGCTGATATTTGTGTTCACTTAGGGTCTGTATGAGATCTGCCAAGGATCCTCTAGTTTTCATAGTCTCTGGTAAGAAGTCTAGTATAATTCTGATAGGTCTGACTTTATATGCTACTTGACTTTTTTCCCTTAATGCTTTTAATGTTCTTTCATTGTTATGTGCATTTGGTGTTTGACTATTACTTGACAGGAGGAATTTCTTTTCTGGTCCAATCTATTTGGAGTTCTGTAGACTTCTTGTATGTTTATGAGCATCTCTTTCTTCAGGTTTGGGAAGTTTTCTATAATTTTGTTTAAGATATTTACTGGCTCTTTAAGTTGGGAATTTTCACTTTCTTCTATACCTATTATCCTTAGGTTTGGTCTTCTCATTGTGTCTTGTATTTCCTGGATGTTTTGGGTTAGGAGCTTTTTGCATTTTTCATTTTCTTTGACTGTTGTGTCAATGTTTTCTATGGTATCTTTTGCACCAGAGATTCTCTCTTCTATCTTTTGTATTCTGTTGGTGATGCTTGCATCTATGACTCCTGATCTTTTTTCTAGGTTTTCTATTTCCAGGGTTGTCTCCCTTTGTGATTTTTTATTGTTTCTATTTCCATTTTTATATCCTTGATGGTTTTGTTCCTTCATCTGTTCATTTGTGTTTTCCTGTAATTCTTTAAGGGACTTTTGTGTCTCCTCTTTAAGGGTTTCTAGCTGTTTACCTGTGTTCTCCTGTGTTTCTTTAAGGGAGTTTTTTATGTCCTTCTTAAAGTCCTCTATCATCATCCTGAGATGTGATTTTAAATCAGAGTCTTGATTTTCTGGTGTGTTGGGGTATCCAGGGCATGAAGTGGTAGGAGAACTGAGTTCTGATGATGTCAAGTAGCCTTGGTTTCTGCTACTTATGTTCTTGTTCTTTCCTCTTGCCATCTGGTTATCTCTGGTGTTATCTGGTCTTGCTGTCTCTAACTGTTGCTTGTCCCTCCTGCAAGCCTGTGTGTCAGTACTACTGGGGGACAAGTTTTCTTTTGGAGGAACTGGGTATGGAGAGCTGTGGCACAGGGTCAGCTCTGGAGTGCAAAGGGAAACAGGAAGGATCTTGTTCCAGGCTGTTCCTTGGCTCCTATGTCCTGATAGCTTTGGGTGGGTCCCTCTTGGGCCAGGAATTTGAGCAGAAGTGGTGATCTTACCTGTGCTTACAGGTGTGTCAGCACTCCTCAGAGACAAGCTCTCTCCTGTTTGTCTTTGGATAAGGAGAGCTGTGGCACAGGGTCAATTCCGCACACAGATGGAAATCATAAGGATCCTGTCCCAGGCTTCTTCTCAGTTCCTGAGTCTTGAGGGCTCTGGGAAGGTTCCTTGGAGTAGAAATGTTCTTTCCTGTGCTCACAGTCATATCTGCACTCCTGGGTGACTAGCTCTTTCCTGATGGTATTTGGGTATAGAGTGCTATGGCAGGAGGATCAGTTCTGGGTGCTTTGGCAGGATAGGGAATTTTTAATCAATAATTTTCTTTTGAGTGTATTTCTGATGAATTTTTTCACAACCAGTTTGCTCATGACAATTTGTGTATTTGCAATCCACACATAACAGTGAAGATTGTGAAGTCCATTTTTAATCCCAAACTAGAAGTGTCATAAGAGATTGTTGATTCAATTATTGTCATTGGTTTAATTCTATATTCCCCACCAGTTGTTTCAAACCTGGAACCAAAAAGTGTACCCTCATGTATATGTATTATACATTTCCAAGAATGTGTCATGATGTGTGGGAGGCTCCCACTAATCCTTGTTAAATAGACCATGTCAATCTTTTCATTCTATAGATATGAGATGGAAAAAACGGCTCAAAAAGATTGATGTAAGCATCTACAGCTACTCTGCAGCACATCCACATGTAGAATTGTGCCTAACATTTAATAGTGCACTTCTTGCCCCTTCTAAATTATGCAAGAAGTGTTTCCCTAAATCACAAGAGGTTAACTGTGTGCAGAAAAACTGATGTCTAGGAAGACACTGGGTCTTCTGGTCTGGACCCATATTCACCCCACTCATAATTAACTACTTTGAGTGGTCCTGGACAGGTTTTTGAGTCACATGAAGCCTGACTGTGCATTTATCTTAGTACTAGCAATTTTGCAAACACATTGCAGTCTCGATCCTGCATTGGAAGGTGAGTCACTGTATCAATGCAAAATCAAACCCCCTATTATACTGGAGTGAAATTATAAGACAGATGTGTCAATGTGACAAAAACCTTGTCCTGGTTAATGTTTCTCAAATTGATACAAGGTGGAGTCATTTAGAAAGAAGGAACCTCAACTGAAAAAAAAATGTCCCCACCAGACTATTTGTCTGGTCAGTGTCTTAGTTAGGGCAAAGCAACATTTAATAGCCACTGGCTCACAGGTTCAAAATTTCAGTCCATTGTCACCAAGGCAGGAAGCACTGCAGTATCCAGGCAGGCATGGTACTGTAGGAGCTGAAATTTCTACATCTTCATCCAAAGGAAGCCAGTAGCAGACTGACCTCCAACAGCTAGGAGGAAGGTCTCAAACCTGACCCCCATAGTGACACACTTCCTCCAACAAGGCTCCTAATAGTACCACTCCCTGGGACAAGCATATTCAAACCACCACAGTAATACAGAGAGCATTTATTTGATTAATGATTGATGTGGAAGGACATAGCCCTCTGTGGCAATTAAGTCTGGAGTCATATAAGAAAGGAAACTAAGGAAACCATGAGAAGCCAGGCAGTAATCAAGCTTCATACATGGCTTCTACTTCAGTTCCTGCCTCCAGGTTCCTGCCTTGAGTTCCTGTCCTGACTTTCCTCACTGATGGAGCAGGATTGGAACAGTGGAAGATCAAACTAGCCCTTTAGTTGTCAACAGATGCTGTTGGCTGTGATGTTTTATGACAAAAATAGAAACTCTGTAAGAAAGCCTGAAGGTTTTAACCTTAAGGAAAGAACGTTTAATTTCTCAAATAAGTAAATGGTAAATATTTCATGTCTCTTCATTAACTGTCTTGTCCTTAGTTCTGATGTCCTTCCCTCAAGAGTGAGAAACTAAACACTGAGAAAAATGAAGCACAGTATGTACCACATTCTCCAAGTATTATGTGGGACCATATCGCCAATGTGACTATTTTCAAGAGCCCTTCACAGTCACCAGAAGAAAGGTGTCATTTTATCATCTGGCAGTATTGAGATAGAATTCTCTCCAGGACCTTCTGTTAGGGAGATTGCTTCCATTGAAAGTAAGTACATTGTGGGGGTGGATATTGGGGAGGAGGGAACCCTGAGATGATCATATTACACATTTGCATAAGAACACTGAGAGAAGTTGCCAAGCAAAAGCAAATCCATAAGGAAGGAAAATGATGTCTGTTATAATAGCAATGGACTCATTGTTTCACTGCTAATGATAAAGCTTCAAAATCTGAGTCTGCCACAAATGTATTAATAGGACAACAGTGAATGAAACTAGCCAACATTTAATTCTAGGTACCAAATTGAACAATATCCGCAACACAAGAATTTAGTGAATGTCAGGGACAATCTCATTTCCATGTTTTAATCCTGAAAGGAAAATCATTCATTTGGACGTGGCCTGGTGTTTGTTTGTTTGGTTGGTTGGTTGGTTAGTTTTGTTTTCACTAGCTAAGCATGTGATATTAGGGGAGCAAGTACAGGGTTTTAAGAACCTTTATTCACATGTAAAGTAGGAGTACTTCAATTTATGTTTGTTTTGAAAAAGAGAGACATATAAGTGCAAAGTATTCAGTCAGAACAAGGCTGTCACATAATTATTTTTTTAGGGTCTCCTAAAGTTTACATGAAAGGCATCTTTATAATTTGCTGCAATTGTCAGATTACTAGAACTCTTAGGTAATGATTATTTTCTAATATCATATATATATTAGCTCATTTTCTGTTATAACAAAACACCCCAAACTGAGTAATAAAGAAAAAAACATTTTTAGCTATAAATCTGGAAGCTAGAAGTACAAGATCCAATGACTCCATCTTAACAAGGCCTCATGTGGCATCATGACAGCACAAAAAGTAATAGAAAGGTAAGCAAGTGAGCAAGAGACTCACGGAGAGATGGGGTGTTGTAGCAACGCCATCTTTTGTCAATTATTTGATCTCGTAAGAACAAGAGTTGCTGACTGTTTTAAGACTTATTCTGTCTTTTGATGACAGCATTGACTTCTCTTGAGGGCAGTGTCCTCCAATTCAGTATCTCTTACAGCTGCCAGCAGCCAACATTTTACCTCTCCATGAGGTGACATTGGAAACTAAATTTCAACAGTTTAGAAGGCTGAAACTACTTCCAAACCCTAAAATATTATATATATATATATATATGTATTAAAATATAATATATAGTGTGTGTATAATGTATTAATATGTCATATTATCAATTCTAACATATAGCATGAATTATTTTTTTGCATTTGAATTTTACAGTATTGGTAGAAATTAAGTTAATATATATTATATGATTTATATATATTAATTTTCTACAGATATTATAAAATTAAAATGCAGAATATTGACTCATGTTGCATGTTAGAACAGATAATATAACATAGGAGATTAAAACTTACATAAACTTATAGGAGACTGGAAAATTAAATGTTTCAACATAAAATTTGAGAAAAACACATGGAAATTATGCATAGCTGACTAACAAACTCAGCCAACTCCTTGGCTCTCAGTAAATGTCATAGAAAGCAGACAATTTAGTCCCAGATGCCAGAAGCTATCTCACCCAATTGTTAGAATATTAAAGCTCTAAAATAAAAAACAGACAAATATCTAAGAAACAAAGTACAAAGGATCAGTGTAATTGTTCAACTGAATAATCTTGGATGAGAGGACTAAAGATCATTTCATTTGTATAAAATCCGTACCCGAGAGTAGAATGCAGCGTAAACCCGTGAGACAAGGGCAGACGCCAAGGCATATTTCCTTTTTCCCTTGCCTGTTGTTTGCCTGACTGGGTTTGCTGTCAGAGCTGGTAGAGTTAGTAATGTCTACTGTAGAAGTTTATTACTGAGTGTCTAAAAGCTTTGAATAAAGTCTAGAACCTACACTGAAAATGTGATTGTGTTTTCCTCATGGTAACTCTAGTGGGGTACCATGCTTGTTTAATATTTGGATATCCAGAATGTGATGATGTATCATATAGCTCATAGTAAACACCCCAGGTCCATTACAGTAAGTGGTGCTAACTGGTGATATTTATTCTCTTCTACAAGAAAGGAAACCCCTTTCTAGTTCTGTAACCTCTATTTCTTTCCTTAATCCTTTCTGACCAACTGCTCTGGACATGATATTTCTACTTTAAAATGTGTTGGTACTTGCCTTTCATATAATTCCTTTAATAATTGTTTAGCCACCACTCTACAAGAAAGGATGTTATTAGTATAACTATAAATACAAAGTCCCAGTGGTTAAGCTAAGTGTGAAAAGTATTTGTACAGGGCTCCTCTTGCTTGTATCTTTAGCTAAGCTTTTAGCTAAACATACACAATCTGGATGTGTATCCTTCCCATGATGCAACAGAAACAAGGAACTAGGAACCAATAATACAGAACTTGAGGTTTTGTGAAGGGAAACCAGGTGCCTTCTAAAACAGTTCACCACTCAAACTTTCAACTTTCTTAGTGGGAGATGTTATCCTCCTTATATGAGCTGACACAGATTCTAGCTTTCCAGGTCCACGGAGCATTTGCGGAATGTCCATTATATAGAGCAGAAGTAACTAACTGCTCTAGGTTATGCAAGTACTAACTTCCTTTAGTCATCCCAGACAGATGAATCCTCTAGTCTCTTTGCCATTTTTTTCTGTTCTAATGAGGAAAGGTTCTAATCACTGAGGAGAGTGACTTGGTATACAAAATAAATGGGCTAAGACAATAGTGTCATAGTTGTCATGTGATTAAGCATCTTCTAAAATTCTGTAACCGTTGTTATTGATTGCTTGTTTGGATGCATCTCAAAGTTCTTATATCATTCAAAATAAAGAATGAACTTTCTGTAATTACTTTCACCTATTGCAACTACACCAGTTGAACTGTGGTTCATGGTCTGAGCCACATGGGTCTCTGGGTGTTTTAGGATTGTAATTAAAAGGATGAGAAAATTAAAAAGCTGCAGCTCAATTAAAATCTGAACATCTTGGGGAAGGTTGCTTAATAAGGAGGGATTTTGGCAATGGTAAATTGTAGTCTGTAATGAGCCAATTGTAGCCTCAGAATTTATCTTTCCTTCCTCATTCTCTACAAGCCCCAAATCTCCCATATAGTCCAATCTTGGATCTGTTCACTATGTCTGTGAATCTAAGTTTATCCATTGCTTACACAAGAAAAAGAACATTCTTTACTTTGGCTCTCATTTTCTCCCATATGAATACCTACATCAAGAGATCATGAGCAAGAAATATATCACCATTTGCTTGTAGTAACCAAGAAATAGATTCTGAGTGTTCACAAATACAGAGTTAAGTTAATTTCTTTTTATCAAGACACTATAACAGGAGCATATATAACCAGAGTTCTTCTGTGAACCGATATTTTAAAAGTATCTTATATACTCTCAAGGTGTTAGGAGACAGTTCAATTAGCAAATTTCTTGCTGTACAAGTATGAGAACTTGAGTTTGATTCCCCAGAACACATACAATAATGTGAGCATACTGTTCTGTATGTGCAATCCCAGTACAGAGGAAGCAGAGATGGGTAGATCTCTAGGCCAGCCAGCCTAACTGGGAAACCCCACGTCACAGTGAAAAACCCTATTTCAAAAAACACCAAGGCTCTTAAGAAATAATGCTTGGTAGCAACCTATGGTCTCCACTGGATATGCACCCACATCCATGCATATATCCCATAAATATGAATAAGCATATGCCTTCAGTCATATACATACATACATATATGTGTACTGTATATAGTATATATTTAAGTATATATATTCAAGTATCATATTCAAGTAAATTTGCTTATTTTAAAATACACTTAGATGAATGTGTGGTTCATATGTACGTATGTATAATAAAATCCCCAAAATTCCTAAAATGAGCATTTTACTCTAATATATAGGGGACAACAAGAACAACAAACAGGCCCCAGTTATTTTTAAACAGGCAGATCGATGTATTGCAAGCCTATTTCCCAATACCTGCTGAGAACTTACTATTGAAGAAAAGTTCATGTTTGCTGAAATTAAACCCATAAAGCTCTTTTATCATCCGATTAACAAACTTCTTTCTGGAGGTAGGAGAAAGAGGAGAGGTGAGGTAGGGAGGAGAAGCCTGAGGTTCGCTCAAATGTCCTGTTAAGTGGAATCTGTCTGAGCATGCTGGGCTTAAGCTGCCAAACATCCTTTCTCAAAGAAATACTGGGGTGCTACCACGAGGCGGATGAAATCAACCTGCCTGATTCTTTTTGTCTCCTTCCCTCTTCCACCTCCAGCACATTGTGCAAGAGAAAGTTTAAACCATCTTCCTTTCAGGTGGAAGGGGCAGGTAAGTGCCAGGTGGCCATGTCCCCGCTCCTCATCCTCAGAGTGCAGCTGCTGGGACAGAGGGCCAGGCTGTGGCCTGAGGCACACGTTGTCCCTGCTCTGAGGGCTGGCTGGACACAGTGTGCTCACTTTGTGTCCAAAAGCCTGGGTATTTGGACTGGGAATCCAGTTTCTTGTGCTGTGGGGGTTGAATGATTATTAGGAATGCATGGAAAAAATTGTTTTGCAAGAAGAATCCTACCTGGCAAGGCCAGGTCAGAAAGCCCATGGAAACTGTAATGAAAACTCATACATGGGGAAGAGTTTTGAAACACTACGAGTTGCATTTGTTCAATTCAGTTTAGTCACAGACTGAAAATCTTAAGTTGATTTTAGCTTATGTGCTGTGTCACAGACAGGCAAGTTTGAGGGGCTATGTCCTCTAGACAGAGTTCTTGCTTGGGTGACAGGCAGACAAATCCTATGTGTATTACTTTATCTTATTATTTTATCTGATATTACTTTATCTTAGGCAAGCAAGGGCTGGATTTAGATTTGGAGAGAACCAATCATCCTTTAGCATTCTAAGGTTAATACTACTCAAACACAGGTATCTAGGCTTGCTGAATCCTTGACCGAGTCAATATTTATGCTTAGGATAACAGTAGACATGGGGCACACTAAATATCAGAATAAAGAGATTTTATAATGGTTCAGTGGCTAACTGAAATTTGTACTTTGGTAGAAACTGCTTTCTTACTCTGAATTGCATTTTTTTTTCTAAAGCTCCACCTAGGTATGGAATTTTAAGATTGCCGTGAACTAGTTTTTCTATGAAAGTCAGTCAAGGGTAGCCATGCTATAGTTGGCAGCTGCTTAGATGAAATCATACGTAGAATGAAAGAATGAAGCATACATACAGCGTCTAAGGTAGCCGTGGAGTTCTGCCTTTCTCCGTTGTGACTGATTTTCTTTGAGATGCTCTCCTCTGTCATGTCACTGTACCCATGTTGCTATTGAGGTTTTTTTTTTCTTGTGTTGAGCTCCCCAGTGATACACATTGGCAGGCAAGCGAGGATGAGAAATATAATACCAGAAATGTGCTTCCACACATGAATGTGAAGCTTAAGAGGAGCTTGACAGAGCTGCTTGACCACCGATCTGCCCTTTTTCTCAGCCTGAGTGTTGTTTATAGTTTTCTTTTTGGTCTAGTTCAGTTGCCTTTTATCCACCAATGACCAAGCTGGAGAGCAAAGTAGAGTCCTCATTTCTGAGAGTCTACCAGAAGTGTAGAACTGATCAAATTAGGTAAGATAATATGAGTGCCTTTCCCCAGGAAGAAACTACAACAAAAAATGGTCAGAAAATAAAGAGATATCTAGCCTAGTCAATGTGTAATGGGGGAGCTATCATTTAAGTGTATCTCTGAAAATGGAGTTGTGTTTGAATGAACCATGGAGAACTAGGATAGCAGCACTAAGTTATCAGTGTTTGAAAAAAAAAAAAAAAGAAAGCCATGTGTGTATGTGGGGGCAAGTTTGGATAATAATATCATAGTTCACACAGTGGGAAAACAACATACTCAGAATGGTTGATGATGTCAGATTGCAGAGCACCTTGGGCACCAGTGTTTAAACAGAGAGAGATGGGGAAAGGCAGAAGGAGCCAGAGTGTGTCTGAACTTCAGAAATGTCAAGTGACTAAAAAGGAACACAAGCCTATGAAACAGTTCATAGAGCACATAATAAAGGATGCCAGGTATTGTGGAACACAATTTTAATCCCAGCGTTTAGGAGGTAAAGGCAGGAGCATTCAGAACTGGAGGCCTACCCTACATATACAGCAAGTTCAAGGTCAACCTAAGCTCCATGGGAGCCTATGTCTTCCCAACTCAATGAAAAATGTTAACGTCTTTGTCCAAGTAAATGATAGAATTTACTTGGAGATACAAATTTCATTCGGTTGTATCTATCACAGGAGCAGGGTGTCTCTTGGACTTCATTATTGATCAGCTGTAAAAGTCACGAAGGGAAAACGGGATGGTGGAGTCAGATTACAAAGGCATGTGTTGCCAGGCTTAGAAAGCCAGGGAGGTTACTGTGATCTGAGGTGTGGGTCTCCTGGACCTTCATGGACACAGCTGAAAGTTGATTAGACTAGCAAGACACGAGCTGCAACGCCAACTCCGTGTTTTCTTCCTGAGCTGGTTCTCTATAGCTATTGAGAGGTGATTGGAGTCATGGTTGAACGGGAGCAGTGGATACTGGAGGGCAAAGAAGCAGGAAGCTTTCCTTGAACTCTGCTTGTAGTGAAAACCCTGAGCAGAAGCCCAAACTTGTGGCTTCCTTGGATCTCTTCAGATCAGAGAGCTGCCCATTCCAAAGCCACAGAGCTTCTTTTGCGTCTCAGTTACACCGCAGGCATCTGACTCATAAGATAGTCAGCCATAGAGGTCAGTCCTGCCTTAAAGCAAGTCTGGGGTGGAGCACTGCTCGGCTTCAGTTTGCCTTCTGTTTAAATAGGTCTTGGTCATGGCACTGTGACATTGAAAGGGGTGGCTTATCTTTGTGTTGTATAGAATCAATCCTTTATAAACTATAAATCTGTAGATCATTATTGTTCTTATTGTAGAGAGTGCAAAGAATAAGTGTAAATAAGGGGATCGATCTCTCAAAAAGAAGAATAGTTCTCAGAACAAGCCGAAACTTTCCGAGTTTACAGACAGTGTCCAGGTCAAACCTCGGACTTCCTGTTAAGCCTTTGTTCCTTTTACCATCTAAATTAATTTCTCCCTTAAGCTTAGTATTTTAAACCAACTCAAAAAATGACATAATATCTGGTAGAGAAAGGTCTTATTTCTTTCCTTTAAGTTTTAAATCCAGGCTTAAAGGCCCTTTGGAAAACTTGGCAGCCGCTTTGGAAATGAGAGTGAGCTTAAGGCACATCATCTAGGCTGAATTCAGTACAAGGGAACTGAGCTGCTGCCTTTGCTGAAGCTTCCAGTCAGTGTTCTAAGAGATCAAGTGGTAAATCAGGTGGTCCCTGTCTACAGGCACTGCCCTGTTCCAGATAGGAAAAAAGACAGGCGAACAACTAGGGCAAAACCAAATGAGATTAAGAAGACATTTTCAGGTTCATTCACTTTCTGGATAGATAAAATACTGAGGCTCCAGAATTTGGCATGTCTCATGATGTGTTAGGAGAGAAGAGGAATACCTCTAAATGGGTCATTTCTCCATAGTGCCAATGAGCTTAGAAACTTTACAAAGAAAATGGGACTAGTCTTTCCTTACCTCTTATTAGGCACCCTCAAACACCAGTAGCCTTACCAGTAGACTCCAGGAGAGGCAAATGGAAATGCCTGACCCAGCACACTCAGGACAAGAAACTGCAGGGATCTTGGGGAGGGGGTCATTGCCAAGTGGTGAGATGAACCTGATAGGATTCCTAAATAACAGCATGCCCTCAGCCACAGGCCTGACTTCATGCTATTCCAGTCGTGTGACCTGTCTCCTCCAGGGATCTAAGATAACACTTATCACAGCCGGCTTTGGGATCCGGTTGCTTGAATGTGTTCCTGCTTTCAGCACTGAATATGAGAGCAATGACCATGACTTACTCAACTGTGTGCCCCAGAACACTTGGCATCAGCCCTGGTCCTCGGCAGATGCCCAGAAAATGTGCAGAGCTGGTTGGAATTTTGGCAGGGTTTCTTGCTTCTCGTGGGTAAAACCCCATGGGTCTTCTTGCCTGATTTGCAAAGGATAAAACATTTCATTTATTAGAAAAACTGGATCTGATTTTGGAGACCCTGACTCTAAAAGAAAATAGAACTGAATTTTCCCTTCCGTAGAACCCTGCCCACAGATCCCTGACTCGTCTATTACTATTACACGCTCATTTTTCTATGGGTGATTAGAGATGTTAACATACAATGATTTCACAGTTCTAGACTTTTTCTTCTATTATTTTTCATTGTAAGTACAAAATTAAAACCCCTTTTACCCAATTTCCCTTTCTTTACTCTGATCCTTGATATAATGTCATTATATCATGTTCTAAATTTAAACAGATTTATTAAAAAGATATCACAGTGGAAAAGAGAAAGCCTGACACTGTTGTTATTATCCATTAACCAGTTGCCACCTTCCAAGTACTGGATAAAAAAAATCTTTTACAAGTAGCAGGACATTTTTTTCTCCCTCTTTTACAATCCTTTGGAATTTTTTTAAGACTTAAAAATTTCAACTACTTTGTTCTCTGACAGTTTCACACAAGTCCATTATGTGTATCAGTTACTGCTACCTTTTATTCTTTCCCATCTCTTTTCTTCCTCTATCTACTTCTGATTTTCTCTACAAATCTATTTTTTCACATCCATGTCTACAATCATCTTGTTTTGTGACCCATTGAATTTAACATGACTTTCTGCATGCAGATGTCCTTTGGAGCTTGGTGGGCTGGCTCAAGTGGGTACATCTTATCTGGCCTTTTGGTTTCTAAATTCACAGGTTCACAGAGGTGTAAGACCGTTGGTGGTTTCTTTCCCCCAGCAATCTGCTGAGCGCCTTATGGCACTTTGAAAAGTAGACAGCAAGGAGAAAGCATCCAACTCAGCCTCAGCAAGTTTTCTTCTACATATTGCAACTGAGATGTCTGATGTCTTCAGGAACAAGTTATTGTCCTCAAGTTCTGGTGGGCCACCAAGAGGCCAATAGTATAATGGAATTATCATTTTATACCCATATAATCATAAGAGCTTGTATTTACATTTTTGATTGGCAGAGAAAAATATCAATTTAAGGATGTTAGGAAATTCTTAGAATATCTCAGAAAGAGCCTATGTAGAGGCAGAATACCAATTTAGATTAATACTATTTATTTACTCTCCCTAGGAAATCTGACTGATAGCACTTTATAATATTTATAGACATTTAGAATGTAAAACAGAAAATAGTTGAAACTTTCAAAGCTAAACAAACCTAAAAGATTGTCATACTATGAAATAGCTGAGATAGAACCCTGGTATAAAAGACAACATGGATGTGTCTTGATCTCATTGATTAAAGTTTTAGTCTTATTTGTGCACATCGCTAAGCCACATTTCACCCCTAGACTTAATTAACAGTCAAGTTATTAAGTTGTGCATCTCATCAGTTCAGGCTTAGCCACTTGAATACAAAAGACAATTTACATAGTATTCCTTGGTTAGTCTTTGATTATTAAATCAACAAGACTTTGAAAGTGGTGGTCTCCACAAAGATGTCATGAAAACCTGTGTGTTCTCGTGTATGGCATGAAAAGATTGAAAAAATCTGTTACAATTCAACCTGTAAATATTATCAGATAAGAATAATCACATGAAAACATTTTGAGCATTAATTTCTCCTGTATTTATATATTATATGACATAGTAATATTTTAGAAATATGTGAATATACTTATCTCTTTTGCACTTGCCTTGCACCCCACTCAGCCTGGAGCATCAGAGATGGAAACCACAATTGTGACTGTTCTCATAGGAATGTAGAAAGAAGAAAGTTAATTTTGATTCTGATGAGCAAAATTGGCACTTTATGGTCACAGGAAGATAACCAAATTAAAATAGGGCTGGTTAACAAAGAGACAAATGTCCTCAATTCTCCCATCTCCTGCTTTAACAAAGTCTGACCGATTTGACTGTAGCATTTTGTTAAAAGAGGACATTGAGCTCCCAGGAAGAGAAGGAAGGCAGAGCCTGCTTTGTCCAGCTCATTAACTGTGAGATGGAGAACAGGTGAGATCAGATATCAAACTTTACTTCCTCATCCTGGAGACTCTCTGTACTGTTCCATGAGGGGAGACAGAGAGATTACTTTACAACTATTTAGCTAAACATGGGGAAACCCAAAGACAAGCAAGACAGCAGTCTGCTCTCAAACTCATAGTATTTAGGAGCCCAAAGACCTGGAAAACTCGTGCCCAATGCTGCCTCCAAGACGGTACCCAAGCACTGAGGACATGACAGCCAAGCGGAAAAATGCGCCACAAGTGATACCCAGAGCTATCACCTTCTTGCTTATGATGCAACAATTGGCCAATACTAAAGCCATAAATACTGCAGTGTGATGGAAGTGCTAATTACTTCATTTGCACTTCTTGTCTCCATTAATGCTTTTCAAAGAGTTTATTTTTTTTAAATCAGTATGCATAGCATTAAGTTTTATTATGGCACCCTAAGAAATGATTTCTGTTGACTCTCCTTTCCCTACTTCTCTGCCCATTTTGGTGATTGGGGCTTCTTGTATAGTCCCCTTTCTGCTTCCCTGGCTTATATATTCTCTTGCTCCCATTTCTGGGCTCATGAGTCCTATTGCTCACAGTCCCGTTTCTCATTTTCTCCTCTGTTTCCTTTTTTAGCCTAGAGTTGGTTCTTTGAATAGATTAAAAACATTGTCGAACCATTAGCCATTGACTGCTTAAATATTTCAGTTTCTTGTTGTTGTTGGTTTTCTAGACCAGGTTGATTAGGAGCTTCCAATCATGCCTCTCCTTCAAAGTACCTAATTGGTTGCTACTGCTCCCATGTAAACACAGAATTAAGGCATTATTATACAAGAAGAATTAACTGTCCTTCAATGAAAGGCATTTTTTTCAGTGTCCATTTTATTTACCTTTCATCTATTAGTAATTGGACAGGTAAATCTATATATTCAGTGGATGAACAAGTAGTAATTAAAAATAAAACTTACAAACAAGAGGTCTGGAATTATATTCCTATGAATACAAAAGTGGAGCAAACAAAATAAAGATGAAAGAATAAACTGTAAAATACCTCACCTGAAATTGGTGAATGGTGTTTTAGATTATGTAAAATTGCTGAAACTTTTAATGAACTTCCTATTTGCATTAGGTCAATTTATATTCTATTTAATACTAAAGACAGTATGAAAAAATCCTTTTATTTAATATTAGGTTTGGTGAAGCTTTCAGATAAACAACGGACAGTTTGTGTCCTTAGGTTTGACTTATAAAAGTATTTATTGAAGACTCATTTACCCAAAATGAAAAGATAATGCTTGTGCGGAGTTCTGGGCTAAAATATCTAGCTCACATAAAATATACTAGAACCCAGTAGACCGTTTACTTGGTATAGATTTGATTGAGGTTATCAACTGTTTCAATGACTAAATTTCATTTATAATATAATGTCTACTAGGGGAATAAGTGTAAACTGTTAAGACTTTCAAATTGATTAGAGAATGCAACTATAAAGAAATATTTTTTTACTTTGAAATACATAAATTAATTTAATCTTTAGAATGAAATTTTAAATTTGGAAAGTCAATTTTGAATGTTTTACTTCCAGTACCTCAATCCACTCTAGAAAGCAGTCTGGCGGTTCCTCAGAAAACTGGGCATGACACTCCCGGAGGATCTGGCTATACCACTCCTGGGCATATACCCAGAGGCTTTACCTGCATGCAATAAGGACACATGCTCCACTATGTTCATAGCAGCCTTATTTATAATAGCCAGAAACTGGAAAGAACCCAGATGTCCCTCAACGGAGGAATGGATTCAGAAGATGTGGTATATTTACACAATAGAATAATACTCTGCAATTAAAAACAATGAATTCACAAAATTCCTAGGCAAATGGTCTGAACTGGAAAATATCGTCCTTAGTGAGGTAACCCAATCACAAAAGAACACACATGGTATGCAATCACTGATAAGGGGATATTAACCCAGAATCTCAGAATACCCTAGACACAATTCGCATATCAATAGATTTCCAAGAAGATGGAAGGAGAGACTCCTGGTCCTGGAAAGACTGGATGTAGGGGAATGCCAGGACAAAGAAGCGAGAGGGGGTTGAATGGGGAACAGATGGAGGGAAGGGGGCTTATGGGACTTTCAGGGAGGGAGGAAAAGGGAAAGGGGAAATCATTTGGAATGTAAATAAAAAAAACTTAGAAAATAAAAAAAAGAAATCATAAAAAAATAAAAAAATGAAAAAAATATCTTTCATTAGTACATAAAAATTCAAAGTTATCGTTATCACTAACTTTTCAGAATTGTCCTGATTAAACTTATATGACCACTCTAGAAATAGCACAGTAATTTTTCCTTGCGATGTTGTATATGAAATGAATGTTAGGCGTAAAAGAAAAACATTTTTGAGCGGTAGAAAAGACCACAAGATCTTTACCAAAGTTCCAAAGTGATTATGCTACTTGGTAAAAATTAAAAATTTGTTTTTTTCTTTTCTATTTTACACTATAAATATTGAGATGGCATACTTTTATAAGGAGTAATTATGTTGAGAAAAATCCAGCAACAGAAGTGCCTGGAACTTGCTCTCCAGGCTGCAGAAGCCAGTTTGGCTTTACCAGGGCTTAGTATCTGCCTTGGGTACACATGCCCCACCCATACCTGTTGAAGCATCAGCTGGACAGGATGGTCCTCTTCCTTAACCTCCTCACCCAGCCAAGGTAGCACTGACAACTGAGGTCAGGCTCAGTGGTTGAAATGAGTGAAGCATTTTATATTTATATCCATGGACACACACACTCCGGTGTATGTTCCAGTGACATCAAGGGACTTTCCACAGCCGTGAGTATCCTGTGTCTACTGTGAGGTAACTCTGCCTGGCCTGGAGAGTTCTCTGAACAAACCACCAGGGGAAGTGCTAGGTCCCCGGATGTATAGCTCCATGCTCAAGAACACTAACACTGTTCTTTATTCTGCACTATTTGGTTAATACAAGAGTAACATATGCAGGGATTTTTGGCAGAGAGTTTTGTTTTGTTTTGTTATCTGTGTAACTGCTGGCTCCTAGTATGAAGAAAAAAACAAAAAAAAAAATTTCACAAGTTCAAGCTTAACATTTATGAATGTCTATCCCAATTAATTTAACTGGAGGAAATATATACATATACATATATATATATATATATATGTGTGTGTGTGTGTATGTGTGTGCATACATATATATATCAATATATATGTACATATATATATATATATATATATATATTAGTCAATAAAGCATGCAAACAAAAGTCTGATACATAACTGCTGTTCCACACACACTGACTTTCTTTGGTGCTATACACGGAAACAAGGCACTGTTCCATGTGGAAAAGCAAGCAGAGCCAATGGATGAAGACAGATGCTATAAATTACTAAAACTTAACAATTTAGAATGCATGTTATAAATACATAGCATTGTATCACCTTGAGTTTCAGGTAACAGAATCATAAGAAAACTATTAACTCTGTTACCTTCCATTTGAAGGCTAATGAATGAAATTTAACTGTTAAGTGGGTATGATGGTATTTAATCAAAATCTTGCTGCACAATTTTGATATATATATATATATATATATATATATATATATATATCGTGTGTGTGTGTGTGTGTGTGTGTGTGTGTGTGTGTGTGTGTGTGTGTAGACAGATAGCCTTTGTGTTCCCAGGAACTAAAGAAAGTTGGGCCAATTCAGGGCCTGAGGGAACTATGTGTGTCCTCTACTGCTTTTGGAGGACAATGTCTACATCACACACTGGTGCTTGCCTTATTTTATGTCATCTAGCACAAAGAAAGCATTCATACAAATTATAGAAACACCTTGGTTGCTATGGAATAGAACGATTGTCTACCCAGTAGACATTGAAAAATACTTTGTCAGCAGAATGCATGTCCTTTGGTCTGAAGTGTGGCAAAACACTTTGGAAAGGTGGAACCCTTTGACAGTCTCAGAAAATGGCAAGATTTACACTACACAGACAGGTACACACAAGCAAGAATGTGTTGCTTGCCATGCCCCTCACAGAAACTTGTGGCTTAGAATGGTTGATAATCCTGATATTCCGGCCAATGGAAGTAATCCCTTACTTTCTACATTTTGAAAAAAAAATTCAAAGAAAGCTGTAGGATCATATTCAAATGCAAAATTTATTTGACATTTAAATGAATAGCAGAACTTGTTATGTGGCCTTGAGCATACTGCTTAACTTCTCTGCATCTTTGTTTCCCTATAATGTTATAGCATTTTAATAATGTAGATACTACCTAATAAATAGGAATATTGTTATTCATAACAGTGCAAAATAATGGATTACCACACCAATTTTGAATTGTAAGCATATGTAGTATGTAATGATTACTAATAAGCATTATTTCAAAAGCTTGCATTTACAAACCAATATCACAATAAGTAATAAAGTGAAAATATATAGTAGTATTCTACCCTAAGAAAACACAAATGTTCCCTTAAAAGATTTAAGGTAAATGGTAATGTGTAAAAGATTCCTTATGCATTTAATCATGCATACATTCTCTCCTTTCTTAATTAACTCACTTGAATATCTATTTGAATAACTATAGAACACAATGTTTCCTAAGGTCAAACTTCCTATATGTGAAGCAAAACAACAAAAATTGATCTTTAGAGCACAAGGAGACATGTTACACAAATAGATTCAGTTTTCTGTTCAATAATCCTCCTAAAATGTTCACTTGTTATAGAACTCTCACATATAGGAAATGATTTACTATTCACCAATTACTTACTATGCATGGTTAGCAAAGGTTGACATATAGGTGTACATTTTTTCAAACATATTTTTAGAATAAATAAAGTATGCAATCACATCTGCAGTTCTCTTAGTCAGTGTTGGTTGCTAAAACAAATTACCATCATCTGTGTATCTAGTAAAAGAACAAACCCTTGATCCTCACTCTCTCAAAGGCTCTACAGAAATGTGGTTTCACAGTGCTGCATCACCAAGTTCTGGTGATGGCTCTTTCCCATTGTAGACTACCGACTTCTCCTTGTAACCCCACTGGTGCAAAAGTGCTAACCAGTCTTCTGGTTTCCTCCCAGAAAGATGCTAATCTTATCCCTGAAGGTTCCAGCCTGAACCTCCCAAAGGCCTCACCTTCTAATACCACGGCACAAGTCTAATAGGTGAATTTAGGGGAGATTTAGGGGAGAACCACCAGGTTATGGAGGTGATCTTTCTTTTTTTTTAATTAGATATTTGCTTTATTTACATTTCAAATGGTATCCTCTTTCCGAATATATGTGTACATATGGTAGTATTCTAACCCAAAGAAAACATAATTATTACCTTAAAAGATTATATCTACATTATCTATATCTATCTATCTATCTATCTATCTATCTATCTATCTATCTATCTATCTATCTATCTATCTATCTATCTATCATGACACATACAGGATATCACATAGATAAATCTATTTGAATAATTATAGAACTACAATATTTACACACACACACACACACACACACACACACACACACACACACACAACTTATCTAGTGTTTATGCTTCTTGGGGTATAAAATAAACTTTGTGATCTACAGTCCTCCGAGCACACTGGCCTAAAGCAGGTAGGAATGTAGGTTCCTGTGGGAGGGAGGCTCTGGGTAGGCAGTCAGCTTCTGCCTTAGCCTTTTCAAAGGTAACACCTTTCTGAACTCAGAGTCAGGGCTCTTGTAATTCTTGGTAATTTTCCAGGTGTCTTCAACAACCTTACTTTTCTTGCATCAAAAGCACAAAAAGGAAAATTTCTTCCTATTTTTAAGTAAAAACAATACTACTATAGATTAAAGGCAGAGATATGAGACTCCACCTGTCTCAAATAAAATCAGACATTAAAAAGATGTACCTAAAATTAGGACAGTATTGCCCATTTACTTGATTTTGTATTAAGATTTTTAGCAAAATAACCATCTTAATATAAATATAGATTTTTAAAGTACAAAATATAGAGTTTCAGAATACTCCCATATTAAAGTAAAACATACCACAATGAAGATAAATCTCTGGGAAAATCTAGTATTACAATGAAAAGTGTATGTCCATAAAAACTGTACAATGCACACATGCCCTCAGACTGATTTTCTGTGAATGGTGGTATATCTAGGCACATTTCTCCAAATACCACATTATCATTCAAAGTGATGTCTTCAAGGTTCTACATATTAACACACATACACCTATTTGATACTCCAATTCTACAAGTCTAATCCATGATTTGTTGATATATCTATTTAATTGATAGATTTACAGGCTTACAGTTAGTCATTCTTGAAAGAAAAATTGTAACACACATTCTACTTCATATCTACTTAAATAGCATGGGATATTTCTCTAAAGAACTGAAATTAATTTTAAGACAGGCATGACCCCAACATTAATAAGTATTGTTAAATTGTCATCCAAGGTACGATGCAGATTTGCCAACTCATGTGGAATGAGAATCTCTTCATCCTTCCTGCCTTCTCTTACATGTCTACAACTTAGTGTTGCTGATGTGATAGTAGAGAACTTCAATGTGCTTATTGTTTAATTTGTAGCTCTTTATTTTCAGAAATAAGAATAGCTGGAAATAAGTATGATGCCAACTTAAAAAAAATACTTGAGAATGAAGGTTACACAATTGGAATAACTTTTTCTCACAGTGAAGTCTAGGATGCTTTAGCAGATCATTAATCAATAAAATCTGACTCAGCCATCTTTCTGTTGTATTATCCTAATGTGTCTTTTGATCTTTCTCATGTTTATCATCAAATGATTGCCACTTACATTGTTTACAAGTGCACTACAAAGAGCTTTTCCTTCTGAGCCCGCTCTTTATCTTAGAGAAAAGGGAGACTCAAGATGTCACTAACTTTTCTTTCTTTCTTTCTTTTTTTTTTTTTTTTACAATATTTAGCTTTTTAGAGATCTGTTTTCTTATGGGTAACTTGTGGGAGTAGCTTGTAGCTTTCATATAAAACATTTTTATTTATTTTCATTATTTTACAACTTTACACCTGAAATATGTTTATCATTTTATCAATCACTGGACAAATTGTCAACATCATGGGCTGTTTGTCAGTCAGGGGACCTAGACACTGCAGATTCCTTCCCATGAGGCCACACTCAAGTCAGTACTGCAGGTGACACTGGAAAGGCCTGGATGCCCCTTGACTTTCCCTAAAGCAATCAGTACTTGCCCTCTGCCCCAGTTGCACCCATTACAGACTTAACTGCAGAGGTAGAGCTGACCCAGCCCAAGCTCATACAAGCCAGGCCAAGTTGGAGTCTGTGTTCCCAACTTCTGACCATCAGTTTCTGCCCCCATTCCTTCCCCCAGCCTTTGCACCACAGCATGAAGGTATGGTTTGGCCAACAGCAAAGCCGAGATGAGATGTCTTCCTTTTGCCCTTGTACTAGTTTGCAAACCTGTGGTTTTGCATAATGTACCCTGGTCACAAGGGGATTTCTTAATAACAAATGCCCCTGTCTGGGTCATTTTTTAAAGCTTTTATTTGGTTTTACTATCTTCTGTGTATTTTACTTTAAAACTGCTTCTTTCCCTGTATTACTGGATTGTTCTGGTTACCAATGGCTTTGGGTTCACAGGAAAAAAGAACTTAAGAACTGAAAACAAAACAAAACAAAACAAAGAGTTGCATCTTACCACTTAAATTCAGCTTGATACTCACTGTTTATTAATTTCAATGTTTATTCTACGCTTAGTGTAATTATTGAGGATTTGATAAATTCTACCCTCTCTTTTAGGCTCTTGTTCTCTTAATCCTTTCATACTTTATTTTTTCTTTTTATGGTTTATTTATTTAATTTTTATTAACCATACTTTCTACTAAGTACATGAAGCAACTGAAATAAAGCCTACATTGCATTACTATCTTTGAATTTTAAAAAAGTATGCTGGAGAAAAGGAAATTTTATCAGAGGAAAGTCCAAATTTTGAGAAGAAATGAAACACCAGAAAAGTATACATTGAGAGGAGATAATAAGACTATATTTTGTTATATACTCATTTATATTTACCTGTGTTTGGTTGACTCCTGGCTACCAGCAATGAACTCAGACTTTACAACTTACACTGAGACTGACCTCTAAAGGGCAAACAGTAGCTACCTCCATTGTGGTAACATCCTCTATCACTTCCATTCTGCCAAGCAGAAAACTAGGGAAGAGTGTCTTTCATCCAACAAACTGAAGCTATGAATCTATAGTTCATGCCATCTGTAAGGCCGTTTTTAATACCTATCATTCCATGTCCTAACCAAAAGCTGAAGTTTATTCTTCACTTATTGTAATCAAATTATCAATAAAATCTGACTCAGCCATCTTTCTGTTGTATTATCCTAATGTGTCTTTTGATCTTTCTCATGTTTATCATCAAATGATTGCCACTTACATTGTTTACAAGTGCACTACAAAGAGCTTTTCCTTCTGAGCCTGCTCTTTATCTTAGAGAAAAGGGAGACTCAAGATGTCACTAACTTATTTAAGTTAACTTAAATCCATAACGTATTTAAGACTTTATGGCTTTAGTCATAAAGTTGAGCTCATTCTTTTGTCATGGATTCCTACCTATGGTGGTTGAAGTATACTTGACCCAGGGAGTTGCACTTATAGCAGGTGTAACCTTGTTGGAGTAGATGTGACCTTGTTAGAAAAAGTACAGCTCTGTGGGGGTTGGCTTTGAGACCTTTCCGGCTGCTTGGAAGACAGTCTTCTGGTTCCCTTCAGAACAAGATGTAGAACTCTTAGCTCTGTCTCCAGTGCCGTGCCTGCCTGGACACTGCCTTGATGCTAATGGAATGAACCTCTAAATCAATTAAATGCTCAATTAAATGCTGTCCTTTATAAGAGTTGCCTTGCTCATGGTGTCTCCTCACAGCAATGGTAACCCTAACTAAGACACTACCTAGGCAAACTACTGTGCAGCATTTACTACTGGAGTATTCCAGCTCTTAATCTGTGGCAGATATTACTGGGAACTTGCATATACTCAAGGAGAGCTACCTCATTGTTGTTTTTCCCACAGGGACAGAATTTCCCTGCGGCGGGGGGGGGGGGGGGGCGGGGGCGGCGGAGGTGTCGGTCAACCCAAAACTGAGAAATGAAAAAGAGCAAAGGCAAATTATACCAGCTACTAAGTCTAGTTGCTCCCAAGCTTTCACTATGAATCTTCAACGGTACGAATTCACTATTTCTTGTTTTTCTCAAGCCATTATTCTGTTGTGGTTGATGTGAACAGCCATACGGAAAATGTCCTTAGCTGCCCTGTAGTGAGACTGAGTTCCCATTATGATGAAATGCCATGCAACCCAGCAAGAAAAGGCAAATTTAGGACAGCAGATTGATCTGAGTTAAGGACAATAATAACCCAGGACTTGTTAGCCAGGACTATGCACTAAGTTTGTTGGTACTAAAATAAGATATTTTATTCTCTGAAGTCACAAGCTTCCAGTTTTCTATTCAGGGAGCTGAAACTTACGTATTATCTTGTTTGTCTTTACTACACATGATCTTTTATTCCAAGCAAATAAAATGCCTCTACTGTCTGTCTTGGCTGCCACACTCTTTTGAAGGACCATGTTGCATTGGTTTCCATTTAGAATCACCACAGACAAGAGATACTGCTCTGGGTTTGACAAGTGCTCTCATTGTCAATATTTAGAAAGTGGTATTTGCTTATCGATGATGCTAGGGATGCAGTGCACATCAATTTGGGCTGCAGACTTTATGCCTAAGGATACATGCCAACTAATGCCTGGACACTTGTAAACTGTACTGACTGGTTCCTGATGAGCCACCTCATGTAATACTGGGTTATTATTATTCCACGAATTTCTTCTAGAGGAGCCACACAAAGGCTACCTGCTGGAACCATTTCAGGGCAAACACATGACCAGTGCACTTCTTATGAGGTGGACATTTTCAACCCATTGCCACAGATGTTGTACTTTGCTTGTGATCTCATTTCTTCTATAGCTAGTAGTTAATATTTCTGCTGTTTACAGTTCATCTAACAAATATCCAATCTAAAAAGGCCTTTTAAAAATTTTTCTTGTATAAAATATATTTCCTGCATTTTGCCCAAGGCTATGCCAAATGCAAGAGACACTAGGTTATTTCCCTAATAACATGTGCAGGGCTGTAGCCTACTAATTTGTATGCCATGGCTGCATGGTATTGACTTTTGACAACTACTATTGAATTCAGATGAATCATGAGGTCAAATACTGCTGTTTGGTGACTTATGCTAGAGACACATGAACAAATATTTGCTCATCTCAGACATGGCATTGACAATAAACCAAAGAATGATTCTAACTTGATGAACTAATGAGTTTTAGGGTTACTTCCAGCAGCATGGATGAGGTCTTATGCACATAAAGCAATCCTGATGACTCAAACATGGCCGCATCATGGAATGCTCTACCATAGCATGGGCCAAAGTCTTACAAAAGCTATTCTACTTGCAGGCAGTTCCTCCGAAGGGTCTCCCCTTTTCCAAAAATTGTTTACTGTTTGCATAGCCTGACAGGGGAGTGTCGCATTAAGAATCTTGCAACTTTCTGGACTTTCCGGGTCTTGTATGCTTCATGGGACTCATAGGCCTCTAAATAGGTTCTTGAGCCTCATGAGTTTTCCTTGAGTCTTTCTCTTCTATATGTCTATAAAAGGCAAATTCCAGAAGCTTCCATACACATCTAACACATTTCCAACTATCTCATTCCTTTTAATCAAAATTCCTTTTCTTCAGAGATTTTCTCCTCTCCCTATCTTTTCTCTGATTAATTCACCAAGCCTCCTCATAATGCAAGTGAAAAGATAATCATTTCCATTTTATACTGACAACTCTTCTGATGCTTGTGAGAGTTAGTAAAGTAGTCTGTGGAGTGTAGGGGGAGGGGCATGTATGTTTCTGTGTGCATGTATGGATGTCAGAGGTATTGGTCCTCAAATCATTGTACAGATCACATTTGGATGGCTATATTGGTTCTCCTTTATTTTGGGTTGCTTGTTACATATACCAGGAGAGTAGGCCCAAAACCTTCCCAAGATTCTCCTGTCTCCTTGTGTTATATCCTCATGGAATCTGAGGGATCTCAAATGCATGTTCTATGCATCCTACTTTTTAATGTTCATTCAAGAGATTTGAACTCAGGTGCTCATGCTGTGTAACAAGTGCTTTTCCCCAATGAGCTGTTTCCCTACTCCAACTTAGATACAGTCTGAAAATTCAAAAATTTCCTCAAGAGTCTGATCTCAAAATGGTATTACCTTAAAACTCTATTTTGCAGAATTTTGGCAGGTTTAAAGAAGTAATTCATATGCTATTTGCCATTGTCCCACAAATAATTATGAACTTGACAAAAATGCATCCATACTAGTGCCACTCTAGACTTGGATTTTAAAGAGTAGGGGAATGCATTATTTTAAGAAACAAGAAATAAACATGGGGGACTCTATAGCATGCCTCAGATTGCAGCCTGAGAATAGCCTCAGAATCACAGTGCACAGAGAGGAAACAGTCAGAACAGACACAGTTGTGGTAGATGGAGGAAGAAGGCCTGGTGGAGCAGGGATTCACGTTAGATTTTGAAACAGATTATGTCAGAGTACATTTATGTAAAAACATGTACTGCAAATGTTCATTAAATTTGCCTTGAGTCAATTCCTCTGTGTTTATATGGGAAAGCCCTATAAGGACTGAAGAAGAATTACAGAAACTCACAAAGAGTAGCATCCAACCAGTTAAATTGCCAACCAACCTGCCAAATGCAAAAGCCTCATGATTATGGCATGGCATTCCCAGTGTCAAATCAGTGACATTTGACTAATTGGAAAATTTGGGCCTGGGCACGTTAAGCTGATAGGCAAGTACCCTAAGTCTATCACGGCACAGAACCAGAATAGTTTCTCTCTCTCTCTCTGTCTCTCTCTCTCTCTCTCTCTCATTCTCTCTCTCTTCCTCCATCCATCCCCAATCTCTTTTGAGACAGAATCTCACTATACATGTAGCCCAGAACTTAATGTGTACACTTGAACTCAAAGAGATCTGCCTATCTGCCTGTCTCTGCCTCCTTGATGCTTCGATTTAAGGCACAGGCCAACATGGAGGATTTCTACCTATACTCAACTATGATGAAACTCCAGACAAGTTACCTGTCACTGTGTGCATCTTTCATCTGAAATGTAATGTCAAAAATACCTGCCATCATATAGTGCTTTGAGAGCAATTTTAAAGCAATATAGCTCTCCACTCCTCAGTTTTCCTGTCCCTCTAATTTTGCATATACAAGATGTGGGTGTCAAGTACTCAAGATGTGTGAAGACCATGCCATGTCTAATTTCCAGGGATTTGCTAAGGAGTGGGTGCCTTTTGTGACCCTTTTGCAAGGCAGGCGGAGTCTCTCTACACTATTGCTGGCATAGCCAGAGGGTACATATGAGTAATCCTCCTGGGAGAAAGCAGATAAAGTAACCAGGGAAACACACATTCATTGGAGCTGTGGAGGGCAGAGAACACAAATGAACAAGGACCACCATCTTGGGTGTGTGATACAAAGCCTTGGGAATGTGCTCAAATGCAGGTCACTGCTGTCCTAAGACTCTTCAGCCTTCTGAGCGCAGGCAGCTGTTATCATGAATGACAAGCAGCATCGAGACCTTTGCTGACACTGTCCTTCCTTCTTGTCTTTCACTCATGGCTGATCCTATTTTCCACATACACATGAGCTCTGGAGTTCACTAAGAACTAGCCTAGTATTGTTGACCAGGTAGGGATTCTACCAGAAAGGTATATTTCTGTGGCAACTTCCAATTAGCAATTGCTTCTTGTTTGAAATTTGTGCTAGGAAAGCTAGTAGCAAATAGGCTCTTTCCTGTTTTTGTTTTGTGTGTGTGTGTGTGTGTGTGTGTGTGTGTGTGTGTGTAACTGAGGAAAGGGAGGTCAATATCAAATAAACAAACAGGGTGAACAGGATGTATTCAAGTTCAAAGAATATTCAGGACACTTTTACTCAACATCTGTGTCCTTCCAAATCCCATTGCTCTGTGACACTGGAACCTTATGAGACAGATCTGTAACTGTATCACTACAGGGACCCTTCCAGCATTTCCTTCATTTAGATTATTGAAGCCAGAACTGTAGTTCAACTGGGATTGCACAGCTCTTGTTAAGTGTCCCTTGTTAAGTGTCCCTTTCATGAACGTGACTCCTTCGCCAGTGTTTCAAGCATCATTCTCAAAGTTCAGGACAGGATGATAGAGAAGGCAATGGAAAAGTCGCCATGGAATGCTGCATGTTAGACAACTGTGTCTCCTGGAGCCTTTCTTCACACCACATCAGCAAAGCCATGTGGCTGCTCAAGTCCCTCCATAGTGCCACACTTTCCCTTAGCCAAGTCTGCTCATCAGACTTTAACCTCAGTCCCCGCACAGAGAATCCAAAAGACACACAACTCAGAATGAAAGGTTTGAGGAGATACATACCTTCCATTCCCTATCTTGTAATTCATTAAGCAAGGACTGTGAGTGGAGGAGGAGAACTCCGCTCATGATTACTTTTCTTTTACTCATCAAAATTAGCTGCTTGAAGATCAAAGAATCAACTATTTTAAGTGTATAGTCAGAACATTTCACAGAATGAATCTTCCCAGAGGAGTTATCAGCATGCTTCATTTATTTTTACTTCCTTACTGAACGACAAGAATATTTTTAATAAGCATGGAATCTTCAATGTGATTTATTTTATTTTATTTTATTTATCAAGCATTCAGATCTTCAGCCGTAAAATATCTTTCCTTAAAACATAGGATCAACCACAGAGAGTCAAAGGTCACTTAATTTATGACCCTGTATATTACAAATATCAGCAGTTGAATGATATGGCTGTTATAGGTATTGCCCCCAGATCCAGTGAGCTGGAAAGTGATGTATTCTGGGTATGGCTTAGGACATGGCAGATTTGATGTACAAATATGACTGTAATCATTGATTTCTTCTCCTTTTCAGAGTTTTCAGCTAAAAGCATGCCCACCTAAGAAGCATCAGCCAAATGGAAAAGGAAGTACCGATATCAACGGGAATCCAACAGCTCAGTTGGAACAGGTCTGCTATGAAACAGGTTTGGAGGCTACATTTTACACCTGATGCTTTAGGGAATGTGGGCAATGAAGTTTTTCCCCCCATAATAATTTTATTGATTGTTTGGGAATTTCACATTGTGATCCCTGAGCACCCTCATTTCCCAGTTATGGTAGGTCTGCTTCTCAGTCCCAGATCCACCCTAAGAAGAAAAACAAGAAGAGGGAAAAGGAGGAGGAGGAGGAGGCCCCATTTGTGCTGCTCTGGTTCATTGGAACATTGTCAAACTTCAGTGGCCAGTTGCTTAAGGAAAACTGAGTCCTTCCCCACCCACACCCCTACTAGAAGCCATCAATTCTGGAGAGCTATACTTGAACATTATTATCATGGTTGTTAAGAGTTCTCTTCAATGGCTTTCTGCCTAGGCTTTTACTTTTGGGGAGTTGGATAGGAGTAGGGCTTGTCACAGGAGCTTTTTATGACTCTCTCTCTCTCTCTCTCTCTCTCTCACACACACACACACACACACACATACACAATTGTGAGTCTGCAAGTTGTCAATACCATGGCAAAAGTAGCTTCCTTCACAGTCAGTGGGAGCATGGCTCATGAACTTACACAAGGTTTCTGGTGACAGTATGGAATACGAGCATGCCCTTGACCTCAACATGGTCTTCTGTGGCAGTACAGACCATGGACATCAACCAGGCCCTCTGCTGCTACATAAAACATGGATACCATCACTGTACTTGGTGGCAGCACAGGCCCAAGACATTCATGTAGCCTTCTGTGGTAACACAGGCATGGACCTCAACACAGACCCAAGGTATAATAGGACCATGGACCCAGACATGACCCTTGATGACAGCATGGACCTGGACATCACTATGGCCCCAGGTGGCAGTGAAGGTCAACCATATTAATATGGCCACCAGAAGCATCACATCCCATAGACATCAACACTGACCCCTATGACTCAAGGTTTTACATAGGGAGGACTCAGCATTTACTTGACTAGCATTTAGCTTAACCAGAGCACAAGGGTCAGCTTTTTAGACAGAGGGCATGAGGGGAAACACAGATGGAAATGTGACTTAGAGTCATTGCCATTATGCCCAAAGAAACCTAGGTTCCAACCAAGGAGATTGATATTCTTACTCCCTGAGAAGGATGTGGTCAGGCCAAACAGATAGAACAGTGTGATTAAAGGAAGGAAGTAGTGTGCCTTGCTACGGACCAAAGAACACAAGAATCCACAGACACGGGTATGGGGTGTGTTCATTTTATTTATAGAGGAAGTAACTGGAGTTCTGGGAGGTCAAATACCTGATCACAATCACAGGCCTAGGAAATGAGTTCAGGGGCAAGAGTGCTGACTTGGCATTCTTCATTGTTAATCTAGACAAGTAAGAGGCTCTGTCTTAAAATAAAAAACAAACAAACAAGCAAAACCCACATAGAAACAAAAGACATGATGGATAGCTCATGAAGTCCAATACCCAAGCTTTGGCCTTCACGTGTGCATACATACACATGCACACATAGCTACACATGCATGTGCACATACACACACACACACATACACACACACTGTACATATATAGTCTATCAGGATAACAAAGCAACTAGACTTTAAAAACTAACAGCTTTGTGAATTATTTTATCTCCTGCTCCTGTTAACATGCCTCCTCTGTACCAATTCTTCAGCATGTGGTGCAGTAGTGAGAAGACAAAGCTGGAAAGGATGCTTTTCAGAAAGCAGTAGACAATACCTTTATTGAATTCTGTAAGAAAGTCATTTATTTTGCTAATTTATATGTACTAATACCAACGGTAACTTGGATTGAAATCCTAGTGTGATATGAGGGTCATAAGAAGAAACAAATAAATTGCTCACTTTAGCAGAGGCAAGCGAGTGTCTGTGAGAAATCTGAGGCATTTTGACACTTGACAAGTAGAAAACTATATCATGCCAGGCCCATAGGGAGAAGGGGCAAGACTCAAGACCTTGCAAGCAGCAAGTTGGATTTAACCTATGTGTAAGACTTGTGTAGGGGGAGGGAGCCTGCCAGCTTTCCTTCCGCGACCTCTGTTCCCGCGGACTGCGCTGGAGAGAGGGGTACCCAGGCTCTCCCCCCAATATAACATCACTTGGGACACGGCCTGTTGGGGCTTCCGTCTGTGCCCGAGGGCGGGTTGGCGCTGTGGTCGTCTGGGTGCCAGATCGGCGGGCCATCGTGACCACAGGGTGAGCGGCGCCACGGAGAGTGCCCTCCGCCATCTTTGCTCCAGTGACCAGGTAGTTGGGACCGCCAGGCTCAGAGACAGACAGGCATAATATCGCTTCGGTCTCAGGCAGCTTGTGTGTAACCTGCTCCCAGGTGCTGGGCTGATCTGCAGTGACCAGCGTGCCAGATCTGCTGTGGGACTTCTGCCTGGCAGAGGGACGCCCCCTCCCCCCCCCAGGAGAGATCACACACCCCTGCACAGGGCAGGAGCCTGTCAGCCTCCCTTTGGCGACCTCTGCTCCAGGAATCCACTAGGCTGAGCCTTTAGATGTGCAAGGCCTCGCCAATATAAGATCACTTGGGGCAAAGCACATTAGGGCTCCAAAGTCACTCAGGAGCAGGCAGGCCCCAGAAATCGGTGCCAGGGGAATCCTGGTAATCCAGGGGGGGCAGAAATAGCTTTGCAGGCTCACAGGAGGTCCAACCAACAGCCAGTGGCAGCAGGACCAACTAACACCAGAGGTATCCAGATGGCAAAAGGCAAACGTAGGAATGTTACTAACAGTAATCAAAGGAATGTGGGACCATCCGAACCCAACTCTCCAACAGCAGCAAGTCCTGGATACCCCACCACACCCGAAAGACAAGATCTGGATTTAAAATCACTTCTCATGATGCTATTAGAGGATCACAAGAAGGACACAAATAAATCTCATAAAGAGTTACAGGAGACCATGAATCAACGGTTAGAAGTCCTTACAAAGGAAACACAAAAATCGCTTAGAGAAATGCGGGAGAACATGGAGCAAAAGATGGAGGCGCACAAGGAGACAACACAAAAATCGCTTAACGAGATGAATCAACGGG
This sequence comes from Tokudaia tokunoshimensis, assembly GCA_036184795.1. NCBI lineage: Eukaryota > Metazoa > Chordata > Mammalia > Rodentia > Muridae > Tokudaia > Tokudaia tokunoshimensis. The sequence goes on from BTHU01000015.1 coordinate 11,855,640, forward strand.
TAGATGCACTCACAAAGGAATCACAAAATTTGCATAAAGAAATGCAGAAGAATATGGGTCAACAGATGGATGCCCATAAGGAGGCAACACAAAAATTGCTTAAAGAAATGAATCAACGGTTAGATGCCCTTACAAAGGAAACACGAGAACTGCTTAAAGAAATGCAGGAGACGATGGATCAACAGATGGAATCCCATGAGGAGGAAACACAAAAATCGCTCAGAGAGATGCAGGAGAACATGGGTCATCAGGAAGAAATCCTGAAAGAGGTAATGCAAAAATACCTTAAAGAAATACAGGAAAATACAAACAAACAAGTGAAGGATCTAAGCAAATCCATCTAGGAACTAAAAAAGGAAGTAGAAACAACTAAGAAATCACAAAGGGAGACAACTTTGGAGATAGAAAACCTTGGGAAGAAATCAGGAGTCATAGATGCAAACATCAACAATAGAATACAAGAGATGGAAGAAAGAATCTCAGGTGCTGAAGATTCCATAGAAAGCATCGACTCAACAGTCAAAGAAAATGCAAAATGCAAAAAACGCGTACCCCAAAACATCCAGGAAATCCAGGACACAATGAGAAGACCAAACCTAAGGATTATAGGTATAGATGAGAGTGAAGATTTGCAACTTAAAGGGCCAGTAAACATCTTCAACAAAATTATGGAGGAAAACTTCCCTAACTTAAAGAGAGAGATGCCGATGAACGTACAAGAAGCCTACAGAACTCCAAACAGACTGGACCAGAACAGAAATACCTCCCGTCACATAATAATCAAAACACCGAATGTTCTAAACAAAGAAAGAATACTAAATGCAGTAAGAGAAAAGGGCCAAGTAACATACAAAGGAAGACCTATCCGAATCACATCAGACTTCTCACCAGAGACTATGAAAGCCAGAAGATCCTGGGCAGATCTCATGCAGACACTAAGACAGCACAAATGCCAGCCTAGACTACTATACCCAGCAAAACTCTCAATCACCATAGATGGAGAGACCAAGATATTCCATGATAAAACCAAATTTTCACAATATCTTTCCACAAATCCAGCCCTGCAACGGATAATAGGTGGAAACCTCCAATACAGGGAGAGAAACAACACCCTGGAAAAAATGAGATAATAACCTTCTTGAATCAAACCCAAAAGTAGATAACCACTCAAACATAAAGATAGCGTCAAGAATGGCAGATGGCAATAATCACTATGCCTTAATCTCTCTTAATATCAATGGTCTCAATTCCCCAATTAAAAGACATAGACTAGCAGACTGGATATGTAAACAGGACCCAGCATTTTGCTGCATGCAGGAAACGCACCTCAGTGTCAAAGACAAACACTACCTCAGAGTAAAAGGCTGGAAAACAATTTTACAAGCAAATGGCCCCAAGAAACGAGGTGGAGTAGCCATCCTAATATCGGATAAAATTGATTTTCAACCTAAAGTCATCAAAAAAGACACAGAAGGACACTACATACTGATCAAGGGAATAATCCACCATCAAGAACTCTCAATTCTGAATATCTATGCTCCAAATGCAAGGGCACCCTCATTCGTAAAAGAAACTTTACTAAAACTCAAAGCACACATCGCACCGCACACAATAATAGTGGGTGACTTCAACACCCCGCTCTCTGAAATGGATCGTTCAGGAAAGCAGAAACTAAACAGGGACACAGTGAATCTAATTGAAGCCTTGGACCAAATGGAACTAACTGATATATATAGAACATTTCATCCTAGAGCTAAAGAATACACCTTCTTCTCAGCTCCTCATGGTACCTTCTCCAAAATTGACCATATAATTGGTCACAAATCAGACCTCAACAGATACAAGAAGATAGAAATAATCCCATGCCTCCTATCAGATCACTATGGAATAAGGGTGGTCTTCAATGGCAACAAAAACAAAAGAAAACCCACATACACATGGAGGCTGAACAATGCTCTACTCAATGATAACTTGGTCAAGGTAGAAATAAAGAAAGAAATCAAAGACTTTTTGAAAGTTAATGAAAATGAAGGCACAACATACCCTAACTTATGGGACACAATGAAAGCAGTGCTAAGAGGAAAATTCATAGCCCTGAGTGCCGCCAAAAAGAAACGGGAGACAGCATACACTAACAGCTTAATGGCACACCTGAAAGCCCTCGAACATAAAGAAGCAAATACACCAAAGAGGAGTAGAAGGCAGGAAATCATCAAACTCAGGGCTGAAATCAATCAAGTAGAAACAAATAAAACCATACAAAGAATCAAGAAAACGAGGAGTTGGTTCTCTGAGAAAATCAACAAGATAGATAAGCCCTTAGCCAGACTAACCAGAGGGCACAGAGATAGTATCCAAATTAATAAAATCAGAAACGAAAAGGGAGAGATAACAACAGAAACTGAGGAAATTCAAAAAATCATCAGATCCTACTACAAAAACCTGTATTCAACACAACTAGAAAATCTTGAGGAAATGGACAATTTCCTTGACAGATACCAAGTACCAAAATTAAATCAGGATCAAATAGACCATCTAAACCGTCCTATAACCCCTGAAGAAATAGAAGTTGTCATTGGAAGTCTTCCAACCAAAAAAAGCACAGGTCCAGATGGTTTTAGTGCAGAATTCTATCAGACCTTCAAAGAAGACCTAACACCAATACTCTTCAAACTGTTCCACAAAATAGAAACAGAAGGAACACTACCCAACTCGTTCTATGAAGCCACAATTACACTAATACCAAAAGCACACAAAGATCCGACAAAGAAAGAGAATCTCAGGCCAATCTCTCTTATGAATATCGATGCAAAAATACTCAATAAAATTCTTGCCAACCGAATCCAAGAACACATCAAAACGATCATTCACCACGATCAAGTAGGCTTCATCCCAGGGATGCAGGGATGGTTCAATATAAGGAAATCCATCAATGTAATCCACTACATAAACAATCTCAAAGAAAAAAACCACATGGTCATCTCATTAGATGCTGAGAAAGCATTTGACAAAATTCAGCATCCTTTCATGCTAAAGGTCTTGGAAAGATCAGGAATTCAAGGCCCATATCTAAACATAGTAAAAGCAATTTACAGCAAACCAGTAGCCAGCATCAATCTAAACGGAGAGAAACTTGAAGCAATCCCACTAAAATCAGGGACTAGACAAGGTTGCCCTCTCTCTCCATATCTTTTCATTATAGTACTTGAAGTTCTAGCTAGAGCAATTAGACAACAAAAAGAGGTCAAAGGGATACAAATTGGAAAGGAAGAAGTCAAACTATCACTATTTGCAGACGGTATGATAGTATAGATAAGCGACCCAAAGAACTCCACCAGAGAACTCCTACAGCTGATAAACGACTTCAGCAAAGTGGCCGGATATAAAATCAACTCAAGCAAGTCAGAAGCCTTCCTATACTCAAAGGATAAGCAGGCTGAGAAAGAAGTAAGAGAAATAATACCCTTTACGATAGCCACAAACCATATTAAGTATCTTGGCGTGACGCTAACCAAACAAGTGAAAGATCTGTATGAAAAGAACTTCAAGTCTCTGAAGAAAGAAATTGAAGAAGACCTCAGAAGATGGAAAAATCTGCCATGCTCATGGATTGGCAGGATTAATATAGTAAAAATGAGCATCTTACCAAAAGTAATACACAGATTCAATGCAATCCCCATCAAAATCCCAACTCAATTCTTCATAGAGTTAGAAAGAGCAATTCAAAAATTCATCTGGAATAACAGAAAACCCAGAATAGCTAAAACTATTCTCAAGAGTAAAAGAACCTCTGGGGGAATCAGTATCCCGGACCTCAAGCTGTACTACAGAGCAATAGTGTTAAAAACTGCATGGTATTGGTACAGTAACAGACATGTAGATCAATGGAACAGAATTGAAGACCCAGAAATGAATCCACACTCCTATGGTCACTTGATCTTTGACAAAGGAGCTAAAACCATCCAGTGGAAAAAAGATAGCCTTTTCAACAAATGGTGCTGGCTCAGCTGGAGGTCAACATGCAGAAGAATGCAAATTGACCCATCCTTATCTCCTTGCACTAAGCTCAATTCTAAGTGGATCAAAGATCTCCACATAAAACCAGACACACTGAAACTAATAGAAGGGAAACTAGGGAAGAACCTTGAACATATGGGCACAGGGGAGAATTTCCTGAACAGAACTCCAATAGCTTATGCTCTAAGATCAAGAATAGACAAATGGGACCTCATTAAATTACAAAGTTTTTGCAAGGCAAAAGACACCGTCAAAAAGACAAAGCGGCAACCAACTAACTGGGAAATGATCTTTACCAACCTTACATCCGACAGAGGGCTAATATCCAAGATATACAAAGAACTCAAGAAGTTAAACTCCAGAGAGGCAAGTAACCCTATTAAAAAATGGGGTACAGAGCTACACAAAGAGTTCTCACCTGAAGAATATCTAATGGCTGAGAAGCACCTAAAGAGATGTTCATCATCCTTAGTCATTAGGGAAATGCAAATCAAAACAACCCTGAGATTCCATCTCACACCAGTCAGGATGGCTAAGATCAAAAACACAGGAGACAGCAGTTGTTGGCGAGGATGTGGAGAAAGAGGAACACTCCTCCACTGCTGGTGGAATTGCAGGCTGGTACAACCACTCTGGAAAGCAGTCTGGCGGTTCCTCAGAAAACTGGGCATGACACTTCCGGAAGATCCGGCTATACCACTCCTGGGCATATACCCAGAGACTTTACCTGCATGCAATAAGGACGCATGCTCCACTATGTTCATAGCAGCCTTATTTATAATAGCCAGATGCTGGAAAGAACCCAGATGTCCCTCAACGGAGGAATGGATTCAGAAGATGTGGTATATTTACACAATGGAATACTACTCTGCAATTAAAAACAATGAATTCACGAAATTCCTAGGCAAATGGTCAGAACTTGAAAATATCATCCTTAGTGAGGTAACCCAATCACAAAAGATCACACATGGTATGCAGTCACTGATAAGGGGATATTGACCCAGAATCTCAGAATACCCTAGACACAATCAGCATATCAATAGATTTCTAAAAAGATGGAAGGAGAGACCCCTGGTCCTGGAAAGATTGGATGTAGGGGAACGCCAGGACAGAGTAATGAGAGGGGGTTGAATGGAGAAAAGAGGGAGGGAAGGGGGCTTATGAGACTTTCGGGGAGGGAGGAAACGGGAAAAGGGAAGTGATTTGGAATGTAAATTAAAAAAATAAAATAAAAAAAAAAGACTTGTGTAGGGAAAAAGTGACTGTTGAATTCGGATGTCTCTTTGGGATCAGAAGTGGAGAACTGGGTGGCTCATGTCAAAGATGTCAAACTCCACTTCAAATGCAGGGAAGGAGCTTTGAAGAAGGGCCATTGATCTGGAGGCCTCTATGACCACAAAGTGACTGTCAGAGTCCCAGCAGTGGTGTGGAGAAGAGAGTGGCAAAGGAAACTGGAAAGCTCTTTGATCAGTCTGCACTGTGGACATGAATGACATTGACAGTGTTCATACTTCTGATGAATAATGTCTATAAATGTTTAGTTTTTAGAAAACCCCGATTTGCATTCCTAGAATTAGAATGCAGCCCTTATTTTTACATCTATTTACCCCCCAGTTTCTTTTACCTCACAGGATGTATGTATATGTATGCTTTTGTGGGGTAAGAGTATACCCACATTTAATTTTTGGTTGAATATCATATCATAAGTATGATTCCATATATGTGAATCAAATGCAAATTTTTCCTAAGTGACTATAATAGTAAACTGTATACTTTTTAATTTTTAAAATCTATTTTATATGTGACTACACCATCACTCTCTTCAGATACAACAGAAGAGAGCATTGGCTCCCATTACAGATGGTTGTGAGTGATCACATCGTTGCTGGGAATTGAACTTGGGACCTCTGGAAGAGTAGTTAGTGGCCTTAACCACTAAGCAATCTTTCCATTCCCAGTAGATCATATTTTTAAAACTGGGAAATATAAAGGAATGAGGAAAATACTTCCTAAATTTAGCTAAAATAAGGGAAAATAGTCTACAAATATATTGTAAGCATTAACTTACATTTGTAAAAGTGGTGACAGGAGATATGTCTCACTGGGTACTTGCTGAATTAAGATCTCCAGTGCTCACATAAATGGCAGGCATACTGCTATGCACTGGGGGTGGCCTGAACAGACAGATCCTGGGGCTCTCCCCAGGTTACAAGTCTAGCAGAATTGGTGTGTTTCAGGCTGAATAAGAGAATATGTCTCAAAAAGTGAAGGGAAAGAATGACAGAGGGAGAGGACTTTTTACATCCACCTATGGTCTCCACATGTGTCCCCACTAATAACGGTCACTTCTTCTCTTGTCTGTGTTATTTTGTGACCTTTATAGTCTAGATACTGAGCCTCTGTTGGATGTACAGGTGGCAAAAATGCTCTCCCATTCTGTGGGCTTCCTCCTCACTTGACTGTTTCTCTAGCTGTGCATAAGACTTTGAATTTTGTGAGGTCCCGTGTGTCAGTTGGCCTTACTTCTTGAGCCAATGAGGTCCTATTCAGAAAGTCTTTGCCTGCACCTGTATCGTGTAGGGAAGTGCCTGATCCTCTCTAGCAGTTTGACTATTTCTGGTTTCTTGTTTAGGTCTTTGATCCATTTGGAGTTAGTTTTTAAGCAAGATGATTGGTACAGGCTTTAACTTCATTCTTCTCAATATATGCGTCTGATTTTTCTAGATACTGTTTTCCCTCCTGTCTATTTGACATATTCTTCAGATATTATTTGGCTATAGTTATGCATACTCATCTTTGGTTTTCAATTGAGTTCCATTGGCCTAGATGCTTGGTTATTTTTGTTTGCTTGCTTGCTTTGTTTTTTTGTTTGTTTGTTTGTTTCCATTCTCGTACCATATTGTCTTTTTTACTTGGGTTCTGTAATCCATCTTGAAGTATGTAGTACTAATCCCTTCACCATTATACTTTTTGCTCAGTATTGCTTTGGTTATCAGATACTTTTGTGTTCCATGTGAATTGTAGAATAGCTTTTTTTTCTATGCAGTGAGGAATGATATAGAGATTTTGATTGAGATTGCTTTGAATCTGAAAATGGCTTCTGGGAGAATGGTCATTCTCACAATATTCTCCTCATTCATAAGCAGGTTTTTGCTGTCTTTATCTTTCTTTTCATTGATTTCAAGGTTTCATTTCAGAGGTCTTTTACCTCTTAGATTTAGTGCTAGGTATTTTTTATCTATTTATTTATTTTGAGGCTACTGTAGGTGGAGACACATCTGTGATCTTCTCTATATCTTTGTCAGTAATGCATTAAAAAGATGCTGAATTTTGCAAGTTTATTCTTTATCCTGCCACATTGCTCAAATTGTTGAAATTTCTAGTTTTATTGGTAGACACTTTGATATCTCTTATTTATAACAGCATGTTCTCTGCAAGATAGTTTGACTTCTTTCCTATTTGTATCCCTTTAAATTCCTTCTCTTGCCTTACTGCTCCAGATAACACTGCACACACAATATTAAAAAGGAATAGAGAGAGTGGGCAAGACCTGTCTTGTTCCTGATTTCAGGGGATTGTTTTCATGTATTTTCTCCATATAGGATGGTGTTGTCTGTGGGTTTCTCAGATACAGCTTTTATTGTGTTGAGGTATGTTCCCTCTTTCTGTAGGACTTTTATCTTGAAGGCATGTTGCATTTTATCAAAGGCATTCTCTGCAATTATTGTGATGGCCTTGCCAGTTTTGTCTTTAAGTTCATTTATGTGATTTGTATTTATTGACTAACACATACTGTGTTATACAAACTGTGTTTCTGGGATAAAGCCAACTTGGACATAGTGGATAGTATTTCTAATGTTGGCAATATTTGGTTTGCAAGTATTTTATTGAAGATTTCTGAAACTATGTTCTTCAGAATATTGGTCTATAAGTAAGTTATTGTTGTTATTGGTGGTGGTAGTGGTGGTGATGATGGTAGTGTGTTTGTGTGTGTGTGTCTTTATGTGGTTTTGGTATGAATGTGATACTGGATCCTTGAAAGGAGTTTTGTCATACTCTTTCTGTTTCCATTTCTTTAATAGTTTAAAAAAGATTGAGTATAGAACATTGGTAGAATCCTGCTATGAACTGAACTGGACCTGGATTTTTTTTTGCAGGGAGAGGGAGTATTTTTTTTTAACATTTCAATATTTCAATAGCTTTACTTATTACAGATCTATTTAGGTTATTGCTTTCTTGGTTTAATCTTGGTAGTATGGCAGAATCTACAAATTTGTCCATTTCTTTTAGGATTTCTAGCTTAATGGTGAATAGTTTTTTAAGAATTTTCTTCCAATATTCTGAATTTCTTCAGTTTCTATTGTAATGTTTTCTTTCCTATTTGTGTCTGATTCTTTTGAATTTGTGTCCTCTTTCTTTCTTTTAGTCAGTTGGGCCAAGATCCTGTGGTTCTTGTTTTTCTTCCCTCAAATAATAAGCTCGTAATATCATTGATTTTTGTATCATTTTCTTTGTCTTTATTCAGTTAACTGGAGCTTTGATTTTTATATTTTCTTTTCATCTAATGGATTTGGGTTTGGTTTGTTCTTGTTTTTCCAAATTTTTTGAGTCACATCATTAAGTTGTTAATTTGTTTTCTTTCTAATGTTAATAAGACACTTAGAACTCTAATTTTTTCCTTGCAGGACTACTAATTCTAATGTGTCCCAAAAAGTTTATCATATTGCATTTTCATTTTAATTTAGTTCCAGGATTTTTAAAAATTTATATCTTGATTTCTTCTTTGACCCGAGCTGCCATCTGGATAAGGATGTTGCTGTGACTATTAGATCAATCTTATTCTTTGGTTTCCTCTTTCATACCCAGGGTATTGGGTCACCTGTTGCAGTCATTCCTTGATATAGTTGGAGTTGAGTATTGTGCAGTGGGAGAGATTATGTTCTAGTTTCACTCCTTTATAGGGAGATATCCAGGTGGACCAGTGCTGTTTAATGGAGATGTGTTTTCTCTGTATCTTTTTCCCTTTGTCAAGAATCAGGTGACACTATGTGTGAGGATTTACATCCAGGACTGTAGTTCTATTTGATTCACCAATGTGCCTGTTTTAGCCAGATTCCTGCTGTTTTTATTATAGTTCTGCAGTATAACTTAAAATTATGAATAGTGATACCTCCGGAAGTTCTTTCACAGTTCAGAATTGTTTTTAACCACCCTGGGAGTGTGTGTGTGTGTGTCTGTGTGTGTGTGTGTGTGTGTGTGTGTGTGTGTGTGTGTGTGTGCATGCTTGCATGCACGTGCACACATGTGTGTTTAAAAAACTGTGTATCCTGGAGTTTTTGAAGACTTTTTTTAGCAAAAAAAAAATTAAGATTTTTTTTTCAGTTTCTGTATAGAATTGCATTGGAATTTAAAAGGGATTAAATTAAATCTGTAAATTGCTTTTGGCAGAATGGCAAAATTCATTTTCAGAATATGAATCCTACCAGTCTATCACCATGGGTGGTCTTACCATCTTCTGTATTGCTTTCAATTTCTTTGATGTATTAAAGTTTTAATACACATTGTTTTCTTCCCTTAGTTAGAGTTATTTCAAGATATTTTATTAATTTAGTCATTTTTAAGGCCAAGTGGAAAAATATCAGTGTTTCTGCCAAAATCAGGAACATGACAAGATGTCTACTCTCTCTGTTCATGTCCCTGTCTCTCAAAACATTTGAATGGGATTGTTTTCCAAGTTTCTTTCTTGATATGCTTATCATTTGTATTTCAGAAGGCTACTGATTTTTAACTGTTCATTTGTGTGTCGATATTTTACAGAATGCATTTATCAGTTGTACAGTTTTCTGATGGAGTCTTTGGAATTATTTTATATAAAAATTATGCACATCATTTGTATATAACAATTCTTGGCTTCTTTTCTTATTTGTATCCTGTATCCCTGTGCTTGTCTTATTGGTTTATCTAGGACTTCAAGCACTATAGTGAGCAGGAATGGAGAAAGGGGACACCTTTATCTTTATCCTGATTTATTAGAAACACTGATTATCTTTTATTATCAGATATTTCAGGAAAAACCCAGCCATGTCTAGATAATTCTTATGTTTTATTGCAAAAAGTAAGCAAGCAAAAACCAAACCCAAACAAATTTGTTCTTCAGCCATTTATTCATTGCATGTAAGTACTTGCTTGGCCAGCCACCATATTAGTACAGAGAAAATATTTATCAAAACTGGACAGGGGTACTTTGCAGGGGGGGGGTGATAGGTGGGATAATAATGGAGCTATACCCTGAAGAATGTATGCTGGTGGAGGTTTCATAGGACAAGACAGGGCTTTTCAGCTTGAAGTGAAAACTGTCACAGATTCTTTTTCATTAATCTTGGCAGTGAAGATGTTCTACATTCATGTGAAGATGTTTAGCTAAGACAGTGCACACTAGGAATAGTATTGTGGTCCTAAAATGAGTTGAGAGGTAGGAAGTTCATGGTACATAGGAAGTGCTGTGAGAGGAACAGCCTAGAGATCAGTGGCTTGTAAAGCCAAAGGGGAGGCCAGTGTTATTCAGTCACCACCAAAGGATCACTGCTGGGTCACAGATACAAAGCCCCTAGCCACTAAGATCCTGCCTCAATTTATCTTATTTTAAAACAACCTCTGTTGCTATAGAAATAGGGCCCCACTGTTATAGTAGACACTGAGACACTTGCTTTCTTCCTAACAGAAACTGTCATGTTTAACCCAGTCTGGGGGGTCTCACTGTGGGACTGTGACAATGTATCTCTCAAAAGCCACAAGTTGGACCTTTTGCTGGCACCATTGTGGTTGTTATTCTTGAAACCTGAACTGAAAAAAAAAGTGACTATTTGATTATTTGAAGCCCACTCAGCCCCTTCTGTATCTAAGGACCACTCGGGAAATGAACTGCTCTATATGCACGGAAATATGGAGACTTATTTTACTTCAAGCTTGGTAGCCACTGCTGCTAGAGAAGCATCAGAGGATGAGACATCTATTTTTAAGCACAATCTCATTTGGGAGAATAATTTAGTCATTTACACAAAAATGTTTGCAGTTTATTTTAGAAGTAATTCATTTTGTTATGAGTAGTATAATGTTTCTGAGCACAAATTAGTTACTTTTGAAGTTTGAGCTGTGCTCTTTTGAGAGTTTCTTCCTGTGCCAGCTTCCAGGACTATGGACTATTTAGTGGTTGGATTTGATACTTTTCTGTAAGATCTAAGTTATAAAATGAGCATCAGGAAGATAAAGGAGAAGAATTGGAATTGCATATATATGCATTCTAAGAGACATTTAGTGAGCACCTAGGACATCTGAAGCACGCACCAAGTGCCAAGTGTGTATTTCCAGTTCTAGAGGAGTCTCAGGCACACACAAAGAGTAGAAACTATTTCTAATATAATTAAAAGATATTATTAATCCCACTAGCAGAAGTGTTTGGAGTGGGAAGATGGTATGATGAATTTGGTGGTTCGTTTTTGTTCACTTGACACAAACTCAAGTCACCAGGGAAGAGTGAACCTCAGTTGAGAAACTGCCTCTAATCAGGTCCCCTGTGGACAAATCTATGGGACATATTTTGGGTGAGTAATTGATCTCTGTGGGTCCATCCCACTGTGGGTGACACCGTCTCTTTGCAGATGGTTGCTGATGGTATAAAAGAGGCAGCTGAGAAGTACTGAAGAACAAGACCGTGAGCAACACTACTTCATGGCCTCTGCTTTAGTTCCTGCCTCCAGGTCCACCTTGAACTCTTGCCCTTATTTCTCTTCATGGTGACCTATAAGCTGTAAGTGATGATCTTTGGTAAACGAAGCTTTTTCTTTATCCAGTTGCTCTATTCATGGTGTTTATGCAGCAACAGAGAAGCAAACAAGCAAAGTGTGGACATGGTAGAACTTGCCATCCAGTCAGGAGAATCTGAGTTCAAATTTCTGCATCTTATATAAAGTGATAAAGGGTTAATGCATGTTTCTAATCTTGTGGTTCCTAAGACAAAATAGGGGGTGTCTACACAGAAGCTTGTGGGTGAGCCAGTCTGTGAAGCACAGTGACAAACAAGGATCCTTGCTCCCAAAAGGAGAACATGAGCACCAACATGACATGTGAGCTGGTCTTCTGACCTCCACATGTGAATGCTTACACTCACACATGAACACAAAATTTAAAATATGATTCATAGAGAAAGTAACACTGTGACAGAAAGAGAAACAAACAAACAAAAAAACCCAGGTGATTTTCAAATGATGGCATGAAAAGAACATTCTAGAACAAAGGGCCTGCATGTGAAAGGCACAGAAAGTGTAGTTTTTCCGTGGGCAGCATGGATGAGGAAAGACAGCATGAAGGCATGGGCCTGTGTTGAGTTCTGCTCCACTCCTGAGTACATAAAGAGCCTTAGGGAAGACACCCAACTTCCCTAGAAAACAGACATTGCCTCCTTGAAGTATTATTTTCTCATTAAATAACTGATGTAATACAGTCTAATCTTCTAGAGGAGCACATTTTTGTGGGCTGGGATGTGAGTAGTGTTGAGGCAGCAGGGCAGCAACTGAGAATTAGAAGGCTAGGCTAGGCCAAACCACATGCGAGTGAAGCTGAGCCCTTCGTGGTTTATCATGAAGATAACAAGAAGCTGTTAGGTTATTTTTTTTAAACATAGGTTTTGACTATGGTCTGACATGTGTTCTAGAGAATTGTGCCTGGACAAAAGAGGGACATGGATTGAAAGAAACAAAGCTAAGCATGGCTGTTGCAACAAGCCAGAACTGACAGACTGAACAGAAGGTCACTGGCTATGACCAGCAAAGAATGGCTCACAGGAAATGGCTCACAGATGCATTTGCCTATCCGTCCAGCTACTTGGGATTGGAGAAGGCTGAGTCTCCAGAGAGAAGCCTAGCTATTTTCTCTAGTGAAGTCATTCCTCAGCATATGTGGATTAAGAGAAATTTATGTGTGCCGCTTCCTAAACCTTTTAGTGTTAGTAGATCTTTGAATTCTTACTAGTTATGTGAGTCATCTAGTATCATCTAGTAGATTCTATCCCTATTTTATAGATCCAGGAACTGTACCCAAAACAGATAAACCCTGATCTACCTAGTCATTGAGCACATAGAGCCCCCAGACTTTCAGGAACTTAGCTTACATATTCGTCCATTTCTCTGTATAAAATAATGTTAAGTAGCTAAGAAGAAAACATGTATTTTGTCCACCTTTACAGAGAAAAAATACATTGTTTTGCACTTTGCTTAATGTTCAACTTCCTGTGCTGGTTCCACTAAATGTAGATAAACCACCCTGAAGTACGTTATGTAACTCCATAGAAATACAGAGCATTTATGAAAGAGTACGTTGCTAAAGCAAGGCCAGGCAAGATGGTGTTCATCTTGTCTATTTTTGACTGCATAGTCATGAGAACTTATTTACAAAACTTTGAGCCATGAGCACTTACTGGACATAGTCCAGGGATAATTCTTTTGAAGAGAAAATATGAATTCCCCATAATTTTAAAGTATAATTATCAGCATACTTATTATTTGAAAAACTCTTTAAATCTATAATCCTCTGTTCGTTTTCAGAGACTTGGGTTTTATCCTTTTGTGTAGGAACAAAATTCTCCTGCTTCAGCTCTCTTAGTGCTGGGACTACAAGTTCTGGGCAACTTCTAAATTATTGATGTTTATCTTTATTGGTTATTAAAATAACTCTCTGGGTACTATGTACTATATGTATTTTTCTAGAATTTTTTTCTGCTTTTAGAGTTAGAGATGACTCCTTTAAATTTTGATCTACAAAGTTATCATTTTCCATTGGTAGCAGAGATCTTCACAGACTTTGCAATCTTTTGTTTAGGTGCTGCCTTTGTGGGGTCCTTTGCAACAGCCATTGCTTTTTTTTTTAATGCCTGCTTACTCACTTGTCTAGAATTGTTTTGTCTCGCCTATTTTGCCTTCTCTTCTTTTCCCTTGCCTTCCTTTCTCTTCCCTTCCTTTTCCTTCCCTTTCTTCCCCTCATATCCCTCCCAATATCCCCATTCATCCTTAGGAGTCCTGATAGTCTGCTTCTGGTGAGCTTTCCTAACTTCTGGTTGCTGATCTCTCAATAATTATATCAGCAAGAAATGCCCCAGAGATGACCTGCTAGAATTTGATTGCTTGACAGTTTCTTTTCTTTCAAATTTCTTTGGACTTTCCTTTTTTGGTGGTTTCTTCTGTAGAAGACAGTCCCAGTTATCTCTGAAAATTCCTTTTGGAATGTGAATTCACATTTTACATTAACATACTGGACAGCGTTCCTGTTGGTCAGCCCCCCTGCCCTGTCTGGGGTAGATCATGAACCCACTAAAACTGCACAGTGTGACCTTCATGGAGAGGGTAGAATTTTTAACTATATATTTAGATCTGTTACTGGAGGTGTATATGAAGATTGTTTTTTGAAGAAAGAATCATAGAGAATTAGACCAAGATGTCCTTAGATATTGTGGTGGTTTGAAGATGCTTGACCCAGGGAGTGGCAATATTAGGATGTACGGCCTTGTTGGAATAGGTGTGTCCTTGTTGGAAGAAGTGTGCCACTGTGGAGTGGGCTTTGAGGCCCCTCTTCTAGCTCTCTGGAGGAGAGTCTCTCCTGGTTGCCAAAGGATCAAGATGCAGAACTCTCATATCCATCTCTAGCACCATGTCTGCTTGAATGCTGCCATGCTTTCTACTATGATAATGAACTGAACCTCTAAAACTGCAAGCCAATCCCAATTAAATATTGTCCTTTATAAAAGTTGCCTCGGTCATGGCGTTTCTTCATAGCAATGGAAATCCTAACTAAGACAGATATATTCTACTGGTTTTGAGCTCCTGTGTAATAAACTATACATGTATGGCCCTCTCCCATTGAAATAGGAAGAACTACTCAAAGTTACTTGAACTTCTAATTTAAAAGTAGAACTAAGGGGCTGGAGAAATGGCTCAGTGGTTAAGAGCTGTGGCTGCTCTTCCACAAATCCTGAGTTCAATTCCCAGCAACCATGTGGTAGCTCACAGCCATCTGTAATGGGATCTGATGCCCTCTTCAAGTGTGTCTGAAGACAGCTATAGTATACTCATATACAATAAATGTTTTCTTTAATAGCAAACCTAAAGTAATATTTTTTAATTTATTAAGAATTTTGTACACATATAGTCTATTTTGTACATATATAGTCTATTTTGTACACATATAGTCTGTACACATATAGCTATTTTGTACACATATAGCCCAACATCTGTCCATCTCCACCTGAAAACCCTCTTCCTGTGAGTCCTCTCAGCATCATGTTTTCTTTCTCTCTTTTAAAACGTTGCTGAGTCCAGTTAATACTGCCCCTTCATGTACAAGAAATTAGAACCATGAATTAGAGTCCTGGCAGTCTACCAGAAAACTGACTCCTGAAGGAAATGAACTGTCCTACTTACCAGGTGCCTACTCTCAGGTACCTGACCATAGCTACAGAGGCAAAGATGGGTAGGATCATGTGAGTACCCTTCCATTCATGCTGGAGTGTTACCTGGCTTGATCATGTGTGGAGAACCACAGCTCCTGTGTGCATGTTCAGAAGTAAAACACACCCAGAAGAGATTGCTTTGCATCAGACCTCCCTGGCCCTTGTTCTTACATTCTTGCCATTGAGGGAAGAAAGTGTAATATAGCTATTCAGTTTATAACTAAACAGAAGCCGTGACTAAGCACTAACCCATGTAAAACAAAAGCTTTCTAATGGTAGCTGAGAGGCATATTTATATATAGAGGTAACTATTTAGAAGAAAGTTTAATACTATATTTGTTTCAGAAAATATTTAGTAGGTTCTCACTAAGAACTGTGTCCTCCTGAGCTATAGATTCTTGGTCAGGGTTATAGTGTTAGGCACAGTACTGTCCTGTACATAGAATCTAACTAAATCCAATGAGAAATTTGTTGTCTACTCCCATAATGTTTATGCCAGCATTGCCCCAAAAGTCATAGCATGTGAAGTCAGTGATTATTGTAGCTGACAGTTTTCACAGCTTCCCGTAAGACTACTGATGACCTTTCTTTTCCAGAAGCCTAAATAGCACTTTCTGGCTCTGTGAAAGCCCCCACCATTGGGGAAGCTTTCAGGTCAGTATTAGATTTATTTTTCTATATTCTGCAACCTGTGAACACACTTCACGGTGCCTTCAGTAATAGGATATTACTTTCAAGTTTTAGTGGGCTAAGATCAATGATTAAGCAATGTGCAAGGGAAATATTTTAAAATAAGCCACCTCATTGAAGCAGGGAAGATAGGCAGATGACAAATGAGCTGTTGTACAGCTCTACAATTGACAAGTCCTAGGGACATTCGTAGCAAGGGTTGCGGCTGCTGATTTAATTTGATTACTGTAATCATTAATGATGCATAATAATATCATACCAGCACATTTTGCACCTTTGATAGAATCACTCTTTTAAATGAGCCCAAAGTAAAGCTCAGTAAGAGTCTTGTTTTGAGGCAGAGAAGGAAGAAAGAGACTGGTCCCTCGACGGAGGAGTGGATACAGAAAATGTGATATATTTACACAATGGAATACTACTCATCTATTAAAAACAATAAATTCATGAAATTCTTAGGCAAATGGGTGGAACTGGAAAATATCATTCTAAGTGAGGTAACCCTATCACAAAAGAACACACATGGTATGCACTCACTGATAAGTGGATATTGGTCCAGAAGCTCGGAATACCCAAGACACAATTCACATATCAAGTGATACACAAGAAGAAGGAAGGAGAGGCCCCCGGTCCTGGAAAGACTCGATGCAGCAGTGTATGGGGAATACCAGGACAGGGAAGCGTGAGGGGTTTGATTGGGGAACAGGGGAGGGGAGAGGGCTTATGGGACTTTTGGGGAGGGGTGAATCAGGAAAGGGGAAATCATTTGAAGTGTAAATAAAGAATATATCTGAGAAAAAAGAAATGTAAATGAAGATTATATTCAATTAAAAAAAAAAAAGAAAGAAAAGGTCTGGGTTCTTTTGTTTTGCCTGTGAGATTGAGTCTCATAGAACCCAGGTCTGGAACTTGCTATATAGCTGAAGATGACTGTCCTTGAACTTTTGACCCTCGTATCACTACCTCTGAGTACTGGGATTTCAAGGGTGTGCTACTACCACAGACAGGAGATCTTGATTTCTAATTCCCTGTCTCTGGTGTGGGTCAGGTCTCACCATCTGTTGGTGTTTCTTTATTTATGGCTTTGGTTCTTTCCTTTTAAACAAGGTAATAACTTTCAGCCTCCCTATGTGCAGCCTCTGCTGATATTGTATTTCTTACATTAAAAGAAGGTGTGGTGTTCTGTGCTGTGCACACAGTCCAGGAAAGTCTGCATGGTGAGTAGCCTCAGCAAATTGAAAATCCAGATGCTTTCATTTTAACCAAATTAATTTTAATTTTATTAATTAAAATGATTTCATTTTAATTAATGTGAGGTAAAATTAAATTTAAAGCAAACTAAAAATTTAAAAATTAAAATTAAATTAAAATTAAAAATTAAAAGGGATATCTGACAAATGTTGCCAAGTGCCTGTGCATGCATGCAAAGTTCATGAAGTACATTTACTCATTAAACCTTTCAGTTCTGTGAAAGGAGCTACTATTTGGCCTTAGCAGCTTCTTCACATCATGGGATATTTTTGTCATGTCTCTAATAGGAAACTCAAGCAGCCTTGCTAGTATTACTGTAAGCAGGATGTGAATCCAAAGCAGCCATCTGAGCATCGCTCTTCGCTAGAGAAAGCTCATTGGCTTGACACATGCCCGCTGTGACCAATGATGTAGCCTCCTACTCAGATTTACCAGTATCACTAGGCTGGCAACAGGTCTTAGGAAGTTTACATCATCTCTATATTTTTGATGTTGCTAAATGTGAAAAAATACCATGACCTCAGTGTTCCCTTGCTGAGCCAGGTTCACAGCATCACCACCACCTGCTTGACCAAAGGTTTCCATTGAAGGCAAGTTTAAAAATAAGGACTCTGAAAGCTCTCTTGCTTTCTTTAGCTAAAAGGTGTAAGTCTGTCTGGAGGCTTTAAGAAATTCCCCCACCAATGCGGTGGAAAGAGCAAGTGTGAGTTCTTCTCCTGACCTTGAGCAAACCAACCTCACTAGCTTTTTGTCTCTCCGTCTCTAAGACAGAGGTCAGTCACACAATTTCTAGCAGAATGGGTAGGTGGGAGGATCACAGATATATTTACTGATCCTAAATTTCCGTTCACCCTACAGTGCTTCAATAGAATTGGTGAAACCTCAGATTCCTTTGTCTGTAACAAGTATAAAACACAAACAAATAACAAATACCCTGAGACTGTCTAAATCAGTGCTTCTCAAACTGTGGGTCTCAAGTCCTTATCCTGCATATCAAATATTTACATTATAATTTATAACAATAGCAAACTTACAGTTACAAAGAATCAATGAAAATAATTTTACGGTTGGAGTCATCACAACATGAGGGGCTATATTAAAGGGTCACAGCATTAGGAAGGTTGAGAACCAATGATATTACTGAAACCTTGGATTGGCAACTTGTGAAATCCTTGAGACACATTTACTGACTAATGAACTGCTTAAAATAAATAACTAAAACTTCATCTCTTCCTTTTTTCTATTCCCCCTCTCTTTTTCTTCTTTACACTCATATATTCTGGTTACTGGGAATGCAACTGTTAATACAATAATTAGGACATTTTCCTTTAGAGGATAGAAAGACAGCAGATTTGAGCAAATGAATGTTGATGGGGTTCATGAATTGCGTACAGTTATGTGATGTGCACTGCAGGGCGGGGCAGGTTGTAACACTGAGCTTTACCATCTCACGGAGGATAGTAAGGTGGGTTTTTTCTTTGGAGGGAATGTGCTGCTGAGGTCTGGATGAGTTCGGGAGTCTAATGTTTTTCAGAAGGAGACCATAGAAGCAGGTGTAAAGGGATTGAGGAAAGCTCGCCCACTGCCTGTCCTCAGAAATGGAGAAAACTAGGTATCCGGAGCATGAGAATGTGGCAGTGAGTGGCACTACTCTTCCTGCCAGGAGTTCAGCTGCTATTCCAAGCATGTTCTAAAGTCATTTAAATATTTTAAGTGGTAGTATTAGGAGTTTATTCTTTTCTCCTTTTCTTTGGGTGTTAGGGCTTGACTAGGGTCTTTCATGTGCTCAAAACATGCAGTATCTTTATATTTGTTACTGTAAATGGAACTTCAAGAGGCAAGGCTGTAAACAGAAAGATGAGGTAGAAAAACAACATTAGTTCCAAGAGGTTGAGAACAGGAGTAATTAGAAGGTTTGTTAGAGGAAATAAGGTAGAACATGAATTAGTATGGCTGTGTCCAGTAATAGTCTGTTAGCTTTTACAGCAACTCCACTTTTAGATAACCCCTGCTCTCAGAAGCTTCAAGCTCCAATCTTTTCCTGTAGGCAAAGGTTATTTAGTAACCATTATTTCCACTTCTTATGCTTTGTAGTGTTTAGGTATGGATCTCAGGTTCCTCCCCTGAGGCCACACAAGACAATCCAAAGAACTTAAGTGAAACCCACTGAGTACAGAAACTTTTTACAGTCTTCTTTTACTGGTTATGTTGCTTTTTGCTTCCTTCTCAGTGGCTAAACGTCACTAATGCTCCTCCCTCAGAGACTAATTACTAGGTGGAGAATTCATGCAAACTAAATCATGTTATTTTCCTTTCCTATCTACATATTCAACATAAGAATGGTGTGCAAGTTGGGCTTTCGAGTCAATTTTTTATCAGTCACTGCTGTCTACAGTAGTAATTTATCCATCAAGGCAAACCAGGGTTTTGATCTTAAGTAGCATTCATTATATGGTAAAAACAAAACAAAACAAAAACAAAACTATAGAAAATAATCTACAAAGCAAAAATCCAAACAATAAACCCAAAAAGTTGATTAAGACCACATTTTCATCTTGGAAGACAGGGTGTTCCATGGTTTGGGTATATGTTTACTGGATATGAATAACTAATGAAATTGTTAGATATGTATGTGCCTAGTTTAGACTTTCCTTCATCCTCTTTGTTTTTTGACAATTCATTTCAGTGTTAGTAACACAACTTGGAACACTTCTCTTATCTCAATGTGCCCAAACAATCAAGAGACCAGAAAGTGTATCATTTGACTTAGAACATTAAGGAGAATTTCTTTTATCTCTAAAACCATGGAATTAGCAAGAGAAACATCACTTAGAACTCCCTAAAAATCTATTTATACTCTAGAGGATAGAATCCAGTAACAAATTCTATTCTTTTCTAAACAAAAGTTCTGATTTTACTCTGTTCTCTGGTATTTGGATTTTCCGCATCTTAGGATCCCATTCCATTTTCTAAAAGAAAAAGTGGCTCACAGGACTGAAACACTGGCACAGCTTGGGATTGCTAGAGATGCAACTTATTGTACTTTAAGGAGACTTCTCAACTTTAGGTGGAGGTCTGAGCAACCTCCACCCTTTATCGTTTACCAAGGTCCAGTGATGATTTCAATGCATATTAAACTGGAAAACACCTAACCTGATCCACCCTCACCTGAATGTGACTCATATACTTTTCTTCCTTTCTTGCTTTTGTATTCAGTAGTCTTTCAATGAACTGATTTTTTTTTTGATCTTCCTTACCAATAGATGGCAGTTCTAGTAAACATATGCATGTTTCTGACTCCAACATTAGGACTCAGCTGCTGGTTCAAATACACCAATCCCACCTTTCCACATTCTTATGTTCTTCTTCCTCATCTGGGGATATTAGTACAATACAAATATATTTTAGTCTTTGTTTTGGCATGTGTGTGTGTGTATTTCTATATGAAGCTGAATTTTGTCCATTCAAGTTCTGGGAAGAATTGTGCTGGAATTTTAGTAGCACAACAAGACTTGGTAGCCCACTCTTCATACCCATTCAATACAGTGCTTGAAATTTTAGCTAAAGTGATAAGACACTGAAAGAGATCAAGGGGATACATATTGGAAGGCAAGAAGTCAAAGTGCCTTTATTTGCAGATGATATGATAGTATACATAAGTGAATCTAAAAAATTCTACTGGAAAACTTGGGCACCCAATAAACACTTTTAACAAAGTAGCTGGATGCAAAAAATAGCTCTCAAAACTCAGTATCCTCCTACATACAAATGACAAATTGACCGAGAAGAGTCAGAGCAACAAGACCTTTCACAATATCCTCAAATAATCTAAAATATCTTGGGCTAACTCTTACCAAACAAGTGAAAGTCTTGTGGAATAAAAACACCAAGTAAGTAAAGAAAAGGATTGGGGAACAAAAGAAACTGAAAATGGGCACATATCACTATTGTTACGCAATCAATAGTTTACTGCCAGCTGTACATTTATATACATTCACCAGCAAGTAGCAAATAATTTTGTAATTCAGAGATCACTGATGCTCATGAATTCATAGGATTAAAAAGTAAAAAGGGCTATCCTACAAAAAACAATCTATAGACTCAAGGCAATCCCTACTAAAATTCCAGCATAATTCTTCACACTTGAAAGACTAATATTCAGCTTCATATGGAAACATACAGACACACAAACACACACACACACACACACACACACACACACGCACATACACACAAATACACACACCTAAAACAATCTTGAAAGAAAAAGAAATGCAGGAGTTACAATGATCTCAACATTCAAGTTGTACTACAAAGCTATATTAATAAAACCCTCATGGCACAAAAACAACACACTGACCAATGGAATCAAATTGAAGACACAGACATACATGTATATACCTATAAATATCTCTTTGTTGAAAGAAACACACACACAGGAAAAAAAAAGACATTCAACAAATGGTGTTTTCAAACTGGACAGCTACATATAACAGAATCCAAATAGATCCATACTAATTATCCTACACAAAACTTAACTCCAAATATATCAGAAACCTCAACATAAAACCAGATAGAGTGAATTCTATAGAAAAGAAAGAAAGGAATATCCTTGAACTCATTGACACAGGACAAGAATTTCTGAGCAGAGTACCGTTAGCACATGCAACAAGATCATTAATTAATAAATGAGACTTCTTGAAACTGAAATTTTTTGTAAGGCAAAGGATACTATGATTTGGACAAAGCAGCAGTGTATAGAATAGGATAAGATTTTTAACAACTACACATCCAATAGAGAGCTAATATCCAAAATACAAAGAACTGAAAAAAATTAGTTGAAAATAAAACAAATAACACAATTAAAAATGGGGTATAGATCTAAACTGAATTCTCAATAGAAGAAACTCAAGTAGCTAAGAAACACTTAAATGTCCTTTAGCTATTAGGGGGAAAGCAAATCAAAATTACTTTGTTATTTCATCTTATACCAGTCAGAATGACTAAGATCAATTAAAAAATGACAGATCTTTCTAGTGAGGATTTGGAGTGAGGGGAACAGTCACAGATTCCTGGTAGGAGTGCAAACTCGTACAGCCACTGTGGAAATCAGAGTGGCAGTTCCTCAGGAAGACGGGAACCAATGTACCTGAAGATCCAGGTATACCTAGAGAATATTTCTTCCTGCCACAGAGACACCTGCTCTGTCGTTTGAATTCCTAGTCTAGTCATAAGAGCCAGAAACTGGAAACAACCTAAATGAATGAAACAAGCTCCACAGAAGACTGGATAAAGAAAATGAGGCACTTTAATACAATGCCATTTTACTTAGCCATTAAAAAAATTCAATTGTGATATTCGCAGCCAAATAGATGGAACGAGACAAACAAAAAATCAAAAACAAACAAGCAAACAAAAAAACATCCTGAGTGAGGTAAATCAGACACAGAAAAAGAAATATGGTATGTATGTGCTCATATGTGAATATTAGTTTTTTAATCAATCTTAGAATCTTACAATAGAACCATAGTGGTTAGATACAGAGTAAGAACTAGTGGGAGACAGGAAGATCAGTATAGTAAAGTGGATCAGAAAAGATGAATGCTGAGATTGGATCAGGAGGGTCAGACGGAGAGGGGCAGGTGAGAGGGGGTTGAGGATGTCTTTGAGGGGACAGGCAGCTAAAATGGAGGGACATTTGAGATGCAGTATGGAAAACTATTCCTATAGAAACTGCCTAAAATAAGTACATATATGCAGGTGATCTAACTGAAATCTCTTGGTATTGGGGCAGAGCTGCAATTGGCCATCTTTTGTCACCAAATGAAGGAAGCTTCCCATCCTGACACTGGGTTACATCTAATTGAGTTGTTTACCAAAGAGGTCCCATGGGAATTCCCAAAAAATCCAGGCTGTTGCCAAAACTGTACATCATTTGTTTTTCACAAATGACACCAAGGCCTCATTGTGAAGATAATGCCTATACAACACATTGAACACTGAGAAGTCAAATAGGTGCCTCTATAGTCTTCACCCCTACATTCCAGTTTTAGCATCTTTGGTACAGGGAAATACAGTGTGTATTACCAAGAGAAAAGCATAAACACTAACTCAGCCACAAATCCTTTGAACTTCAATAGTATCCTGACCACAAGATATGCTAGGGCAATCCAAAGCCTGTGGAAGTAACCAAAAGATATTTGATTTGACTTAAAGCCTGCTCCAGAAGATGGAATCCATATTCAGCCTGTCATACACATTTTTTGGAGTCTCCTTCATTCCCACTTTCTTTCCTGCATTCCTGAGTTTGTAATACAGATCCCTGAGTAAGTAGCCTCCTTCTCTGGAGTGGGAATTTTTTTCCCACAGGGGATATCCCTAGGACAAACTGTCAAAAAAAAAAGATGAATACAACTTTTTTTTACAGTCCATATTTTATTTCCCCCAACCCCCATTATTAGAATTCTTTGCTTT
Organism: Tokudaia tokunoshimensis; assembly: GCA_036184795.1. Taxonomy (NCBI): domain Eukaryota; kingdom Metazoa; phylum Chordata; class Mammalia; order Rodentia; family Muridae; genus Tokudaia; species Tokudaia tokunoshimensis. Next base: position 11,879,566 of record BTHU01000015.1, read on the forward strand.
GCTTTTTTTTGGCCCTCTTTGCTCTAGTCATATTTATTTCATATATGTGGGTACACTTTAACTGTCTTAAGATAAGGTAGAAGATGGAGGATGGCATCGGATTCTGGGAATTGAACTCAGGACCTCTGGAAGAGCAGTCAGTGCTCTTAACCACTGAACCATTTCCTCCAGCCCCCTTGAATACATCTTCTGTAGGAAAAATGTGGGAGAAATGAGAGAGAGCAACAGGTTCCCTGAGATGCTCTGGGAGCTCACACATTGTTCACACACTTGCCCTGATGCTGCCCATCTGGTAGGTGATAGGGATGAGACCAAAGCCCCTCCCACCTTATTCTAGGACTGCTTATTTATTTCCTTCTGCATGAATGGTATGCCCAGAGTATCAAGTTAGTGACCAAGGACGTATATGAAGAATGAGAATTAGAGGCTGGAGAATTTGACAGTAACAAATGTATTATCAACAAACAAAATGTGATGTGTTAAGCTGTGTGGATCTCTCTCTCTCTCTCTCTCTTTCTCTCTCTCTTTCTCTCTCTCTCTCTCTCTCTCTCTCTCTCTCTCTCTCTGTGTGTGTGTGTGTGTGTGTGTGTGTGTGTGTGTGTGGTATGCTTGTGCTTCTGTGTGGTGTGTTTGTGTGTGTGGTGTGTGTCTCTGTGTGTGTCTGTGATAGGTGCTAATTACAGAGGAAAGGCTTTAAAAAGGATGTGCCAAGGAGCTTAAGCCCATCCTCTAAGGGCCCCTCTCAGCCTTTCTCCTGAAATGAGAGAGCTGAGGAAGGACAACTGTAGCTGCTTTGTTGGAGAACAACTAAAGTCCTCTGAAGAAGCTGAGGAAGAATCCACTCCCTCCAAAACAGTGCTATCCACCTTGTGTGCAGACTCCAGTCCTCTGGGGGAAAAGAGGGGGCCACACACAGTCACCTCTCCCAATCACTCTGCATTCTTTTGAGCATTTGGGTGATTCTAACATGAATTCAATATTCAGAATGCTGTTTGAAAGGAATACAATGAAGCAAAAGTAAATGAGAAGGTTAAAAAGACAAATATCTATGCACAGTTGTCCAGCGATGCTCTTCTAGGCGATTTCATACAGAACGAATATGACTGTGTGAACCAGAAATACTTCAACTTATTTTTATGCTAGTAGTAGTCCTGGTAATAGTTTCCTTAAACAGCACTGTGACAGAACAACAGATGCCTCTGGGTAACTGCACATAGGTAACATGTGTATGTGTGTGTCTTCTTGCTCCTGTATATTTCCTGCTTCATTTGAAAACAGATTTAGAATGTGTTAATTTTATAATCAGAAGATATAAAAAGAAATAGAATCTGCATATTGAATGAATCATTTTATCACTATTATATAGAAATGTATATTTATTAGATGAACATCAGCTAAGTATTCAGATAAGAATTATATTTAACATAATAAAACATCAAATTAAAAATTTCATCATTTTGTTATATATATATTATAAGTATATGTATTCTATTTAAGTGTATGAACATGAGTGTGTGACACGTGTATACTTGGTATCTTTAGAGGTCAGAAAAAGACAACAGATCCTCTTGAAATGAAGTAGAGATGGTGTGGGAACTGCTCTTTGTATACTGAGAATTCAAGCAGGATTCGCTATAAAAATTGCAAGTGATCTTAATGGCTGACCTGTCTCTCCAGCCCTACACTTTTGATTTTAAATGTTAACAAAAGAAGTAATAAATAATAGTCACAAACCTTAATATGCATGTTCAGCAAATAGTTCCCACAAATTAATTTTGTCTTCACTCTTCCTAACCAAGCCAATGCATGGGGTAAGTATTTCCATTAGCTTCATTTTGCAAATGTAATTACAACAGACATAATTGGGTTAGTTAATGTGTCCACAATCAAGAAACTACAAGAAGTCAGATCAGAACTGCCCACCCCTCCATCTAGTACTACCTGCTGTCCATATGTTTACTTGTGCTTAGAAGACTTGTAATCATCCCTAGAGGTCAATTCCATCTCCTCCTGACTTAAGTAAGCCAAACGGCAAAGCCAGTCCCAAGCAGAGCTTGTTGCCATGTCTACAGCAATACCTCCACTCATAGGAACCATAAAAAGAAGTCGACTCTTCAATGGTGAATAAATCTTAAACCACTAGCATACTAGAGAGTTAAGGGTTATTTTCCACTTAAACAGTAACAGTCCTAGGAGGTGGTAGTTACCAGTCTTCATTAGTCCTCATTTTACTTTAATAGCCATTAGTGACAACAGAGATAATTTTTATAGGTGCTAATTGACCCTGCAGGAAGCTTTGGAGGCTTTCCTAATAGCCTGAGACTCCTTTGAAGTTCAGTTTTAGCTAGAGTGCTCTAGCAATGATAGGGGAAAATGTACATTAGAGAAGTAAATGCAGACTCCTAGCCTGCACTAGATGAGAACTGTAAAACTGTAGTATAGTGACAGGGACCAAACTGATCTTGGACCATATTTAACCATGAAAGTTGTCTAAATTGCACTCATACTGTTCTAAGGCTGTCTGTAGGAATGCTTTGAAAATGTGACCCCTCTACTCCCATAGCGTTAGAATCAGATGAAAGAGCAGTCCGCATATCTATGATGCAGCTTTCACATTTTATTTGATACCCACTAAATGCCATTAAAGAGTGTGGAACAAAGACATGTAAAACGATTTCCCCAAGACCTGAGGATGGTACTCAGTGGCAAAGTGTTTGTTTATCATGCAAAAGGTCCCCAGCATCCTGAAATGATAATAAAATGATAAGTTATGAATGTCAAATCCACCAACAAACAGATGAAATGGAACTTAGTCAGGTGACTTTAGTACACTGTTCATTGCGACATAGCTATTTTACACACTCACTCTTCTGCTGAGTCAGAGAGGTTGGATGAAAAGTAAAGTAGGGTTAAAGCCTCTAGAACTCAGGCATGATCATGCAAGGAAAGGGTGCAGAAATCAAAAGGGAGAAAGTACATTAGTCTCAAGAGTCGACATTCTGCTTAAGTTTGAATTGACTAATAGCTAATGAAAAGCCAGATGTCATTGGGGCAGAGTAGAAAACACACAAAAGAATTTAGAACTCATCACAAGTGTCATTTCTAGCTTCCTCTCAATTCATTTTCTCATCCCAGACACTCCATGTAATGGAGAAGGTGTGAACTGGAGAGACAGCAGGCAAACGGGGACTGTGTAAGGGAAGCTGGAATTCGAAGCAAGTTGCAAATAAGATACACCAGACACAGGAATTCTGTCAGAGACTCTGGCCAAACAAGTGACTGGGTGTCAAAGATGGGAAGTGAAGTTGTTAACATAGGGTCACAATGTTAAGATTAGACTGGCAATGAGTATCACCTGAGGTGCTACTCTGGAAGATTACCTTCATGCCCTAGATGTCTGAGGAAGACTGAGTATGTGCACTATAGCTAGTAGTTTTTTCCATGGTAACTCAAGGCAGGAGAGGCAGACAGGTGAGTAAAACCCATTCAGGCAGGCTTCCCATTGCAGGACACTTACCTTCTTCCAAACATTCTTCCAATTTACACAAAGGAACAGTTGTTCATTTGACGGAAAGGTATGATGCTTTGAAGACTTGTAGGTGTTCCAAATTTGAACTTACACTTTAACTTTGCATTATTAAGGAAAAGGACTGCATGAGGAGAAATGGGACGAACTAATAAACTACAACATCTTTCTAGCTGTGAGAGACAACCAGCTGTCCCTCATTTCCATAGAGCACGTGGCAAGGTTATATATATGGGCTTAAAAACAACTTTCAGAAATAGTTTAACTACAGAAATATGTGAAAATATCAAGGCTATCTAGATTATGACAGCTTTCTAAATCCCATAGAATTCCATTCTCTCTATATATACAATGAGTTCTTTAGTGGAGAAAGGAGTATTTCTGATAGAAGGACAGCTGGATGGAAAAGATGAGGAGAAACGTGGGCAGCTTGCTACAGTTAACACACTGAAGTTTCCAGGTTCAAGCGCTATAAAAGTGAGAATTTAAATACTGACCTGTTAATGATAACCACAGGGAGGATACATCCCAGTGAAAACATGGAATATTCTGGGTAGAAGATCACACTTGATATAATAGAGAATTGCCTTGCCCAAGAGGAAGAAGGAAAAATCTTGGCTTCACCACAATCACGCCTGAAGTCAGAAGCATGGGATAGATGACCCCTTGACCCCTGGTGACTGCTTCCACTTGCCTGTTTTCTAGGGAAGATCCTCCATTCTTTGATCCTGCTGGATATTGGAAAGCTTTCAAAAGACAAAAAAATCTTAGCACATTCTGTATTTTGGGGGGGATAGTGGATGAAAGGTACACATAAATTTCTGTCATTATTGCTTCTGTGCAGTCATTTTAGTTGGATTTCCCTGACAGTGACACACCTTCTTCTTTGTAATTGTGTGTGTGTGTGTGTGTGTGTGTGTGTGTGTGTAGTGTCTAAGTGGTTTTGACCCTAGGGCTCTCTTTGATTTATGGACAACTCTCTTAAGTCGTGCTGGGGTGGTTTCAGAGCCTGTTTGTTCTGGCATCCCAATAAAGCTTTGCTTCCCATGGCAACTCCAGCCTGTGAAGCAAAGCCTGAGGGAGAACACAGTCTTAGTTGCCAGCATGAGGCAATAGCACTTTTGGGGTGCTCTTCTGTAGGGTGCTGTGGTTTTTCTAAAGAAACCCCATAGCAACCCCATAGAAGGCTGTAGGAGATTCAAGGCCTGAATAAAGTTCCACCCCAAGTGGAAGAAATCACAGGTTTTCTCAAATATATTGAATGATATCACAAGACTTTAGTGTGAGTTCTTTCAGTTTGACACCTACATAAGGCCTAAAGGTAGGAGTAAATAGGAGCAACATGTGCATGTTCCCTTATTAATCAATTCATTCTTCCTTACTAATATTGCTGTAATCGAACTTTAAATTTAAGGTCAGTTTCCTACTCTTAAAGACACTCTTCGCATTTGCTTCCTGATGTACCCTGTGGTTCTCAGTGTTAGGTGCATATTAGAATCGTGTAGTAACTTTAAAAACCACCAGTGCCCACATTTCACCAGCAGAGACCAATGTAAGGCCATGTTTGAACACCAATAGTTGTCAAAGACCCCCCTCCAAGGTATTTTCATATGCAGCACTATCAAACGCTATTGATCTATGTCAGTCCTTGGTCACCTGAAAGAGGAAGTTCCCCTAAAAGTAGCAAGCACACAGCTTAAAGTTGATTCAAACATGTGTTGATTTAATTGTGCCTGTTATTATCTAAATCATCTTCATGATAGTCACCAACTAAATCACATAAAGTATGACACATGATTCCTGAAACAGAGGGTACTAATGTCCATTGATTTTTAACACAGTACAGGGACCATCCAGTTCACACTAGAAAATGTAACTGTATCTGTGGGTGGAGGCAGTCCATACTTCTACTTTATGACATATCATAGCTTTTTATTTTCTTTAAACTGGAAAGATTGCTTGTTTCAATGATGGGGCTCCAATTTTAATGGGTTTATCCTTGTGGCATGGTAAAGAAAATTCTCTCTTGCATATGTATGGTCCTGTCCTCATTTTGCAAAAGCCCAGGCAAGTACCTGTGTGTGTGTGTGTGTGTGTGTGTGTGTGTGTGTGTGTGTGAAAAAGTGGAAGACATTGTCTTCTTGAGTGCTGCTCTTGTGTTCACAAGGCTTATCTCTGTGTGGTTGTGTGTTAAGTCCAGAAACCAGGACACATTTGATTTTGTTTGTCATGGTTTCCATGTATACTTTGCTGAGAAATACACCATTTTGGGTAATGATTTGACCTTGCCAATATATCGTAGTGGTTTTTCTATCGAGAGATTTCTTTCAACACTCTAGGTCATAACTTAATGTTAAACGAAAATACTTTGATTTTCTTATTTTTTTTAAAAATCCACATTAAGACAGTTACTATTAATGCAATAAAAGTGAACTTAGTTGAAATTAACTTGGTTGAAATGAAGAACTCATACAATGAGCTGTATATATACATTTATTTAAGACTTAGATTCTTGTTGCCTCCTACTCTGCTGTTTCTTCTCCTCTGAGACACATCACCTGCAAAGCAGGGCACCCACTACAACTTTGTTTCTTGTAGGTATTGGTTCTAAGATTTTAGTCCTGATCTTTCCAGCTTTATAGATCTCTAAATGCAAATATTAATATGTAGATAATTATCCCAGATTCCTATTTTATTAAATGATAAAGTTAGGGGGACTGTGAGAAAATGTCATAAAAATGTCTGTTCTTTTCCTACCCTACTATCTGCTCCTATTTTCCAGGTGAAATCATCAAAGCCCAGGGAAATGAAATGACTTTCTATGTTTATAGAGTTAAGTAAAATATTAAGGCTAGCTGATAAAGAATGAAATCCTAAGTCCAGGATTTTTATTCATTGTCTCTACCAATTGAAATAATAATATAAAATTTATTAGATGTTAAGGCAAGAAAGTGGCAGTAGGTTTTTAGGGATCATTTGATGAATACTAATCCTATGTTCAAAGGAACTCTTTTTAAACTATTGACCACCAAATTAATAAAGGCGGTCACGCTGTGAATCATCAGCCATGAGCAGTAGAACAAAGAACATTTGAGCTTGAACGCGATTCAATAGCAATACTTCAACATTCTCTCAACAGGAGAACACTGGCCTCCAAGACTCAAGTGAATCACTCAGATGTAAACAGGGCTCAATGCTGAGAGTGATTAATCTTGTTTTATTTTAACATACTTTCAGAAATCCATGATAAACATGGTTAATACTGTAAATATTAAATATGACAGAAGAAAAAAACTCTTTAGAAACAGTTGAAAAAGAATGGCTTGAACTCTTAATGACTATATATATATATATATATATATATATATATATATATATATATTCCCTTTTTAGTTTGCCAACCAGCTCTCAACTGGTATACCTGAAATAGAAGACCACAGAATCTGTCTGAAAGACATTCATCCACATGAAGGTAGCAAATAGGTCAACAGACTTTTATTATTAAATGCTTGGGGGAGAAACTTTATACTTAAACCATACTTCACCACTAGGTATTCTTTTCTCAGGATAAGAAATGCTGCTAAATTGTTGTCATGGTAGCACTGAATGACCATTAAAGGAAAACTGTTACCTTCTAGCTGAAATGGTGATATGTCCCTCTGGATGAGCACATGGCATTGTTGATTCCCTTAAGAGTTAATCCCGATGGGAATGTCAGTCACCTGGTCAAGAGACCATCTATTAGGACAGCAGATTCACCTTAAGCCATGGTAAAGAGATAGAGGACTAACTAGCCCTTTAATGAGCTGATGTACTTTTCCTTCCTAGAATTCCCAACCCCTAGCATAGAGCCTGGAAGCTGTCATGAGGTTCCTTTAGACATACCTGCCTCTCTGAGTCCTGACTCAGAGGAGTATGGTTCCCTTTTGTTTCTCTTCTGTCTGTTTCTTTTAGATGCTGACCAGGGCCCACTTACACTTTTTCTGGTACTCTGGACTTCCTTTCTTTTTTTCTAGAGCCGGTCTTCCTGTCATGTGACAGATTATTGCCATATGGCTGACCTACATGCTGGTTTACCTCCAATGTCATGGCTCTCTTTATCTCTCACCTATGAATCTATAATAAAAGACTCTCCAAAACTCATATTCTGTTGTCTGTGAATCTTATTCTTTGGATGTACAAGATAAGAATCTAAAAGTCACTGCCTCTGGGTGGTTTTGGTGGTCCATTGTTTTCTGGGATTATAGTATTTCAAGCTAAGAAAGGTTCTATATCTAAATACAACTCAATATTCATATATAACTATGCAAATATAAGTACACCACCGCTGCTTCTCTAGAGAAGGCTGATAGCACTGACAGGAAACATCTCCCAAAGCAAAGAAGGAAGCCCCCTGTACCAAAGCCAAGTGAAGGTCATTGAAACCCAAGAAGGCTGCTCTTGAAAGGCATTCAAAGCCCCCTGACCCACAGAAGATCCACACATTGCATACTTACTTCCTCATGGCCCAAGACTCTGCAAGAATGTCTCCAAGAGAAACAAGCCTGGCCATTGTACCATCATCGAGTTCCCAGTGACCTTTAAGTCAGCCAAGAAGCAGATAGAAGATGACATATTTGTGTTTAGTGTGGATGTCAAATCCAATGAACACCAGATCAGACAGGGTGTGAAGAAACCCAATGACATTGATATAGTCAATTCAATCAGTTCAAGTTTGATGGAGAGAGGAGGCTACATTTCTGCTGACTTCTGATTATGATGCTTTGGATGTTGACAACAAAATTGGGGCCAATTAAACTGAGTCCATCTGCCTATTTTTAAATATACATGTTTCCCTGAAAAAGCAAAACCAAGCAATCAAAAAGGCGCAGAAATTGAAGTAGTGGAATGTGAAGTCACCAAGGTTTAAAAACTGTACATATCACATCCATAATCAACTTATGGTGAATCTTATTTTCCTAAAGGGCAGCTATGATCTCAAGAGAAACTTCTGTATCATAGCCCTTTTTGATGAAGGGAGCCATGTGCATTGTTGCTGCTTATAAATAACTTGGAGACTGTGTTTCCAAACTCTGTTAACCAAAGCAATGAGGAAAGAGTTCTTAGTCTTCATCCCGGGAGTGACTTGGACTCAATGTTCTTGAGAAAGAAAAGCAGATCCTGGTCTGCAGGCTCCTGCATTTCACTTGGCTCAAGGGGAGCAAGTGTAGAGTTTAACTGCCCCACCCAGAGTGGAGCAGTCAGGCCCCCCCTGAGCTCACACTTTGTGAGCAATGCTTCTGGAGGAAATCCTGCAGGTAGTCTCAAGAGCGTATCTTAGGTCCAAATATTCCTACTAAGCTTCCAGGTATTTGGGAGGTTACAGATGAAAATGTGCTCTGACAATACAAAGAAGATTCCAGGTTATTAAAGAAGCCAACCTACCCATGGATTTGAGTATATATATACTCAAGTGTAGGTGTTTGCTTTGCATTAGGATGACAAGCTGTGCATACCTTTCTGAGGCGAGGTCTGGGTGTAATGGGGTGTGTCCCGGAGGAAGTCAATGTTCAGAAATTTATTTTTTGTGTGTGAGCTATTCATTTTAATTATACCCATGCTGCTCAATCACTTTTATTATTACTCTCATTCACTTTCATATTCCCTTCCCTTGGCTAAACATACAGAAAAGATTCATTTATTATTTGAAGAGACTGAAATTTATGGAGCCCTTTTAGTTTGTACGGAAGCTGGAGACTCCATTGTGAAAGCGTTGTCATGATTCTCAGGGAATATAGGCTCTGATCCTGCCTCCAGCTCTGGGCAAAGGCACCAAAGCAATGTGCAGGCATTAAAAGCACTCCACTAATTTGAGTAGTGGGGGATAAAACAGGGCAGAAGAGGGGAGCTGGAGGCAGGCATAAGATCAGAGAAATGTGACTAGCAGTACATATGTCTCTGTTCAGTTTTAAATTGTTAAGCAGAATGACAGCACATGCATTGACATCCCGAGAACAGCAAATGTCAAAACTGTCAGACAGCATGAGATTGATTCCCTTCAATTACTTGTTGAACCAAGAAGTTAGAGAGATGGCAAAGCTCCACGAGGTCATCTAACTTAAGTTTTTCTGCCTGGAAAAATTGCTTTGTTACAAACCAATGTGTGAGGGAAAACAAAAGGCTTATATTTATTTTGAGCTGTCGTAAAAAGTATGGTGGAACAGTCTTCATCCATTCATCCCATCATTTCACCCATTTACCAATAGTCTTCCTACCCCGCACTCGCTCCGTGTCAGATTCTTTATGTCCTTAGGATACAAAGACACACTTAAGTACTAAATGATGGACACCATTACTGGAAAGCTGTGTGCCGGGGTCTGATGTGAAGCAATGGAAAGAGATGGTCGAGAGTCCCAGGGTTGAGAGCAGACACTATGTCCAAAGTTAAAGCTATTGCACCTTAAAGGAAGAGCAAGGAGATGCTTCCAGTTCCTTTTTCAGACAACTGTAGCTCTGTCATTGCCTTCAAACCAGTGAAGAACTGCTAGCATCTCCCTCATTGTCTCAGATGTAGAGCAGCCCTGGAGAAGTAATCTAGCTTTGTCACAGCTACATAAGAAACCTGAGGAATTGTACATTTTAAACTTTCACACTCTCACCATATCTAGAGAGATATGTGTAGTCTACAACTATATTCAGTGAATGAAGCGATTCTAACATGGCCCTTGTTAGTGATTACGATCACATATTTATTCTCTGAACAAGGTCTGAAGACTGGTGACAGATGGTTACCAGAAACTCTATCTGAAAGACAAGTTTTCCATACACGTTTCAGATCCACTGTATCAGACATAACTTATACTTGAGCAAACCTTATAGGTTAGATTGCGGATTAGCATTTGGAAGTCACATTGATGAGGCAACCAATACTTACTCCGATGGCAAGTCCAGGTGGTAGCTGAAAAGATGTTTGAGAAAGGCCTGCCTGTGCAGGTGTGGACAGTGTCAGGAGGACCAGCATGAAGTAAAGAGCCAGCCTTAGCAATTCTGGAAGTGCTTAATACCAAAGACCCAGCAGGACATCAGAAAAGAATGACAGAAGATCCCTTTGGAAGAACTGGGGTTTGAAAGAGGAGTTTATAGCAGGTGTTGCCATTGTCTTTTTCTTGAGAACACAGGAGACAGTGATTGACAGGGGTTGAATCGGTGAGACTGGGCTTGTTCTGGGTGATAGGGCATAGTAAACTGGAGGATGAACAAACATGCAGTGTTCTCCTCTCCCATCTATCCAGTTTTCACCTACTTTCCACTCTGAAAACCCAATCAGAAGCAAAAGCACACAAACATCTAGGTGGTGAAATCAGATAGATCAATGTTCAGGGCACAGAACTGTTTTTCTCTCTAGGACTTCCCAAATCTGGTCAAACTGCCCAGACTTTTTGCTAAAAAGAGTTTTCGAACAGCCTGGAATGCAAGCTCCCAAAGTTTTCTGTGCCTCCGCTGAATTTCTTCTCTTTCTTAATGGTTTTCTATGATCTGCAGATGCCTGGCACATTTCATTCATTTCATTTGCTACTTTGACTAAACATCTGCCATGTCTTTTGCTATTTTTCCTCTATGTGTAGAGCATCTTCATGTCTGTTCATTCTACCCTGATGGCAATATTATTTGCTGTCTTCTGTCATGAAAGATCACTAACCTTACAACCATCACAGAAATCTAAATAGACCAATTGGAACCAATAGGAAATTACCACTCACCTACTAAACTTTCAAATAATGGTTTTAAGCAAGAAAGGGATCATAGGAGTCCTGACCTCAGACACCACACAGCAAGATCTGCACCTTGACAGGCTTCCAATTTTTATCTTGCTTTTCAAAGAACCGTAAAATCTTTGAATTGTTTTACTTGGTACATGATTCAATTATTCTGTATTAGTAGAACATGGTGACTCATATTTTGTTAGGGTTGCAGAACACAACTAGCTACAGCGTCTTTAAAGAAGATGAGAAATAACCCAGAATTCTGTTCTCCCCTGCTTTCCCTCCCTACACCACCTCTACTGTGTGTGCTTGTGCATAAGCATGTGTGTGTGTTTGTGTGTGTGTGTGTGTGTGTGTTTCCAAACATAACCCCAGAGAGAAAGAATAAGTGTATTTTGCATTTTGTATCCAGAGAAGGAAGTGATTCGAATATAGCATCTTATTTTTCAATTCCTATAGTTTCTTTAAGGCTTTACCTCAACTTTTTGGCAGTAAAATAGAGAAGATCGGTAACTACTTTCTTCACAAAGCATTAAAATTAACTAATATCAGCCCCTTAGCCAAATATCACTTTAAATTTATCTGAAAAGACAGAATTCATCATTATAGTGCAATGAGAGTCCAGAAGCTCAGTAGACAAGCACCTCCTGACTAGAGGTTTGCAGATTTTGACTTGCAGCAAAACCAACAGAAGAGCTTCTAGAACCTGGTTTCAGGCCCTGCCCTCAGCAGGTGGTTTTTGTCTGTATAACCTGTCAATTTGCACGTCTGTTCTTTCTTTTTATTAATGTATTCATTTCTTTGTATTCATTTTATTTGTTTACATTTCAAATGATATCCCCCTTCGTGGTTACCCCTCCACCAACCCCCCCATCCCATTTCTCCTCCCCCCACCCCTTTGCCTCTATGAGGGTGCTCCTCCACCCATTCACCCACTCCTGCCTCACCCCTCTAGCATCCCACTATGCTAGGACATCAAGCCTCCCTTCCCTCCCACTAATGTCAGATAAGGCCATCCTGTGCTACATGTGTATCTGAAGTCCTGGCTCCTTCTATGTATACTCTTTGGTTTGTAGTTTAGTCCCTGGGAGCTCTGGGTGGTCCAGTTAGTTCACAGGTTGACTGTGAATATCTGCATCTGTATTGGTCAGGTGCTGGCAGAATCTCTCAGGGAACAGCCATATCAGGTTCCTGTCAGCAAGCACTTCTTGGCATCAGCAAAAGTGTGGGAGTTTGGTGTCTGCAGATGAGCTGGATCTCTATGTGGGGCAGTCTCTGGATGGACTTTCCATCAGTCTCTGTTCCACTTTTTGCCCTGTCTTTCCTTAGAAGTTGCTGCTGCTGGCCCCGGAAGCACTCTTTGAAAAGTGTTACTAAGTCAGTGGCTTTCATCCTGTGGTCTATGTGACCCTTTTTGGGGTAGGGAGTGGTCCAAGGAGCCTTACACAGGACTCACATACCTGATGCCCTGCATATCAAATCTTTACATTGTGATCCATAACAGTAGCAAAACTGCAATTATGAAACAACAATAAAAATTTTATGATTGGAGGTCACCACAACATGAAGAACTAGCTGTATTAAAGGATCACAGCATGAGGAAGGTTGAAAACCACTGGGCAGAATCATTGAAGATCTGAGCAAGAGAAGAAGCTGCCTAACAAAGCAGGGGTCACCACAGGCCTTCTCCACAGGTCCCTCTCATTCACAACTACCTTGTCTGAAACAGTGACTTTATTCAGCTTATTGATATCAGTTCGGCCTACCCCTGTCCTGTGCAGTCTATATGAACATGCACGCCCAAGCCTGTGGTTTTCCTAAACAAGGGCCTTACTACTTTATTCTTCTAACTAGACCTGAGCCAGTAACAATCACTCAGAAAGCAAAACTGGAAACCAATGCAATTTCCCCTTTCAACTTCATAAGGAGTGGGGTTTACTGAGTTCCCTCCTGCTTATAGAAGATGTCTGAAAACCCAACTGGAAACTTTGAGAAGTTCATTTACTCTCTGTGTTTCTATTCTCTCCATCTGTAAAACGGGGTCAGCTGTATTGTGCCTCATGTGCGAATCAGTGTGCGGCGAGGTTTAGCGGGTAACTGAGTGCAAAACATGTTGCAGATGGATGTGTTATGGAGGGATGCTTAATATCAAAGCGAGATGTCATTTTCTTTCAGTCTGCATCTGTAGTTTGTAAAACAAATGCTTCTAAATTCACAGTATTTTTCTCACATGTACTATTTTTTTCCAGGGTGATATTTTCCCAAAGACTCATGCTGACTTCAGCTTCTGGAACCTTGTAGGCGGATCTGCTAAATTAAAGACTTGTATTTAAAATTTCTGCATAACACTGGTGGGTTGAGTGCATCTAAGTGATTGTGTGAAATAGGGAAAATTTCTAGCGCAGGAGGACATGGGTTGGGCTCCTGGGTCAGGGGACATGAATTCAACCACACTGGGAAGCATTTCTCTAGCAAAACGAATAAAAAGTCACTGAAGCCATTTTGAAATGATCTTAAAGCATGTAAAATATAGAGCAAATTAACTAGAGATAGATGGATTTGGGTAGATAGATGCAAACAAAGGAACAGGTGAAAACCATGTGCGTGCATGTGTGTGTGCCTGTGCATGCGTGCACACTTGGTTCAAATCTCAGCACCCACATGACAGCTCATGGCTGTCTGTAACTCCAGCTCCAGAGGATCTAATGCCCTCTTCTGACCTTCTTAGGTACTGCACACACATTTTAAATACACATACATGCAGATAAAACAACATGCATATAAATAAAAAAATAGAGATGAAAATACTATCTGAAGAACAAGTAAAGGAAAAATATTCCTCCTAGGGTGCACTTAACCTGGTAAGTTTGTTCAAACATTTGGCCTCTTCCTACAACACAGGCACGAGTTATTACTTTGTCCTGTAGACCCTTCGTATGCCTCTAATTTATGATTAAAGCTTGCACAACTACTGTGTCAGAAGCAAGACATCTCTGTGAAAGTTCTGGACTGTGTTATTGATAGTTCTTTACCAACCATTCAAAGAAAATGCTTTAAATATGAAAATGTGTGTACTTCAGACCAAGAACATCATCAGCCAAACATAAACTCTTTCACAAAATATATATATATACATTAAAACAGTGAAATGGAGTTGAAATACCACTATGTGGTTGAGAAACTGCTGGTGACCTTATATATGTTTGACAATGTGGGATAAGAGCCAAAGAAAAGCAATGTCTTGTGGAAAAGTATCTCATGAATACTCTTTCTTCAGGGAGTTCAATAAAAAGCATTCTGTCTATCCCTGGGAGATTCTTTTTACACAACACAGTGAGACACAGAAGAGATCAGATAGAAACTGGGTGCTTCATCTTGTGGAGATAGATGGAAATATATAACTGAGAAGCCTCAGAAGGAGGGACATGTCTTCCAGGAGAATAGCTATGGACTCTTTCTTTTTATTCTCTTGGGGTTTTTTTGGGGGGGTGTGCTTTTGTTTGTTTGTTTGTTGTTCTTGTTGTTTTCCCCCTTTGGAAGGCTTTAGTGACAAGAAAGGAAAAAAAGTCTTTACTGGCAACCCTGATTTTTTTAAAAAAAAGTCATACCTGCTGCTTTTAAGTTTTCAGATTTTTCTCAGGGGAGAAAGATTTTGGTGTAAGAGCCTCCTGACACCCTGAATGAGCAATAAGCAAATGCATTGTGGGATGTCTCTATCCAGTATTCTAAATTTATTGGGGTACATATACACTAGACCGAATAGGAGCCTGACATTTTTATAGCACAACTTAAAAATCAAATTGTTTATAAAATATAGGAATGAACAAACTAGACTATACATGTGTATGCATGTGTGTGTGTGTGCCGGTTCACGTGCATGTGTGCTTGCATGCATGCTTGTGTGAGTGTGTGTGTGTGTGTGTGTGTGTGTGTGTGAGAGAGAGAGAGAGAGAGAGAGAGAGAGAGAGAGAGAGAGTCCCTGGTTATAGCTGTACACTGCAGGTGACAGCTACATATCAAACCCCTAACTTTTAACTGTTATTTGTTATGGCTCATATATGACAATCTTAAAAGCAGGTGCTTGAGGTAGTACTATCCTCAGCCTGTTGAGAATGCCTGTAATGTGCTGCTTTTACTGGTCCTAAACAGCCTGTCTTTAGAACTTAATCTTACAGAAAGGAAAGTGGAGCAAATTCCCTGTTTTAAAGTCCCTGGTGTCCTTTTATATATGCTTGATGGGGTTTGGTTGTTGATGTCCCACGGCCTGTGTAGTGGGAGGTTGACCATTGTGTGGCCATGCTAAGAAGTAGTAGGACTTTTAAGAGATGGCCTTTGTAGGAGACCCTTATGGCAACTGATCTTGAAATGGATTAACTGCTTCTCATGGAATCCTTGATCAGTTCTCAAAAGAGGCATTATGTAAAAGAACAAGATGGGCTTCTTTTGTTTCTTGTCTTGTGATACCTCTTCCTCCTGAATGAACTGCTGCCTCTACAAAGTCATCTGACTTGAGGTCTACGCTAGAGTCATGACCTTGAACCTCGAGAACTGTGACTAGAGTGCACATTATCTCTTTAAACAGTTATCCAACTTCAGAAAAAAAATGGACTATTAGAAACATTCTTATGCATCTGCTTTACTATGCTTCTGAACTGATAAATGGACTGACAAATAATATTTTAGAAGAACTGTGAAAATTATGTTTAAGCTGTAAAATTGTCATTACAAAATAGGTCTTCAGAGAATCTCAGCAATGTAGAAGACTGAAAATGTAGTGGGGGATGTGGGACATGCCTATCTTCCCAGCTTCTGAGAGACTATGGCTGGAGGATCACAAAGTCAAGGCCAGTCTGGACAACTTAGTGTGACTCTAAAAGATAAAAGAAAGAGGGGGAGGAGGAGGAGGAAGAGGAGAAGCAAGAAGAGGAGAGGTAAAGACACAATAGGGCTAGGAAGATGGTTCTGCAGGTTTTTCTTCTAAAGGGCAGTGTGTTATTCCCGTCACCTACAAAATGGCTCATAATATTCTGTTACTCCCTTCCTGATGGATCCAACACCCTCTTTTGGCCTCAGACACTGTACACATGCAATGCACCGACATTCATGCAGACAAAACACTCATTCACCAATACACTAAAGTCACATAACTGACATATTCCTTTAAGGAAAATAAAGTTGGGATTGGCAGTCCTCTCGTTGCTGTGGAAACCCCCAACACTTTGTAGTGTACTCAGTACACCTGGATTTCCATGGTCTAGTCTAAAGGTCAGTTTGTTCATTGCCTGCCCATCTCTTTCCTGTGACTTGTCAGTCATAGAAATAGGAAGAGTAGCCATTAAAGAGTTGAGGATGGAATCAGTGGCTGGCATGTTTGCTTCTCACATAATCATTATTGAAGTTTTTATAAAAATAATATGGCTGGGAATATGGCTGTCTTGAAGAAAGCTTGCTTAATTGACACTGCAAACAAACAAACTCAAACAAGACTAATCTTCTATTGGTTCTATGTTGTATTTTCTCCTCGGACAGGTTAGAGATCAATGCAGTAACAGTAACTAGAACTCTTTCCAGTTTCTTAATTTTAGACCCATCTCTAGTCAATATCACCTTTATTCTGTCATGAAGTAGGCAGTCTCGACATTTCTCCCAACTATATTAGGAAAAGCACATTAGGGGTTGGTGAGTTCTACAGTAGGAGACCAAGTTCTTTAGAGCAGACCCACATTAGCCTCTCAGTCTTGTCTAGGTCAGACATACAAAGACTCATGGGTGTTGCTGAAAAGTGCCTTGCTTGCTCACCACCCTTTTCTTCTTCTTCCTTTCTACCATCCTCTACTTTGGTTTTCTCCTGCTTGTATGCATTAATGAATACTTATTTATATTTATTTTTCTTTGGAATGAAAATACTGGATAGATACCAATCTCTGTTTTTAAAAAAAACCTATTTTTGTGTTCGATTAGGGAATAGGTCAACAACTTCTCATTAAAATCAATAGCAATACCATACATAGTGTTTATTGTATTGTATTCACACACACATGCACACATACACACAATGTATTATCAAAGGGTCACAAATACATGAATAAACTGAGTCAGGGAGTTGTTCCTTTTTTTTTAAACAACTTTTTTTTAAGATTTATTTATTGTTATATCTAAGTACACTGTAGCTATCTTCAGACACACCAGAAGAGGGTGTCAGATCTCATTACAGATGGTTGCAAGCCACTATGTGGTTGCTGGGATTTGAATTCAGGACCTTTGGAAGAGAAGTCAGTACTCTTAACCACTGAGCCATCTTTCCAGACCCCAGAGAGTTGTTCCTTAAACAGTGTTTTTCAATGGTCTTTCCATCAGTTCCTGCCTTGCTTATGATCCTGCCCTGATGTCAATGATGGACTGTGACCAGGAAGCATACACTGAAACACACCCCTCCCCAAATTGACATTTTGTCCAAGGTATTTAATGCAGTAACAGTAATTAGAACACCTTAAATTTTCTTAATTCCAGACACATTGGTACTAGTATAGTCCGCAAAAACAGTTATTAATGGACAATTAACTTTTTAAACTAAATATGATGCTTCCTTAGAAACTCATGTCTTAATCCCATAAGAAAAACATATCTATTTCCAGCAGTAGCATAGTGTGTTTGATATAGAGAAATCATAGATTCTTAATCTTTGTTTTTTAGGGGATGTGATAGCTGAGGTGCCTCCAGATGTCAAAGGCCAGCCGTGGGTATACTTATTCAGATTTGATCCATTTTGTTTTATTATGCAGGCTCTCTCATTGGCCTGAGTAGGTTAGGTAAGGTTGATTGGCCAGCAAGGCCAAGGCTCTGCCTGTCTTTGCCTGCTGGGATTGCAAGCACAAACCATTATTCTGAGCCTTTTCACATAGATAATGAGAGTTTATCTCCTATTCTCATACTTGCATGGCAAACATTAATGGGTGAGCTATCTCTCTAGTCTCCTTATTTAATATACTTTATTATAATATAAATTTTGATGGGAATATTCTATGGTAGAGACATTATATACTTTCAATTCCTAGCACAGGGAAAATAAAAAACAATATCTCTATAAGCCTATTTATCTTAGATAAAAAATTTGTAGTTAAGACAAATTCTTATGGTTTGTAACTTTTATCTCAAGATGCCAAAATGTTTGAGAAAGGATTCAGAGTCTCCCATTTTTTAAGAAAATGAACATAAACAGATACATTAATAAAGAAAATATGTTATGTCCTTGACAAGAAGATCTTCTCTAAAATTGACAAAAGTTAGTAATTGCAGGAAAAATCCAAACCATCAATGAAAATTTTCAGCAAGAATATTGCAAAACTGAAGAAAACCAAATAAATACACACCACCATCACTACCAATAATAGCAACACACTAAATCAAGTAAAAACCACATCAGAAATAAAAGTATATGCAGAAGAGTGAATTACACGTATGGAGGGAAAAGTTGAAGCAATGTACTCAGACATATATAAGGAGAAAATATGTACACAACCAACAATTTCAAAATGTCTGGGGCACAGAAACAAAACCTGGGAATTCATGACATAGAAGAAGTACCTGACTTTAAATGAAATGGAATAGACAAACTACTTAATAAGAGCATAGCAGAAGACTTCCAAAATATGGAGAACACCATAGATACTCACACACGCTTAAGTGGCACTCAAGCACCAAATAGACAAGAACATCTGTAAGAATGGAAGAAGCAACAAGAAAATGCCTATTTTGACATGGTCAAGGCCTTTGAACCCATGGGACAGTTTGGCAAAACCATTACCTACATATCTCGGGGCCAAAAAAAGGTGGTCAGTTCTCCTAGCTAGTCCAAGTGTGAGTGTTTATTAACAATTTACCAGTGTGTGGAAGGACTAGCAACTGATGTTTGCTCCTTCCAGATGTTTACTGTTTGAGGCTGGGACTGCTGCAGAAACCTTCCACAGAGAGTAGCCACCCTGTAACTAATAAGCAAGCAGAGATTCTGGATAGCAGGAACAGAACCTAATTTCACTGTTCATTCATCCTTTTGTCTGTTCTTCTTCATTTCTTTGCTACATCTAATCAGGGTTCTAGGACCCAAACTCTGTGGACAGTATGGACTTCTCCATAGTCCATATCCATCATCAAGGTATCTGAAATACAAAGACTTCCCCATAGCCCATATCCATCATCAAGCTATCTATCTGAAATACAAAGTGAAAAAAAATGGCACTGAAAGTTCCAAGGGGAAAATTCCAACTCACAAAAAATGGACAGGGATATCAGGATAACTTTGGATCTTTCATCAGCAAAACTAAAAGCAAAGAAAATCATGGAATAAAAAGTTTCAAGGAAACAACTTTCAATCAAGAATGCCATACTCAGGAAAATTATCCTCAAAAGGTAATGGAGAAATAAGGACCTTTCAAGACAAAACAAATTAAGGCAATTCATGACAATCAAGCCAGGACTTCAGAAACTCCTCTAAAGAATACTCTTATGCAGAGAGGAAGAACAAAGACCACTTCATTCACAAGACTAAATAAAAGAGTATACTACATGAACAGGAGATACAAGAAAGAATCATTCATGTTTGATGCAGCAAAGGAGCACAGTCTCAAACTAATTGCGGGTGAAGGTGAGGGAGAAAGAACTATCAGAAACCCAGGTAGTCAGAGCATTACCTAATAAAGTCACAGGAAATTAAAAATCCTTTTATACAATGGCCTTAAATATAAATATCCTTAACTAACCAATAAGAAGACCCAGACTAACTGGTTCAATTGAAAATTAAGAAACTATCTGTTGTCTCCAGCAAACATACCTAACCAGCAATGATGCCTCAAATCTAAATGTCAAAAGAGGGGAACTGACATATGTAGAAAATAGAATCAGTAATTAGGAAGGTATAGATATTTTTCATTGGATAAAGCAGAAGATATCAAGATCACTAATATTAATACTAGGCACAAACTATCAAGAAGGGCAACCACTGAATCACCTGTGCATGGAATCTTGAGGCTCCTAGTTTCATAAAGGACACTGAAAGACAAACAAGATCACAGAGGTTTTCACACAATAAGAGTGGAGGAATCTACCTTCCCACTTTCACATTTGGAAACATCATCGAAACAAAAATCAGCAAATGAAGGTCAGAGCTAAACCAAACCATAGGATTAAGTTAATATGACCCACAACTACAGAGTTTCCATCCACCAGAAATCAATGGAGTTGAAACTAAAGAACAATATAGAAAATCAATCAAAGAGTGTGTTCTTTGAAAAGTCTAACAAAATAAAAAATACAAAGAACAAGAAGGAAAAAAAGAAAATGCAAATTAATAGAACTAGAGACAAAAGAGGAGGACTGTTGCAATAGGGTTCCATGGAATTCAAAAGATTATTAGGGAGTATTGTAAATGCTTATGTTGCCCAAAACTAGAAAATAATGAAGAAACGGATGTTTCTAAATACATATGGCATATTGAAATTAAAGCCAGAAAATGCAACTAACTTAAGCAAATTCATTACCTGTGATAAGATTAAAGCTGTGATTCAGTCTCCTAACAAAGTAAAATGTAGAAACAAATGTAGTCACTGCTGAATTCCCTCAAGAAGTTAACCAAGATCTAATTACCAACACTTGTTAAAACTACTCCCCCCAAAGGAATAGGAAAGAACACTACCAATTTCCTTCCAGCCAACTATGGTATCAAAATTGAACAGAAAACATAGCATAAATGAAAACTAACTCTGAAGAATGAACAAGCTCATGTATCCCCAATACAATGTTCTCAACAAAATAGTTGCAAATTGAACCAAAGATCACATCAATAGGATAATACATCATTAATAACCAAATTGAACTCATCCCAAGTTTTCGAGGTTGGTTCAGCATAGGCATATACCATATAAATTATTTGAAGGATGAAATCACATGAACACTTTGTTTTGATAGATGTAAAAGCTGCATATGACAAAACTCAACACGCATTTCTTATAAAAACTCCTGGGAATTTAGGAAAACAGGGACAGATCTCAAAAATTGAACAGGAGATTTATAGTCACCATATATTAAACTTGGAAAAATTAAGATAATTTCTTTTGAAATCTGGAATGAAACAGATGTTTCCACTGTCTTGGCTGTTCTTCAATCTTGGGCTTAAATCTTAGGTTATGTAAATAAGAAGTTAGAAATGCGTGAAAAATAAAAATAAGGAAAGAAGAAGTCAATTTTTCCTATTTGCAGATGGCCTGATTTATTCCTAAAAAATCCTCAAATTTTACTTCTAGTAAAGCGGCAGAACACAAAATCAACGTAACAAAAAGCTTTCATATATATTAACAATGAACTTATAAAGTAATAAAGAAGTCAGGAAAACATCGTATTCACATCTCTAAATTAAAAAAAAGAAAAGAAAATTAAAAGAAAGTTCCTGGAACAAGTCTAAACAAAAAGTAAAACTTCTAAACTGAAATCTTTCTGATGTTAAAATAAATTAAAGAAAATGCTATGGAAAGTTACTATATGTTCTTGTATTAGAGAATTAATTTTGTGTAAATGACTATACTATCAATACTAACCTACATATTCATTATAAATGCCACCAAAGTTCTTATGATATTCTTCACATAATTATAAATCACAGTTCTAAATTTACATGGAAGTACAGAAGTCCATGACTAGCCAAGGCTATGCGTATTGCATAAAACACTATCACAATATCTAACCTCAAATTATACTACAGAAGAACAGTGACAAAGGCCGTATGATACTCGTACAAAAACAGATGTACAGGCTAAGGGAACATAGTAGAAGATCCAAAATTGATATGTTCAACCAACTCTTAGCAAAGGTGTCAAACACACACACATACACTGCGGGGGGAACCTTGGCAAACAGTGCAAGCAGATCTGGACGAAGCAGATATTTTATTTGTACATAAACTTTAAGTAATATATACCCATCAATGGGAGAAAAATAGATACAGCTATAGGCAAGAACTTCTTGACTCAGACTCCAAGGTCTTAGGAAATAGCACTCCAAGAATTAACAAATTAGAATAAATGACGTTAAAACTTTTCTGCACTTAAAAAGAAATTATGAGCAAAGCAAATAGAAATCCTACGGAATCGGAGAACCTCAGCCATAGGTCAGACAGAAGTTAATATCTATAAATTAGGCACAAGGAAGCAAAATCTGCCAGATCAACAAATGAACTAACAAAATGGACAGCTCTCAAAAGAAAAAAAAAAACAGATGGCCAGTATATTCTTTAAAAATGTTATTTCAACATCCTCAGTCATCAGGGAAATGAAAATTAAAACTACTTTGACATTCAATATCACCCCAAGTCAGAATGATAATCATCAAAATGGGGCATCAATAAGTGCTGATGAGGATGTGGGCAAGAGAAATCCTTCTTGTTCACTGTGGTGAGAATGTCAGCTAGCACAGTGTTTATGGAATTCAATGTGGAAGTTCCTAAAGCAATAATAGAATTACTTCATGATCCAGCTATTCTACTCCTGGACATGTAACCAGAGGTTTCTATATCCAGTCAGAAGAGATATTTGCACATCCATGTTTATTTCTGCTTCATTCACTATTACAAGGAAATGGAGCTGTCTAGGTATTCATCAAGCAGTTACCAAAGGGCAATGTGTCACATATGCTCCGTGGATTTATATTTATCTGTAAAGAAAAATCATGAAATTTGTAGTAAAGTGGGTAGAGCTGGGAAGTATTGGAGTAAAGTGGAGTGACTCGAGAATAACAGAGGCAAAAATTACAGTTCTCCTTTATATTCAGAGTCTAATTTGTAATGTTCATAGCATGCATGTAAGTGGGATGAATGTGTGTATTATAAAACAAGAAAAGAGTCAAAGGAAGGCCAAAAGGAAATGTTAAAGAACGGATGGGCAAGAGGACAAAAATGTCATGAAACTAGGAAAGGAGGATACAGAGCCTAAGGGGGAAGGATAATCAACAGTTTTAAAATGTTTATAAACATAAAATACTGTATATAATGATATTTTTAAATAAAAAATAACAGATATTTTTGTTGTACTTAGAGTTTATCTAATGTAAGTGTGTGTATGTATGTATAATGTGTATATATATATATGTGTGTGTGTGTGTGTGCATTTGTATATGGTACAATATAATTAGGTGATACATAATACATAAACATAAAATATAGGTACTGTGTCTAGTTCCTGATTAATATAGCACATAATTAGAAACTAGTTACTGTGCAGTCCTGTAGGACTTTGATAACTTACTCATAATGTATGGTTGCTGTATTGCTTCATTTCCCTCCCACTTTTTTCCTCTTATTCTCTCCACTTTATACTGACTATTCTTCTAGCTGTAACAGGATCTCATGCTTCTTACCCACTTTGGTGAAATAAAGCCAAGAAGTTCTGAGGATTGGTCTTGTTTACTTTTGACCAATGTTTAATATAAAACTGAACAATGTATCGTTGTAATATAAATGGAATATAAAATTGAATACTCTAACTGTATGGTTGTAGTATTGTCTCATTTCCCTCCAACCTTTTCTCCCTTATTCTTTCCACTCAATGCTGATTATTCCTCTCCATGAAATCAAGTTTTCCGTCTCTTCACCCATGTGAATACATCTGTTCTTTGTCTGGAGAATTAACCACTTTCATTTGCCCCATTTTCTTTTCCTTTTCTCCCTTAATCTTCTTTTCCCTTAAAAATAATTTAAGCTGATGTGTGTGTGTGTGGTACTGTGCATGTATGTGCACGTGTACATGTGCATATGCATGTGTGTATATGTCTGTGTATGTGTAGGTGTGTATGTGTGTGTATACGTGTGTATGTGTATGTGCATGCACACACTTGTGCACATCTTTTTGGTGTATGAGGATGTGCATACATGCTGTAAGGTGTCGCTTTTGGTAAGGGGAAACCATTGCTGAGTCAATTATCTCCTTCTTTGGGTTCTGTAAACTCAGGTCTTTAGGCTCATGTAACAATGACTCTTACCTACTAAGCCATCTTGCCAGTCTCCTTCCTTTTCTTTGGTGTAAATGCACTGATAGTCCACTAGCATCAGATATTTTTTACTTTTCCTATTTCATAGAGTATAGCTATTGTATAGAGCAGTTTCTGTTCTGTGTCACAGCCAGTCTAGAAGGAAACAATAACTCTCTATTAATCCTCTGTTTTTGTCCCATTTATTATGATTTAACCCAGAAATTTTTGTTGCTATTTTACCAAATAAATTTTCTCCAGTTTTCTCTCTTTTATTGCTGAGACATGAAACACCAGATGTATCAGTGTGAAGGTAGATGTGGCCAGGCATCTGTCCATCACAGTCTCTTTCCTTCCTGGAGCTAACTAAGGGACCCACATCCCATTTCAGTTGTGTAAACTAAAGTTAAATGCTATGGCTGCCAGGATATTTGTGGTTAAGCCACTTGACCACTTCAAGATTGGTTTAACTCTTTGAGGTTTGAGGGTGTGTGTGTGAGCTGGCAATTGATTCAACCCAACAGTGATTTTTCTTTTTTAATTGTAACAGGATCTCATGCTTCTTATTCACTTTGGTATAGTAAAACCAAGCAGCTATAAGGATTGTTCTTGTTTGCTTTTGACCAATGTTTCATATAAACCTGAGCATAGTGGAGCATTTGAAAAGGCAGAAACTTTCTGAATGATTGTAATCTGAAGTAATGCTCCCAGTGGTTGTGAAGATTTCCTGTTAGAAGCAACCTGAGTCTGATTCCAATGCCACACCAAAATGTCTATCTGGACCAAGCTGCAGTCAGTGAATTCTGATTCTTAATAGAACCTTTAATTTAATGAGCTTAAAGCTGAGTCAGTCTGTCATAAAACTAAGCTTTGTCACTGCCATTGGCATTGCTTCTTTAAGCTGAGAAATATTCAATAGTATGTGTTACTGTCCTTTAAATAGTGGGCTATTGACCTGGGATTGATGCTCCATTATATTAGTGTTAGAGGACACACATGTAATAATCTACAGGATCTTACACTGGAGCAAGAATCCCTAGGTTTATATAAGAAAACAGTCACCGAGACAGAGCAAAATTATGACAAATTCAAGAAAATTTAAAGGTAGAGTTTTTAGGTCATCATTCCACTCACTTGCAAATTACAACAAAAATCACTGGGAACAGAGAAACCTACAAACTTCATAGCTGTACAGCTAATCAATGACAAGGTAGTACCATGTGTTTTAAAGCCAAAATTTGGAGAGGCTGAGAAACAGCTTATGGTTATGACATACTACAATGTCAGTGAAAGTAACACAAGCTGCTGCCTATCATTTTAAAACTAGGGACACTTTGGGAACAGAACTATAAACCCACCCCAAGTATCAGGTGGCAATGATGAATGAACATCTCTTTCCTCATTTTAATAACTCTGTTATGATCTGTATTAAATAAGTCTTTTCCTCTGTGTGTGTGTGTGTGTGTGTATCTACAAACACATTTTTGCATAAGGATAGGTTGCATCAAAGGCCAAATATATAACTATTGATAGATAGATAGATAGATAGATAGATAGATAGATAGATAGATAGATAGATAGATAGATAGATAGATAGTTGACTGATGGATAGATAAATAATTGAATGATAGATAAATGATAGATGATTAATATATAGATGATTGATAAGTAGATAAGTAGATAGGAGATAGATAGATAGATAGAAAGTGATAGATAGAGATAGAGATTGATTGATAGATTGATAGATGTGATAGAATTTCATAATTGTTTCATCAGAATTTCCTGTTAATTTATTCAATGATGGTCTGAACTGATGGAAACATTTCCTGTAATTGTTCAGGAGAAAAATTCATTTTTACCATTTTTAAATATTTTGCAGTTCAGAATTATACTTTTAGACAATGACCACAAGAGAAAAAGATGATTATATTTCTAAGATGAGCCTCATAGAGAGGTCTCCTTGAACATTAAAGTGTGGCAAAGGCTCTTTTGGAGTTATTGGGATTCTACAAGCAACTTCCCCTTCCTAGTAGGTAGAAAATGAGTTTTACCCTAGATAGTCATCTTGGATTGAGAACTTTCTCCCTTTGTCTCCCTGGTTTCCTTCAACCATCATGGGGAAACAGCACATTTAAATACAAATTTTACAGTGCTTGTGAGGAGTAATGTCTCTGACCTCCATTTGCTGTAGTTATCACTTCCTTCAGATAGTCTGAGTCAGGGCTCCTGTAGCATGTCCTTCATGTTGAGCTTGTTTGTGGGTTCCACGTGGCATCACTTAACATTGTCCTGCAGCTGTCATCTGCTTGTGAAGGCAGGAGTGACCCGCTACCCCTGCTATGGTGCAAATCTTATTTAGTAACTTCAGCTTGGTAGTGTGAGACATTTTCTAGCTCTGCCTTGATTCAAGCACAAGGCCGTTTGTCTCCTACAACCTAGTTTTTTAAAAAGCATAGAATTGATTATTCTGTATGACTTAAGTTCCTTAAAGTATTTAAGATTCATATGACCATGGAAAGATAATAACGAGAGCATAGTTTTCCAGAGACATGAACCTTCTATGTAAAAGATTGAGTAGTTGGAGGGTAACAGCAAAACAGAAGACAGTGAAGCCTATTAACAACATATACAATTAAGTTAGATAACAAAGAGACTCCACTGGTGTCAAAATGCTCTCCTGTTAGTATATCAACTGAAAGGTGAAAAGAAAGGGAGTCTATATGCTTAATATGAGGGAAATACCCTCATCAACAATGGGCATTCACTGTAAAACGTATTAGGTCAAGAGTCACAACTTGATCTGTCTAGACTGATGTATGTGTATGACTCAGGGTCTGGTAAGTAGGATCAGAATGGCTTATGTAATTGTCTGACTATAGATGCAAGATGTGGAAATTCAGCATTTCCTCCCAAAAGGGCCTATGCAGAGAACAACCAAAACTAAACCAAGATATATGTATACAAAGGGAAGAGAAGAGAAATTGGAACAAGTAATCAGAATTAAGAGACTTATGAAGCCGAATTTTTTTCTTAGCATTATAATAACACAGCAAGATATCTGACCACTATCAAACTGTTTCAACAGTAACCTTTTGTGCCATAAAATGGTACAGCGTGCTTATGCTTCTCAATAAAATAAAAGCTGAGGATTTTCTAAGCAGTAAGAGTAACTTTTATTAGAAAAGACAAGTACAACATTAGCAGTATGTAGGAACATGGGGAGTATTTTCCAGTTGAGTCATCAAGCTAGAGAACAAGTTGTAAAAAAAAATCACAATTATTAAAGAGATGTCCTTATCAGGTCTGGGTTGAATATGAAAGAGTAGGAGATTTCTGCTGATGATAGGTTTGATGACTGCTTGGATATGAGGATGCTATCTCCATCTTATGAATGAATTTATTGATAAATTCATAGATGGATAAGTGTTAAGGATATGAGGCCTGGCTATTGGAAGTATATATTAGGAGTTATGACTTTGAAGAGCTGTATGTCTTGGTCCAAAGCCCTTCTTCACTTGTAGGGGAATGGTTCTGATGCTTTGATTTAATCGGGAATCTGTGGATCCATAAGCTAAAGGTCCTTATCCCCAATTGGTTTTTGATTGATCAATAAAGAGTCAAGAGCCAAGGGCTGGGTGGAAAGAAGATGCTGAACTTCTAGGTTCTGGAAGGCTAGGAGACAGGAGAGAACAGGTGATTTCCCATGTTTTGGAGGGAGACTAATGGAACATGGGAACTGCGGGAAAGAAAGCCAACCAGCTATGTGATATCTTAGGTAAATGGCTATTGGCTGTTGCCTCTATTAAGCTTGGGGTAGGAGGCAGGAAGCTTAGAAGTGCCCAGACACTGAGCTAATAAGGCATGGTAAAAATAAGCTAAAATGTGTGTGTGTGTGTGTGTGTGTGTGTGTGTGTTTCATCCCCACATCCAAAGATTTCCTGTTCAGGTGACTGGAAGCACAGCCCTCCCAGGAACATAAAGCAGGGTAGATAAAACTACACACTACATTCACTCTTTTCTGGATGCTATAAGGTGACCAATTTTGAACCTTAATCTTTGGTCATGATATGCAGAGCCAGAAGCTATGGACTGAAATCTCTAAATAGGAGAGAAAAAATAAATTGTTCTTCATTTTTATTTATTAACCCAAGGTGTTTTATCATAGTGATGGAAAGTGACTAGCACTAAGATTAAGTAAAAAATGAGAGCATCCTAAGAAATGGTCATACAATCAGGTGACAGATACAGTACAACTATCAGAATGGGAAACAATGAAGAGAACCTAAGAAAAATCTGTTTTCTTGTCCTTTCTAATTATACTGGGTACAGTAGACTACAGATTTCTAGGTGTGGCATAAAGGAAATGTGCACCTGAGGTATATAGCACTTTGGACAGGCCAGTGTAGTGAAGGACTATAATCATCCTTTTGTGAAATAAAGAAAAAATGGATACAATATAGGAGGAAAGAATCTTCTTGAGAAGAATTAGAATTATTGGTATAACATTAGGAGGTAATTAAGTTTAAGGAGATGGAGTTTTTGCTACTTTCTCTTGAAACAGAAACAGTGTACAGGAGAAAATACTTAGCATTGCTGATATCTTGGTTGTGGTACTAAACAATGTTTGGAACTAAAAGCAAAGGTATTTGAAGAAATAGGTGACTTCAAAGTTGTAGCACAAAATAATAAAATAATTTGTCATAATGACAACAGAACAACATGGCAGAATTTTATCTAGAATTTTGATATGACATCAACTTTCTTGATATCCTCCATGCTCTTTGGATAGCTCTGTTACATGGAGACAGAATGCTTCCTTCAGAAGATCTCTGGATTACATGCAAACCTGTGTAGCAGCTCTTTCTGAACATAACCCATCTGGTTCATAGGGGAATTTTATGACAACAGCATCTGTTCCTTGGGATCTAAACCTTAATCCATTGTGAGCTCCCTTCATATTGGCAGCAGTATCTTCCAGCCTTTATCTAGTTGGGATGAATTCAAACAGGTGTTTCAGAAGCAAAAGTCCCTTCATCATATTACAGAGTGCCTTGGCAAGAGATGATGTCCATTAATGAGATCCTTCTTGAATGGTTGTGGTATAGATGCCAAGAGATCTCTTTGAATAGAGGCCTTGAAAGGGCTCTGTCATGTGCTCCTTTCCTACAAGCATTGCTTGCTTTATGAAGTATGATTTAGCACTTTCATAAGCTAGACACTCTGAAAAGAGAGAACAAACTAAGTCAGAGGTGACCTCTCTCCATCTCTGAGAATGACAAGGAAGATTATAAGGTCCACGTATTAAGCAGGCTGAAAATGCTCAATAGAGAGTGAGATGTGTTATGAGTCTCAAAGGAACATGGCTCCAAACTTAGAATGGAAAAGCAGTAGTGTTCTCCTTTGATAGTGGTAGAGAGATGTTCTTCAACATGTTATAATCCCTCTCATGACCTCTCCACACAAAGGATGTAAACAACATGAAAGGGGAACAGTAGCTCCCTGTTCACTTTTTTAATCCATTGTGTTTACCAATATTACAGGAAAGATAATTCAATTTAGGACAAAAATATAGCTCTAAAATTCATATAAATATAATATATATACTTTAGAATACTTTTAAATAGCTGTCTTGTTCACTCCTCACTTACCTATCATTTTCTGTTCCTCATGTATGGTTGTTCTACTCTGGTATCACTGTTACTGTAATAAAGACCATGACCAAAAGCAATGTGGCAAGAAAGGGCTTATTTCATCTTATACTTTAATGTCACAGTCCAACTTGGCTAGTAGTCAGAGCAGCAACTCAAGCAGGAGTGTAGAGTCTGGGCTTAAAGTAGACATCATGAAAAACATCTGCTTGCTTTTCAAGGCTTGCTAAGGTTCCTTTATATACAATACAGGAACATCTGCTTAGCGGTAGCATCACCCAGAGTGGGCTGGCCCTCCCACATCAATCATTGATCAAGAGTATGCATCACAGACAAAGCTGATGGAGGTATCTGAAGTTCCCTCTTCAGTCATGATCTCATTCATGCCAAATTGGCAAAAATACAACCTACACGGGCGTTTCTCAATTGTCTAGTTGTTAACAATGGATTCATAGAATTCACCTCTAATAGTTTTGGAAAGCCCACTGGATCTGATATTTAACATATCGTTTTTCTTTTTCTCTTTTACAAATAGTGAAGATTTATGTATATATGGTACAGAGCCAATAATAAATGACCAAATAATTTTCTGGGGTAATATTCAGGGCACTAAGGGAAAAAATTAAAAACTAATTCCTTTTAATCTTTCTATATAACAAATAAATTAAGTATTTAGTCATATATACTGTTATTTCATATTGGGTTAAAATAAAGGATGTTCAGTTTTTATTTATCATCCTATGGTATTTAGTAGGATCATTGTTGATTCATTGTAAGGTAAAACTGTGTGTGTGTGTGTGTGTGTGTGTGTGTGTGTGTGTGTGTGTATAAAAACTTTCTACAGTGGTAGATTTCCATATGAATTTCACTATATCTTTAGTAGTAGTTATCCTTTCTCATGTGTATTTCCTCCTCTATCCTACCATCCCATCCCATCCCATCCCATCCCATCCCATATCATACCATACCAGTTTAACCCCACCTGTTTCATTATTTCTCTTTAATCCTTTACACCAATACTTTTTATCTCTACACTTTTGAAATCCTTCTATGGTCCCTGGTAGTTTCATTATTTTGGTGGGTATTATAAATGGAAGTCATATCTGAAGATTCAAAGCTAAGACCCATAATCAAGAGACAACATGTAATATTTGTTTTTCTTGGTCTAAGTTATCTCAGAATGATCGCTTTGTTCTCCATCCATTTATCTGTGAATTTCATAATTCAGTTTGTTTTCAGAGAAGGGGAAAATATTCCATTGTAGAAATACACCAATTTTTCATTATCCACTAATCAGTTGGTAGACTTCTATGTTGTATCACCTTTCTGACTATTGTAAACATAACAGCAGTGAATATGACTGAACAGGTATCACTGCATTAAGATATACAACTCTTTGGGTATATGCTCATCAAGATTGGCAGAGCTGGATCATGTGATATAGCATCTATTTCTGACTTTTGAGGAACATCCATAATTTGCATTTCCACAAGTAGTAAATAAGTGTTGACCTGTCTCCACATCCATGACAGCACTTGTTGCTATTTGTTTATATGATCTTGAACTTTCTAAATGACCAAAGTAAAATGAATAGTATGATCAAATCTCAAAATATTTTCAACTTGTGTTTCCATTTTCTCATTCAGCTATATTTTCTCATTTGCAAAGTCTCTGTTTAGTTTCATGTCCCATTTTTAATTGGGTTGTTTGTTTTCTTTATGTTTATTTTATTTTTATTTTGCAGTTCTTTGTATAATTTAGATATGAACCCTCTGTCTGTTATATAGTTGGTGATGTAGGCTGCCTCTTCATTCAGATGATGGAGTCCTTTCCTGTACAGAATGCATCAAGGTTCATGTGGTCCCATGTGGTAACTGTTGGCATTCATGCCTGCACTACTTGGTTCTGTCAGAAAGTTATTTTCTGTGCCAATGAGTTCAAACATATTAGCTACTTTCTCCTTTACCAGGTTGAGAGTATCAGGTTTTACGCTGAGCTTGCTGATCCATTTGGAGTAATGGTATGTGTGAGCTAAGTATCCAGCTTCCTTCTTTATGTAGCTATCCAGTCCAGGTTGATCAATATCATTTGAAACTGCCCTCTTTTTGTCAGTGTCTAATGTCAATAACGTTTGTTAAAAATCAGGTGACTTTGTGAGTGCGGGCTTCTGTGTGGGTCCTCATTTCACTTATCAATGACTCTTTTTATGCCAATAGAATGATAGTCTTTGGGGGGAAAACATTTTATTTTATGTGTATGAGGGTCTAGTCTACATGCATGTTTGTGCAGCATATATGTGCCTAAAATCATGAGAAGCCATAAGAATGGCTTGGATTTCCCAAAGCTGGAGTTATAGAGGTAGTGAGTTAACATGTTGGTATGGATGGGGAGCCCAGGTCACCTGGAAGAGCAGTCAGTGCTCTCAATCGCTGAGCCATCTCTCCAACACCCCTGTGTTGCAGGATTTTCCCTGTCCAATTACATTAGTGCAGAAGAGGCCTGTGATTGGATGGGGAAAAGAGAGGTGGAACTAAGAGTTGAAGAGACAGAGAGCCTCTCAGAGGAGAGAGAGAGGCAGTGGTTTTGAATCATCATGGCTATGACCAGTCACAGTTTGTTACAGAATAAAGGTTAGAATATTGGGATAAGCTTGTATCATTATCAATTGGCTCTGAAATTATTGTATTGGCATCTTGTAAATTGTGGTTTTATTGATACGTAAATCTGATTGGTTAATTAAACTTTAAGAGTCTTGATTTTACTGGGTTACTGGGTGTTGTGATATGTAACTGCAAGGTTGGCCGTTCCATTTAGTTACTGAAATATGGGATCACCAACTATATGGGTTTATGGCTAAGGAAGAATTAGTGGCTCCAGGGATGTGAAGGAGAGCTGGGAACACAATGATTGGGTGCAGTGGCGCAGTAGCAGGAGAGTGGGAGTGTGGTCCAACCCTGTGGATAGTTGGCGGGTTCACTTTTTAATATTTCCTGCAACACCCATGATATTTTTATTACTATCGTCTTCTATAGTAACTTAAACTCTGGGTTGATGATATTTCTGATAGTTTTGATGGTGTTAATTTTGTTACCGTTCAGAATTATTTTGTTGGGCTATTTTGGGTCTTTAATATTTCCAAATGAAATATAAGCTTTGTTTTATAAATTTCTGTGAATAATTGTGTTGAAATTTTGATTTGAAGTATTAAGAGAAATGAGTTACTTCTCTCAGACTTGTTGCAAAGTGAAACCTGTCACACAGGTCATTTTAATCTAATTGTCTTGTACCCTCCAGAACTTGATGTTAAAACCCTTCAAAGACACCACACCAGTGAGTCACAGAACATGGCAAAATCCAGCTGGCATTGGTCAGAAGCCTCATCCCTACTGGGTAGCTTTCAGAGTACTGAAGAATACCATGCTTGATATCAGGGGAGAAAGTTATTATCAATATTATCCATCTGTGGGGCATGAGAGCTGCAATAATGACTAGACTCAGAAGGTAGAGCTGTTGAGGAAGTTAGGGACAATATGATTGAAACACATAGTATGAATTCTCAAAATATTAATGAAAAATAAAGAACACTGATTTCTTCATGCAACATTTATCATTCATCTGTTATTCGCCTCTCTATTTTGTTGAAACATGTAAAAGATATTGATATACAATGCATTTAAAATCCTCTCTCCTAATCTCTTTCTATTTCTTTCTGGGAAAGCAAGTATTCTATTGTTAGCCTCCCTGGGCAGGCAAAAAAAGATTTTTTTAAAAGATTAATTTCTTTTATTTACCTGACTTGAGGTCTTCTTCACAGAGAGAGTGTCCATAGTTTTCAGGAACTTCTGGATACACTACTCAGTTTTTATTGTCTTAAGAAATTACTAGTTCTTTCAACATTTTATTGGAAACTTAACCTCCATTATTTGTAGAGGTCTCTATCAGGTAAAAATTTCCAAATGAAGTTTCCTGGATGAATAAAATATAAAGCCCTACTGATAAGATTTTTAAAATATTGTAAAGCTAAGTAAGGTATGGTGACCTTTTTCCATATCTGTACTGAGTTTGAGAAAGGATCAGGGGCTGCTAGAATATAAATAAGAGGAAAAAGTCAACTTCAGGCATTCCTTTGACCATGACTCCTCTCTAAGAAACAGCTAGGAAAGTGCTCCTGGGCATGTTTAACAAGAAGAGATGCACTGAAGTTTACTTTGTTCCCCTAATTCAAATTCAAAACTTTGACTTCATTACCAAACATTCTTACTGGGGCTGGAGTGATGGATCTGACTATTGGATACAGCTCTGGAAGAGGACCGGTTCACTTCCCACCATCATCATCCATATTGGAGAGCTCGTAGTCACCATGGGTACCTGTACTCACATGCATATACCCTCAAATAGACATGCACATAATAGGTGTGTATACATACACATAAATAATTTTTGTAAAGAAGAGGTTTTTTTCATTAATTATTTATTTGCTTTACAGCCCAATCACAATCTGCTTTCCCTCCTCTCCTCCCAGTCCCACTCCTACAAATTCTTCCCCCATTATACCCTTGGTTTCTCCCCAAAGAAGGGGAAGTCCCTCCCTCCTTGGGTATGATCCCACCCTGGAGCATCAAGTCACAGCAGGACTAAGTGTATCCTCTGCCACCAAGCTCCAAACAGGAAGTGCAGCTCTTGAAGCTTCTATATATCTTCCAGTATTTATCTCTTGGTCATTGCCCTCTTTACCTCTTTTTTCTTTCCCCACTGTCTTTTCTTATTTTTATCTTAATTAAATGTTTTAATTAAAACATGAGAAATATATTTAGATTTCTTCTTTGTCTATCTTTCCCATATTCCCTCCTCAAGGAAATTACCACATGAATCTTTGTGCTTGGTTCTTATATATATTTCCTTTTTTTTTATTATCTTTGTCTGTACATAAAAGGTGCTGCTGCTTTGCATATTGAAAGCTTATGTAATTGCTCTGTGTTTTCTATATGTTTTGGCAGTTTTCTCCTTCACCTGACATTCTGCCTGATTGTGTATTCACCATGGGAATTTTAATAATGCCCCCTGATTTTTTTATCAAGGTTTGAAGAGGGACAGGATACAATACTCAGGTTGAACCAATAATTATGTCATTTTCTCCCCTCAAATACTGGTCTAGTATTGATTTGACCAATTATACTTAAATGTTTCAGTCTGAAATCTGACAAAACCATAGTCACAGACCCTCTATGGCGACAAATTTACCAGTACTCCTCTTTTTAGCAAGGAAGAATGGAGTATGATCTGAGGAGTTGAGGTAACTACCAGAAAAAGCAGAAATGGGAGACAGGAAACATACTAGACGTTCTCAAGTCTCCCATCCCAAACTGTAGCTGACTACCACTCCTACAATGTACATTTTGAGCAATACATATTCTTCTATATCTTTCTGGGTTTGTGCTGGGATTCTGTCTCTAGATAATAATTTCTATGAGTTAAGAATACTATTATTTTGTTTGTGAAAGTGACTCAGTGTTTACTGAAAGCCTACTATGTGCTGACCAATGTTCAAAACACTACCTATATTATCTATATTAATCCTTACAAAATGCCTTAAGGCAGATATTGCTATTCACAAAGGAAGGTATTCATAGCTCAGATGCTAAGACTAAGAAGGGAAATAATTTGTTTAAGCAAACATCTAATAAATGGAAAGCACAAATTCTAATCTAAGCTTTAATGACATTGGAATTGAGTCTTTTTTATTTGTTCATCATCTCATGCCATTTATTAGGTAAGCAATATTAAGCCAAAACCAAATGATAGTTGCAGAATAATACAGTGGGGCTGCAGGAAGTTGATTGCTTGGACAGGGAGTTAAGTCCTAAGCCTGTACATTGCTTTGATATGCAACAAGCTGTTACTTTTATTGATTACTTTCTTTTTTTTATTTTATTTTTTTAATTTACATTCCAAATCACTTCCCCTTTCCCGTTTCCTCCCTCCCCGAAAGTCCCATAAGCCCCCTTCCCTCCCTCTTTTCTCCATTCAACCCCCTCTCGTTACTCTGTCCTGGCGTTCCCCTACATCCAGTCTTTCCAGGACCAGGGGTCTCTCTTCTGCAAAGAATATGTAGATCCCACAAAATTAATATCAACTTATAATTTTCTAAGCACTGTATGACTTTCCAGAAAGCCCCCATAATCTCCCTCTGCATCTGTGGCTAAGTTGTAAAACTCTTCACAAGACTTAACATTCTTATTTGTCTAGACCCCAAAATAAGCTTAATAACATGGATGGATTATCAAGTCTACAAAATCAAACTTGCATTTTATAGAGGACATAATCACTGATCAATAAAACCTACTGAAATATTACTCACTGGATTAGCAGAGGTTTCCATAGCCCATTGTTTTCCAAATTGATTTTGCAATCAATAAAATAATTTACGTATTCATTTACTTTTGCATTCCACTTTGAAATCACAAGGCCTTACTTTATGTCTTAGGTTAAAGATATTTTTCAAAGCATTTTAACATCTTTTACAAATATCTAAGTAAAATTTAACCTTCAGAAAAGAGCTAATCATCTTCAACACCAAAAGTAATTCCCAAAGTGTTTTCAACTCTTAAACAGGGGTGGGGGTTGGGGGGCAGCCATATTATTAGAATAAAAATGAAAATAAAAAGATATGCTCTGCTTTCCCAAGAATTGTTGTTGAGCTGACCATTTTGTAGATGTCAGTTTTCACACATTCCACATTCCCGAAGAACTTGAGAGAACATTTTTTGTAATAAGCACTTTGAATCCATTTGAATATTTTGTTCATTTTCTTCCTATAGATAGGACAGTGCTGAAGTACAACAACCTAAATGGGAAATGAAATTGAGATGATTGTTAGAGTCAAGCATCCTACTGGATGGTTATTTATGAAAACTGATAGTTACTTATGAAAGCTGCAAAATGTAGCCTTTATAGATTTGCATCACCAAGGCAAGACTGTTCCAAAAAACTGAACACTTTCTGGGACAAAGCAAAGTTTAGATGAGAACTGCTGTTATCTCCTTCTTATATAAAGAAATCAACAGAATCATGTAGCCTAGAATATCTTGTTGTCACCTTCTAGTGATTTCTAGGAAAATGAGACCATGTTATTTTCCATTTTTAGGAAATATTCATAACTATCTGGATATTGAAAGGATTAAATCAGCAGGTTATTCTCCCCCAGATTTCTAAACCCTGGGTGAATTCATTTCTTTGCACAGTCAGGGGGGAAGGGAAAAGAGTGGGAAAGATATCTACTAGATGTCATATTGACTTACCTTAGTAAAGGTTAATAATACAACCCAAGGATATGAAACCCTTTTCTAAGCAATGTAGCAGAGAAAAGCCAAAGATATACTTCAGGAATACAAAGCTATCTACTTCATCATTTATTAACATTTTCAATCAAAAAATAAGAGGGAAGCAAAGGATAAAACACTGTACACCTATCATGAGAGAACAAGTCAATCAAAATTGATCCAGGATGACTTAGGCTGTAGAATCAGTATTCCAAAACCTTTCCACATTCATTGTGGTTGCTGTCGATGTATTGTGGAAACTATAGTTGTAGAACTCATCAGCAGAGACATGGATGACAGAAAGATAGAAACTTCTAGAGATGGAAGCTACAATGCCTGAAATGAAAACCATAGTAGATGAGATTAGTAGCAGATATATATGTCATTTTAAATAAAATCATGAAGTTCAATAACTCTTTGTTTAAAAAATACAACAAGTGGGAAAAAGCAGAATAAGACTAAAGAGGAAAAGATTCCCTGAACTCTTGAAGAACTGAAGAACACAAAGATCATATCTATCTATCTCTCTATCTCTCTATCTATCTATCTATCTATCTATCTATCTATCTATCTATCTATCTATCTATCTGAAGGCAATTAGACAAAGATATGATCAAAGTATTTAAAAACAGTAGCAGCTATGGAAATGTTAATAAAGGACAACTAGACTAAAAATACTTTATGTAGATAAATTGTGATGGAACCAACCTAGCAATGCAAAATAAAATTGCAGTGTTTAAAGCCATCTATTGTATATATCACAAAACTGGGAGGAGACATTATTTAAAACTATTACTTGTTACCACAAGCAAATCACTTAATTATCCACAAACCAAAGTTCTGAAGAGAATTTATAATTTCTAATTATTAATATATAAAAATACCAAGCAAGATTCACACTGATATTATATCAGTCTATCAGTCATAAGCATGGGTTGGTACTTTGTGCCTCATAAGTACTATGGTGAGATGTTGCTGTTAACTCTGGGACATGTGAATGTACATCTGTGTTTGCCAGAGACCCAGCAGCTAACCTCTGGTGCTGAACTTAGCTCCCTTCCCAGGTCATGAATCCAATCCACTCATGAGCCTTCATTTTGGGCGTTTGTCTTTGCCATCTTCTATAACTTGCTTGCAAATACCAGTTAACCTCCCTTCCACAGGATTTGGCCATCTAAACGTTATGGTCAAAGTTCAAGTGCTAAAGACAAACTACAAAAACAATGGAATGGAATTAATAGTCCAAGGAGCTTGTTGCTTTAATTTGTAAAGAGTGTGTGCATTTTGATTGAAAATAGATATCAAAACAACATAACTCATGCAAAAGTCATTAAGCGTGATTTCTGAAGGAATTCCAAATGGCCCGTGAAATATGGCAAGAACCCTATCAGAAATCAGAGCAATTACAATTAAAACAAGACATCAGATTCACGTTTAAGATATTAAAGTAACAATCCCAGAGAAGCCATTAGAAAGTAAAGGAACTCTCAAGTTCTTCGAGTGGGAGTGTAGTAGCATGCACTCTCTGGAGTGATCTTCGGAGATGCCCCATTTGTCTCTGACCTAACAGTTTCACTTCAAGCAATTCTACTTAAAATAGTACTTAAGGGTTTGTGGACAGACATAGCTAAATAGATGCTTGCCATACCTTTCTTTATAATACTGAGGCAGTTAAATATGTTGTATACTGAAGAAGATCGAATTGGGTAGAGTACATATATATATATACATATGCAGAATTATATATATATATGCAAAATTATATATATATTCTGAATTATATATATATACAGAATTATATATATATATGCAGAATTCTAAGCAACAAAAAAGATTAAGTGTCCTTAAACCATCATGAAAAGCCTTTAATCATATGTAATAATGGTATGAAAATGGCAGAATAAAAACTACATTATTGCACCAGATGTGTATGTATGTATGTATGTATGTATCCTCTAACCATGGCAGCACCAGCTATGTATATGTGTGTATGTACATAAACATACAAACATGCATACATACATACATGTATCATTGATAAGATCTTGAAGAATATAGCGCCAGAAAATATTGTTTAGAGGATTTTAAAATGTTTCTCTTCATTTGTATCTCATTGTTCTATACTGAGTGCTCATTAACTTGCGCAATAGAATTTGCAAGCAGAGCAAAGCAGTATACCCGTGCTTGTTGAGTTCCTCAGCAAGGCAACTCAAGGACTCATGAGGACCCAGATTTTTTGGAATTGCTTTTACATTGCTTAGAGAAGATTTGGAAGCAGCTCGACAGGATAAGAGTAAGGAGAAGGTTCTCTCTCCTGGAGGGAGGTGAATTTCTTGTGTGTGCATTTTTCCTGCCAATTCCAAATGAGTCCAGCAGCCTGCAGGTGGCTGCTGACTTCTGCCTTGGTGTGAAAAGGTGCGGGGACTGAATCACTTTACTGGATTTGGTTTCACAAGGATGTCCTATATATGCCACTTCACACCCCCAGAAGAACTTCTGGGACTGAGTACCTCTGCAGAAGCTATATTTTAAAATAGAAACATTGGCTTTGTCAGACTGTGGAAGGCAGGGGCGAGACCACAGACTCTCATTTTACCTCGCCATTCAGAAGGCTTGAAATTTCCTCACTTCTAGAACATGTATTCTTCTATGGAATCTCTGTGTGAAAGATTCAAATCTTCTGACTTCCAAAGTAGAAGTTCGACTTTGGCAGTGTCTTGCATTTCATCATATCTATGCTTCTGCCTTTGAGAAGTTTCCTT
This sequence comes from Tokudaia tokunoshimensis, assembly GCA_036184795.1. Taxonomy (NCBI): domain Eukaryota; kingdom Metazoa; phylum Chordata; class Mammalia; order Rodentia; family Muridae; genus Tokudaia; species Tokudaia tokunoshimensis. The sequence continues at coordinate 11,919,571 of BTHU01000015.1, forward strand.
TTTTTTTCTTTTTTCTTTTAATTAGATATTTTCTTTATTTACAATTCAAACATTATCCCATTTCCTGGTTTGCCCTCCGAAAACCCCCTATCCCATGCCCCCTCACACTGTTCACTGACCCACCCACTCCCATTTCCCTGTCCTGGCATTTCCCTACACTGGGGCATTGAGTCTTCACAGGAACAAGGGCTTTTCCTTCCATTGATGACCTGCAAGGCAATCCTCTGCTACATATCTGACTGGAGCCATGGAACCCTCCATGTGTACTCTTTGGTTGGTGGTTTAGTCCCTGGGAGCTCTGGGGGTACTGGTTGGTTCATAGTGTTGTTCCTCCTATGGGACTGCAAACCCCTTCAGCTGCTTCAGTCCTTTCTCTAGCTTCTCCATTGGGGACCCTGGGCTCAGTCCAATAGTTGACTGAGAAAATTCCCCCTCTGTATTTGTAAGGCACTGGCAGAGCCTCTCAGGAGACATCTATATCAGACTCCTGTCAGCAAGCATTTGTTAGTATCCACAATAGTCTGGGTTTGATAACTGTATATGGGATGGATCTCCAGGTAGAGCAGTCTCTGGATGGTCTTTCCTTCAGTTTCTGAGCCACACTATGTCTCTGTATCTCCTCCCATGGGTATTGGGTTCCCCGTTCTAAGCAGGAAGGAAGTATCCATACTTTGGTCTTCCTTCTTCTTGAGTTTCACGTGGTCTGTGAATTGTATCTTGGGTATTCTGAGCTTCCGGACTAATATCCACTTATCAGTGAGTACATACCATGTATGATCTCTTGTGATTAGGTTACCTCACTCAGGATGATATTTTCTAACTCCATCCATTTGCCTAAGAATTTCATGAATTCATTGTTTTTAATAGCTAGTAGTATTCCATTATGTAAATGTACCACATTTTCTGTATCCATTGTCTGTTGAGGGACATCGGGGTTATTTCCAGCTTCTGGCTAGTATAAATAAGGCTGCTATGAACATAGAGGAATATGTGTCCTTATTACATGTTGGAGCATCTTCTGGGTATATACCCAGGAGTGGTATAGTTGAGTCCTCAGATAGTACTACGTTCAATTTTCTGAGGAACCGCCGAACTGATTTCCAGAGTGGTTGTACCAGCTTGTAATCCCACCAACAATGGAGGAGTGTTCCTCTTTCTCCATATCCTTGCCAACATCTGCTGTCACCTGAGTTTTTGATCTCAGCCACACTGACTGGTGTGAGGTGGAATCTCAGGGTTGTTTTGCTTTGCATTTCCCTGCTGACAAGTCCAAGTGAATCAAGGACCTCCACATTAAACCAGATACTCTGAAACTAATAGAAAAGAATGTGGGGAAGAGCCTCCAGCACATGGAGACAAGGAAAATTTTCCTGAACAGAATACCAATAACTTATGCTCTAAGATCAAGAATTGACAAGTGGGACCTCATAAAATTGCAAAGCTTCTGTAAGGTAAAGGACACTGTCAATAGGACAAAACAGCAACCAACAGATTAGGAAAATATCTTTACCAAATCCACATCCAATAGGGGGCTAATATCCAAATATATACAAAGAACTCAAGAAGTTAGACTCCAGAGAACCAAATAACCCTATTAAAAATGCGGTACAGAGGTAAACAAAGAATTCTCAACTGAGAAATACCAAATGGCCTAGAAATTTCCTAAAGAGCTTTGGGCCTTCTGCCATTGAAACCACTGCTACCAATGGGTTTCAATGGGACATCTGTACCCTGTTGGAATATTACTTAAATAGTGGCATTAGATAACAATGAAAACTGAATTTGTATCATGTAAATATTCATGTTTCTGTCTACAATATGCCACGAGGCTGTTGATATTAAGGTTTCTATCTTGCATACCTGAAATAAAGTGGACCTTTTGGGTTGGACTCCCTTCTACAGCCACCGTCTGAAGGACACAATAACAAAAGGTACCAAGAATTGCTGTAGACACTAAAGGTTTTGCCATGGTGATCATTTGCTACAATTTGCATACCTGTGCTCATCACTGTCATTTTGTCAACAGGAACTTTGGCATCTGTGCAGGTGAGAAAGCTTTTGATGTTTGAATTACTTTGTGATTCCTGGTGGGTGGTGGTTTTGATCACTGCTCATTTATTTGGAAATGGCATTCACACTAAATTTAGAAATGCCTGATTGTTGGCCTATGTTGTCCAAATCTGCATGGTTTCAAAAAGGAAACACAGCTTTCTGTTCTTTTAGACAACATCTATTGTCATTCATCAATCAATCAACTGGCTGTCTTGGAACACTTACTGTCACTCACACTGATGCCAGCCTCTCAGTTACCACTGTTTTGACTCTTGGTAGGCAAAGAAAGGCACTCTGTGAAAAGGCAATGGCAGGGAAAGCTTGTCTATGGCAGTACTGATTTGAAGGTGCAGCAATGCCATCGACTTCCTTCAAAGCAGGACTGTTAAGTTTGCCATCTTGCAACCCTGAGTAAACTTCCCTTGCAGAAGCCTAAATCAGAAAACTTGTGTTATAATCTTGGGAGGGCTGTCTATTGAACTCGTGGGTAACCTGTCAAGACATAGTCACCAGCAAAATTCCACTTTCATTCCTTACAATCAAACCTAGTGTTATGTTGTTGGTTATTTTTTTTTCTGTCAAAGCATCTGTGTTGCTTGTTAAAGAAAAGGTTAATAAGCCATAAGGGTTATTAATAGGCATGTAACACACAACACCTTGCACTTTCTTGCAATCCCTGTCTTACTATCACTGTGCAAGTCAGTTGTAGTGACATTGGCACTGAATGCTGGCATTATTACAAAGTCATGATTACTAGTGCATGGGAGTCTATTCTGCTCATCTGTGCATTTGCCCTAGAGAGTGGTCCATGGACAGAGTGTGGACTGGCACTCTTCCCTGACTCCCAGGACAGGTGGAGGACACAAAGATACCTGAGATACAAGACAGAAATGAAATGTAATAAATAGCCCTCTCTGAAAACACGCATTACCTCATTCCAAAAGAAAAGCAAAGAGGAGTTAATTTTAAATTCTAACTTGGCCATCTCTACACTTGAGACACCCTGGCACTTTTCAGTGAGAAGTCCTATGTATTGATCCGCATGGAACCACTGACATGAAGTTTCTTCTTCCTCAGGTAAGCTCAATTCATCTCTTGCTTATTTTTAATCTGTTCTTTGTGGCATCCAGATTCATCTTCATACTGACAGTAGATCAGCCTTCCTGGGATCATGACGGATATGTGACAAAGATTTGCTTTAGTGGCCTGTTCTGAAAGAGTTGGTCAAAAGAGCAGTGAAATCAATGAAGAAATTGTATAGAAATAATTATAGAATACTGTTCTCTTGTATATGACATGGCTGTTATCATCTTGGAGTCAGAAGAGACCCTCATAAAAAGCATCACAGCCCACACGTTCTGCTTTGAATTTGCTGTCCACAGTTTGGCATTGTCTCCTCTAATAACATCAGAAGAGAATCTCTATGCCAATTTCCTGCTACACAAGATCCTAAGCTGTAAAATTCTTCATGAAAGCTCAAGTCCAAGTGGATCAAGGACCTCAACATAAAACCTGTTACTGTGAATCTAATAGAAGAGAAAGTAGGAGAGAGTCTTTAACTCATTGGCACAGGGGAAATTTTCCTAAACAGAAATCCAATGGCTCAGGCTCTAAGATCAAGAATTGATAAATGAGACCTCATGAAACTAGAAAGCTTCTGTAAGTCAAAGGACATAGTCAATAAGACAAATTGGCAACTCACAGATTGGGAAAAATATCTTCACTAACCCAACATCCAACAGAGGGCTAATATCCAAAATATATAAAGAACTCAAGAAGCTAATCACCAAAAAACCAAATCAAAAATGGGGTGTAGAACTAAACCTAGAATCCACAACAGAGGAATTTCAAATGACTGAGAAGCACCTAAAGAAATGTTCAAAGCCTTAGTGATCAGAGAAATGCAAATCAAAACGACCCTAAGATTCCATCTTACACCAATAAGAATGACTAAGATCAAAACCTCAAGTGACAACACATGTTGGAGAGGATGTGGAGAAAGAGGAACACTCCTCCATTGCTGGTGGGATTGCAAACTGGTACAACCACTCTGGAAATCAATCTGAAGTTTCCTCAGAAAATTAGAAATAGATTTACTCAAAAACCTAGCAATACCACTCTTGGGAATATACCCAAAAGATGCCCTACCATGCCACAGGGGCACATGGTCCACTATGTTCATAGCATCCTTGTTTGTGATTGACAGAAGCTGGAAACAACCCAGATGCCCCACGACAGAAGAATGGATACAGAAAATGTGGTTCATTTACACAATGGAATAGTACTCAGCTATTAAGAATGAGGAAATCCTGAGTTTTACAGGCAAATGGATGTAACTAGAAAATATTATCCTGAGCAAGGTAACTCAGAACCAAAAGAACGTGCATGGTATGTACTCACTAATAAGTATGTATTTGCCAAAACAATAAAAAGGGTCGAATACCTAAGATACAGCCCACAGAATTGAAAAAGGTGAACAAGCTGAAAGTTCCAAGTGAGGATGCCTCAGTCCCACTTGGGAGGGAGAAAAAAGCAACAAGGGGGGATAAAGGGATCTGGGAGGTAAAGGATATGGGGAGGGCAAAGAGGGGAAAATGATTGGGTATTGGGTGAGGGGAAAGGACTCAAATCCCTGAGGGCCAGTAGAAAGAATGGAAACATGCAACCTTGGGAGTTAGGAGGTTAGGGGGACTCTCCAGAATGTACCAGAGACCTGGGAGGTGAGAGAATCTCAGGACTCAAAGAGAGGGACCTTTGTTGAAATGCCCTATACTGGGGAGAGAGAACTTTTAGAGCCCACCTTCAGCAGAAAGACATCAGGTGAGTGATGGGGTTGTCATCCCACAGTCTAAACTCTGACCCATAATTGTTCCTGTCCCAAAGAACTGCAGGGATGGAGATGGAGAGGATGCTGAGGAAAAGAAGGTCCAACAACAGGTACAAAGTGGAATCCTGCTCAAGAAGAGGCCCCAAGACCTCACACTATTATGGAAGCTATGGAGCACACACAAAAGGGACCTAGCAGGACTGCACTCTGAAAGACCCAACAAGCAGCTGAAAGAGTAAGAGACAGATATTTGCACCCAATCAATGGACAGAAGCTGCTTTCCAGAGGAGGGTGACTCTGTATGAGGGCCAGCAGTCTCAATCAACCTGGACCCCTGAGATCTCTCAGACACTGGGCTACCAACCAGGCAGCATATATCAGCTGATATGAGACCTCCAACACATATACAGTAGAGGACTGCCAGGTCTGGATTTAGTCAGAGAAGATGAACCTAACCCTCAAGAGACTGGAGGCCCCAGGGAGTTTAGAGATATGGTCAGGTGGGGGTGGTATTTGGGGATATCCAGGGGTTGGGGAGGAAGTATGGAATGTGGTATGGGAGTGAATAGGGAGGGCAATAAAATCTGGAGTTTAAAATAAATTAAAGGAAAAAATGTAATAATAAAATAAAATAAAATGTTGATATAGAATAATGCACTTTAACCAATTAAAATTTTTTTAAAAGAATTGTTTTTGAGTATGTTGAAAATAAGCCAAAATTTATTTGTATGCTTAATTGATAAATGTAGGGATGTGTGATCATAGACAATGACTTTTATAAAAATACAATTCAATAAGATAAAATAGTATTGAGGAAATGAAATGAATATATAATTGAGAGGAGAAAATATGTAATATTTCCAAATGTTGATGTGGTTTCTCATTTATTTTTAAAAGATGAGTAGAATATGTCATGTTACTATTGCTTTTAAAGTCTATTAGACCCATTTAAGGGATTGTTGAATTGTTATTTTAATATCAATTATGTTAGCCAATTCACTAAAAAGGTAGAAATGATAAGATGAATCTGTTATAAATATATGCTTTATTATGATGGCTTACAAACAGCTGTCAAACTATTCAAAAAATGGTAGTAACCCAATAGAAAGTCCAAAAATCTAATCTCATTGTCCATAAGGTTGGGTGTTTCAGATAGCCTTCAGTATATTTCGAAATCCAGAAGAAGTAAACTCTAATGCCTATGAAGGAATAAAATTACCAGAGAGAGAGAGAACAGGCAAAGAGCAAGAACTTCCACCTTTCATCTTTCATATCCTTTATATTGGTTGTCACCAAAGATGTGGCCCAGATTTAGGGTAAGTCTTTTCAGTAAAGAAAAACCCCTCAGAGGTATACTTAGCAGCGTTGGTTTTGGTTAATACCATGTATATAATCAAGTTGACCACCAAGTATGACAGTGACATAGTCAATATTTATACTATGATGAAATTATTACACTTGAGCAACCATTCCAACAATCCATATACTGTATATGTGTTGGGGGTCTCATATCAGCTGATGTATGCTGTCTGGTTAGTGGCCCAGTAACTGAGAGATCTCAGGAGTTCAGGTTAGTTGAGACTGCTGATCTTCCTACAGGGTCGCCTTCCTTCTCAGCTTCTTCCATCTTTTCCCTGATTAAACCACAGGGGCCTCCAGCTCTATCCATTGGTTGGGTGTAAATATTTGCATCTGACTTTTACAGCTACCTGTTGAGTCTTTGTTGAAATGCCCTATACTGGGGAGAGAGAACTTGTAGAGCTCACAGAGAACGGTCATGATTGGCTCCTTTTTATAAGCACACCATAGGCTCAGTAATAGTGTCAGGCCTTGGGGCCTCCCCTTGAGCTGGATCTCAATTAAATATTAATTTAAAATTATACTAAAATGCAGAACCTGGTGCTGCATGACTTTAATTCCAGCACTTGGAAAACAGAAGCAAGAGAGTTTGAGGCCAATTTGATCTACAAAGTGAGTTCTAGGACAGCTAGGAGTACATGGAGAAACCTAGTCTCCAAAACAAACAAACAAGCAAATAAACCCCCCAAACATACAAAAACAAAACCCTAAAACAAACTCCCCAAATAAATAAATAAATAAACAAACCTAAGATGTAAGATGTATGCTTATAAATTGCTTGATGACCTGTGCTTTAGAACAGTGTCTTATAAAAGTTTGTTGCTTGGAATAACATCAGCATTGTCTAGGAACTTGCATAATGCCACCCCAAAGCACTCTTTCCAATTCAGAGTAATGTGTTCGGTGCAAGGCTCATGTCATGCAAGAGTCTCTACTTTAGTCTAAAGAGCAAGTGACTTTAGCGATCCTTTGTTCTCGGTTGTAGGGCTGAAGTAGTTTGAAAACACCAAATGCTTAAACACTTGGTTTCATGGTTGACTGCCTAAGTGTTTCCTCAATGCTCCATTTGAATCACACTATATGCATCTAGTGGAACAAGAGTTTCATCAGTTAAAATCTGACTTCTAGTTCCATGCTAATGTGCAATCAGCAGAGGACAAATGATAAGCTGAGGTAGCTTGTGGCTCATACAGTAGAAAGAAGGATTTCTTCTAAAGGAATATATTGCATCCCCTACCCTTCATTTCTAGGTTCTTCTCTTGGTATTTGCCATCCATGATACCCTCTACTCACTCTCTTGATTTTCATTTATACCTAATTCAAGCCTCATCTCCCTGGTCAAATACCCAGTCCTTCCTCTGGAATTCTGTGAAATCCTGACACACTGTCAATTGTAGCAAGTAATCAGGTAATTTTTCTTGGTGTTATACCACTAATGAGTTTCTCAAGGAGAGAATGTATGATACATGTTGGATGTTAAGTTGTCATGGGGCCTTTTGTAATAAGAAATGTAGAGGAATACACAGATATTGTTCAGTCTGCTATGATGAAGTCAACCAGGAACATTCCATTATTATGATTAGTATTTCTCTGATGATCAGCATGGTCATCATAAAACCTGACCTCTCAGACACTCTATTTCTGTCAAATAGCCCAGCCCTAATGGAAGAAGGAAATAATTTCATGGTTTAGAGCAATGAAGGACTGGTCAGCTTTTAAAAGTATCCTTTAAACCACACTTTGGCAATCTGGCTCTTTAAGTCTTTCTGCCCCCTATTCTTCCAAGTTCCCTGAGTCATAGATATAGGAGCTTTTCATTTGTGATTGATTAAACTTATGCGTGATAATCTTTTCAAGGAAAAGAACAAATTGCTTTGTTCCTTGTACCCCACATAAGAGAAAGTAAGGCACCCCATGGGATTTTAGGCAATAAAGGTGCACTTAGTAATAATATGTCCTACATATTAAGTGACAGAGCACTTCAGTATTGGATAAGACCTGGAGCAGAAGAGACTTTGACAGCCAGTCTAGCCCCAATCTACTCTGCCCTGCCTTTTATGCCAAATGATACATAGACTCTATAATGTGGGAGATACACTGTATGAATCAAAGAGGACTCCAGGTACACAACCTTAGAAAGTTATACAACCTTAATAAATGCATCTTGACATTCTACTGGTCATTAGTAAAGAAAAATGCTTCAACAAGGAACTCAAGCTGTCATTTTGGAACTAATTATTATTATTATTATTATTATTATTATTATTATTATTATTATCATCATTATTATCATTATTGCATGTTATGCATATTATTGCATGTGACACTTGTGAAATAGTGTAGAAGGACCTCATAGCCCTGGTAGTTGTTCGTTATGAGATGCAAAGGATACTTGAGGCTGAGAAGACTGAGAGCATGGTGGCCTTAGGAAGCCAGAACTGAGCAAAGGTTGAGGCATGGCATACTGTATGATAACTAACTCTCACACTATATCATCGTACTGCATGTATACTAACTCTCACACCATCACTTCACCTCTACTAGTGACATTCCCCTGGATGTATCTATGACAGTACAGGGATATGAAATATGATCAAACATTCAAGTGTGGATTATAAATGAACTGACTTGATTTGTTTCCAATAATTAATTATTTATTCATGCTACATTCTCATTCCCACCTTTCCTGCCAGTCTCCCCATTACATGGACCCTCCCCAATCCTCTCCCCCCTTCATCTCTGGTAAGGAGGAAACCTAATAACTTCTAGAAAGGACTCATCTTCTAATACCATAGTTTGCAGTGGCATGGTTTTAATGTTTGTACCTGAGGAAGACATAAAGTGTCAGCACATGGGTCTGCCTCTACAGCACGAATCCAAGGGGAAGTCTAAGAAAGGAGCCAGGTTTTGCTGTTGTTGGTTGGTTGGTAGGTAAAGTGCTTACTTCACAAACATGAAGATTGAGTTCAATTCCCAGAAGCCATACACAAATCAAGAGTGGTCATGTACTTTTATAATCCCAGTGTGGAGACACATGAATCCAGAACTTGCTGGTTAGATAGCCTAGCCTAACTGTCATTACTATGTCTATGTGAGACCCTGTGTCACAAACACAAACTGCTCATGAAGAATGATACCTAAGATTATACTATGGCCTCCACATGTATTTGTACATATGCAACCCCCTCCATATACAAACCAGACAGTTTTTATTAAATGTATTTATTAAAGTTAAGACTACATGACATCATAGAATCTGATATAAAGCAGATATATATATGAAACTCAAGCTTGATGTGACCGTGATCACTGACCTGGAGTAATTGTAAACAAAAGACAACTCCAACCAAAGCAAAGATTTAATCTGGTGCAGCAGCAGGGACATTTCTATTTAACTTCTCAGTGGTCTGTCTAAGGCAGTCAAGAATCCAATGGGTGGTAGCATACTAAAGTTGAGAGGTCAAGAAGTCTTTTCTGTTCAGAAGTAACTAGAGTTTAGGGAACCTCAGTTAAAGTGGTGGTTAAAAGTACATCTGGAAACTCCAGAACTGTTATTAAACTGTGCCTTTAATGTTAATAAGAAGATCAGCAGAATAATCTGATGAAGAAAGCTAAGGTATGCAAGATTTCGTCAGAGTGAGCTGCACCCAGGGCCTCTGGGAATTTTCTTCCTGTCTTTTCGAGGCCTGGGTGCCTATCTGAAAATCAAGAGCCCCAGAGCCTCAGTCACCCATCCAGCTCCACACAGCAAATGGGGCTGTTTCCTGTATTAACTATACTTTGCTACAACAAATGCACTCAGATGTGGTATTTTAATTGCTATTAAATAGATGTTCTACCTAATTAAAGCAAAGGCTAATTAATTTTCTGAGTCATTGTTTGTGCAAAAGATCCTAGATTCCAGTCAAAACCAAATTAACTGAATAATATCCAATATTCAATTTGGTGCCTGTAGGAGGTCTGTTTTATTTTCATATCTAAATAGATAGCTTTACTAGAAAAAACGTAAGATAGAATATTTAGATTCATTAAATGTCATCCTGGATAAAGTCTTTGGAGAACTCATCCAACCTTGTTCATTTTGTAAGTGGGAAAATGAAACCCAGGCAACCAAAAGCAGTTTCACAGGATCATACATCCCTTCCTGTGTTCATTCTTCTATTCTTACAAACATGAGCTCTCTGTGGGCCATATAGCGGGACTACCAGAAGCAACAGAGAATCAGTAAAGCAGACAATTGCCAGGTCAAAGTCCTGCATCCGGGTGAGGATGAGACCCCCAATTTCTACCCCAATAATCTCTTTACCATAACACATTACAGACATCAAGTCCCAGGGTTTATGTGAACCTTTTGTATTGAAAAATCATGATGTTTCTGAAACATTATGTTTCATTGATGTTAAACATTGTGAAGATTTTTTTTCTACAGTTGAGGGAAGGTTGACTATTGCATAAAGCTGACCTTCAATCTTTCTTGTGAGTACAATCTATTCTAAGTGAACCTCATCATTCCAGACTGCTCTCTTTTCAATCATGTCTGGTCTCTACCTCCCCACATAACTTTAATCTCTCAATATGCTACATGTATGTACTTTCTGGACTCAATCTGGAAACATTCCATGAAGAGCAGCTTAACTATTTCTTATGAAGTCTAGTCACACTCAGTGTTTCTATAGAAATGGCCATCATGAGTCCCAAAGGCCCTGGAATCTGACAGATTCACAGGGACTGGGGATCTAGACTTTAATGTTTCTCAAGCAATGAAGGGTCACATAGATTGTTTGTAGTTATAGGGAAGATGGTAACACGTCCCAGTTTCCACGTTGCTTTAGAGACAAAAATTCAACCCAACCTCTGTGTTACAAAGGGACAATGGTCCAGGCATTCCTGATAAGACTTTTAGGTTCTTTTCCACTTTACTGAAGATGTTAGGTAGAAAAAGCCATGCTTGATGATTCTGTCTTACATGCTCCTTTTCTGAAATGTTTTATTGCTATGCATTCTCAAAGTTTGTTTTATTTTGCCTTTGGTTTGTTCTATTAAGAGTCCTGATTCTCTTATGGTTCTGACTAAATCTACAAATATGTCTAAATTCTAATTTACATTGTCACTTTTTTTCTTTCTAAACTAAGGCCCTGGAGAAACTAATGATGAGCTGTTGTTAAAAGCTTCTAGATATATCTCTATTAATCCATAGAGGAAGGAAGGCCAGTGTGGTCCTGTTGAGGCTAGCTCAGAGCCAGCATTCTGTTCTCCTGTTATGAACTTAGCCAAGGTGAAGAAACCATCCCTCTCCTGAAATGGCTGTCTCAGTGCAATGCATCCTGAACAGTAAGTGAATTATAGGTTGTACATAAACCTTGCCATGCCCTGGGGAATGAAAGGGTAGTGCCAATTTTTCCCTTCAGTACAAGTGTGACTCCAAAATGAAATGCATATTGGGCAATTGGCATGTGGAAAAAGAAGGTAGGTGAAATGTGTTGATAATGGTTGCATCAAGAATTTTATGGGTTTTCCTATACTATGCCTCCCATATTGGTGATTTGCTGGGACTTATTTCAATAATCTCCTTGAATGTACGAGTCTTAGTCAAAAGCTCAGGGGACTTTGTTGCTGCTCTGAGAGGGGAAAGAGACTTTGATGAATTTCAGGGACAGCCCCAGGAGGAAGTATGACTCCTCAAAAGACCCAAGGGTGATTGCAAAATCCTGGGCTGGGCAGCAAAGAGTGAGCCCTGGGTCTGTCTTTAGACAAGCAGGGGCAAAGCTTGGAAGGCAAGAACAGTCTTAGGGAGGAGCTTAGTCTCAGACCGACACAGGTTTTGAGAGTGAAGAACAAACTTATTGTAGTGGAATGAGGCCATGAAACTGGTATTTCTGAGCAATTGTACCAGGAAAGCTTCCATAAGATGAGCAAAGGCATGTCACACTGTGTCCTGTAGGGACAGGGAAGCCCTAACTTTTCTTCGACTTCTCTGAAGTAGAATGAGTTGTGTAACTTTCTCTTTCTCTGTCACCATATGCAGAGATCAGTGGAGTCCATGTAAGCTGTTACACTAAGTGGGAAAGTCTCAAGTTTTACAATAGGAAGAACATATTTGCAATCTCAGACCCTTTCAGTTAAAGAAGTCACTCAAACTTGAGACTTGGTTCTTTCATTTATAAAAAAAAAATTAGACTGGTATCGACTTCAGGGTGTTGCTCAGGTCTGTAAACACAGTATACAGCAGTGGTTCTTAGCCTGTGGGTTGTGACCTCCCTTGGAATTTTTCTAAATAAGATGTCCTGCATATCAGATATTTACTGTTACATTCATTACAGTAGCAAAATGAATATTACAAAGTCAAAACAAAATAATTTTATGGTTGGGGTCACCACACCATGAGGAACTCTATTAAAGGGTCACAGCATTAGGAAGGCTGAGAATCATGACTATAAGGGCTACTCATGAAACAACTCTACTTTTTAACATGAATTTATTCTCTCATATATTACGTCCTGACTGCAGTTTGTCCTCCTTCCCTCCGTCTGTTTCCCACATCTTCCTCTCCCATCCACTCCCTTTCCCTGATATCAACCAAACTTAGTATATCAAGTCACAATAAGATTACTCATCTTCCTCCTATTAAGGCTGGCTTAAGCAACTGATTAGAAGGACAAGAATCTCCAAAGCAGGAAAGCATGTCAAAAAGAGACTCAATTCTATCTGTTAGAAGTCAGAAAAAACACCAAGCTCCACAACTATAACGTATTAACAGAGGGCCTACATTAGACCAATGCAGGCTTCCTGATTGTAGGGTTAGTCTCAGTAAGCTCCTTTATGAGTCCAGATTAATTGATTCTGTGGATTTTCTTGTAGTGTCCTTGATCCCTCTGTCTCCTCCAATCCTTTCTCTCCCTTTTCCTCGGGATTCCTCAAGCTTCAACTACTGTTTGGTTGTGCATCTCAGCATCTGTTTCTATCAGTTGCACAGGAAGCCTCTTGATGACAATTGGGTTAGGCACCAATCTATGAGTAAAGCAAAATATTATCAGGCATAATTTCATTTATTTATGTGTTTATTTATTTATTTCATTTTATTTTTTAAATTTAACTTTATCTTTGTTTTTTGTCAATCATGTTTGGTTCTATCATAGTTCTCTGAACCATCAGGTCTCTGGTTTCAAACCTGGTGCAATTGAAACTCATAAGAATCTACTGGAGTGACCCTAGATAAAAGTCCTAGGAAAAGGGGATAGCTGAATTGGCTGTCTCCTACAAGGCAAGACTTCCAGTGGAACCCAGCCACAAAACATTCTACCTGCAACTTGACCTTCCAACATGATATGTTGGGGGAATGGTGGCACAAAAACTGTAGAAGTGGCCAACCAATAACTGGTCTAGCTTTGGACATGTGCCATGAGAGGGAGCCCCTGACACAGCATGAAAAATCTCTTACAGTTCCTTCATTGTCTGACTATATTTTTCATCATGTCAGTGTTTAAGGATATTGAACGGTGACTGGTATCAGAACAGACAACAGTTCCCCCTACCATCACAGGAAGGCCTTCTCATAGAAATACTTACATTTCCTTTCCTCTGGGTCAAAGCAAACACTGATGAACTTAATGACTGATGGCACCTCCTTAGACCATGTGATTTTCATGAATCATCTCATTTGTTCTCCCATGGACCTCTGTTGAGTGGCATATTTCTTCACATTCCACAAGTGAAGAGACTCAGATTCAGTACTTACTTTCCAGGCAGACACCATTAATAGGTGAGAAAAGCTATCACACTCAACAACAAACACTTTCTCAGTGTGTTAAGTGAAGCAATTCCAAGATACCACCTAGGGATGTAATGCCCAGGAGGTTGCAGAGAGTGGAAAGCGAGGACTGATTTAGGAAGTCTTTGTGGAGACATAGTTGAACTTGATTTTGAAACATATGTAGGATTTGGCCCAAGTATGAATGTGAGAAGATATTGCAGACTTAAGAAGCAGAATTGGCAAAGTTTCACTAGATGTAGAGTATATTCAGGGAATTGTCTCTACATCTGGTGGTAAATGTCTATGTGCAGGTGCAGGTGTGGTGTAATGTTGTGGTATATGTGTCTAGTACATATTCTTGCTAGTGTGTCTGCACATGTGGATGCACATATGCATGGAGGTGTGTGAGGGAATCTGTGTAAATGTATGTGGAAGCCAAAAGTCTATGGTAATGTCTTTCTAGACTGTTCTTCACAGAGCAATCAGAGTCTCTCACTGAATCAGAAGGTCATCACGTAAGTTATGATAGCCAGTCAATGACTCTCAGGGACCTACCTACTTCTATCACATTCCTACCCAGTGCTGGGGTTTGTTATATAAGGGATGTTTCCACTGGAAAGTGCAACACATTCTATTCACCCCAGAAAGGGAACACACAACAGAGCAATTTAACAGTTCTACCAAACTACAGCTTATTGAAACAATGGGTTTTATCAGGCTCACTAATAGAAGTATGGGTGAGAGATTACTTACAGGAGAAGGGACAACTGAAATCAACCTCATTAGTGAAAAGCTCACCCCAACAGCACAGTTGGTGACTTACAGAAGATGCAACCCTTGAGCTCTCTGCATGACTAACTGGCAGTTCTGCAGGTCTCAGAACCTCCTCAATGAAGCATGACTGATCTGTGCCATCCCACAATGGTTGTTTTCTACTTTTATAACCTGGGAAAGGGGGTACTGTGAGTCTTGGAAAATTCAGCTTTCCAACACATATGCAATTTGTTTACTTCCTCAGTCCCGGGAGGCTCCATCTTCCTCTTAGAGGCTATGCTACAATTTAGAGGAAATCATTACACAACAAGGGGGCAGTACCTTCATTGTGATGCTCAGGCTCTACGTATTTGAACTTATGTGCATCATATTTGCTCAGCAGGGACTTCACCAACTGAACCATTTCCCAGATGTCAAGCTTAATATTGTTAGTAATAAATAACTTCCCTGATTATTTTCAAAGCTTTGGGTTTTCTCCCATGGTTTAATGATATAGAAAATGGTGGCTAACACAGCTATTAAACCTAGAACTCCCACATACCAATGGCAATGTTCTATACAACTCACACTACTTAGACAAATGTAACAAGTGGGAAGAGACCCATTAGTGGCTGACTTGGAATGTCTTGAGAGGAGCCCCCTTTTTTTTCTGGTCCTCTAAAATAAACATTCTCAAAGCCTCATTCCACATTCAATGCTTACTTACCTCCCCAATATTATACTGCTCAAAATTTTTATCTTGATCTGAAAGTCATAGTCATCTATTTGCAACCATCCTTCCAGGACTGAAGCTCTTATTTGTACTTAAGTTGTTTGTTTGTTTTTAATTTAGCTACACCATTTTGTTTCAAAAACAAATCGCTGATGTTCCTAATCTGTGGTTTTGTTTCTCATCCTCTTGCTACTTCACCATACTTTGTTTCTGGATGTTAAAATGCAAGTACGTTTAGTTTCCCCTTCTCATTTTGGTAGTACTCAATGTTAGCTTTTTCCAATTTGGAAAATGATCCTGTGGGTTCGAAGTATATTATCCTCTGTATATATATGTGATTGTCCTTTGTAATTTTACCAGTTGATCTCCCAACTTCTCTTTCAAGTCATCAGTGAGTATATAGCAAAACTTTTATTTTAGATAGTTCACAACCAAGAGAGTCGGGACAGAAATAAAAATGGGCTCCATGAAACTGAGCTTTCCTGTTTCAAAACAGCTGTTGCCAACTGCGTTTGTTCATGCTATAATTGATAAGTTGTGCTGACCACTGGAACTCTGACTTGAACGTATCGCTGCTTTTCTGCCACCTAATTTTCGCTCCACTGGCACTAGCAATGCTAATAAGAATAGTAAGACCAGCTGGCAATCATGTTGTACACTAACAATTATCACCTCTCTAAACTAATTTTGTGCCTCATGTACCTCCTCTGAGAAAAGAATTCAAGAAAGTTTGAAGAAAGACTATGCCAGCTCTCTTCAAACATTTGTAGAGCTCTTAAGGACTAGAAGAATTGACCTGTAGCCTTCCGAGTTAGAAAGGACAATTGTCTTGAAAGAAATTACTCATGAGCCAGAGAGTCTCTTTACTAGCTGTCTTGTGAAGAAGTATGTTCTTACACAGTGGCAAAGGTCAGACAGAAGTTGGAAATCGGAAATCACTGAAGGTGAGTATAAGAGCAGTTGAGCCAGGTAATTGGCTAACAAGTCCTCTAATACTCTCATTAATCTGAGATTACAGGATAACAGTAAAACAAAACATTTTTACATATTTTGGTACCAGTGAACATGAAATTAAGCCCTTCGATATCATGATAGCAAAATACTAAGTTTGGAAAATGTTCCTAATAAGTTTTTTTCTAATGAGGCATAGGCAAAATGCCCAGTGTTACTTTAGCAGTAAGGCAGAATTCAGTTCTATCAAATTCTGTATGCTGAATTATTTCTTCCATCCCCAAATGCCTGGGTCAGGTGAATCCAAGTGGCAGGAAGCTGGGGTGACAATGCTTGATGCTGGGGATTCATTTTGTTCTTTTCAGATGCTCAATACTCCATTTTCCCCTTTCACTTAGTGTGTACCCAAAGTGAGGCAATAGAGAACTACACTCATCAGAGAAGCTCTAGCACAAAGGATGGAGTTACTTTTTGATATATATGGGTATGAATGCAGAGGAAGAGTGCACAGTGAGTCATGCCTTGAGACCTAAGACTTCTATTAAGATTCAGAGGAATTACAGATATATTGTTTATTGTTCATCAATCGGTTTTGCAATTTCCACACCACTCCACAAAGGGATTACTAACAATCTTGCTAATAATAGCATATTTTCAAGTTAACTTATTTTATTTGGTGAATCAGATCACAAAGCAGATCAGCCCTCATTTATTTATATCTTCCATTCTCTTAAGTCAGAGAGAGGGGGAGGGAGACACACACACACACACACACACACACACACACACACACACACGCGCGCACACACACACGCACGCACGCGCGCAGAGAGAGAGAGAGAGAGAGAGAGAGAGAGGGAGAAAGGGAGAGAGAGAGGGAGAGAGAGAGAGAGAGAGAAGAGAGGAGAGAGAGAGAAGAGGAGAGAGAGAAAGAGAGAGAGAAGAGAGGAGAGAGAGAGAAGAGGAGAGAGGAGAGAGAGAGAAGAGGAGAGAGAGAGAGAAGAGGAGAGAGGAGAGGAGAGAGAGAGAAGAGGAGAGAGAGAGAGAAGAGAGAGAGAGAAGAGAGGAGAGAGAGAGAGAGAAGAGGAGAGAGAAAGAGAGAGAGAGAGAAGAGAGGAGAGAGAGAGAAG
The DNA here is from genome assembly GCA_036184795.1 of Tokudaia tokunoshimensis. Classification (NCBI taxonomy): domain Eukaryota; kingdom Metazoa; phylum Chordata; class Mammalia; order Rodentia; family Muridae; genus Tokudaia; species Tokudaia tokunoshimensis. The sequence goes on from BTHU01000015.1 coordinate 11,937,126, forward strand.
AGGAGAGAGGAGAGGAGAGAGAGAGAAGAGGAGAGAGAGAGAGAAGAGGAGAGAGAGAGAGAGGAGGAGGAGAGAGAGAGAGACATTTTTTTGCATGTTCTCAGTTTCCAAGTTTGAATACAATTGAAGAAACTAAAGTCTGAAAAGATTCTTAAGAGTTTATCTAATTTAGGAGAAAGGATGCTTGAGAGTTTGTGGTGATTCAGGGTTACATTTATTATGAGGCAAATTGTGCAAAATCCTCCCTAGTGCCTTTGCTAAAATGTTTGTTTTCCATCCCCAGTATGACTAACAGTTGCAGTTTTACAATGTGTACCACCAAGTATATGAACGTGTGCTTCAGAATTAACCTGGTCATTTTGGCAAGCCACAAATATGAATAGCTAGTCACAGAAAAGTCTTTAAATTTTTTTCATATTGTCAGATATGTAGTTACAGGATGGAGGCCATTAGAAATTCCGAAGGGATGGTATGACTATTAGATGTAAAACAGTTATCCGGAGTGGGGAAAAAAAAGTCAAGAGGAAAGAAGAAAATCTCCTCCTCCATGGGCATTCTGAGACCGCTCTCAATGACTGCATATGCCAAGAGTGCTCATGTCTCCTAGTGTTGGCCACATGCATACCTGCAGCTTAACTGGAACCTTGTCACTGAGTGGAATGCCACATTGGGAGCATGCGTCTCATGTTTATGAGCTATTGTCAGTGCAGCCAATTGGATTATAAAGGTTCTTTGTTCCAAAGATGATGTTAATTGAACTATCACTGCAATGTTGCAGATGGCTTATAAAAAAAAAAAGCTGACGAAATTGGAAAGCAGATTGCTGAGATATTGGTTCATCACCCATCAAACCCTTCCTATGCCATGGTTATTTTTTCTTTTTCTTTTTTAAATTTGTCTGTGAGGGGTGTACTATCTTAATATCTGTGACTAAAATCCATTAACTTTTGGATATATTCATGTATAACTCTTTGAAGCAAATGTAAGGGTCTTTGTATTAGAAAAGCAGTTGCGTCCAATGACAAGACAATCTTACAATAACATAAGTTTGACTAGACCATGTCTACATATAGACATTTTTTTCCTATTTCTTGACTGGCATGTGAGTTGCTTACTGTACCACATGGTCACGACCGTGATATGCCACAGGCACCAAAGCAATAGGTATTTGTTACAGCAATAGAAAATTGGCTTTCATGTTTCCATGTAGAGAAAGAAAAGTGAACACCCAACTGGATCATGGACTCTAGCACCTGACTTGCTTCAAACAAGTTTGGTTACAGACTGGCTTCTGCTAACTTAAAGGCAAAGCCAGATCGAGTATACCCAGCTTCTAGAGCCACTCAAAAGCTAAGAGAGTTCCCACAGAGCAAGGAACCATAGCGGCCATATGAACCCAAGAAGTAGACCTGCCTGCCACTGAGGACACAAGCAAATGTACACATAGTTTCCATGGCCACTCCTCCATAATCTCTGAATCATTTAATTTGTCATGGGTTTTCTTTATTTATGCCACACTGGAAAGATAATAAGGTACTTGCTTTTTCAAACACACAAATATAATGTAAGATAGACAAAATAGGAAGAGAATGGAATAAAATCATATAAATATGAAAAGTAAGTTACCAAAGAAGGAAAACACATAAATGTATGGAAGAAAAGAGAAAAGAAACACTTGTTAGAAATAATTAACAAAATAAAAATTGTAACTCCTTCTATCAATAACAATTTTAAATATAAATGGATTTAATTTTATCATCAAAGCTATAGATTGGCCAAATTGAAAGAGAAAGAAAATAAATTCAAAACACATAGGCTTCATTCAATAGGTGAGATGGAAGCAAATATACCACACAAATGGTAACCAAAAGTGAGCAAGTATGGCAATATTCTATCAGATATCACAGTTTAAGCCAAATAGTCATTAAAAAAACCAAAGAAGATAATTACATATAGGCACAGGCCTATCAAATGCCTTTAAATTAAAAGTATGCATGTGAATGACATTAATATAATTTTTAGATGTTTCATGTGACACAGACTCACATGATGATTTGCTGAGGTAAGATCTGTGGGAGGACATGTGATGTTTGGACAGAGTATAACTCAACAGACAGTGATGGATCCATTGCTTCGCTAGCTTTGCAATTCTACCTTGGTCACCTGTCTTCACTGATCATCACTTTGTTGAAAGAGGCATGGCTTACATCCAACAGAGGGCTAATATCCAATATATACAAAGAACTCAAGAAGTTAAACTCCAGAGAGGCAAGTAACCCTATTAAAAAATGGGGTACAGAGCTAAACAAAGAGTTCTCACCTGAAGAATATCTAATGGCTGAGAAGCACCTAAAGAGATGTTCATCATCCTTAGTCATTAGGGAAATGCAAATCAAAACAACCCTGAGATTCCATCTCACACCAGTCAGGATGGCTAAGATCAAAAACACAGGAGACAGCAGTTGTTGGCGAGGATGTGGAGAAAGAGGAACACTCCTCCACTGCTGGTGGAATTGCAGGCTGGTACAACCACTCTGGAAAGCAGTCTGGCGGTTCCTCAGAAAACTGGGCATGACACTCCCGGAGGATCCGGCTATACCACTCCTGGGCATATACCCAGAGGCTTTACCTGCATGCAATAAGGACACATGCTCCACTATGTTCATAGCAGCCTTATTTATAATAGCCAGAAGCTGGAAAGAACCCAGATGTCCCTCAACGGAGGAATGGATTCAGAAGATGTGGTATATCTACACAATGGAATACTACTCTGCAATTAAAAACAATGAATTCACGAAATTCCTAGGCAAATGGTCAGATCTTGAAAATATCATCCTTAGTGAGGTAACCCAATCACAAAAGAACACACATGGTATGCAGTCACTGATAAGGGGATATTGACCCAGGATCTCGGAATACCCTAGACACAATCCGCATATCAATAGATTTCTAAAAAGATGGAAGGAGAGACCCCTGGTCCTGGAAAGACTGGATGTAGGGGAACACCAGGACAGAGTAACAAGAGGGGGTTGAATGGAGAAAAGAGGGAGGGAAGGGGGCTTATGGGACTTTCGGGGAGGGAGGAAATGGGAAAGGGGAAGTGATTTGGAATGTAAGTTAAAAAAATAAAATAAAATAAATAATAATAAAAAAAAAGAAAAAGAAAAAAAAAGAGGCATGGCAGAGAACTTCTCTTGGAGTCCTGACTGGTTCTCGTCACTCCTGCTGACTTGTGCTAATTTGGAAGAGGCCTGACTGTTTCTGCTGAATTGTGCCACCATTGCTGATTCATGTTTGCTATCCTGACATTACTGAACTGGACTTCTGGAATGGAGATTGGAATCGCCCCAAAGAACTACTTCTAAACAGATCCACATCCCTTGCCCTATTTGCCATTCTTCTTCTTCTTCCTTTGGATAGTGAGCTAGAAGAGGGATCAAGATATTTGAAAACCTTTATTAAATTAGGTTGTTGAAAAATCTAAGTCTACAGGAATAATAATATAAATGCAGAGAGGAAAGAACAATACAGTAACAGTAAAGGAGTCCAGTAGCTTACCTTTAAAGTATTTATTATTTCTATTTTACACATGTAAGGGTGTTGTATGCATGTATGTGCACCATGTGCATATTTGTTAGTGTGGAGGCCAGAACCATGTTGACTTTTGTGTAACTGGAGTTATAGGAGGTACAGATTTTTTTGCGAGACGCCATGTTATAACTGGGAACTGAAACTAGGTCCTCTTCAGAACAGCAAATGCTCTTAAACACAAGTCTATCTCGACAGGCCTGAATAGCTTACTTTCAGCAATTAATAAATCACCCAAAAGAGAAATCAATGATAGGAGATTGTAATATGATATACTACAAACTTACACAACATGATGTATGCTATAACAAATATAACTTAGGAGATGCCACCCAGCAGCAGCATTCTTTTCTACTGCATACTACATCTTAGAAACACTATATAGGCTGGAAAATGAGTTGTGACAAACATAAAATTGTAATAATATCACTAACTTTTCTACAACACCATTATGAAATAATAATAAGAAAAGCAGACATTATGGAGCTCACAAGTAAATGAAAAATTAATCTGTTCTTGAACACTCTCAGTTGATAAAAGAGGAAATAAAAAATGAAATAAAAATGGCAGAATGGAATACTACTCTGCAATTAAAAACAATGAATTCACAAAATTCCTAGGCAAATGATCCGAACTTGAAAATATCATCCTTAGTGAGGTAACCCAATCACAAAAGAACACACATGGTATGCAGTCACTGATAAGGGGATATTAACCCAGAATCTCGGAATACCCTAAACACAATTCACATATCAATAGATTTCCAAGAAGATGGAAGGAGAGACCCCTGGTCCTGGAAAGACTGGATGTAGGGGAATGCCAGGACAGAGAAGCGAGAGGTGGTTGAATGGGGAAAAGAGGGAGGGAAGGGGGCTTATGGGACTTTCGGGGAGGGAGGAAATGGGAAAGGGGAAATGATTTTGAATGTAAATAAAAAAAACTTAGAAAATAAAATAAAATAAAATAAACAAAAAAACAAAAAAAAAAAAGAAATTAGGGAAATGACAACATTCACAATAGCCCCAAATAATATTTCATACCTTGGTGTAACCCTAACGAAGCAAGTGAAAGATTTGTATGACAAGAACTTCAAGCCTCTGAAGAAAGAAATCGAAGAAGATCTCAGAAGATGGAAAGATCTCCCATGTTCATGGATTGGCAGGATCAATATAGTAAAAATGGTCACTTGCCGAAAGCAATCTACAGATTCAATGCAATTCCCATCAAAATCTCAAATCAATTCTTCAATGATAGATCTAGAAAGAGCAATTCTCAAATTCATCTGGAATAACAAAAACAAAACAAAACAAAACAAAACAAAAAAAAAAAACCAAAAAAAAACATGGAATAGCAAAAACTATTCTCCACAACAAAAGATCTACTGGGTGAATCACCATCTCTGACCTCAAGCTCTACTGTAGAGCAATATTGTTAAAAACTGCTTGGTGTTGGTATGGAGACAGGCAGGAATATCAATGGAATAGAATTGAAGACCCAGAAAAGAACCCGTACACCTACAGTCTCATGATATTTGACAAAGGAGCTAAAACCATCCAGTGGAAAAAAGACAGCATTTTTAACAGATGATGCTGGATCAACTGGAGGACAGCATGCAGAAAAATGCAAATTGACCCATTCTATTCTCCTTGTACAAAGCTCAAGTCCAAGTGGATCAAGGACCTACTCATAAAACCAGACACACTGAAACATATAGAGGAGAAAGTGGGGAAAAATCTTGAACACATGGGCACAGGGGAAAGAGTTCCTGAACAGAACACCAATGACTTATGTTCTAAGAGCAAGAATCAACAAATGGGGGTCTCATAAAACTGCAAAGCTTCTGTAAGGCAAAGGACATGGTCAATAGGACAAAATGGCAACCAACAAATTGAGAAAAGATCTTTACCAATCCTACATTCCATAGAGGGCTAATATCCAAGGTATACAAAGAACTCAAGAAGTTAGACTCCGGAGAGTCAAATTACCCTATTAAAAATGCGGTACAGAGCTAAACAGGGAAGTCTCAACTGAGGAAACTCGAATGGCTCTGAAGCACCTGAAGAAATGTTCAGCATCCTTAGTTATTAGGGAAATACAAATCAAAACAACACTGAGATTCCACCTCACACAGGTCATAATGGCTAAGACGAAAAACTCAAGGGACAGCAGATGCTGGAGAGGATGTGGGGGAAAAGGAACACTTCTCCATGTTGATGGGATTGCAAAATGGTAAAAGCACTCTGGAAATCAGTTTGGAGATTCCTCAGAAAATTAGACATTACTATGTGGGCCCAGCTATACCACTCCTGGGCATAAAACCAGAAGATGCTCCTATATTTAATAAGGACACATGCTCCACTATGTTCATAGCAGCCTTATTTATAATAGCCAGAAGCTGGAAAGAACCCAGATATCCCTCAACAGAGGAATGAATACAGAAACTGTGGTATATATACACAATGGAGTACTATTCAGCTATTAAAAGCAATGAATTTATGAAATTCTTAGACAAATGGATTGAACTAGAAAGTGTCATCCTGAGCGAGGTAACCCAATCACAAAAGAACGCACATGGTATGCACTCACTGTTAAGTGGAGGTTAGCCCAAAAGTTCAAAATAAGTTACAATTCACCCAGCACAGGAAGCTCATGAAGAAGGAGGATGTAAGTGAGGGTGCTTTGGTTCCTCTGAGAACAGGAACAAAATACTCACAGGAGCAACAAAGGAGACAAACTATGGAGCAGAGACTGAAGGGGATTCATCCTATAAACAGTCACCAAACCCCAACACTACCATGGACAAGAAGTGCATACCAAAGGAGCAAGCTATGGTTTTCTCTGGAGTGGCCCTGTCAGAGCCTTACACATACAGAGGCAGATGCTAGCAGCCAACCATTGGATTGGGCATGGGGTCCCCAATGGAGGAGTTGGAGGGTGGTTCGGAAGAGTGGAAGGGGTTTATAGCCCCGTGGGAAGAACAATGATGTCAGCCACCCAGATGCCCCAGTACTCCCAGGGACTAAACCATCAACCAAGGGATACGCATGGTTCCAGTCAAAAATGTGTCAGAGGAATGTCTTGTCGGGCATCAGTGTGAGGAGTGGTCCTTGGTCAGGTGAAGGCTCAATAGATGCCCCAACAAAGGGAAACTGAGGGGAGGGGAGGTGGGAGTGGGTCAGGTAGAGTGGCATATACTTGGAGGCAGGGGTGGGAGGAGGGGTTGGGGGTTTTGGGGAGGGGGGAAACCAGGAAAGGTTTTATCATTTGAAATGTAAATGAAGATTATATTCAATAAAAAACAAAAACAAACAAATAAAAACCCAATGACTTCATGAAATTTACAGGCAAATTGATGGAACTTGAAAATATCATCCTGAGTGAGGTAACTCAGTCATAAAAGAACACACATGGTATGCACTCACTGCCCAAGTGGATATTAGCCCAAAGTTCAGAATACCCAAGATTCAATTCACCAACTCTATGAAGCCCAAGAAGAATGAAGGCTTCTTTTTTTTATTTATTTATTTTATTTTTTTTAATTTACATTCCAAATCATTTCCCCTTTCCTGTTTCCTCCCTCCCCGAAAGTCCCATAAGCCCCCTTCCCTCCCTCTTTTCCCCATTCAACCACCTCTCGCTTCTCTGTCCTGGCATTCCCCTACATCCAGTCTTTCCAGGACCAGGGGTCTCTCCTTCCATCTTCTTAGAAATCTATTGATATGCGGATTGTGTCTAGGGTATTCCGAGATTCTGGGTTAATATCCCCTTAACAGTGACAGCATACCTTGTGTGTTCTTTTGTGATTGGGTTACCTCACTAAGGATGATATTTTCAAGATCTGACCATTTGCCTAGGAATTTCGTGAATTCATTGTTTTTAATTGCAGAGTAGTATTCCATTGTGTAGATATACCACATCTTCTGAATCCATTATTCCGTTGAGGAATTGCAAGTTGGTACAACCACTCTGGAAAGCAGTCTGGCGGTTCCTCAGAAAACTGGGCATGACACTCCCTGAGTATCCGGCTATACCACTCCTGGGCATATACCCAGAGGCTTTACCTGCATGCAATAAGGACACATGCTCCACTATGTTCATAGCAGCCTTATTTATAATAGCCAGAAGCTGGAAAGAACCCAGATGTCCCTCAACAGAGGAATGGATTCAGAAGATGTGGTATGAAGGCTTCTTATAAGGGGAAATAAAATACTCACAGGAGAAAATGTGGAGACAAAGAGTGGAGCAGAGACTGAAGGAAAGTCCATCCAGAGACTGCCCCACCTGGGGATCCATCCCACATACAGTTGCCAAACCCAGACAGAAGCCTGATATGGCTGTCTCCTGAGAGGCTCTGCCCGAATCTGACAAATACAGAGGCAGATGCTTGCAGCCAACCATTGGATTGAGCACCTGATCCCCAATGGAGGCTTTGGAGGAGGGACTGAAGGAGCTGAGGGTTTGCAGTTCCATGGAGGGAGCAAGAATTTCAACTGGTCATACACCCTAGAGTTCCAGGGTACTGGATCTCCAACCAAAGAATATAAAAGTAGGGACCCATGGCTCTGGTAGCATGTGTGGCAGAGGATGGTTTTGTTGGACATCATTGGGAGGAGAGGACCTTGGGCCTGAGGGTGCTTGATGCCCCAGTGTAGGGGAATGCCAGGGCGGGAAGACAGGAGTGGGTGGTTTGTGGACGGGTAGAGGAGTGCTCTCATAGAGGCAGGGGAAATGGGGGATGCAATAGTGAGTTTCTGAAGAGGAAACCTGGAAAAGGGAAAACATTTGAAATGTAAATAAAGAAAATATCCAATTATAAAAGATAAAAAAATAAAAGAAAGAAAGATGAGTCAGTGCCTCACTTTGAGTGGAGTTCATGAGTATTCCAGAGAGTGAATGGCTTAGGCCATGTCATGAGACTTTGGATTATGCAGTAAAGATCAAGTGGACATGTATGTGTTGAGTGTAGGGATTAGGTAGAAAATTAAAGGCCACAACCAACATCTTTGTGCACAACATTTGCTTACATTTGAAATATTCATAGAATGTTTAAGGTTTGAGTATTGTTTATAATACCAAAATAGTAGAAATGTTTGAGATATGAGAACAGATAAAGTATGATGCATTTATTTGATATAATATAATATGATAAAATAATAGCTATATGATTAAATATAGTTTTAATAAAAATCTTGACATAACTTAAAAAAAAAGAATCAAATATGCCATTTGATGCAGCTGTCTTTGCTATACAGGAAGTCTAACTGATGCTCAAGTCAATATAACATGTGTCAGAATTTGGGATATCCTGCTTCTATCACCTTGTGAATAGATATTTTTAATTAAAAGCTTATGCTTCATTTTCTGCCTAGAAAGTCACTGTTTTCATTTTTGTTATTGTGGTTAATGTCATAAGTCTTCCTGTGGTCCAAGTTGAGTATGTGCTTTTGAAAATCTTGTTATTATTCTTGAATAATAATCTTATGAATAGCTAAAATTTGTAGTTAATTGAAGGTCCAAGAATTTGGAAGAAAGGGAGAAGAAAATGTGGAATTTATGAAGCATTTCCCTCTTAGACTCATGAGAAAGGGAACATATACTCCATTCTTGAGAATATCCTGATATGGCTTCCACAAAGGCATTAACTCATATGCCAGAATAGCATGTCTCAAACTGCTTATCCTCCACTGTATTGGAACTAGAGAGAATCACCTGCAGCTTCCCTAAATATTTGAAATGTACAGATTTCTTTAGAAACCATAAAGAAATATTAAAGCTAGAAGTCACATCAAAAGATCTTGAATGTATCACCTATAAAAGGTTAAGGTTTAAGGTTAATATCCTATCTTTAGAAGGTTGTTAGGGCAACTTGTTTAGTTGATAAATTCTGCTTTTCCTATTGCAAATAGTGTTCAAATTCTTACAGTATATATTCAGGAATGAAGGGATCGTCCTGCTAAAAATAGTTTATTTGATGCTTTCTTCAGTGGCATTTCATAAATGATGGGCAGGCACACTGCCAGGAAGATAGTAAAACTTGAAATTATCCTGTGTGTCTCTTCAGTAACCCTATCATGATAAGATTCAATCTACCACACAAGTCACTGAGTATGGGGAGGTAAAGAGGTGCTCATGTGAAGCAGTGGGAGCTGGTTCTAGTTATAGCAATGCTGGCACCCAAGAGGGGATTTCAGATGACTCATGGAAGCAGTGCATATGGGCAAGTGAGATTCAGTATCTGCAGGTGTAACTTTCTATCCCTGCACCCATGCTGAAGTCATGTGAAGGCACACATACTTGTGCCCCATTTCAGTTAGGTTTTTTTCTCATAAAATTAACATATTTAACCATCATGCAGGAATCTGAATTAAAAATTGCATCCCCAAAAAAATGACTACAAAGGACTTTACACTCTACATTTGCCAGATGAATGCCTTTAGAGAAAAAGATCTCTGCCATACCAGGAACAGGTAGTAATTGTACTTACTGAAAATCTGATTTTCTTTTCTGTTTCAAAAGTGGGATATCATTACCAACCCCATTTTCCTAGCTGGGACTTGAACAAAAACTATGTCTATACCAAAAATCAGGCCCAGATCCCCTTTGTCCTAGGTAAAGATTGGCTCTATAGCTAAAAATGCATGTACTATAGCTTTTGTCTCTGGACTTTCTATAAATTATAAGATGGTGGTAGGCAAAGCATGGAAATTAGAACTGTTCTTATGGTTTGGACCAACTCTAAAGAAACATGTTTTCTTTTGCCAATTTATGCTACTTAATTTCTATTTAGAAAAAAACAAAAACCTAAGGTGGTGGGATTATGGACCTAAACCCACAGTGACACCTTCAAATATACCAACTGTTTCTTTCACCTAAGAGTGAACTAAGAAACTCTCAGAATCTTTTTTTCACTAAAAACACAGGACACAAAACTCCCCAGAGTTGGAGAGATGCTTAAAGTGATGGTACAGTGCATAACAGAACTAGCTTTAAAATGACGGAGACAAAACATCGGAAAGATAATTGCACAGGAAGTTGCATGTGACCACTGCACAGGAAAAGCTGGCTGACGTATATAACAACAGAAGAAGGAAGTGTCTAATGAATGAAAGAAACTCAGACATCCCAGGTCTTAAACAGTGATCCCTGTTTCCCAACTGTTTCCTGGGTCTGTTTAGATGGACCGTTGAAGAGAGCATCCACAGGCCAAAAGAGGCGGGAGGTACTCAGAGCAAGCCTGCCATGAAATCCCTCAGATCTTTTTTTATGGGTGGGAGTTGTGAAATGCTTTTTGCATCTATAATTAGGGAATGGAGTGGAGCAGATGGCTATGGTGCAGTTATAATTAAAGTATAATACACAGTAAAATCACCTTGTGCAGCCAATGATGCATCCAAGCCAGAAATATTAACTCTCTTTGAAAGTGCTTTTAAGCTGTTTTTTGGGCTGCAGGGAAGAGCTATTGCATCATGACACTGATTTCACATACCCTTTTTTTTGTACCAGAAGTTCTCTCTGCAAAGTTCAGATTGTCCTATACTAAATTAAATAGCTTGCTGAGTCTCCTTAATGAGGAGAATTATTGTTAAAACAGAGGCACATGCTCCATTTTAACAGCACAGAGCTGGTGTGCTACAATAGATACTGAACTGAGTTATCAATTCAAGTACAACTTGTCAGCTGCACTAGCTAACTAGATCAAAGGATAAATATCAAATGCAAAGGATCCATGGGCCAATTGTTAAGATGAAAACCAGTTATGTAGTGTCAAACATACTTACTGGCTTCTAAAATGGCAACTGTTCATTTCTTTCTTTTTGTTAATTAAGAAATAATAAAGCAATGGGACCAGCATGATGCTCTGAGAGGTCGACTATGTCTTATACCAGCCAGTCCTGTCTCTGTGCCTTTCTTCTTTGACATTTAAAGAGGCAAAAGGGGACTACAGGATAATCTGGGCCTTTCTGTGAACTTCCTCCTCTTCCTCCTCCTCCTTCTCCCCCTTCTTCTCCTCCTCCTTCTCTTTCTCTTCCTCCTTCCCTCTGTCCTCCTACTCCTTCTCCTCCTCCTCTTCCTCCTCCCATCTGTCCTCCTCCTCCTTCTCCTTGTCCCCTTCTTCCTCCCCTGTGTCTTCCTCCTTCAACTCTTGCAACTCCTCTCTCTCCTCCTTTGAGGTTTGTATTTGACTAGTTTCCATAACTATAATTATTAGAATGATCATGATGAGCTTGGAATCTCTCTCTCTCTCTCTCTCTCTCTCTCTCTCTCTCTCTCTCTCTCTCTCTCTCTCTCTCTCTGTCTCTCTCTCTCTGTCTGTCTCTGTCTCTCTCTCTGTCTCTCTCTCTGTCTCTGTCTCTCTCTCTGTCTCTCTCTCTGTCTCTGTCTCTCTCTCTCTCTCTCTCTCTCTCTCTCTCTCTCTCTCTCTCTCTCTCATTTGCTCTATTTTGTCATCAAAGGAGAAGAAAATTGATGAGAGGCTCTCAAGGGTTTTGCTTTCCTTCCACAGAACCCAGTGGACTCCACACAAGTGCCACAAGTGCTTTTACTGTCTTGGAATTTTATAGGCATGGGTGTTGTCATGGGTCCAAAGAATCACAGTTCTCTTGTCAGAGCTTATTTTTCTGATTTATCATATTACATGTATCTATTTACCCCCTTTAGTACATAAACCTCACTTTGTTCCTGAACGAAAAATTATCTACTCTGGCACTCTAAGTCCCGGTACACCTCTGGAAAAGAAGTAGTTTCTCTCATATTATCCATTAGAAAAAAAACAATATCACAAGTAAGAGTTGTTTTGCTTTTAATGATCAGCCCCCAACGCTAACACTAGTCTAACGTCTATTGATAACTCATCTGAAAAGGTTGGCAGCTGAAAAATAGGGTAGCAGAACACTGGAAATGGACGTCTGTTTTCGTCCAAAAAATAGTTCCTAGTAAAGCTGGGTGACATCACACAGTTCAAGGCAGAGATCTCTGCCTCCCTGGGCTGTCCTTGGATGACAATTTACTTCTCTGAGTTTTTAGTTCTTCATCTGTGAAATAATGAATGAAAACTGAGTCCTAGATATCAACGAGGGGAGAGAAATTAGAACTAACAGCATAATGTTTAGAATAGAGGCCTTTTTTTTTTTTTTTTTTTTTTTTTTTTTTTTTTTTTTTTTAATTTAATTTTATTTTTTTAATTTACATTCCAAATCACTTCCCCTTTCCCGTTTCCTCCCTCCCCGAAAGTCCCATAAGCCCCCTTCCCTCCCTCTTTTCTCCGTTCAACCCCCTCTCATTACTCTGTCCTGGCGTTCCCCTACATCCAGTCTTTCCAGGACCAGGGGTCTCTCCTTCCATCTTTTTAGAAATCTATTGATATGCTGATTGTGTCTAGGGTATTCTGAGATTCTGGGTCAATATCCCCTTATCAGTGACTTCATACCATGTGTGATCTTTTGTGATTGGGTTACCTCACTAAGGATGATATTTTCAAGTTCTGACCATTTGCCTAGGAATTTCGTGAATTCATTGTTTTTAATTGCAGAGTAGTATTCCATTGTGTAAATATACCACATCTTCTGAATCCATTCCTCCGTTGAGGGACATCTGGGTTCTTTCCAGCTTCTGGCTATTATAAATAAGGCTGCTATGAACATAGTGGAACATGTGTCCTTATTGCATGCAGGTAAAGTCTCTGGGTATATGCCCAGGAGTGGTATAGCCGGATCCTCCGGGAGTGTCATGCCCAGTTTTCTGAGGAGCCGCCAGACTGCTTTCCAGAGTGGTTGTACCAGCCTGCAATTCCACCAGCAGTGGAGGAGTGTTCCTCTTTCTCCACATCCTCGCCAACAACTGCTGTCTCCTGTGTTTTTGATCTTAGCCATCCTGACTGGTGTGAGATGGAATCTCAGGGTTGTTTTGATTTGCATTTCCCTAATGACTAAGGATGATGAACATCTCTTTAGGTGCTTCTCAGCCATTAGATATTCTTCAGGTGAGAACTCTTTGTGGAGCTCTGTACCCCATTTTTTAATAGGGTTACTTGCCTCTCTGGAGTTTAACTTCTTGAGTTCTTTGTATATCTTGGATATTAGCCCTCTGTCGGATGTAAGGTTGGTAAAGATCATTTCCCAGTTAGTTGGTTGCCGCTTTGTCTTTTTGACAGTGTCTTTTGCCTTGCAAAAACTTTGTAATTTAATGAGGTCCCATTTGTCTATTCTTGATCTTAGAGTATAAGCTATTGGAGTTCTGTTCAGGAAATTCTCCCCTGTGCCCATATGTTCAAGGTTCTTCCCTAGTTTCCCTTCTATTAGTTTCAGTGTGTCTGGTTTTATGTGGAGATCTTTGATCCACTTAGAATTGAGCTTAGTGCAAGGAGATAAGGATGGGTCAATTTGCATTCTTCTGCATGTTGACCTCCAGCTGAGCCAGCACCATTTGTTGAAAAGGCTATCTTTTTTCCACTGGATGGTTTTAGCTCCTTTGTCAAAGATCAAGTGACCATAGGAGTGTGGATTCATTTCTGGGTCTTCAATTCTGTTCCATTGATCTACATGTCTGTTACTGTACCAATACCATGCAGTTTTTAACACTATTGCTCTGTAGTACAGCTTGAGGTCCGGGATACTGATTCCCCCAGAGTTTCTTTTACTCTTGAGAATAGTTTTAGCTATTCTGGGTTTTCTGTTATTCCAGATGAATTTTTGAATTGCTCTTTCTAACTCTATGAAGAATTGAGTTGGGATTTTGATGGGGATTGCATTGAATCTGTGTATTACTTTTGGTAAGATGCTCATTTTTACTATATTAATCCTGCCAATCCATGAGCATGGCAGATTTTTCCATCTTCCGAGGTCTTCTTCAATTTCTTTCTTCAGAGACTTGAAGTTCTTGTCATACAGATCTTTCACTTGTTTGGTTAGCGTCACGCCAAGATACTTAATATGGTTTGTGGCTATCGTAAAGGGTATTATTTCTCTTACTTCTTTCTCAGCCTGCTTATCCTTTGAGTATAGGAAGGCTTCTGACTTGCTTGAGTTGATTTTATATCCGGCCACTTTGCTGAAGTCGTTTATCAGCTGTAGGAGTTCTCTGGTGGAGTTCTTTGGGTCGCTTATGTATACTATCATATCGTCTGCAAATAGTGATAGTTTGACTTCTTCCTTTCCAATTTGTATCCCTTTGACCTCTTTTTCTTGTCTAATTGCTCTAGCTAGAACTTCAAGTACTATATTGAAAAGATATGGAGAGAGAGGGCAGCCTTGTCTAGTCCCTGATTTTAGTGGGATTGCTTCAAGTTTCTCTCCGTTTAGATTGATGCTGGCTACTGGTTTGCTGTAAATTGCTTTTACTATGTTTAGATATGGGCCTTGAATTCCTGATCTTTCCAAGACCTTTAGCATGAAAGGATGCTGAATTTTGTCAAATGCTTTCTCAGCATCTAATGAGATGACCATGTGGTTTTTTTCTTTGAGATTGTTTATGTAGTGGATTACATTGATGGATTTCCTTATATTGAACCATCCCTGCATCCCTGGGATGAAGCCTACTTGATCGTGGTGAATGATCGTTTTGATGTGTTCTTGGATTCGGTTGGCAAGAATTTTATTGAGTATTTTTGCATCGATGTTCATAAGAGAGATTGGCCTGAGATTCTCTTTCTTTGTCGGATCTTTGTGTGCTTTTGGTATTAGTGTAATTGTGGCTTCATAGAACGAGTTGGGTAGTGTTCCTTCTGTTTCTATTTTGTGGAACAGTTTGAAGAGTATTGGTGTTAGGTCTTCTTTGAAGGTCTGATAGAATTCTGCACTAAAACCATCTGGACCTGTGCTTTTTTTGGTTGGAAGACTTCCAATGACAACTTCTATTTCTTCAGGGGTTATAGGACGGTTTAGATGGTCTATTTGATCCTGATTTAATTTTGGTACTTGGTATCTGTCAAGGAAATTGTCCATTTCCTCAAGATTTTCTAGTTGTGTTGAATACAGGTTTTTGTAGTAGGATCTGATGATTTTTTGAATTTCCTCAGTTTCTGTTGTTATCTCTCCCTTTTCGTTTCTGATTTTATTAATTTGGATACTATCTCTGTGCCCTCTGGTTAGTCTGGCTAAGGGCTTATCTATCTTGTTGATTTTCTCAAAGAACCAACTCCTCGTTTTGTTGATTCTTTGTATGGTTTTATTTGTTTCTACTTGATTGATTTCAGCCCTGAGTTTGATGATTTCCTGCCTTCTACTCCTCTTTGGTGTATTTGCTTCTTTTTGTTCCAGGGCTTTCAGGTGTGCCATTAAGCTGTTAGTGTATGCTGTCTCCCGTTTCTTTTTGGCGGCACTCAGGGCTATGAATTTTCCTCTTAGCACTGCTTTCATTGTGTCCCATAAGTTAGGGTATGTTGTGCCTTCATTTTCATTAACTTTCAAAAAGTCTTTGATTTCTTTCTTTATTTCCACCTTGACCAAGTTATCATTGAGTAGAGCATTGTTCAGCCTCCATGTGTACGTGGGTTTTCTTTTGTTTTTGTTGCCATTGAAGACCACCCTTATTCCATAGTGATCTGATAGGAGGCATGGGATTATTTCTATCTTCTTGTATCTGTTGAGGTCTGATTTGTGACCAATTATATGGTCAATTTTGGAGAAGGTACCATGAGGAGCTGAGAAGAAGGTGTATTCTTTAGCTCTAGGATGAAATGTTCTATATATATCAGTTAGTTCCATTTGGTCCAAGGCTTCAATTAGATTCACTGTGTCCCTGTTTAGTTTCTGCTTTCCTGAACGATCCATTTCAGAGAGCGGGGTGTTGAAGTCACCCACTATTATTGTGTGCGGTGCGATGTGTGCTTTGAGTTTTAGTAAAGTTTCTTTTACGAATGAGGGTGCCCTTGCATTTGGAGCATAGATATTCAGGATTGAGAGTTCTTGATGGTGGATTTTTCCCTTGATCAGTATGTAGTGTCCTTCTGTGTCTTTTTTGATGACTTTGGGTTGAAAATCAATTTTATCCGATATTAGGATGGCTACTCCACCTCGTTTCTTGGGGCCATTTGCTTGTAAAATTGTTTTCCAGCCTTTTACTCTGAGGTAGTGTTTGTCTTTGACACTGAGGTGCGTTTCCTGCATGCAGCAAAAAGCTGGGTCCTGTTTACGTATCCAGTCTGCTAGTCTATGTCTTTTAATTGGGGAATTGAGACCATTGATATTAAGAGAGATTAAGGCATAGTGATTATTGCCATCTGCCATTCTTGACGCTATCTTTATGTTTGAGTGGTTATCTACTTTTGGGTTTGATTCAAGAAGGTTATTATCTCATTTTTTCCAGGGTGTTGTTTCTCTCCCTGTATTGGAGGTTTCCACCTATTATCCGTTGCAGGGCTGGATTTGTGGAAAGATATTGTGAAAATTTGGTTTTATCATGGAATATCTTGGTCTCTCCATCTATGGTGATTGAGAGTTTTGCTGGGTATAGTAGTCTAGGCTGGCATTTGTGCTGTCTTAGTGTCTGCATGAGATCTGCCCAGGATCTTCTGGCTTTCATAGTCTCTGGTGAGAAGTCTGATGTGATTCGGATAGGTCTTCCTTTGTATGTTACTTGGCCCTTTTCTCTTACTGCTTTTAGTATTCTTTCTTTGTTTAGAACATTCGGTGTTTTGATTATTATGTGACGGGAGGTATTTCTGTTCTGGTCCAGTCTGTTTGGAGTTCTGTAGGCTTCTTGTATGTTCATCGGCATCTCTCTCTTTAAGTTAGGGAAGTTTTCCTCCATAATTTTGTTGAAGATGTTTACTGGCCCTTTAAGTTGCAAATCTTCACTCTCATCTATACCTATAATCCTTAGGTTTGGTCTTCTCATTGTGTCCTGGATTTCCTGGATGTTTTGGGTTACGCGTTTTTTGCATTTTGCATTTTCTTTGACTGTTGAGTCGATGCTTTCTATGGAATCTTCAGCACCTGAGATTCTTTCTTCCATCTCTTGTATTCTATTGTTGATGTTTGCATCTATGACTCCTGATTTCTTCCCAAGGTTTTCTATCTCCAAAGTTGTCTCCCTTTGTGATTTCTTAGTTGTTTCTACTTCCTTTTTTAGTTCCTGGATGGATTTGCTGAGATCCTTCACTTGTTTGTTTGTATTTTCCTGTATTTCTTTAAGGTAATTTTGCATTACCTCTTTCAGGATTTCTTCCTGATGACCCACGTTCTCCTGCATTTCTCTGAGCGATTTTTGTGTTTCCTCCTCATGGGATTCCATCTGTTGATCCATCGTCTCCTGCATTTCTTTAAGCAGTTCTCGTGTTTCCTTTGTAAGGGCATCTAACCGTTGATTCATTTCTTTAAGCAATTTTTGTGTTGCCTCCTTATGGGCATCCGTCTGTTGACCCATATTCTTCTGCATTTCTTTATGCAAATTTTGTGATTCCTTTGTGAGTGCATCTACCCGTTGATTCATCTCGTTAAGCGATTTTTGTGTTGTCTCCTTGTGCGCCTCCATCTTTTGATCCATGTTCTCCCGCATTTCTCTAAGCGATTTTTGTGTTTCCTTTGTAAGGGCTTCTAACCGTTGATTCATGGTCTCCTGTAACTCTTTATGAGATTTATTTGTGTCCTTCTTGTGATCCTCTAATAGCATCATGAGAAGTGATTTTAAATCCAGATCTTGTCTTTCAGGTGTGGTGGGGTATCCAGGACTTGCTGCTGTTGGAGAGTTGGGTTCGGATGGTCCTACATTACTTTGATTACTGTTAGTAACATTCCTACGTTTGCCTTTTGCCATCTGGATACCTCTGGTGTTAGTTGGTCCTGCTGCCACTGGCTGTTGGTTGGACCTCCTGTGAGCCTGCAAAGCTATTTCTGCCCCCCCCTGGATTACCAGGATTCCCCTGGCACCGATTTCTGGGGCCTGCCTGCTCCTGAGTGACTTTGGAGCCCTAATGTGCTTTGCCCCAAGTGATCTTATATTGGGGAGGCCTTGCACATCTAAAGGCTCAGCCTAGTGGATTCCTGGAGCAGAGGTCGCCAAAGGGAGGCTGGCAGGCTCCTGCCCTGTGCAGGGGTGTGTGATCTCTCCTGGGGGGGGGAGGGGGCGTCCCTCTGCCAGGCAGAAGTCCCACAGCAGATCTGGCGCGCTGGTCACTGCAGATCAGCCCAGCACCTGGGAGCAGGTTACACACAAGCTGCCTGAACCCGAAGCGATATTATGCCTGTCTGTCTCTGAGCCTGGTGGTCCCAACTACCTGGTCACTGGAGCAAAGATGGCGGAGGGCACTCTCCGTGGCGCCGCTCACCCTGTGGTCACGATGGCCCGCCGATCTGGCACCCAGACGACCACAGCGCCAACCCGCCCTCGGGCACAGAAGGAAGCCCCAACAGGCCGTGTCCCAAGTGATGTTATATTGGGGGGAGAGCCTGGGTACCGGTCTCTCCAGCGCAGTCCGCGGGAACAGAGGTCGCGGAAGGGAAGCTGGCGGGCTCCCTCCCGGCGCAGGGTCCCTCCACCAGGCAGAAGGTCCCACCGCGGAACTGGCGCGCTGGTTACTGCAGATCAGCCCAGCACCTGGGAGCAGGTTACACCCAAGCTGCCTGAAACTGAAGCGATATTATGCCTGTCTGTCTCTGAGCCTGGCGGTCCCAACTACCTGGTCACTGGAGCAAAGATGGCGGAGGGCAGTCTCCGTGGCGCCGCTCACCCTGTGGTCACGATGGCCCGCCGATCTGGCGCCCAGACGACTACAGCGCCAACCCGCCCTCGGGCACAGACGGAAGCCCCAACAGGCCGTGTCCCAAGTGATGTTATATCGGGGGGGAGAGCCTGGGTACCGGTCTCTCCAGCGCAGTCCGCGGGAACAGAGGTCGCGGAAGGGAAGCTGGCGGGCTCCCTCCCTGCGCGGGGTCCCTCCAGCAGGCAGAAGGTCCCACCGCGGAACTGGCGCGCTGGTTACTGCAGATCAGCCCAGCACCTGGGAGCAGGTTACACCCAAGCTGCCTGAAACCGAAGCGATATTATGCCTGTCTGTCTCTGAGCCTGGCGGTCCCAACTACCTGGTCACTGGAGCAAAGATGGCGGAGGGCAGTCTCCGTGGCGCCGCTCACCCTGTGGTCACGATGGCCCGCCGATCTGGCGCCCAGACGACTACAGCGCCAACCCGCCCTCGGGCACAGACGGAAGCCCCAACAGGCCGTGTCCCAAGTGATGTTATATCGGGGGGAGAGCCTGGGTACCGGTCTCTCCAGCGCAGTCCGCCAGAATAGAGGCCTTTACTAAGTTCAATCTGCTCTTTAGCTCTGTTGATCTAGCTGTCGTCTGTTCATTTTAAGATTCCCTCATTTTTCTTCTCTCCCTTCTCCATCTAAATTCTTACATACCCAATACATCTGAAGGTCTTATTGGAAAAAAATTATAAAATAAAACGAAGTATGGCTATTTCCCACACATGTTCTGGTGAATAAGGGAGAAACTTGTGACTCTTTAAACTTCACTTAGAGACTTAGCTGAAGATGATGTCTAGGGATGATCCAAACCTGGTCTTGACATTCACATCTCAAGCTGCAAGTGCTAAGGACCAGGAGCTGGCTCCAAAGCCTAATAGTATGTCGGGACAGTTTGATCTGATTGAGTGGTGGGTGGTGAGATTAAATACAATATGCAATCATGTTACCTGATTAGGGAGGAAAATGGGGAGTAAAGTGAGAAAACATCCTACCACCATTATAGAATTTAAAACTGCAAAATAGTCAAAACAAGTCTCATGAGATTATCAAAATTTCCCTGGAAAAAAATAAGTCCAGTTTTTACACACAGTTACCTAAGACTTAAAGAAAAGTACATCCTGAGCCCTTAGAGAAGGAAACAGAAAGCCCTTTCTCATCTCTATATCTCCTTGGGGCTCCATTTCCTTTCTGCTCAGTCATGAGATAGCCAGACACAGAGGGAGGCTTTTCCCAGAGACTTTCCCTAGTGATCTTAAGCATGATCTTCAGCATGCTAGATATATTTTGAACTGTGAGCCTAAACCCTTTCTGTTGCTGTTACCAAAGTAATACAGAACCAGGAAAAGTAACTCATATCTCATTCTGAAAAATATGTACAAGGTTGACATCATTAGGCACAGTGCTATCATGCACCTTTGATATGTTGCAAACAGACTCCATCATTTCTGGATATTTTTCTTGAATATCTAAGTATTTGATATCTTGCGTATAAGAGTCTGAGAAGCTAATTCACCTCCCA
This sequence comes from Tokudaia tokunoshimensis, assembly GCA_036184795.1. Classification (NCBI taxonomy): domain Eukaryota; kingdom Metazoa; phylum Chordata; class Mammalia; order Rodentia; family Muridae; genus Tokudaia; species Tokudaia tokunoshimensis. The sequence continues at coordinate 11,957,919 of BTHU01000015.1, forward strand.
ACCAATGAAGGAACTGAGTACCGGTATGTGGCATCATGCCTTCTTAGAATAAAGCAGAAAGAAGGGCATTAGTTATTGTAAGACCTAGTGACATCTATAGAGTCTGCAGTACAGTTAATGTATTTTCTTAAAACTTTGTATCAAATGTGAAAGTCTTGTGGTGTTTTCTGCTCTTAGAGGAGTGAGACAGGTGAATCCTAAGCTCCTGTCCATTGAGACCCTGAGCTACCACTCTGAGGGCAACAACGAATAAGGCACTAACAAAATTCCAAAACAAATGACAAAAGCCATTTGATACATGAAGAAAATGCTCTCTCAAATCTACCATTGTGAGTGGATCAAGAGGATTGGGAACTTTTTGTCAGTCAAAACCATTTGAAAGATTTTTGAAAGCTTATTTTTGAGAGGTTAGCTGAACACAAAATGTGTTTGTGAGACATCCTTTGTGACTCCTCTGTTTCTACAAATAATGAATCCTCCAACTATGAGAATTAAAAATTACTACAGTAAAATGACTAAGAAGGCCTTTCAAACATAGGCATGAGGTAGTTAAAAGTGATTTGTTGCTATTTTCTACCACAAAGTTCAAAAGTAGCATGACATATCTATGAATATAAAATGCCTCTCTCTCTCTCTATATATATATATATATATATATATATATATATATATATTCACCTGAAATATTCATATATACTCTGTCAAAATTCAGAAGGAAATACCATTAGATAGTTATTCTAGGAGCATATGGTTTCCACCATAAATATATGATTCCTAGGGCAAATATAATGTATATTTGATACCACAGATAGCCTCACAAAACTCTTAAAATGTTTGGTTGTGGAACTTATTGGTTGGCCAGCAAATATAACTCAGAGTTTCATCTTGCTTCAAAGGTAAGGTAATACATTTGGTGCTTAGATAAAAAGAGGATCTCAACTGGTTCAATACATACAATTCTTAGGTTATTGTATAAATGGCAATCACTCAACCTTAGATCTTAGTTACTGACTGCAGCAAAATTTATAATGTTCTGTTTCTATGTGGGGGCCCATATATATGGCCCTGAGATGTGGATCATGGGGATTTTCTTATGACCCTCTTGGCAATCTTAGGGCTAGACTTAATAGAATGGCATCAGACTGAAGTAGGTTCTGAGTCTCTTGAGAACTGCTAGAGCCTTCAGCTCCAAGCCCACCTGCCACTTGAGTAACAGAAAAGAGTTTTCTGTGTGGAATCTTGAGCACATGATAAACTGGTGTTTCCGAGCCCAAACTATCTCCTTCAATCAGAAGCAGAACAGTGCATGGCCATAGCCAGATTAGATTACAATGGATCCTAATTTCACCAAGTATACTGACATAAAATTTGTATATATTTATAGCTTGGCTATTCAGTGAATTTGATTTAGTTCATTTTTTCTCTATTTCCTAAGAAATTTAATACAACGGTGGTTTAGACACATTATCAATTATTGCCATAACTTATTGTCCCTGAGTTGTTTTATACTATTTATTCAGACTATAAGCTATGGTCTAACCAAAATTGTTCTAATCTTTTAGCCAAACCTGAAGCCTTCATTCACCTAGCATATTAGAGTATCTTTACCTAAAAACACATCGATAATAAAATAAAAAGGGCAACTTCCTCTGGAGGAGTCCTTATCTATAACTTTCATCTGAGTGCTTCTCTTCTCCTAACCCTCATGCTCAAGCCTATATTAAAATATCTTTAATAAAATCTCTAACTTGAATCAAAGTGTGCATTTTAAAGATATCCCAAATTTTCTGCCTCTTGGTCTGTCAAATAGTCTTCCTTCTGAGCCTTGGAACATCAGTATATATTTATTCATGCATTTCTTTGTATTGCTGGGAGGCAAGTACTCTATAGCTGAACTATGCTTAGCCCAAGAAGCAGCTATTTGAGTCATATGTATGAGAGACTATAGTTCAGGGAAGAAGCATGGTCGTTTCATGTAACTACTTCTTTTTTCTTTGATCCTTTTTTATATCATCTCATTGAAATCCTGCTAGGATGGTTGATAACTCTGAGATTATATTTTCTGATTTAATAACTGCGTGGAAAAAAATCTCTGACAAAAGCAGTAGATGTAAATGAGAAGTCACGTTGTTCTACATTTTCATTATTGCTTTAAAACTCCCTTTGAATGTCTTTCCCTACATAAATGGCAAATAACTTCCGTGTAGCATGAAGAAAATAGCGACTCAAGTGTACATAATTAAGTGCTTTTCCCTTTTGGGAAATGGTAATATTTGGTATCTTGGCAGCTTAATAAAGCGCAAGAAAACATTCAAGTTATAACCTCAACAATAGGATGAGCATGCATTGTGTAGCTAATTCTTCCAAACTGAAAAAATCCCTTCATCCACTATTCAACAGAAAAGAAGGGCTTCAGAAAGGCTCATAAAGTAGGTAAAACTAACGAAGGTCAGAAATAATTGAAACTTACAAGCTCCTGAAACTTAGACAATTTCCATGGCTGCTTCTCAAGACCATATAAATAGTAACTACAGATGGGAAAAGACTCTGCTTGGCCAAGCTGCCTACATTCAATTTGCCTATTCCCTACCTACACATGATATAGGATGCCCCTACCCAGCCACAAAACTCAAATGAGTGATCAACAAAGTAGAGTGACTTTTACTATCTCACCTGCCACTGAGACGTTCAGACTCCTTTTATTAACCCCAATAAACTCATTGGTTCACTAAGTCAGAGTTGGACAACATCATTTCTTTGTTCTGCCGTATGTGTCCTATCTGGGAAGAATAGATGTTTATTCATACCTCCTCCAGAAATGTCACTAAATAGTGTGTCAATACCACCCACTAATGGCTTTTCACCATCTGTGTCCCTTTGGCATATATTATCCCATGCTAATAGCACATGGGTAGCTCTACCAGTCAAGGGTAACTGAGGACTTCCTTTCCCTTTGTTCTTTGTCCCATCACATGTAAGAAACCCAATGCAAAGGTTACATGTGAATGTACAAGTCTAATCTCCCTTGCTTGCCTTCATCTATGATTTTATTTCAGTGTCAGATTAGGAACAAATAGCAGTTAATAGAAATTGACTTTCAAAAGATGTGACATGGGGGCAGATATTGGGAGTGTCAGCACAGGCATAGTCTAGTAATGTTACTCCAGTACTGATCTTGATGAACTAGAAGCATTCTAAGCCACATGGGAAATGGTAGGTCACACAGTGTCAGACACTGGAATGTCAGCTGCAAGAGAAAGGATGTGTCATCCACCTCCTCAGCTACTACCTACATGGAGACAGACAATGCAACTCATTGACAAGGCAGATGAGGTCTTGTATGATTTGGATTGTTTCCTAAATGCTATATTACAGAAGCTTTCTAACTGATCCTCCTATCCCCATTCCTCACTTATAAAGAATCAAAATCTTTTTTAAAAAAAGACATGAGTTGGATCCTATCACACATCTGGCTAAAGCATTCCAAAATGTTTCCATTAACCTTTGATTAAATTCTTAGCCTGGTGTATCCTGTCTCCTGAAAAAATTCTTCCTCTTGTGCCATCTTCCTTCAGTCATCTTGGTTCACATGAACTCTCTGTTTTCAGCCCATTGACCCAGCCCTGCCCTGCCTGACTCCACTCTCCCATCATGCTCTTTCTCCTACATGTCAGATGATTCCCTCTTTCTCATTCTCAAGATCACCTCTCAAGAATGGCAATAAAAGTGGCTCAGTAGTTAAGAGCTCTTCCAGAGGGTGTGATTTCAGTTCCCAGCACCTACCTATGAGCCAGCTCACAAGTGTGTCTGTAACTATAGGTCCAGGGGAGCTGATATCCTTTTCTGGCAAGCTTTCTCCATCTATTTCATTTAAACTCAAATGGATAGTGGGAGAGGATTCCTGGTGAATTTGATTGGGTAGTGGACATATGGGTGACTGCCCAAGCACTTGACCTGTTTCTGGCCCTGGTAGGCTCAGTCAGTCTGGGTATACTACTTTGTCTTTTGATTGACTGATACTGTGGCATCACTATTCTTTGGAAGAACTAGAGTAACTGCTGGTGAAATGCACTCCCGCACATAGGTTCACCTTACTGCTCTACAATCAACTTTCCAGTGTTACCACAAACTGTTTAACCAAAAGACTATGGTTTTTTTTCTGGTATGTATGGCTTGGGCTTACTCTAGTGTGCCAAGATTTATATCTTGATTATTCCAAAGGGTTTTCCTTTAGTTCCCTGCTGTTTCTTTTGCAACAGTGTACCTCAATCCTATTGTCAACCAGCATTTGATCCATAATGCAATAAATAGCCATGGGCTATGTTGTCTGCAGAACTCAGAACTGATGCTAGGCTCTGTAATGCAGGATTCTAGGGTCTCTTTTCTTCTTCAGAAGGCATATTCTGCAAAATCCTATCTCATTAATTTGTAAAGATTTCATTAAAGTTCTAGGTTCTGAATTTCCCTATGGCTTATCCTTAATCCCAGTGGTTCTCAACCCCATTGAGGATTGAACATCCCTTTCATAGGGATCTCCTAAGATCATTGGAAAACATAGATACTTATGATTTATAACAGTGGCAAAATTACAGATATGAAGTAGTAACAAAAATAATTTTACGGTTAGGGTCAGCACATGATAAAGAACTACATGAAAGTGTCACAGCATCAGAAAGGTTGACAACCACTCCTCTATCCTTTGAAGAATGTAGACCTATAGATGTCTTATCAAAAGTTCTTGCAAACAAACCATCTCTTGTTCATCTTGCCTGATCAGCATGCTATTGATGTAAAGTAACATCAGTACATATGGTGTGACATCCCGTGGGTTGAATAAGCAACTCAGATATTTTGAATGTGCAATATAATAAATAACAGAAGAGTTCATATAACCCTCAGGTAAAACTATAAATAAGTTTTGTTACACATCCCACATGAGGGTGAATTAGTTATGATCCTCCTTTATTATAAGATTAAACAAAAGTACATTCCTCAAGTCAATGGCTACACAAATCTGAAAACTTGTTCGTCTTCTCTCTCATATTAAAGAACAAAAAAGTAAAACCCAAAACAAACAAACAAAACAAAACAAAGAAAAACAACTCCTCACAGAAGTTGTACTCAGCTTAGGTATTATTAAATTGCTGAGTTGGGATTATAAAACCCTATAAATGGTCCCTAAGATCCATCTGATTTATTTTGGGGGTCATATTGAGCCATCCAACAGAGACATAATAAGGATGTTTCTATACATCTGATCTACCTTCTTCAGAAATCATAACAGAGGAACTAATATCTACCATCATTAGAATATAATATTGCTTTTTAATTTTAACTCTAGAGGAGTGAGAATGAGACAAAAAATGAGGTTTCTGCATGGTCCTTTCCTATCTGAAGCTTTTATTTTGAAAATCAAGATCCTAGTATGGGTATTACACTGCAAATTTTATTATTCCAATAGACTACTCAGAAACTGGAAAAGTGACCACTGGGTGGGCCTCCAGGTACAATGAACTGATGAACTTGTTAGACTTTAATCAATGTTCTGTTTATTGTGGTTACATGGTCTTTGACTTGAATGGAAGTCTAATCTCACCTTAGACCCTCTGTATTAAATGGCATGCCCCAAGTAAAGCTACAAGCAAGTATAATGACATAATTTGCATGGTTTGGTAAAAAAAAAATGTAAATCCTTGTTTAGGGATTTCATTTTAAGTATTTCAAGACACTGACTATGGAGCCTTTTATGTATATATACAAAAAAGCTTCTCTAAAAACAGATCCCAGTGCATGTCCTACCAAAGGCCTCAGCTTGCAAACTATAATCTTAGTTAAAGCATTATGAGGGAGTTTGGGGAAAATAGTTTTGTAATTTGGTTTTACTGTTCTCTGGTATGAACTCTGTGGATGAGAACATTGTTTTGCAATATCAGTTTAAATATGCTTGCTATACAATTTTTTATTTTTCTAGAGAACAATAGATTATAGATCTAAAAAGATATGCATCCTTCAGACCAATGAAATCTCAGCATCTACAAAGGTAGAGTGATCCTCCTTTAATAATCTCTGAGAGTTAGGAGATTCTGAACAGACAAGTATTATTAGAATCTACTGAAGGTTCCTCCCTTTATTTCAGAGTAACAGGTGTTTCCAGCCAATCTGTACTGAGCTCAGTATTCTCTGTGACTTTAACCACTAGGTTCTCAGCCTGTAGCTTTGTTTTGTTTGGTTTTGTGAAGAGGCTCTTGACTCTTCATAAGTGATGAAGAGACCATTTGTCTCCTATACTCAACCTTTAATTGCATGTTAGGAGCACTCAGTTTCTCTCTCTCTCTCTCTCTCTCTCTCTCTCTCTCTCTCTCTCTCTCTCTCTCTCTCTCTCTCTCTCTCTCTCTGTCTGTCTCTCTCGTCACTACAGCTTAGTAATAATCACACAACCTTACTGTTTTACTTGTGTCTGAACTTAGAACTTATGAGAGTCTACCTCTCCAATAGATGTCTTTCCAGATCAGTGTCAGTAAAATATATAGCAATTATGCTCCCTGCTTCAACTAGATCTACTTTCTATCTATATTCTGTATACCTCAAGAAATATCCTACATATTTTTGATACAGAGTCTTACTATGTAGCCCTTGCTGGCCTGGAATTTACTATCCAGAGACCCAGGAGACCAGCATGATTGGAGGTTGGTGATGGGTGGTCCATCTTCTTCAAACACAAGTTCATGAACTACTACAACCACTTGGCTGGCTTCAACTGAAAAGTTTAAAAACAATTTAGAAACCTTATTGCTTGGCTTGAAGATCATAATATCGGACACTTCAAGACTGAAGAGAGAGTTAACTTGGGAAACAACCACAGCAGTGACTGGCCCAAGTTTTTCTAATCTCAGAGATGTTGTCTTTTCAAGAATCAGGATGAGCAAGAAGTGATTGCCTGACTTCCTGTTTTAGCTGTTAGACTTGAATATGGAGATAATTCTGGAAAATACAAGAAGTTAGTACCTGATAACAGAACACTGAAAATGCAGTTAAAAGTGCAGAACCATTTATCAACCAGGATTCAAATAATCTGGATTTTAAGCCTGGTGTAATCCTTCTGGCTAACTTCTTTTAGATTTAGTATCAAAATGATTAGTTGGTAACACTTAAGACAATTCACAAGTTGGTTCAAGAAGCAGTTGCTAAAGGAAGTTGAGTAAGAGAGGGCTTACCTTTTGCTTTAGACAATCATATTCTTGGCTTTGACATGGGAAATGCAATTCTTAATGGACCTGTTCAGATTCTGCAGTTCCTGCATATAGAAGAGCTCAGAGAGCCATAAACAAAACATAATGGAGCCTTAATAGTCATTAGACAATTGTTGTTGATCCAAAGGCCACAGACTGGAAGAAGTTGGAAGATAAACAAATCAGGGTTTCAGCTTCTAACCTAGTTAGAATGATGGGAACAGTATACTGGCATGTGTTTGGACATCAAATATCACATTTTAAGGAAGGAATACAAGGAGATATTCTAGAGATCTACCACCATTGCTTTTTCCCCCTTTAATAAAATGTGGAAAAAGCAGAAAGCATAAAGTAAAAAACAAAAACAAACAAACAAAACGGGAAGAAATTGATAGAGAGTTATTCCTGTAAACAAGACCCAATCAGGGGTCATTGCATGGGATAGCCCTGTTAGGATGCCCTAAAAATTATTTCCATCCCACGTAAGTGTTTTATCAGTCCCTCCACCTCCGTGTATTTAAACAGCGTGCACAGCCCAAATTCAAAACAAGCAGAGTTAACATTCTTGAATCTCAGCCCAAATGTGGGTGCTCACTATGAGCTCATGCCTTCATCAGGAGGCTAATATTTGTGGCGCTTAGGGTATTGTAGGATCTGTGGATCAGAAAAAGACATGTGTTAGTTCCATTTATTAGGACTCTAAGATGTAAAATGCGTGTGGAAGTATTTGGAACCTTGCCAGGGGTATGGCAGTGTGGTAGTGATGTTAGGGAAACAGCTGTACTTGAGTTCAGATTCCAGCTCCACTACTATTTGGAGGAACAGAATAATTAGTGCTCACTCCTCAGACCCCCCCACACACACACTTTTCAAATGGTGAAAGTATTATCAGGCATTCTTAGCATTCCCTTAAATAGGCAATGAACATAAAGTATTTAGTAAAAGACATTGTGTTTGTTTACCTTTATTTTGCAAGTATAAAAGGACTGTATACTATCAAGAATATCATGGGCATTTCAGTAATATTATTTTCCTAAGTGGATGGTCTCAAGTCTATTATAGGTCAGGATGACTGATGGTTATTAGAGGATATGATTTTAAGATTGATTCCTACTCTGATTCCTGGTTTTCTCAAGTGAATGGGACTTGATGATCCCACTAGTCTCAGTCTCAACTTCATTAAAAAGTCGCAGGCTGAAATAAGCCAATGTCACCAAGGGTATCCTGTAAAATCTAAACTACTGTAGAAAGTTTTATTATTTTAAAATTATTCTGCTTTCTGGAATTATTTTTGTCTCATTAACTTACTTATCTCTAATACCTTTTAAACTTTGAATATAAGTAGCTTTCAAAAATAGGAATTCATAAATGTTTCTTGTCTTTTGTTTATTTATTTACATCTGAAATGTTACCCCCCCACCCCAGCTCCTCCTCCCAAAGTTCTTTACCCCATCCCCCAACCCTTCATCTCAGAAGCTGCCCTGACCTCCCCACATCCCTTATCTGCCTTCTCTGGAGCATCAAGTCTCTACTGGATTAGGCAAATCTCTCACCGGGGCCATACAAGGCACTCAGTCTGCTACATAAGGGGTGTGGGGTGGCTCACTAGGACCAGCCCCTCAATGCTCTTTTAAGAATTCTGCATTCTCTTCCTACCAACACCTGAGCATCATGCATGCAAGTAAACATCTCACCTCATGAGTACTGATCAGGTACCATTTACTCCAGACAAAACTCTCAGCAGGCAAATGAACCATCCTTAACTCAGAGGACTGTACCACCGCTGTTCCTTCTTATTCACTCAAGCTTAATGAGCTATTTATTTTTAGTTTATGTGCACTGCTATTTTGCCTACATGTATGTCTGTATGAGGGCATTGGATCCCTTATAACTGGAGTTACAGACAATTGTGAGCTGTCATATGGATGCCGGAAACTGAAAGGATATCTGGAAGAACACCCAAGTGATCTTAATCACTTTACTGAGCCATCTCTCTGTCTGGGCCTTTTCAAGTTTTTACTTTCATGAACAATTATTAGAACAAAATTTTACAAGGGAGATATAACATAAAAACAATGGCAAAAGAGAGGAGAACTACAACATGTGGATAGTTTATCTATATGTAAATGGACACCAATGTATTATGGTATTCCATTCCATTCCTTTGGCTACAGAGGTTAAGATATATAAAGGGAAAGAAAGTCATTCTCAAGTGCTCTTGGAGGCACTTAGAGAAAAGGGTTGGCTCTAAGTGATCTGGCTGCTACTAGCAGCTTCCAGCACAATGATGCATACATAAAGGAGACCTTCAAGAAATATTTATCCTGGTGGTATGAACTGGCTATAAAATAGATGAGCACTCAATATGAGGGAATCACATAAGAGCCCCACTGAAATTTCTTGTCCTGTCATGACATCATCTATGGTTAGTGATATATAGTGAGCAAACTGATAAACATGTTAGACTTAGAAACTAGAAGTTAAGTTCCTTACATAGTAGGAATGATCACTTTCACAGTCTTTCCAACAGATTCTGTGTATGTGTACTTACACATGTGTGTATATGTGTGTGCACATGCATGTGGAGGCTCAGGTGTCATTCCTCAGGTGCTGTCCACTCCTCCCCCCTTTTTAGACTGGATCCTGGCCTGGAGCTCACCCAGTAGACTAGGTAGGCTGCCAGTGAGTCTTACAGATCATCTTGTCTCCAGCTCCCTAGTACTGGGATTACACATGTCTACATTCATGCTCAATGTTTTACATGGTTTCTGAAGACCAAACTCAGGACTTCATAACTGCTAAGCAAAGAGGTTACTACCTGACTGAGACATGCCCATGCCCTGCAGTCAGATTTTGCTTAGCTTAGCAAATGTTATACATAACAAAAGCCTAATACATTACTTTGATACAAAACCTTGTAAAAACACACTTAGAAGATCACAAATTCAAGACACATACAGACATTCATGTTGAATATTTCAGAAGAAAATCTCTGATTTTCTTTTATGTTTCTTACCTATGATGCTTATGCTGACTATTGATTTAAGTGCTTACCTACACATATTTTTAATTTTTCAAATACGATACACAAAATTATATAGACTGTTTACTACCTTAATCATTTTTACATGTACAGTTCAGTAGAACTTAATATAGACACAGTGTCATGTAACTGTTCTCAAGATTTTCGTCTTGCAAAACTGAAACCCAATACCTGTTAATCAACCACTTCCAACCCACCCCTCCTCCCCAGACTCTGGTGACACCACAAATGTATTTTGTAATCTCTAAGTACTTTATAAGCTCAGTTTTGTAAGGCAGTGGCATTATATAGCTAGATACACACACAGATCAAACATCTAAATAGACTTTTTAGAACTTAATAGCCATAGAGTCTTGGACTTCTAAAGTTGAAAAGAATCTTTCATAGACTTTTTTTCTATTGTGTCAACTGGAAATTTGACAGACAACCCTAATGTTTGTGGTTCCTCACAGGTTTCTGTGCCTATGTCAACCAAAATTAAGATAATTTCTATTTTACAAATTCTTCTCAAAACAACTATATCATATATAGTATATGATAATTGTTTATTTATATTATACATACATATATTATATATACTGAATACATATTATGTGTATTGGATAACATATGCAAATATATATACATATATATGATAATAGAAAATAATTTGAATTATAAGTAAATATTGAAGTCACTGATTTTCCTGTACCATTTTGGATTTCTGATAAAGTAGCCCACATATATTTCCCTGCCAATTCCTAAAGTGAGCACCAGCCTGAGCCTACAATAACTTCACACAGGAGGACCATGTTCAGTGGCCATTCATTACACCAGGATGAACTGCAGTACTTTAGTCACAAGCAAAACTGAAAACCGCTGGAATGGGTCTTTTTGACCACAATCTAAAATTTGCCCTCTTCAAATTGCCTTTGTGTGACTCTTCAAAACCTGTCCACTAGCCCTTCTCAGGACCATGTGGGTGGAGAGGGGATGATGTGGAAACAGAGTAGAAAGGAACAACAATGTAAAATGATGAGAATTCAAATATTTCACAATTATATATCGCATAGAAGTATATGATATTATAAGCAAACTATAGAGGAATTTCCTGAGGTCTTGGAAGTTACTGTGGAGGTTTTTAAATGATCTACTTCTCAGAGATTAAAATTTGGAGAAAATTCACTGGAGGGATTTTAAAAGCCAGACAATTCACAATGAATGTTGTGTATTGAGCCTTGCTTTCATGCCATTTCTGCTAAAATCAAGTAACTGAATCTACTCAGGAGAAAATATCCACCAAAAACTAAACTAAGCAACTGGCCTGTCATCTTTCCAAATAACTGTGTTGGGAAGCAGCTGAAGGACCTGTTCCCAGTGAGAAAATGACTAAACAGGGAAATGCGTGAATCAGGATTTTCTGTCACTATACAGGCATAATTGGCAAAACAGGCAACTTGAAGTAGATGCAGAGTAGATATTTTATGGATGTGCATTTTGTGGTTTCACTGGTTGAAGTGCAATTATGTAAGAGATTTCTTCCTTTAGAAAACACAGTGAAATGTGCAGAGGAAAGACACATCTTGCTTTGGATCTAACAGATGCTTCCGGAAAAACAAATCTGGGCAATACCAAATAAGGACTTCCTGTGTTTCCTTATTTATCTCCCACTCACGTGGACTTGGAGCAAAGGACGGGTGGGAGTGAAGAGCGTCCCCCACACAGCTGTTCGGGTATGTCTGGAAGAGAAGCCCACCTACATAGCTTTTGGACACTGGGTGTGACTTCGAGGGTATCAGGTTTGTCTGGTAGGGAACTTGCCAACCTCTTCCCTGACAAACTGGCTTCTGTGTTTCCTTGCATGTCCTTGAATCAAAACTTCCCCATTCATTAGGACAAGTCCCTGAACCTTTTTCTCTCTTCTGAATAGACTTTAGTCATTAGTATAGCTATTAATATTTCCATGTGATGGATTACAGGGCCTGCAAGAAGCTCAAGGTCAGATCAAAAGACCCTAGCTAAGTCTGCAAGGTAGAATAAAAGTAGAACCGGAATTCATGTATGTTGATAGTAAAACCCTCTTCAAGGCAAGCTTTAGTTTCTTCCTTGATGAATAGAGATTGTGGTCAAAATGACTTTGGTGCTGAAGAATGTTAAGCTCAACTGTTCCTTTTTGGTGTGTGATATTTGACACATTTACCACCTTATATTCTAGAAGGTTCCATTTGGGTTTCCATAATCTGAAGTGGTATAGGCCATATTGAGTTAGACAGAATGAGGCCTAAGGTCCAGTTGCCCTGAACTCACTGCAACTCACTGTTTATCAAAACAGTGACTACAATCACAAACTGTCATGACTGGGGGAACACATAAGTCATAAGCTGTGCATAGTAACATCTGTTTTACACCACCCTACACTTACTGTTCTCTCCTCGAATGGTAGAATTCTTTTCTTATTCAAAGCAGGAGAATAATGATAAAAATTTGAAGCCTAGACCAGAAAGTGCATAAATGATAACAGTTATGTGATGCATGTTGCAGATTTCATAGAGAATTTCTGTGATGAATACCTGAGTCAGGCTAGGCATGTTCTTGGCTGCTCAAAGTGAAGAAAGAAGGCATATTTCTTCCTGGGACATTCTACATACTAAACATTATTGTTTCTCTAAAATCTTAATTCCTGCTTCATTCAAAGCAATTATGTTCACAAGCATCTTTCAGACTTGTAGGTTGGAAAGGTCATTTCCTTCTTCTGCATGTCCATGTACTTGATTCTATGATACTTTCTGACTAAGAGACTTAAAACATTCAGAAAAATTTCCAACTAGTACCTCAAAAAAGAAAGAAAGAATGTACACATTTGGGAAGTAACTTGAGGGTCAAGGAGTGGTAGAATGCAGATATGAGCATATAAAGTAGTTGCAGATTAATTGTCACTCATTTTCCCAGGTCATAGATACTCATATGTTCTAAAGTGTTTGGGATCCTGAGGAGTTTGCTCTTCTCCTCTAAGTCAAGTTAATTCTGTTTCTTAACTAGGTACTGGGTACTTCATAATTATTTCTATAAAATCCATTGCTGCCTAATAATCTGCCTTCTGTACTATACATATACATATATATGTATAATATAGTATTTTCTATAACAACTGTTGATGTAATGGCATATGCTTTAAATTATTTTAAACTTTAAACCTTTTACATTAAGTTCTAAAACTTGTAAATGAAATATTCATGAAGAGTACTTGAAAAGTGATTATGTGGAAGTCTATGACTTTGAACCTAAATGGAAGATACTTTGACAAGTTTTTTCTTCTTTTCAGCAAGCACTTAATTATAAATACAAGGCAAAAGGTGAGTTCAGATATTTCCACTTCATATCTGGTCCTTGGGCCAGTCACCCTGGCATAATCATGCCAGAATTAGAAAAGCAATCTCAAACTCTACCTTGGAAATAAAGAACCAGATTCTGCCTGGGCAAGAATTCCAAGTGACTCGTGGGTTTATTACAATTTGAGACACTCTCCACATGAAATCATATTCCTCGTCTTTCTTAATTTTTCAAGACCGAGGACAGAACCCAGGGCCTTTTCCACTATAAACATGTGGTTTCCACTTACTCTATCCCCCATTCTTGTGTTTTGAGGGACATCTTAGGCTGTCTTTGGCTAGAAGATCATCCTTCCTGTGCCTCCAGAGACTCATCTCACAACTAGCAGTACATGGGTTCTACATGATAGAACTCCCCCACGGCCATGGCCACAGAAAATTGATTATTCTCAATTTAAGAACTTTGCAATCAGGTCATCTATATTTGCTCAGAGGAAGAAAGCCAAACACTTCAATTCTAATGAGCAAATCTATAATTAATTAGTGAAATGATCTTTGCTTCAAGTTTCACATTTTTTAGAGAAAGCTGTCAGATTTGGCTGGGGCTCAGGCCGGCATGTGTGTGAGTTTCACAATTCACAGATGTTAGACACACTCAGTCTGAGAAAAGGAAGAGCGTGTCAAGTTTTAAATAGCTTCTCTCTGACTGGAACAACAAATAAAACATCTTTACGAACACATTTTGAAGCAGAATTTCTTACAGGAAAATGTCAGATTTCTCTTCAGCTTGTCTCACAACTTTGACATTTTCTGATGTCACTAGTTTGCAGGTGTCTATGACTGCGGCATGAATGGAGATATGTACTTACCATGTCAGTGACACTTGGGCACAAAGCTCTAGTTCCCTCTTGGACTCTATTCTAATTTAGCTTCTGAATCATATTTCATTCAATTTCTAAATCCACAGAAGCAGGATTGGTTTACAGCCTACATTCAGAAAGGAAACAAATTCATCATCACGGAGACTTTGCCTGATAATATATTAATTCTTGACTATATAAAGAATGTCAGATTTCTTAGTAAGGAAGGTCAAAGGAGACTAAAGGCAGCTAAAAGTGAGACATAAGAGAATGAGACAGACTGATAGTTTAAAATAAACTTTATTTTTCTCCATTGACAGACAATCTGAAATAATTCTAAATAAATATCCAAATAATAAAACAATTGGGAAACATTATAAAAGAAAGCATTAACTCCTAGTTTAATATCACATTAAAAATCCTATTACTTATATCTTTATGGCTAAAAAAATCACTACAGGCTATTTTCTTTTATTTGGGGCAGAAACTATTTCAAAATACATAGACATGATTTCTCTCTCTCTCTCTCTCTCTCTCTCTCTCTCTCTCTCTCTCTCTCTCTCTCTCTCTCTCTCTCTCTCTCTTCCCTCCCTCCCTCCCTCCCTCCCTCCCTCCCTCCCTCTCTCCCTCCTCTCCTTCGTTGAAATGAAGAGTGAGTTCTAGGTTAAATATAATCAAGGAATTTCCCTGTCTTTGCTATTTGAGATTGCGACCACAACAGGCGGTTGGCTGAAAGGGAGGCTGAAGGGGGGTGGGGGTAGGGGGGGCGGGAAGAAGCCGGGGGCAAAAAAAAGTCTTCTAAGTGTATCTGCAAAACATTCTAGCCACAGCAGCACTGACAGGAGCTCTCAAATCAAATCAGAATACAGATACAAGGAGATGTTATTCATTTGGAGCAAGAAGGACATTTATTAACTCAGTGACAAGTTCTGGCTCCGGTGATTAACCTCTGATGCCATTCATGCCACCACCCAATCACGAGCAAGAGCAGAAGTTCAGAGATGCCTACAAATTGCCAACAAGTGTGGCCACTCTACGTCATGGGCTCTAAAACTGTGGCAGAGAGGAAGAACAGCTTTACAGAGGATGCCCAGCTGGTAAGAATCGACTGTTTATGATGCTCTGGTCACTTGAAGACTCTCATTGGCTGGAAGGAAGAAATGCCCCGCCTCTTTGCAAATCTGTGTAAAGGGGGGAAGTGTCTAAACTTCTATGTCTGATGGCATTTGACCCTATTGCTTTCAGCCTCCAGGCTACATACCTAGATATTCTCAGGTGTATATGTATATTTTATAGAATTGCTCCCCATCTGTTGGTATCAAAGAGAGTTGAAGGAAATGAATTTTGAAACTTCACGGTGTGCCACCCTACAGTACTGCCCCGACCCTTACATCCAGCGGTGAGTTTAAATCTGACCTGATGTCTGTCAAAACTGAACTGGTGTGCCTGTGTATTCTCAGTGTTTCTGCTGTGTACTAAAGAAACCCTTCTTGTTTAGTGAGCATAATGATACTACTTTGAACTTTGTATGGACTTAAAGTGATCTGTAGACATCTCTTCTACAGTTATCTTATACTTTATTTATTGTTACTGAGTGACAAAGTTTGAAGACATCTATTTTTAAAATTTGTCACACTACAGGACTCAGTAAGGAGAGAGAGAGAGACAGAGAGAGAGAGAGAGAGAGAGAGAGAGAGAGAGAGAGAGAGAGAGAGGTAGAAGATGAGGGAGGGGGTCTAGGAAATATTGGAAGTTAGAGGAGAGAGATGAAATTATCAGACATAATTAATTAAAACATTACTTAAAAATTGTCACACCATTTTAAAATGTTAAAAATTATTAAAGTGTATCAATTGCCATGCTCAGTCCCCACCCACCCAAGAAAAAGAAATTTCATTGGGCAGGGATATAGTAATCTATTGGACAATTTTCAAGTCAAAATAAACACTGGAAATTTTGATTTATGTCTTAAAACTAGATAGCCATTGTTATGTGAAACAGATTGTGGCTTGTCATTTTAGCTCTAAAGAATATTTTCTTTTTGATTTGTTTCAAAACAAACATCATCTTTTGACAAATATGACTTCTAAAACCTGTGATGAAGCTGAATTTTGTTTGTGTTTGTAGAAAAATATTTACCTTGCACTGAGAAGGAATATTAGCAAGAGTTCACAATAGTGTGCCTCTCTCGGGGGAAGAGACTGTTTCAAATTAGAGTTTGCTATTTTTAAACTGGTAAATGAAATCTGAAGAGCATTTCCCGTGTAAGTTATGGGAGACATTCACACCATACAAAGCACTGTGATGTTGTTAATTTAACAGCATGAGGTTTGAAGTTGGAATTTGGTACTTTGTAAGACTTATGATAGAGGTCCAGAGTGTTGAAAACGGAATGGTTAGAAAGGGGTTAAAGTGATACTTGCCACCTGTGCCTGCTGGAGGCTCACACTACAATCTGAGTCCTAGCGCTGGGCAGAACTAGGTTACCATAGCATTGCCTTGGATTGTGAAAGGCTATTTATTTTCATCAGTATAATTCACTCTCCTGTCAGGCTGACTCTTTCTCTTCCTGTGAGGTTTCTGGTGAGAAAACAGAAGAGGGAAGATACATGAAATAGGGAATATAGAAAGAGAAGATAAACTACAAACTCAAAGGAGAGAGACCCAGCCAGAGAAGGAGAGAGAGAGAGAGAGAGAGAGAGAGAGAGAGCCAGAGAGAGAGTCAGAGAGAGAGAAACAGACAGACAGACAGACAGACAGAGAGTCTCTTGACTTGACCCTTGTTTTCTCTACAAGCAGCAGTCTTAGGAAAAACAAATGGACCCAGAAACTATGTTCTTGAATGACCTAATCATTAAATTTAGCTGGAGTTGGGGACAGGAATGACAACCAAGAAGTATACCCAATTATTGAGATCTCAAAGACTTTCCTGCAATCACAAAAATTGCTCATTCCATTCACCAGCTTCTGGACTCAACATTTCTAAGAACACAGCTGTGACTCAGCAGCAGACTTTTCCATGCTCCCTCCTGGGCCTTTCCTGAAGACTGTGTTGGATTCTCAGCAGCTTTACAGATTTCTATATCATGGACTAGTAAGCCCTTTCCCTCCTATACTCATTCTTCTGTAGGCATTTCTGGTGGTGGATGGGACACACACACACACACACACACACACACACACACACACGAAAAAAACAAAACAAAAAGACGCTTTTCATGTAGCCCTGATGACTATTCAGAACATGAATAGATGGAACCTAAGTTCTCAACACACTGACAGAATCAAAACAATCAAAGTCTTTTTAAATGATTTTAAATTATAGAGTGCTTTTATTTCAGAAGCCTTCCCAACTTGGGGGAAGGCACAAGAATTTGTATAGACTGGATGTAGGGGAACGCCAGGACAGAGTAACGAGAGGGGGTTGAATGGAGAAAAGAGGGAGGGAAGGGGGCTTATGGGACTTTCGGGGAGGGAGGAAACGGGAAAGGGGAAATGATTTGGAATGTAAATTAAAAAAAAGTAAAATAAAATAAATAATTAAAAAAAAAAGAAGACAAGAGCAGTAAAAAAAAAAAAAAAGAATTTGTATAGAGCTGTGAGGCCTGTTTAACAAGGTCTTGGAAGATAGATAAAAAATATTTTCTCTAGTCTAAAATGTCTCCTCACTTATAATAAAAATGTAACCATAAAACATAGAAAGAAGGAAATATGGATCCTAAGCCTCCTTGTGTAAGGTGTATGCATATAAAAGTTGAAATGCAGGTGTGGTTGCTCATGCTTGGAATCCCAGTGCTCGAGGCTGAGGCAGGAGGATTGCAAAATCTTGCCCAGTTAGAGAGATCGTCTCTGAAAAGAAAAACAATCCGTTCTGTTCATTATTGACATCTGATTAACTCTACAGTACTTACATATTTGATATTCAATGACTCCTTAAGCGTTTTAACTTTTACATAGATTAGTTTCCCACAGGTTACTAGTATTTCTTCTTAGTGAATAAATAAGGAAGTGAAATATTACTGTGGAGGGAAGAACTGAGAAAGGGGAAAACATAATCAAAATATATTACATGAATATGTTTCTTCAATAAAAAGAAGAAAACTATAACAGCACAGGAACCCAGCACTGTCCTTTTTGCTGTCCAATGTGTGAACACTGCGAGTTGATTTTTCTAAGCAGACAACACTGGTAGTTCTCAGTTTACAAAATCTATTTTAAGAAAGACCAAATTTAATCATTCCATAATCATAGTCATCTACATACTTACACTTGTCTTTCCTGACCTTGTCTTTGAGAGAAGCTCAAAGAAGACTTTGGTTGTTATTGTTGTAGTAAGGATAGGATAGGCTGATATTTTTAACTCCATGCTAAGGTAATTCATGAATTTCTTTTTTATATAGAATAGAGTCAACAGTATGCTTTTATGGCTAATTGATGAATGTTAATGCCAGCCAAAAAAGAACTGTTTAAATATACATTTTAAAGAACTACAATCTACTAAAGATTTCACCCTCTTTTTTTTTTCTTTCCACCAGAATATATTAACATATTATGGATTTGGTTGTGTTCTGAGTCAATACTAATTTACCTCAGTCTTTGCAAAATCTTCTGGAAAAAAAAGAAAGACATTTACATCCATGGAGTTTATTATATTTGCATTTGGCAATATTGGTAATTACAAAAAATAAAAAACAAGAAAAGATGGATAAAAGTTGCAAAGTCTGTCATTTCCTTCCTGACCCAACTCTAAAAATGATATTAGAGCAAGAATAAATGGTGCAAAATCATCAAATAAGTCAGTGGGTTAATTTCCTAATAAACAAAACATATGCACAGTAATTCTATTTGCTATTTTTAGCCAGATGAATACTCAAAACAAATGTAAAAGTCAATATCTAGACTCGAAGCTGCTGTTTGTGATATAAATTGTGTCCTTTACATTACTTTCTCTTGGAATTAGCATCTAGTTTGTTAAACACACTTTGAATCCACTCTGTGACACATTCGTATCTTTTGAAATGTCTTTTCAAAATATAAGCCTGTGAAAAATTTAAATAAATAAATAGATATTACATTTTGAAATATTGTGATAATTAAAGTAAAAAAAAGTAAAGATCATTACAATATGATCCACTTATACAATATTTGTGTTCTTTCTCAGTCTCTATTCAAAGGCTGATGCTAAAACTTAGGAGTATTTCTCACATAAATCAGTTTTTGTTTGTTTGTTTGTTTGTTTGTCTTTGCTTAAAGGTCACCTTGACTCACTCTGCTTTATAAATATTCCCTAAGTGGAAGGGTGGTGACAGAGCAGGCACAGAGGAAGACCATTTCCTTTTGTGAGAAAACACACATAAAGGCAGAAGTGTGTCTCGCACAGACATCGCCATTTGGCCTCTTCCCGCACTGGTACCCTTCTTACTCTGTGACCAGGGAAACTGGCTTCCAAGGATGGCACTGACAGTTCCTCCACCCTCTACATTTGTATTCGTGTCTAACAATGAGAACATCAGGAGGAGAGTCAGCACACGGAGAGTGAACTTGGGCTATGCTTTCTCTGGTGGACTTCTTGTTGAGCTTCGTACTAGAGCATGCAGGCCTTGTAAGAAGAGCTTCCCACAGGGTCACATTTTGAAGCAACTGCTGTCGTCTTTTTGTTTAATATTTCATGTAATGAGAGCACTTGTAGTCACTGCTAATTCCAGGGAGTCATAACAGAGCCATTACTTCTAATTACAGAATTAAAAACAAAGATTAAAAACACTTTGTGTGTTCTTAGAAACACTGTCTAAATAGATAATATGTAATATAATTTCTAGTGTTGGATAACAAATATATCTGTATCTTTTGATGGGGAAGTTAGACTTGGGCTTCTCTAACGATTTGGTTTATCTTGCTGACAGTCTGTAAGAAGTTCAGCGTGTTGGAGTTTGCTTATATTGTCCAAATTCAGTTCTTATACAAAGTGAGACCTAAGACAGGAACAAATAGATACAATTCAGTTGAATGAATATCAACTTATAATTTATCTATATGGCCTAATATAGACATCAGGTACAGTCATTAAGAAGTACTTCAGGATCTTACAACAATGGTATTATAATTCTCAGTGTTGCTTAAAGGTTTCTGGCACATCTGAATGTTCTGGGGACAGGGAAATTTATCAGCAAAGTGTGTATATACTACGTGTGAAAGATCTGATTTATAGCTCCACCTTTAATTATATGACTGTCATGAATTTCTTAAACTGTCTTTATTACAATTCCTGGGAGTTGAGACTGCAACCTTCAATCTATAGTTTCCAAGGACTCTAAACTAAACATAAGCCAGTTCAACTCTAAAACATACCTCCTTCCTGCACCCCCTTCCTGCACCTCCTTCCTGCATGGCTCACTTCTGCTAGTTTGTGTCTAGTAAACTGGACTGCTCCTGTCCCACAGACGCGTGTGTCCTCACCATGGACACAATTCAATGTATAGTAACAGTCAAGGACGTTATACTTTATATGTCATTTTCCTCCTTATTAGTATCAATTAAGAACAAGAATCATTACAGGTCTTAATATTGTCTCATCTCTCTGAACGTTTACCCCTTAGAATTAAGTACTATGGACCTTAGAGGGGCTGAGTTGTCTGTCCCCAACAAAACACTAGCAAAGACAAGATGAAAATGTAAAAAGCTCTTATTCAAATTCAAAGCTCCAGTTCAAAATCGTATCTACCATTAATAAGGTCATATTATTAGATTCATATCAGATATTACAGTTGACTGGTCTCTCAGTGCATCTGATCCACTTGGGAGGTGGCAGGATGATGGTCTCCATAAGAAGCTGCACCTAATCTATGAGTAGTCTATATTATATGTCCAAAGGGAATAAGTCAGTTACTAATTAGGGATTCCAATTAGCCAACTTTGAAAGACAGACTAATTTGGATTACCTATGTGCATACAGTTGACCATAAGAGTTTTTAAAGGTAGAAGAGTCAAAGTAATATCATATGAAAAAGACAAGATAACATAGCTAATTGATGATTTTGAAAGTGGAAGAGAGTCATGAGGTAAAAGAGACAGGCAGCTTCTGAAGGCTGGAAAAATAAGAAAATAAATTCTTTCCCAGTGGGAACTGAGCCTTACCAACACCTTGAATTTCAGCCAGTGTGTAAGGCTTCTGATCCACCAGACTATATCATATAAAATTTGTGTTACTTTCCATTGCTAAGTTTGGGGTAACTAATTATAACAGCTATAAATCAATCTACCAACTACTGGATATTTATCCTCAGAACATAGATAAAGAAACTGTGTATTGCTGTAGTTTATTTGACTAATACAGTCTCTTTATATCAGTGCTTTTGTTGCAGATTCAGGGAGGCAGAAGATAAATGAGATGCATTGCCAGATTTCAGGGTACCATTTGTAGGATGACCTGTGTGGAAACAATACAAGAAGAACAACAGAATCAGAAACAGAATGTGTTTAAGGGCAGTTGAATGGCTATCAAAGGGCAGAATGGGAAGCAGCTGTCTTTAAGAAGGACCAAATTGGAGTAGTTATTTTTGTTAACAATGTTTGTTAATATTTCCCAAATTGTCTTGTGTGAAGCGAGACTTAACTTTTTGACAGTATCACTAATACTCTGAGGCCTAAACGTAGATTCAGAAAACACAGGGATGTATGTTTCCTTCTGATTTCCCCAAGTATGGAAAGAAATGTTCCATCCGTGCTTGGTGGCTGTGATGCTTATGTTTGGCTGGAGTCTTGAAATTGTTTACTATGCCAAAATGATTTGACTTGCATAGTTATCAGGTCACACTTGAAGAAACAGCCCTACTCCTTCCTGTGCTCTGAGGCTCCTCACTCATTTGAGATTTGAGATAGA
Source organism: Tokudaia tokunoshimensis (assembly GCA_036184795.1). NCBI lineage: Eukaryota > Metazoa > Chordata > Mammalia > Rodentia > Muridae > Tokudaia > Tokudaia tokunoshimensis. Next base: position 11,980,238 of record BTHU01000015.1, read on the forward strand.
GAAATTGAGCATGCATTAAAGGAATGTGAAATCGGCATTTTTATCAAGGACTTCTGATACTCTCTTGTTTGCACAGCACTACCTAAGGGGAAGAACCTGAGACCCAATTCCCCCAAAGAAGCACATAGTCTGGGACGAATCGTTCCAGAGCCAGACTTCATGGTCTCACTTTATTGAAAAGGTAAAAATGCAGTGTGAGATTAAAGTGGCAATTTCAATCTGTGATGCAGGACAAGAAAGCAACATTTCTGATTAACTGTTTTGAAGCTCAAATTTGTCTCGACAGGGCTTCCAGTTCCTTTAAAGAGTTCATAAGGACTAGTCCTCCAGCAACAGTGATGGATGGATAAAGCACTGTAATTACGATCAAAGGCTACCAGCTCCTGCCTGGGTAATTATGCATTTCCCTGGCCTCTGAAAGTCACTTTGTTCCATTGAAAAGAAGAAGAGAAACCGACACAAGTGATGTGTGCTTATTGGTTAGTCAAGGTTTTGGAAATGACAGTTGTTAATTTTTTTTTTTTACCTTAAGCCATAAGAATTGGGGGAATAATTTAGATGGGAAAAATAATTATGACTTCATTCAAATGTTTATTGGTATTATTTACCTTCTCTGTTCTCACGTATCTCTCCTCCTAATTATAAATTTGACTTTCTGGAAATGAGATTGAAGCTAGTAAGGCTGAGAAACAAGAATCTGAGGACTCACATTTTCCTGTCACTTTAAAATCTCCATTACCTTTTGTTATTTTTGTTTCAAATGAGCAAACGTAATTTGCCAGGTTCAACAGCAAACTCCCATTCTCAAATTCCATTAAATCGTGGCATCTCTTATAATTGAAGGTAAAATTAGTGGCGTAAAAATAGTAAGTCTGAGAAAGCCTTTTGAGTCGAGAAACAAATGCAATAATTTAATCAGCAACAATTTACTCAGAAGAGGTTTTTAACATTAGCTTTTTATTAGATGTTTAATAGCATGGGGTGCAATAAATGATAGAACAATACAAATTTACCATAAAGGAACTGTGTAATACAGACATTAGGTTTTAATATTACATAGTATGCTGCACCTCCAGGTTATTGATTGCTTTAATTAGCCTGAAGCTTCATCAATGTGGTCTAGTTTTGGACCATCTTTTAAAATAGCAAATGTAACATCTTTTATTTTAAAATAAGGATTGGATTTTCTTTCTTCCCATCTTATCCTGGTTCACAGATACTTATGTTTTCCTGACCAAACTGAATGGTGTCATTTAGTTCTTAATTATAAGCTAGTGTATACTAGTAAGTTTTCAGAGAGAGGCCCTGCTTTCTTCCAGTTTTTCTAGGACATTGTGCCCATCTCTTAATATGAAAACAATAAGAGGCATGGATCTTTTTATAACTTGATTTTCTTCAATGAATGAAAATGCATTATTTGATAGGATTTCTTTTTTTTTTCCAACTAAATTGTTAGCAATCACAGCTAGTAAAAATGAAGAATGAACGAATATTTTGACTGAAAAAATCTAGTTGGATGAATCTTTGTGGTTGTGTGTGCTTTTCTTTTATATCCTGGAGAGGCTGCTGTGAATTCTGTTGTGATTTCTCATTACCTAGGGATATGAATGAATGACTTGCTGTCAGTTGATACAGACTTACAGGGACTGACACTAGCCAGTCTCAAGCAATCAGAGTGAAAACCTCCTGAGCTTTCTTCTCTGTTGTTGAGTGTACTACTTGTCCTACTATTTGGTAGATGAACTCTCACGTAGGTCTTATATAAACTAACATATATTTTACTGTAAACTGTTCAAAAGAGTATACTAATCCTTTTCTATTTGCCCTCATTTCTCCTTTGTAACCTTTGCTTAAGCTATTTTTTTAAAAAAAAAAACTTGGTGATACATATACATATTTTAAATAGCTTTAAATGTCAGAATAATTTTTAATCACTTCAAGCTTTTATTTGCAAATATAAAACTGAACCCACTTCTTAAGCTAAAGAAAGAAATTATAAGACCACATCAAAACTAAAAATGTAAATATGAAACTAAGAAAATGATATGCTCTTTGGATTTTGTAGAAGGATTTTTTTAGTTTTTTTGTTTTGCTTTGTGTTTTTATTAAACTAATAAAATTTATTTTAAGATATACAACTCGGTATTGACATTTTTTAAGTCAACAAAATAAGTTATGATAGTTAAATGCCTTTTAAACATACATGCTATCTTCTGATGCTAAAAAATAATATGCACTCAATCAATTTTTAAAATCTGTTTGGAACATTAAACATGATAGAAGTAGAAAACAAAATCTTTTATGAAGTCCTCTATGAAAGGAAACTGTTACAAGTTCCTGATTAGGCAGAAACTCTTCCATCTCCAAGGGAGAATATCCAGTGTAACTGTAGCTTCATAGAATGAATTGGGTAGTGTTCCTTCTGTTTCTATTTTGTGGAATAGTTTGAAGAGAATTGGTATTAGGTCTTCTTTGAAGGTCTGATAGAATTCTGCATTACACTCATCTGGTCCTGTGCTTTTTGGTAGGACTCTGAATGACTTCTTCTTTTTCTTTAGGGTTATAGGACTGTTTAAATAGTTTATCTGATCCTGATTTAATTTTGGTATTTGATACCTGTCTAGAAAATTGTCCATTTCATCCAGATTTTCCAGTTATTTGAATATAGGCTTTTGTGGTAGGATCAGATGATTTTTTGAATTTCCTCAGTTTCTGTTGTTATATCTTCCTTTTCATTTCTGATTTTGTTAATTTGGATACTGTCTTTATGCCCTCTGGTTAGTTTGGCTAAGGATTTATCTATCTTGTTGATTTTCTCAAAGGACAAGCTCCTGGTTTTGTTGATCTTTGTATAGTTCTTTTTGTTTCTACTTGGTTGATTTCAGCCCTGAGTTTGATTATTTTCTGCCATCTACTCCTCTTGGGTGTATTAGCTTCTTTTTGTTCTAGAACTTTCAGGTGTGCTGTCAAGCTGCTAGTGTATGCTCTCTCCAGTTTCTTTTTGGAGGCACTCAGAACTGAGTTTTCCTCTTAGCACAGCTTTCATTGTAGCCCATAAGTTTGGGTATGCTGTGCCTTCATTTTCATTAAATTCTAAAAGTCTTTAATTTCTTTCTTTATTTCTTCCTTGACCAAGTTATCATTGACTAGGGCATTGTTTAGCTTCCGTGTGTATATGGAAGCTTTCTGTTGTTTTTGATGCTATTGAAGACCAGCCTTAGTTCATGGCGATCTGATAGGCTGTATAGGATTATTTCAATTTTCTTGTATCTGTTGAGAACTGTTTTGTGACCAATTATATGGTCAATTTTGGAGAAGATACCATGACATGTTGAAAAGGTATATTCTTCTGTTTTCGGGTGAAATGTTCTATAGATATATACTAAATCCATTTGGTCCATAACTTCTATTGGTTTCAAAGTGTCTCTGTTTAGTTTGTGTTTCCATGATCTATCCATTGATGAGAGTGGGGTGTTGAAGTCTCCCACTCTTATTGTGTGGGGTGCAATGTGTGTTTTGAGCTTTAGTAAAGTTTGTTTTATGAATGTGGATGCGCTTGTATTTGGAGCATAGATGTTCAGAACTGAGAGTTCTTCTTGGTAGATTTTTCCTTTAATGAGTATGAAGTGTCCTTCCTTATCCTTTTTGATAACCCTTAGTAGAAAGTCGACTTTTTTCAACATTAGAATGGAGACTCCAGCTTGTTTCTTGGGATCCTTTGCTTGGAAAATATTTTTCCAGTCCTTTACTCTGAGGTAATGTCTTTCTTTGACACTGAGGTGCATTTCCTGTATGCAGCAAAATGCTGGGTCCTGTTTACATAGTCAGTCTGTTAGTCTATGAATTTTTATTGGGAAATTGAGTCCATTGATGTTAAGAAATAATAAGGAATAGTGATTGTTGCTTCCTGTTATTTTTATGTTTGTGTGGCTATCTTATTCGGACTTGTTGAAAGATTACTTTCTTTCTTTTTCTAGGGTGTAGTTTCCCTCCTTACATTGGCATTTTCCATCTATTATCCTTTGTAGGACTGGATATGTAGAAAGATATTGTGTAAATTTGCTTTTGTCATGGAATGTCTTGGTTTCTCCATCTATGCTAATTGAGAGTTTTGCTGATTATAGTAGCCTGGTCTGACATTTGTGTTCTCATAGGGTCTGTATGATATCTGTCCAGGATCGTCTGGCTTTTATAGTGTCTGGTGAGAAGTCTGGTGTAATTCTCATACCTTTATATGTTACTTGACCTTTTCCTCTTACTGCTTTTAATATTCTTTCTTTCATTTTGTGCATTTGGTGTTTTGACTATGATGTGGCAGAAGGAATTTCTTTTCTTTTCTTTTTAATTTAATTTATTTTATTTTCTATATTCTTTATTTACATTCCAAATGATTTCCCCTTTCCAAGTTCCCCCCTCCCCAAAAGTTCCATAAGCCCTCTTCCCTCCCCCTGCTTCCCATTTGCCTAAGAATTTCATGAATTAATTGTTTTTAATCGCTGAGTATATATATAAGTGTAATTCCATGTGTAAATATACATGGAAAATATCTCTGATAAAATTGAAGAAATATATAGAAAAACACATTAAGATTGACTATTTCATGGAAAAATTATACAGATAAAATGGTAGGCATAAAAATATTCCTAAGTTGATTGAAAGTGGAATTATAAACATTTTCTGATAAAATTGAAAATCTAGAAGGAAATATTTCTGATAAAACTCAAGAAATATATAGAAAAACACATTAAAACTGACTATTTCATGAAAAATTATACAGATATAGTAGGCATAAAAATATTCCAAAAATAAAAATTGATTGAAAGTAGAAGTAAAAACATTTTCTGATAAAATTGAAGATTTACATGGAAAATATCTCTGATAAAATTGAAGAAATTTATACAGATAAAGTGGTAGGAATTAAAATATTACTAAGTTGATTGAAAGTAGAATTATAACCATTTTCTGATAAAATTGAAGATTTACATGGAAAATATTTCTGATAAAATTGAAAAAAATATATGGAAAAACATTAAAATTGAAGATTATCATGGAAAATTATACAGATAAAATGGTAGGCATAAAAATATTTCTAAGTTGATTGAAAGTGAAATTATAAACATTTTCTGATAAAATTGAAGATTTATCTGGAAAATATCTCTGATAAAATTGAAGAAATATATAAAAAATGCGTTAAGATTGAGTATTTCATGGAAAAATTATACAGATAAAATGGTAGGCATAAAAATATTCCTATGTTTTTTGAAAGTGGAATTATAAACACTTTCTGATAAAATTGAAGATCTACAAGGAAAATATTCCTGAAAAAATTCAAGAAATATATATAGAAACATGTTAAAACTGACTATAACATGGAAAATTATAAGGATAAAATGGAAGGTATAAAAATGTTCCTAAGTTGATTGAAAGTAAAATTATAGACATTGTCTGATAAAACTGAAGATCCACATGGAAAATACTTCTGACAAAATTGAAGAATAATACAGAGAAACGATAAAATTGAAGATTATCATGGACAATTATACCAACAAAATGGTAGGCACAAAAACATTCCTAAATTGATTGAAAGTGAAACTACAAACACCGCCCCCCCACGAAACCGAAGATCTACATGAAAAACACCTCCGACAAAATCAAAGAAATGCACAGAACAAATGATAAAATTAAAGATTATCAAGGAAAATAATACAGTCAAAATGGTAGACACACAAACATTACTGAATTGGAAGAGGAGTCACAAATATTTTTTCATAAAATCAAAGATCCACATGAAAAACATCTCTGTTAGACTATGTGTTTTGTTGGGGAATTGAGTCTATTGACATTATAAGATATTAAGGAACAATGATTGTTGCTTCCTGTTATTTTTGATGTTCATTTTATGTTTGTGTGGTTGCTTTCTTTTGGGTTTGTTGGAAAAAGATTACTTTCTTGCTTTTTCTAGGATGCAGTTTCCTTCCTCATGTTGGCGTTTTCCATCTAATATCCTTTATAGGGCTAGATTTATGGAAAGATATTGTGTAAATTTGGTTTTATCATGGAATATCTTGGTTTCTCCATCTATGGTAATTGAGAGTTTTGCTGGGTATAGTAGTTTGGGCTGGCATTTGTGTTCTCTTAGGGTCTGTATGAGATCTGCCCAGGATCTTCTGGCTTTCATCATCTCAGGTGAGAAGTCTGGTGTAATTCTGATAGGCCTGCCTTTATAGGTTACTTGACATTTTTCTCTTACTGCTTTTAATATTCTTTCTTTGTTTAGTATATTTTGTGTTTTGATTATTATGTGCTGGGAGGACTTTCTGGTCTGGTCCAGTCTGTTTGAAGTTCTGTAGGCTTCTTGTACGTTCATGGACATCTCTTTCTTTAGGTTAGGGATGTTTTCTTTTACAATTTTGTTGAAGATATTTACTGGCCCTTTAAGTTGGAAATCTTCACTCTCTTCTATACCTATAATCCTTAGGTTTGGTCTTCTCATTGTGTCCTGGATTTCCGGCATGTTTTGGCTCAGGAGCTTTTTGCATTTTGCATTTTCTTTGACTGTTGAGTCAATGTTTTCTATGGTATCTTCAGCCCCTGAGATTCTTTCTTCTGTCTCTTGTATTCTGTTGTTGATGCTTGCATCTATGACTCTTGAATTCTTTTCAAGATTTTCTATCTCCAGAGATGTCTCACTTTGTGATTTCTTTATTGTTTCTACTTCCATTTTTAGATCCTGGATGGTTATGTTCAGTTCCTTCACTTGTTTGTTTGTGTTCTTCTGTAATTCTTTCAGGGATTTTTGTGTTTCCTCTTTAAGGGCCTCTACCTGTTCACCCATGCTCCCCTGTATTTCTTTCAGGGATTTTTGTGTTCCCTCTTTAAGGGCCTTTACAATCTGACCCATGTTCTCCTGTATTTCTTTAAGGGAGTTATTTATGTCCTTTTTGATGTCCTCTAACAGCATCATAAGGAGAGACTTTAAATCCAACTCTTGCTTTTCCAGTGTGCTGGGGCATCCGGGACTTGCTGTGGTGGGAGAACTGGGCTCTGATGTTGCCAAGTAGCCTTGGGTTCTGTTGGTAGGGTTCTTGCACTTGGCTTTCACCATCTGGTTATCTCTGGTGTTAGTTGGTCTTGTTGTCTCTGACTGGAGATTGCCCCTCCTATGGGCCTGTAAACCTGTGTCTGCACTCCTGGGAGGCCAACTCTCTTCTGGCAGGATCTGTGCACAGAAGGCTGTGGAGCTGTCTGGTTCCCTGCTGCAAATGGCGACTGGAAGGGAAGATTCCTGTCCCCGCTGCTCCACTGATCGTATGCCCTGTGTGCTCAGAATTTCTTTTCTTGTCCAATCTATTTGGAGTACTGTAGGCCTCTTGTATGTTTATGGGCATATCTTTCTTTAGGTTAGGGAAGTATTGTTCTATAATTTTGTTGAAGATACTTACTGGTCCTTTAAATTGGGAATCTTCACTCCCTTCTATACCTATTATCCTTAGGTTTGTTCTTCTCATTGTGTTCTGGATTTCCTGGATGTTTTGAATTAGGAGCTTTTTGCATTTTATTTGATTTTTGTGTCAATATTTTCTATGGTATCTTCTGCACCTGAGATTCTCTCTTCTCTCTCATGTATTCTGTTGGTGATGCTTGCATCTATGACTCCTGATCTCTTTCCTAGGTTTTCTATCTCCAGGATTGTCTCCTTTTGTGATTTCTTTATTGTTTCTATTTCCATTTTTAGATCCTGGATGGTTTTGTTCACTTCCTTCATCTGCTTGGTTGTGTTTTCCTCTAATTCTTTAAGGGAGTTTTGTGTTTCCTCTTTAAGGGTTTCTAGCTGTTTACCTTTGTTCTCCTGTATTTCTTTAAGGGAATTATTTGTGTCCTTTTTAAAGTCCTCTATCATCATCACGAGGTGTGATTTTCAATCAGAGTCTTGCTTTTCTGGTGTGTCAGAGTATCCAAGGTCCACCATGGTGGGAGAACTGGTTTCTGATGATGCCAAGTAGCCTTGGTTTTGATTGCTTATGTTCTTGCCCTTGCCTCTTGCCATCTGGTTATCTCTGGTGTTAGCTGTTCTTGCTGTCTCTGACTATAGCTTGTCCCTCCTGAATCCTGTGTGTCAGTACTCCTGGGAGAACAGTTCTCTCTGGGAGGAATTAGGGTATGGAGAGCTGTGGCAAATGGTCAACTCCAGGGTGCAGATGGAAACTGGAAGAATCCTGTCCCTGGTTGTTCTTTGGTTCCTCTATCCTGCTGGCTCTGGGCGTGTCCCTCTTGAGCCAGGAATTTGAGCAGAAGTGATGATCTTTCCTGTGCTCACAGGCATGTCCACACTCCTGGGAGACCAGCTGTCTCCCCAAGGTATTTGAGTATGGAGCACTGTGGCACAGGATCAACTCCTTGTTGTTTGTTTTTATGTGGGTTGTCAACTACATTTTCAAGGTGATTTGTAAATAATGGTTATTTAAACAAACTGATAAACCCTGTGAGGTTGGAAGAAACAGAGCAAAGGAAACAAGGTATCATTAACACCTCAGCTTCATTACAAAGGTTTTTAATAATGTTTAGTCAGTATGTATTAAGTGCTAGATTCATAAAACATGAAGACTTTAAGAGTTCTGAGTCCCTCCGCCATCTTTGCTCCAGTGACTGGGAAGTTGGGACAGCCAGGTTCTGAGACAGACAGGCATAATATCGCTTGGGTCTCGGGCGGCTTGTGTGTATGCGGCTCCCAAGTGCTGGGCTGATCTGCAGTAACCAGCGCGCCAGCTCTGCTGTGGGACTTCTGCCTGGCAGAGGGACCCCACACTGAGCAGGAGCCTACCAGCTTTCCTTCCACGACCTCTGTGCCCGCAGACTGCACTGAAGCAACAGGTACCCAGGCTCTATCCCCAATATAACATCACTTGGGACACGGCCTGTTGGGGCTTCCGTCTGCGCCCGAGAACGGGTCAGCGCTGTGGTCGTCTGGGTGCCAGATGGGCAGGCCATCGCGTCTGCAGGGTGAGCGGCGCCACGGAAAGGGCCCTCCGCCATCTTTGCTCCAGTGACTGGGAAGTTGGGACAGCCAGGTTCTGAGACAGACAGGCATAATATCGCCTGGGTCTCGGGTGGCTTGTGTGTATGTGGCTCCCAAGTGCTGGGCTGATCTGCAGTAACCAGCGCGCCAGTTCTGCTGTGGGACTTCTGCCTGGCAGAGGGACGCCCCCTCCCCCCCCAGGAGAGATCACACACCCCTGCACAGGGCAGGAGCCTACCAGCCTCCCTTTGGCGACCTCTGCTCCAGGAATCCACTAGACTGAGCCTTTGGATGTGCAAGGCCTCCCCAATATAAGATCACTTGGGGCAAGGCACATTAGGGCTCCAAAGTCACTCAGGAGCAGGCAGGCCCCAGAAATCGGTGCCAGGGGAATCCTGGTAATCCAGGGGGGACAGAAATAGCTTTGCAGGCTCACAGGAGGTCCAACCAACAGCCAGGGACAGCAGGACCAACTAACACCAGAGGTATCAAGATGGCAAAAGGCAAACGTAGGAATGTTACTAACAGAAATCAAAGTAATGTGGGACCATCCGAATCCAACTCTCCAACAGCAGCAAGTCCTGGATACCCCACCACACCCGAAAGACAAGATCTGGATTTAAAATCACTTCTCATGATCCTATTAGAGGATCACAAGAAGGACACAAATAAATCTCATAAAGAGTTACAGGAGACCATGAATCAATGCTTAGAAGCCCTTACAAAGGAAACACAAAAATCGCTTAGAGAAATGCGGGAGAACATGGATCAAAAGATGGAGGCGCACAAGGAGACAACACAAAAATCGCTTAACCAGATGAATCAACGGGTAGATGCACTCACAAAAAATCACAAAATTTGCATAAAGAAATGCAGAAGAATATGGGTCAACAGACTGATGCCCATAAGGAGGCAACACAAAAATTGCTTAAAGAAATGAATCAACGGTTAGATGCCCTTACAAAGAAAACACGAGAACTGCTTAAAGAAATGCAGGAGACGATGGATCAACAGATGGAATCCCATGAGGAGGAAACACAAAAATCACTCAGAGAAATGCAGGAGAATGTGGGCTATCAGGAAGAAATCCTGAAAGAGGTAATGCAAAAATACCTTAAAGAAATACAGGAAAATACAAACAAACAAGTGAAGGATCTCAGCAAATCCATCCAGGAATTAAAAAAGGAAGTAGAAACAACTAAGAAATCACAAAGGGAGACAACTTTGGAGATAGAAAACCTTGGGAAGAAATCAGAAGTCATAGATGCAAACATCAACAATAGAATACAAGAGATGGAAGAAAGAATCTCAGGTGCTGAAGATTCCATAGAAAGCATCGACTCAACAGTCAAAGAAAATGCAAAATGCAAAAAACGTGTAACCCAAAACATCCAGGAAATCCAGGACACAATGAGAAGACCAAACCTAAGGATTATAGGTATAGATGAGAGTGAAGATTTGCAACTTAAAGGGCCAGTAAACATCTTCAACAAAATTATGGAGGAAAACTTCCCTAACCTAAAGAGAGAGATGCCGATGAACGTACAAGAAGCCTACAGAACTCCAAACAGACTGGACCAGAACAGAAATACCTCCCGTCACATAATAATCAAAACACCGAATGTTCTAAACAAAGAAAGAATACTAAAAGCAGTAAGAGAAAAGGGCCAAGTAACATACAAAGGAAGACCTATCCGAATCACATCAGACTTCTCACCAGAGACTATGAAAGCCAGAAGATCCTGGGCAGATCTCATGCAGACACTAAGACAGCACAAATGCCAGCCTAGACTACTATACCCAGCAAAACTCTCAATCACCATAGATGGAGAGACCAAGATATTCCATGATAAAACCAAATTTTCACAATATCTTTCCACAAATCCAGCCCTGCAATGGATAATAGGTGGAAACCTCCAATACAGGGAGAGAAACAACACCCAGGAAAAAATGAGATAATAACCTTCTTGAATCAAACCCAAAAGTAGATAACCACTCAAACATAAAGATAGCGTCAAGAATGGCAGATAGCAATAATCACTATGCCTTAATCTCTCTTAATATCAATGGTCTCAATTCCCCAATTAAAAGACTAGCAGACTGGATACGTAAACAGGACCCAGCATTTTGCTGCATGCAGGAAACGCACCTCAGTGTCAAAGACAAACACTACCTCAGAGTAAAAGGCTGGAAAAAATTTTACAAGCAAATGGCCCCAAGAAATGAGGTGGAGTAGCCATCCTAATATCAGATCAAATTGATTTTCAACCTAAAGTCATCAAAAAAGACACAGAAGGACACTACATACTGATCAAGGGAAAAAATCCACCATCAAGAACTCTCAATTCTGAATATCTATGCTCCAAATGCAAGGGCACCCTCATTCGTAAAAGAAACTTTACTAAAACTCAAAGCACATATCGCACTGCACACAACAATAGTGGGTGACTTCAACACCCCGCTCTCTGAAATGGATCGTTCAGGAAAGCAGAAACTAAACAGGGACACAGTGAATCTAATTGAAGCCTTGGACCAACTGGAACTAACAGATATATATAGAACATTTCATCCTAGAGCTAAAGAATACACCTTCTTCTCAGCTTCTCATGGTACCTTCTCCAAAACTGACCATATAATTGGTCACAAATCAGACCTCAACAGATATAAGAAGATAGAAATAATCCCATGCCTCCTATCAGATCACTATGGAATAAGGGTGGTCTTCAATGGCAACAAAAACAAAAGAAAACCCACGTACACATGGAGGCTGAACAATGCTCTACTCAATGATAACTTGGTCAAGGTGGAAATAAAGAAAGAAATCAAAGACTTTTTGAAAGTTAATGAAAATGAAGGCACAACATACCCTAATTTATGGGACACAATGAAAGCAGTGCTAAGAGGAAAATTCATAGCCCTGAGTGCCGCCAAAAAGAAACGGGAGACAGCATACACTAACAGCTTAATGGCACACCTGAAAGCCCTGGAACAAAAAGAAGCAAATACACCAAAGAGGAGTAGAAGGCAGGAAATCATCAAACTCTGGGCTGAAATCAATCAAGTAGAAACAAATAAAACCATACAAAGAATCAACAAAACGAGGAGTTGGTTCTTTGAGAAAATCAACAAGATAGATAAGCCCTTAGCCAGACTAACCAGAGGGCACAGAGATAGTATCCAAATTAATAAAATCAGAAACGAAAAGGGAGAGATAACAACAGAAACTGAGGAAATTCAAAAAATCATCAGATCCTACTACAAAAACCTGTATTCAACACAACTAGAAAATCTTGAGGAAATGGACAATTTCCTTGACAGATACCAAGTACCAAAATTAAATCAGGATCAAATAGACCATCTAAACCGTCCTATAACCCCTGAAGAAATAGAAGTTGTCATTGGAAGTCTTCCAACCAAAAAAAGCACAGGTCCAGATGGTTTTACTGCAGAATTCTATCAGACCTTCAAAGAAGACCTAACACCAATACTCTTCAAACTGTTCCACAAAATAGAAACAGAAGGAACACTACCCAACTCGTTCTATGAAGCCACAATTACACTAATACCAAAAGCACACAAAGATCCCACAAAGAAAGAGAATCTCAGGCCAATCTCTCTTATGAATATCGATGCAAAAATACTCAATAAAATTCTTGCCAACCGAATCCAAGAACATATCAAAACGATCATTCACCACGATCAAGTAGGCTTCATCCCAGGGATGCAGGGATGGTTCAATATAAGGAAATCCATCAATGTAATCCACTACATAAACAATCTCAAAGAAAAAAAACCACATGGTCATCTCATTAGATGCTGAGAAAGCATTTGACAAAATTCAGCATCCTTTCATGCTAAAGGTTTTGGAAAGATCAGGAATTCAAGGCCCATATCTAAACATAGTAAAAGCAATTTACAGCAAACCTGTAGCCAGCATCAATCTAAATGGAGAGAAACTTGAAGCAATCCCACTAAAATCAGGGACTAGACAAGGCTGCCCTCTCTCTCCATATCTTTTCAATATAGTACTTGAAGTTCTAGCTAGAGCAATTAGACAACAAAAAGAGGTCAAAGGGATACAAATTGGAAAGGAAGAAGTCAAACTATCACTATTTGCAGACGATATGATAGTATACTTAAGCGACCCAAAGAACTCCACCAGAGAACTCCTACAGCTGATAAACGACTTCAGCAAAGTGGCCGGATATAAAATCAACTCAAGCAAGTCAGAAGCTTTCCTATACTCAAAGGATAAGCAGGCTGAGAAAGAAGTAAGAGAAATAATACCCTTCACAATAGCCACAAACCATATAAAGTATCTTGGCGTGACTCTAACCAAACAAGTGAAAGATCTGTATGACAAGAACTTCAAGTCTCTGAAGAAAGAAATTGAAGAAGACCTCAGAAGATGGAAAAATCTGCCATGCTCATGGATTGGCAGGATTAATATAGTAAAAATGAGCATCTTACCAAAAGTAATACACAGATTCAATGCAATCCCCATCAAAATCCCAACTCAATTCTTCATAGAGTTAGAAAGAGCAATTCAAAAATTCATCTGGAATAACAGAAAACCCAGAATAGCTAAAACTATTCTCAAGAGTAAAAGAACTTCTGGGAGAATCAGTATCCCGGACCTCAAGCTGTACTACAGAGCAATAGTGTTAAAAACCGCATGGTATTGGTACAGTGACAGACATGTAGATCAATGGAACAGAATTGAAGACCCAGAAATGAATCCACACTCCTATGGTCACTTGATCTTTGACAAAGGAGCTTAAACCATCCAGTGGATAAAAGATAGCCTTTTCAACAAATGGTGCTGGCTCAGCTGGAGGTCAACATGCAGAAGAATGCAAATTGATCCTTTCTTATCTCCTTGCACTAAGCTCAATTCTAAGTGGATCAAAGATCTCCACATAAAACCAGACACACTGAAACTAATAGAAGGGAAACTAGGGAAGAACCTTGAACATATGGGCACAGGGGAGAATTTCCTGAACAGAACTCCAATAGCTTATGCTCTAAGATCAAGAATAGACAAATGGGACCTCATTAAATTACAAAGTTTTTGCAAGGCAAAAGACACTGTCAAAAAGACAAAGCGGCAACCAACTAACTGGGAAAGGATCTTTACCAACCTTACATCCGACAAAGGGCTAATATCCAATATATACAAAGAACTCAAGAAGTTAAATTCCAGAGAGACAAGTAACCCTATTAAAAAATGGGGTACAGAGCTAAACAAAGTGTTCTCACCTGAAGAATATCTAATGGCTGAGAAGCACCTAAAGAGATGTTCATCATCCTTAGTCATTAGGGAAATGCAAATCAAAACAACCCTGAGATTCCATCTCACACCAGTCAGGATGGCTAAGATCAAAAACACAGGAGACAGCAGTTGTTGGCGAGGATGTGGAGAAAGAGGAACACTCCTCCACTGCTGGTGGAATTGCAAGCTGGTACAACCACTCTGGAAAGCAGTCTGGCGGTTCCTCAGAAAACTGGGCATGACACTCCCGGAGGATCCGGCTATACCACTCCTGGGCATATACCCAGAGGCTTTACCTGCATGCAATAAGGACACATGCTCCACTATGTTCATAGCAGCCTTATTTATAATAGCCAGAAGCTGGAAAGAACCCAGATGTCCCTCAACGGAAGAATGGATTCAGAAGATGTGGTATATCTACACAATGGAATACTACTCTGCAATTAAAAACAATGAATTCACTAAATTCCTAGGCAAATGGTCAGATCTTGAAAATATCATCCTTAGTGAGGTAACCCAATCACAAAAGAACACACATGGTATGCAGTCACTGATAAGGGGATATTGACCCAGAATCTCGGAATACCCTAGACACAATTCTCATATCAATAGATTTCTAAGAAGATGGAAGGAGAGACCCCTGGTCCTGGAAAGACTGGATGTAGGGGAACGCCAGGACAGAGTAACGAGAGGGGTTTGAATGGAGAAAAGAGGGAGGGAAGGGGGCTTATGGGACTTTCAGGGAGGGAGGAAACGGGAAAGGGGAAATGATTTGGAATGTAAATTAAAAAAAAATAAAATAAATAATTAAAAAAAAGAGTTCTGAGTCTCATTACTTATTAATTAGAAACAATTTATTTGGTAGGTAACTTTACATCTTTAAGACCCTGCATCCGGATTCATCCTATCGATGTAGCTTGATACTTTTATTGTTATTATTTTATAAATTATAACTGGTTTAAATTTTATTATATGTTTAGATTTTACTCACTATGTAACATGCCCGGGGTATACCAGGTGGACATATATATGTAGTCTCCTGATCTCAACTACCTTATATTTTGTATGGTCAGTGCACCTGCCTAACTTTCCTTCTAGACTCTACTCATCCAAGGCCTGATAGAGTCCCAGAATTGTCTGTTTACTTAAAGATGGAGGTGTTTTTCCAGTTTGTGGGTAACAGCTAGATCTGTGAGAGGAATAGGTATGGTGTAGAAATGATGTCTGTTGGAGCTGGAGAAGCAGGAGAGCTGTTTTTAAAAAGTATTTCATGATGGTCATCAAAAAGAGGAAATTGTAGTTACAAAGAGATAGAGGAATCTGCTATGAAAAGGGAAAGAGGCTGAGTAGAAATGACTTGTCTGCATAAACTTAAGACAGATATCCTAAAATCTAATAGCAGTTCTAACTTTTGAGAAGAGATAAACTTTTAATATTGTTTGCATGGTGCCAGGGATTGAAATCAGTGCCTCGTGCATGCTTGGTAAGCAGTCTAACACTAAGCTCGAGGACATGACCCCAGCCCTAGAAGACATGAATTTTAAGGAATAATTTTCACTTACTATAACAGCACAGAGCCAAAATTGAGGGAAATTAACTTTGCCTAGAGAATAAATGTTTTCATCTGAATAAGAGAGACCTCCCACACGGCTTCAAATTTTCAAAGCTAGGAATTACTCGGTTTGGAAACATGGGACTGATTATTTCAGCGGCCCCCATTTAATTGATATTTAATGCAATAATTTTGCTCCCTGTCAATCCCCAAATCCTATCTGCTAACTTCAGCTTTTGAAATTTGCTGAGTTCTACATATTGTAAATCCTATCAGATTAATTTCACTCCTCCCATTTTCTCCTTATCAATGTGCTGTTTTCCCTCAGTAGGGTAATTTAACTGAGCCTAACAATCAGAGCAGGTTTATTCCAGAACTTCATGTTTTCTGGATCCACACAAATCACAATTGCTTACTAAAGCTCATGGCAAAGTAAAACCTCCATAAAGCATTTTTCTGTGTTGGGTCCTTTTTTTCTTTTTACAGAGGCTTCTTCAAACTGTTTGCAACCACATTTTTTTTCTGATGGCCTCCCCACATTACTTTTTAACAGTTCTACTACTTCTTCAGCTCCAAAAGATCTTATTTCTACTCCAGTCCTATTACTGTAATATCTAGCTATTACTAGCAAACTGGAAAAACACCTCCATCTTTAATGAAATAGACAAAGTTGGGACTCCTCCAGAGGTGGTGGATGAGTGAAGTCTAGAAGTAAAGTTAAGCAAGCTTTCTATCAAGTAAAATAATGACAGTGTGCCTTACAGGAAGAGAACCTGTTGTCCTGAGACTTGAGAGCCTTATCGCTTATACTGGAGATTAAAATACAGCCAGGATGATATGAGCCTTTAGAGACAAAACTGTATTCCTTTCTAACAATTTTGCATATACACTGAACACAGGTATTATTATGGAAGTGAAATCTCAGTTTCTTTTTAATTTGAGTTTCTTTCATGGACAATGAGGCTGAACATTCTATCATGGAGTTATTGTCCATTTGTGCTTCCTCTTTCACAATGTGTTCATTTCATTAGTCAGCATTGGGCGCATTGTCTGATTTCTTGTTATTTGGTTATTTAGTTCTTCAAATGTGCTAGGTATTAATCTTCTGGTAGATATATAAATACCAAAGGTTTTCTCATATCCTGTAGACTAAATTCACTAGATTAAGTACTTTCTGTGAGAAGCTTTTTATTTTATGAAATTCCATTTATCAATTTCTGCCATCATTTTCTAAGCAGCGAGAACTCTATTCAAAAAATGCCTGCGTATGCCTATATAATCAAGTATTTTCCCTTCTTTTTCCAGTAACAGTTTTTGAGTGTTAGATTTTTTTATTGAAGTTTTTAATCAATTCAGAGTTGTATAAGTTGTATAAGTACAGGATGGAAGGCAGTAGTTTTATGTTTGTACCAATAGATACTTACTTTTTACAGTATATTTGTCAAAGATGCTATCTTCTCTCTGATGTATATTTTCAGCATCTGTTATAGTTAATCTAGATTGTCAACTTGACAAAATCTAGAGTCACTTAGGAGATAAACTTCTGGAAATGTCTATGAAGAATTTTCCAGTTTAGGTAAACTGAGGTGAGAAGACCCATTCTAAACGTAGGTGACACAGTTTCATGGGCTGATTTCTTGGATTGGAGAAAAAGAAAAAAGGGAGCTGAGTACCAGAATTCATCTTTTTCTTTCTCCTTCTTCTCTTGACTTGGATACAATGTGATGAGCCATGTCATATGCTGCCTTTCCTTCCTGCCATATGGGACTAGGCCATGAGTCCAAAGAAGCCTCTCTTTGTTGAGGTTGCTTTGGTAGATAGTTTGCCAGAGCAGCACAAAGGTTGCAGTATCTTTGTCAAATACAGCAGCTGGAGATGGATGGATTCTTACTGAGATTCATTGTTCTATCCTATTGATCAGTTGTCTGTTTTGTGCCAGTTCCATGCTGTTTTGTTTATATGGCTCAGTAGTATAATTTGTAATCAAGTATGATGGTTCTACCTCAAGCATCCTCTTTGCTCAGATTTGTCTCGGATATCTGGGGTCTTCTGAAGTTCCATATGAATTTTAAGATTGTTTTTTCCATTTTTTAAAAAATGGAAATTTTATGGGGAATGCATTGAATCTCCAGATTATAGATTTTGCAATACAGACATTTATGCAATATTAATTACTTTAGTGAATGAGCTTGAGGTGTCTTTCTATCTTCTATAGTTTTGTTCAATATCTTCAGTGTTATAGTTTTCATTGTAGATATCTTAGGGTTTTATTGCTGTGAAGAGACACCATGACCAAGGCAACTCTTATAAAGGAAAATATTTCATTGGAGATGGCTTACAGTTTCAGAGGGCTAGTCCATTATCATCATGGCAGGTAACAAGGCAGCATGTAGGTAGACATGGTACTAGAAGAGATGAGAGGTCTTCATCTTGATCTGAAGGCAGACAGAGACTGGATTAGTTTCACACTGGGAATAGCTTGAGCATGTAAGACCTCAAAGCCCCACCTCCACAGTGACAACCTTCTTCTAACAAGACTACACCTCCTCCATTAAGGCCATGCTTGTGCTACTCCCTATGGGCCAAGTATTAAATCACCATGAGTCTATGAGATCCATACCTATTCAGACCACCAAAGTAGAGTTCTTTATTGTTCTCGGTTAGGTTTATTTCCAAGGTAATTTTCTTTGGGTGAGAATTAAGATTGAGATTATGTTTCTAATTTCTTTCTTCACATACTTGTTATTGGTGTGCAGACTTGCATGCTACTTTAGTATTAAATCGCTATACTACAAGTATTTGTTAGATATGCAAATTTTCTATTTTGAGGAGCATCTCTTCTTTATAAAGTCTTATCAATTTCGAATAAGGATACTTTGTCTTCTTTCTTTTTTATTTGTATCCCTTTTATTTTCCTCTCAGGGGATCTTGCTTTAGCTAAGACTTCAAGGACCATGCTGATTAGAAGTAGAAGAAATAGTCACCCTGACTTATTCCAGATTTAACTGAAACTATTCTGAGCTTTCCACCACTTATTATAATTTTGGTTAGAGTTGTGTGGTATAAAGTCTTTAGGTTAGTGCTCTTTCCATGAAGGTATATCAGTTTTTTCAATAGCCTTTCCTAAACCTACTGAGGTGTTAAACAATTACTGTCTTTTAGTCCACTTATATGACAGATTATATTTCTTGATTTACATAAGTTGAACTATACTGGAATCTTTGGAATGAAGAGTATTTTCTTGGGAGAATTATCTTTTTCATGTGTTCTTGAGTTCAGTTTAAAAGTCTTTTGTTAACAATTTTTGCATTTATATTCATAAAACAAATCAATGGGTATTTTTCATCTTTTGTATGACTTTATCTGCTTTTGACACCAAGGCCTCACAAAAGTTCATTAGGTTCCATTGTCTTTATTTTATGGAATAGTCTGAGAAGAATTAGTGTTTCTTCCTCTTTACATGTTTGGGAGAATTCAGCAATAATTAAATTGAATCTGGGCCTGTACCTTTTTAGTTGCCAGACTATTATTATTACTGCTTCAAGTATGTTGCTTGTTTTAGATCTGTTTAAGTTGTTTATCTCATGTTGTTTTAATTTTGATATGCATCTAGAAATTCAACCATTTTTTTTTTTTAGATTTTCCGGTTTAGTGGAATCAAAGATTTTTAAGTTATGTCCTAATGATTTTCTGAATTCCACTGATATGGATTATATTATCTCCCCTTCTGCCACTAATTTGGTTAAGATTTCCCTTTCTGGGAATTTGGCGAAGGGCTTGAAAGTCTTTTCAAAACATCATTGTCATGGTTGTCATCGTCATCATCATCATCGTCATCATCATCATCATCATCATCATCAAACAACAACAACCAAACAGTTCTTTGTTTTGTTGATGTTCTATATTGTTTTATTGTTGTTTGTTTGTTTCTATTTCATCAATTTTTGTGTTGATCTTAATTATTTCTTTCTGTCTACCAATTGGGGTTTGGGTTTGTTTTTGTTTTCCCACTGCCTTAGGGTATGTAGCTATTAGTTGAGATAGATCATAGTAAAGGAGCTTATGTCTATAAACACAGCTCTATTTTCACCCTTGCAGCTCTGTCTTCATTGGGTTTCATGTTTTGCTTTGTTGCATTTTCATTTTCCTTGAACTCTAGGAGTCTTATTTATTTACTTCTTTATTTTTTTGACCATTTCATCACTGAGTGGCATCTTGTTGAGTCCCCATAATGTCCTATATGTTATATCCTTTCTTTTGCTGTTGATTTATAATTTTATTCAACTGTGGTCATACAGAACACAAGAAATTATTTCAGTTTTCCTGTAGTGAAGGTTTATTCTGTACATGGTTATATGATCTGTTTTACAAAATGTCAAATGAGTTGCAGAGAAGAATGTGTTTCTTGAATGTTTGGGTGAAATGCCCTATAGGTGTCTGATAGGTTCATTTAATCTATATTATAATTTAACTCAAATGTGTGCCTATTTTTTTGTGTCTCTAATAAAATTTGTTGTTGTTGTTGTTGTTGTTGTTAGTAGTGGTTAGGAATCATGGCACTGAGACCAGCCAATATTGTTATGGTGAATTAATCTGTGCCTTTGTATGTAACCGTGATTATTTTAGCAAGCAGATAAGCTAATGTTCAGTGTTTACATGTTTAAAACTAAAATATAATCTTGCTGTATTGTTTCCTTAATAATGATCTCCACTAACTTTGGCAAGAAGTGAAGTTCATCAGATTCTAGGAGAAGACATCTACTAGACAACTTGTTCCATGTGGTTGAGATACAATTTGTATTCTTTTACTCTCAGCTTCTATTTGTTTTTGATGATGTGGTGTGTTTCTCAGAGAAAACATATGAATGCACTCTGTTTTTTAATTTGATCTGCTGGTCTATGTCTATTGGTTGGTATCTTGAGATAATTAATATTCAGGATTATTAATGAAAAATATGTATTAGTTTCTATTATTTTCCTGATTATGTAGTGTTTGATATTTTCTTATTATTCTTTTCCTTAATGGCTCTTCTAATATGACTTATTAGTTCATGTATTCTCCTTGATGTGGTTATCAATGACTGAAAGTTTCCTTCTTTGAAGATTGTCTTTTGAACTGTCTCAGTAATGACAAATTTCTCCAAGCATTTTTAGCATGGGAATGTATGATGCTTCTTTAATTGTGACAGGCAGTTTTTCTGTACATAGTAGTGTAGATTGGTAATTACTATCTTTCAGAGTATGAAATATAACTTCCCAAGTGATAACTTTTAAACTTTCTGTTAAAATATCAACTGGTGAGCTTGCCTTGTACATGACATGATGTTATTCCTTGAATTGTCAATATGCTTTTTACTCCATATATTTAGTATTTTTATTTATAATGTAATATGAGGAAATTTTTTCTGTCTTAACTGTTTAGTTGTATCTGAATGACTCTACTATTGTTCCCTCGTTTCCCTTCTTCCTATGACATATTGTTTCATATCACGTTAAAATAACAAATATAAAAAATAAGAAAGATGGAATCTGATCTATTGACATTTGTTTCTTCGTAACAACAAAAATACATCTTATGAAATGAAGTTTAACGTAGCAGTGGGAAAGGTGAATGAATTTTATGATTAGAGATGATATCTTAGTGCTTATTTTTTGGTATAGTTAGGCTGCCATACCAAAATAAGTAATAGGATTATAGTAGATATGTTAGACACTGGGGGAAACTTGAGTTTGTAATTGGTTTCTCCAGTCATAAGGGAGTGCCATGGTTGTCACTGTCCAAATGATTTTATTCAGTTTCAACCAATGACAATTTTGAAATGAAACTGTTGGGCAAAATAACTAATGTGACTTTTGGCAGAATAATCTCCTAGATTCCTTTGTTGAATGGAGGCAGATTGCAAATAAGAGTCTTTGTCTGATGCTTTCTCACCTTCAAGAACTCAAAGAGTACTGACAAATAGATTCCAATTTCTTTGTCAGCCTTCAGGTGGGTAGATTCTCATTCACTATGGTGATGACTGTGACCCAGACACTAACATCAATACTTGAGTCCTTCACTTTAAGATGTTAGACTGACAATGGCTGTCCTGTCACTTCAGTCTTTTCTTTATTGAGTCAAGGCTTAAATCTGTAGGCTTCACTGAAATACCAGATGTTCCTAAAATTGTGAAAATCTGTGTAAAGGCAATACCTATTTTACATTTCGGATTTTGATGAGGAACAGTTTACCAACGTTATCAATAATAGCCTTACGTTAGTTAACTTTACCTGGAGACAGTGCAACTCAGCAGGCCTTCCTGTGGTACATATGCTATACCCTATGATCCAGAGGCTGGACAGAAAAATGACTAGTAGTATTTTCTTGAAAAAACTTTGAAAACCTCTATATGGCTTATTTGTTCTTAAGGACATGGGAAATGTCTCTCTAGAATTCTAACTCCTATTATATCATATACTGTATCTCTCAAGCTACCTGGTCATTATGTATTATGATGCCTGTTGAGGAAGGTTTCTTGTAGCTAATAGGGACATTTCTAGGGGACAAAATCTGACTGCAAACATTACTGGTTGAATATGGCACAATGCAAAGATGGCTGACAGCTATGTAATTTGATTTTGTGTATTGATCTAACTATAGCTGATTCTCTGAAGCAGGCCCTAACCATACATATGCAAACTGGTGCTGCAATAGAGACCCTAAAATCTGAATCTACATCCTTTTTAGTATTGCTCTACCTTGACGGGTTATCAATACCGTTTCCAATAACCCAACTAGCTCTTCCTTCATTTGGATGGATGAATATATTTGATAGACTTGATTCTAGATATGAACTGTTGTCATTGTGTCTCTTTGGTGTCATAGATCTACAAAGTGCCACTTATAAATGACTATAGGTCTTATTGTTGGTTCCAAGTTACCATGATTTTATTTATATATGTATGTATATATATATATAAAATGACATGGTTCCAAGTTACCATGATTTTATATTTATATATATATAGTTATATATATATGTATATATATATATATATATACACACTAAAATCTTCATTAAGTTATAACCCACAAAACTGCTTAATTTAGACTAATGGAATCGGAACAATATAATTTTTTCTTTGAAGTCACATCACTGTCCATTACTCTCCTTTTCCATCACAGTTCTCTAGCTTTCTGAGTCTCTGTTGCTGCTACATAAAACTGTACCTTCTGTGGCTGTATGGCAGTCATACTTTTATAAGCTCTAATAGGGAAGCAGAAACTCTTTGTGTGTTTGATTTCTTTAAAGGTTTTTATTTTGTCCAAGCATGTTTGTTGTTCTAAAATCTTTTTGCTGTTATAAATCTAAAATATTTATATTTTGTATGGGACTAGATATCCATAACGTCTTATTCTTTGTCATTTTGGCACCAGAACATTTTGTTAGGAAGAACCATCTCAAGCTTTTCTTGTAGTTCTTTGTGCTTGAGAGAAAAATTCTTGAATTTCAATGATTCTTCCAGTAGGGTGGAAGAGATTAAAGAATCAAATGAGTGTACCTCCTCTCCTGTATGTTTATTCTATTCATATATAATATTAACTTGTGAGAAAATCTTGTTTTCTAGCTAAAACTGGGAAACTGTGTCCTATTTGCTAGTAATATATGTTAATTATAAAACTTAGAGGAAACTAATACTTAGCTAAGAAAAAATGTTAATATCATATTTCTTTATCGTCATCATTCCAACCACACAAAATAACAGATGGTGTGGCAAAGTAACAAATATAAATTACTAAACTGAAATGGATATATAAGAGAATCGTGCATATTCTTCTATGTGCTATAGTTCAATAAATTTAGTTTAATTTTAGATTAAATAAATATTTTTTCCTCTGGCTTTGGTATTAGAGTGCTAACAATTTTATCTTACCATGTCAAAAAAAATCAATAAACGATAGAAGCTATAAAAACTTTTAGTATATTTTTAAAAATATCTCTGCATGAACTCATTCTAGAAACTGCTTTTCAGTTGTATATTTGTAGAAGAGATTGATTACCTTGAGCTTCTTGGGTATTCTAATATCACAAAAGGTATTTTTCAAAATTTCTTAGTATCAGTAAAACAAGCTAAACAAATGATCAGTAGACTAAATTGGAAGATCTGATGTGCCACAGTCTTTCCTGTATCTACTGTTGACTTAGAAATTTAGCTATTTCCAGTAAGCCAAAATGCCCTTCTCTAGGTTTTCAACATAACATCTCTGGGCTCAATTCCTCCCTCCAAGCCAAACCATTCTATTTTCCATTTTCACACCCTCAGTGAATTCTGTGTTCACTTTAGTCAGGTAGAAGAGATTTTAATCTAAGAGTCAGTGTGAAGAAACCAGATTTTAGCTTTTGCATTTTATTTGGAATGGTTGGGCAAGAGGATCATGTACCCATTCTTGAGGTTCTTTTTTTTTTCTATCATCTTTATTTACATTCCAAATGATTTCCCCTTTCCCAGTTCTACCCTCCCAGAAAGTCCCATAAGCCCTCTTCCCTCCCCCTGTTCCCCAGTCAACCCCCTCCCACTTTTCTGTCCTGCTATTCCCCCACACGGCTACATTCAGACTTTTCAGGACCAGGGGCCTCTCCTTCCTTCTTCTTGGGAATCAATTGATATGTGAATTGTGTCTTGGGTATTCCAAGTTTCTGGTTTAATATCCACTTATCAGCGACTGCATGCCATGTGGGATCTTTTGTGATTGGGTTACCTCACTAAGGATGATATTTTCAAGTTCTGACCATATGTCTAAAAATTTCATGAATTCATTGTTTTTAATTGCTGAGTAGTATTCCATTGTGTAGATATACCACATTTTCTGTATCCACTCCTCCGTTGAGGGACATCTGGGTTCTTTCCAGCTTCTGGCTATTATAAATAAAGCTGCTATGAACAGAGTGGAGCATGTATCCTTATTGCATGCCAGGGAGGCCTCTGGGTATATGCCCAGGAATGGTATAACAGGGTCCTCTGGGAGTGTCATGCCCAGTTTTCTGAGGAACCAACATCCGATAGAGGGCTAATATCCAATATATACAAAGAACTCAAGAAGTTAGACTCCAGAGAGCCAGATAACCATATTAAAAAATGGGATACAGAGCTAAACAAAGAGTTTTCACCTGAAGAATATTGAGTGACTGAGAAGCACCTAAAGAAATGTTCAACATCCTTAGTCATTAGGGAAATGCAAATCAAAACAACCCTGAGATTTCACTTCACACCAGTCAGAATGGCTAAGATCAAAAACTCAGGAGACAGCAGGTGTTGGTGAGGATGTGGAGAAAGAGGAACACTCCTCCACTGCTGGTGGGATTGCAAGCTATAATCCATTAGTCTCTTCTTTAGTGATTTCAGTCCTAGCCTAGGAGCAAGAGACAATGCCAGAGTTAAGTACCCACAGGATTGGGAGACTGAAAATAATGTTTCTGATTCCCTTTTAACTACTTTTTAGTGTATAGGAACAAAGTGTAAATGGACACAGTGTAAAGATCTTTGAAAGCCATTAGGAGAAAGTGACAATTTAGCTCAGGTTGTTCTGTCTTACAAAAAGAAATAAGTAGAAAAAAATCATCAGCTTTTCTTAAACCCAGCAACTACTGACTTCTGTATTTGAAGTATTTTTTCTTTGGAGACAAAGATATTGGCTCTGACTAATGTTTGCAAATATCAGTATTTCTGTTTGAAAGCTTCTTTCGAGCTCTGTTTCACAGTAACCTTTTTAAAAATGGGAATGGAGTCTGGAAGGTTTGCAGAGCTGCTGTGAACCACAAGAGTGCATGCTTCCTGCATCCTGGCTCATCAGTAGAGGAAGTGATGCAGGACACCCCAGAGGAGTAGACTTAGAGAAATTCAATCCTAACACATCTTAGAGGCCACAATCTGAACTTCTAGTGTTGACATTATCCTCTGAAGTCCTCAGAGCCCAGTTGCATTAGAACGAGCAGTGTCTGTACCAAGCCTGGGTGTTTCACTTCATTCTTTCTTTCACCCATATATTATTTCAATAATAAGATTCCTGTATTTTTCTAACACAATATTAGATTCATTGGCTATAGAAGCAAACATTAGCTATAATCTCTTGAATGTCTTGCTTTTTTGCAGCTCAATTCATCTTCAGAACAGTTTAATGACCTAAAACCAAGATTCATTAAATGAGAGGTTAAATCGCAGTCTAACACTCTGTATAGCTTTGAACTTCAAACTTAACTTAGACCTAATTGACTTCTAAGACCATGTTCTTTACCTTCTCTACCCCATTATAACATCTGACATTAAAAGACATAGGGGTGGAGGGTATGTGAACAGCAACTATGATCCAGCACTCAGAAGTATTATTCATGCAGCCTGGCATCATTTATTGAAGGATGATGTCATTAATAGGCAATTTTAAAGTGGGATTTATGAAATGTACTACTCTGATTATTTTTCCCTTTTATTTCTTCTCAGTCTCTCTTTCTTTCTCTCTTTCTCTCTCCCTTTCTATCTCTTGCCCTCTCTGAAACTAGTTTTGAAGATAAAAATCATTGACCAATAATGAAAAGTTCTGATTCTACATCTTACTGAAAATGCCAATTTTCTTCTCTCATGTTCAAGTTTTAATAAAATACAATCAGAAGGACATTTTTCCTTATTTTTACTTGATGAGACATTTTGACATTTCTAGGTTATTTAGTTTTTATTTAAACATTAAATATACCAATAGTTCATATCCTTTTACAGTGAATGCAATATTCATATTTATTTTTACAATGCCTAAACACTTTAACTCTTTACATATATATATATATATATATATATATATGTATGTATGTATGTATAGCTTGCATTTCTAGAGCAAACAGGACATAGCTAGTGGAGATACAGGTGACCTGGTGCTAGGATTTTCCTGCTTGGCATCTTAGCAGTACAGTTTGAGAAATTTGACAAATCAGTTATGAAATATACCCATTATTCTAAAAATAAATTATATTTGACCTAAAATAATAAAACAAAGTTATCTATAATCAAAACTTACCTCTTATATACTCTGCAATCACTGATCACATTTTTCTGATTTAAAATCAGCCATGGTTGGGATATTTTTAAGCTATATGTTTGCAAGTGATACAGTTCAGAGATCTTTCCCCATAAGGATGAAATTGTTGAATGGGTGTCAACATACTGCTAGAAAAGGAGACCACAGTAGGTGTTGATCTGTAAGAGCTACCCACAAAGCCTGCCTTAGTTGGGTGCTATTGTCTTCTATTTATGCTGATTATATACTAATCATGTCCCAGCTTTGTATACTTTGTGTAAACCCCCAAGTGGGCTACAGTCTCAGTAATTGAAAGTGAGGTTAATGTCATGCTTGCAGCCATTGTCATTTTTGGGTTTTTACAACTGGTAGGTTTTCCTGAGGACCAATGTCAACATGCTGAGGACAATGGAGAAGGAAGCTAAGGAGAACTTGGGCAAGCATTGAATTAACTAATTCTAGAATCACACTCCAGGCATTTTATCATGTGAAAGACATATTTTAAAGCCACATTTAATTGGGGTATATATTTCTTGTAGCTGAAGGTAACCTGACTAATATACCAATTACCCTTTTTATAGATAAAAGTCAGATAATTTCTACAGCCAGGACAGTTAGGAAAGTTCACATAAGGTCTTATTAGCACTTCTATTTTCAAAGCTGGTCTTTTATTTTTAATCTTAAGTACAACTTTGAGTTAATTATAGCTTCCAGTATATGAAAGTGTTTTTTGAACCTAAGTCCTTTATGTGAAATGCAACCAGAAAGGAACTGTTTAAAGAGTATGAACAGTCTGACTGTATGCTCATATAATTATGGGCACTGATGACCATGTTGAATACTTAATATAGAACATAAGGTAAATAGAATTCTTTTTAGCAGAGGAAGTTTCATTACAATTCAGCCTTAAAAATATGTGCAGAGTCCATTAATTTTGGATGTTGTTATAGCATATTTATAAAATATATCATCAGTAAGTATATTTCCAGTTAGAAACAGATGAGTCACATTTAATTAAACATTATCACTATAATTCCTTGGAAATTCTAGAGATTATAGAAGCAATGCAAAATACCTTAATATGTTATTATCATACGATTATTTAACACAGAAAGGCCACACTGTTGAATAGGAAAGAAGGAATCATTGACTGTAATTCCATAGCCCTGAAGATTATTATAGGAGGCTCACAGCTACTAGGACAAAAACAATGACTGTGGGTGCCATTTTTGAGGAACTAAGAATTATGGGGGAGATTACTGTTGCAAATATGAGGTTGTACATTCTATCAAAACCCACAATATTTGAAGTGTTCAAAGTCAACCTCCATCCTGAATTTAAGTCCTATTCTAATGATAGGAGACAGGAAAATATAGATGCGATGGATATATAGTTGGGTATATATAATGTGTGTGTGTGTGTGTGTGTGTGTGTGTGTGTGTTTATACACACACACACACACACACACACACACACACACACATATATATATATATATATATATATTAATAGGCTTGCCCTTATTTTAAGATGCAGAAGCTTCTCCAAGGTATAAAAACAACTTCTAAAATAATTGAGTCCAATATTAGATGACTTGCATATAGTCACAAGCATATATCTCTCTATTGTCCTTTAAAAATATTAAGTCCACATCTTTGCAAATGTACATGATTTTTGAAGGAGCAGAAGCATGAAAACACTTTATATAGACAAGGTACTAAAGATGGCGCCATGCTCATGTCATTGGGAAGAGAGTCTTCTAGGATTCATTAACTTAGGACAATTCATAATTCAGTCCTACCAAGAAGCTTGTTCTCTATGAGCTAGCATCTCATCAGGCAAATGAGCCAATACCTCAGCCAATATCATGCTGTTGTTATATTTAGTTTTCTTAGTCACTGAACAACATTCATATGTGTATATGTATATATATAGACATATATATATATGTCTATATATGGGGATTATAATGTAATTACATCTTTTCTCTTCCATTTCCTCCCTACAAGTCAACCTATATACCCCTTCTTGCTACCTTTCAAATTCATGGCATATTTTTTCATTAATAATTGTTACATGCGTTTACATATATATTTAATATATATGTAATATGTAAATATATATATATGTATATATACATATGTGTGTATGTGTGTGTGTGTGTGTGTGTGTGTGTGTGTGCATACTCCTAAATAGAACTTACTCCATCTGTATCAGGTTGCTTGCATATATAATTTCAGGACTATCTATTTTACTGTTGATCAAGATTGTCTAAAACTTTACCAAACATTACGTTCTATTGCTTTTGCCATTGATTGGCCCCTAGATGTAGAAGGTAAGTTCCCATTCATGAAGACAGCATTCATTTCAGATACAGAGACCAGACACCTCTGAACTAGAACTGAGCTGAATGCCAACTTACGGATTACTAACTTTCATGACACCAGAAAGTACCATGCAAGCTCTCAAGGGAGGTAATCCTACTAAATTATGATAACATTAATCATATCAATAACCCACATGGCATGATAACCCTGAGGGTGTAGTAATGGCATGCACACTTTGGTAGTAACCAACCACTCTATAATTAAATGTAAGATCTCCTTAACAAGAGGGAAATCATGCCTGGTACTAGCAATTAGCCCAGGGCTAGTAAAGTCTTGATCTTGTACAATAATCTATAACTAAAACAGCATACTCCCTAACTAGATTTACCTATATTCAAGATAAATATTTTTTAAAATTTCTACTGAACTGGTATTTTATATCTGGTAAGAATATGAAATATAACATTTAGCTATTGCATCTTGTTATATATTTTATGCTTTTCATTTATCTTCTTAGATGTGTGTCACAAAAAATGACATTGTTCTTTCATATATTGACACTGTTAGTAAAAAGTTTTTGTTTTCTAAGTATAACTTTAGGCTTATGTCAATATCTGTTTTTCTTAATTTCATTTTTCTTCTCTCGTGCAGTTATTTCTAAAAATGTTTATTGGTGTGACTTAAATATCCTGGATTTTGATACTGTTTTTGAAAAATGTAGATTTTTGTCAAAGACAACAGCTGAATTACCATTTGCCTGGAATTTATCAGCTTAGATGCTCTTTACTGGGACACATTAGCATTACTGCGGG
The DNA here is from genome assembly GCA_036184795.1 of Tokudaia tokunoshimensis. NCBI lineage: Eukaryota > Metazoa > Chordata > Mammalia > Rodentia > Muridae > Tokudaia > Tokudaia tokunoshimensis. Next base: position 12,010,261 of record BTHU01000015.1, read on the forward strand.
GTGTTCTTGGCTATCTTTAACCTGGTGAGCATCAATTCCTCCTGTGGAGATTATCAAAGGAGAGCTTTAAGCTTTAATGAGTAGGTGCTGCTTGGGCTTCATTCTAGAACCAAAGTCAGCAATCTATGGCCTGTGGGTCAAAGCTAGACAGACACCCGGTGTTTTGGTAATTAAAGCTTTATTAGAGCATACTCATGCCCATTCATTTATGGATTGTCTACAGAAGCTTTGGCACTGCAAAGGCAGAGCAGTGAGATGCAAGGGAAGCCTATGGAAAGAAGAATCCAAAGTATTGGGTTTTTTAGCTCTTTAAAGAAAACAAAACAGACATGCTGGCCTCTGCTCAATCACAAGGTCTAGGTCTGTCTCGGTCTCAGCTGAGTGCTTGGGTAAACTTTTCCACTCTGGCTGCATTGAAACATCATGGTCTCCCATAACTGTGGCATCTTGTTCTCAAGTCTGGAATATATGCTTATTATTTGCTTCTAATAGTTTTTTCTTGAGTTTGGCAAGTTCAGCTCTTACAAAACCACTTGAATCACTTTAACCCTTAGGACAAACTCAGGCTATGGTGACCCACTATATAATATATGGGTGCTGAGAACCAAAATTTGGTCCTGGAAGAGCAACACATGCTCCTAACTACTGAGCATCTTTTTAGCCTTGAGTTATAATAGCTAACATGAAAAATACATATTATTGTCAAATATTCATTTACTGTTTGACAATAATTGATTACATTCTGGGCTATAAAAGCTTCAGTACACTTGCAAATATTGAAATCATAAATAATGTGATTTTTAAAGCTCTCCAAATATTTGGAATTTAGCAGCCATTTTATAAATAACTTATGAGCAAAGCAATCATAAACAAAAATATGTTGAACTAACAGAAGATGAAAGGGGAAGACATTTGAGGCTGTAGCCCATACAACAGTGAGATGAGGGTCATGTTAAATATCTGCACAAGAAAAAAAGAAAGGCTTAAAAAACGTTGTAAATTCTGACACTAAAATACAGCTAAAGAGCAAAGTAAGGATTTAGTAATCAAAATAAGAAAAATTAAATATAAAGGAAAATGGATATTAGAGAAATTAAGCAACAACCAGTGTTTGAATTTTTTAGTAGAAGTAAGAAAATTGGTCAAGCCTCTAGCAAGACTAATTAATGGAAAAAAATTATAGAAGTGAGCATCAGGGTAAGAGCGAAATTAATATGTTACACATAATAATGGCATAGAACATATGAACAAAATGATAATTCTGTGACATCATGAAAACCCTCATGTCATGAAAGCGAACAATCTACATAAAAAGGGCTAACTCCTGGAAAAGTAACTTACAAAATATAACTTACCAAAAGTAACACCTTGAAATAAAAATTGAGTTGTCTAAATTTATTAAATATATTGATTTGTTAATAAAACATTTCAACCCAGAAAACATCAGGCCCAGATAGATTAGTACCTCTATTCAAAACTTTAATCAAGAACTGGTATGTCTTGTTTATGTGAATCATTTCAAAATAGACAAGAAAGAACACTTACCACCTCATTTTATTAAGCCAGTGTGGTCCTGATTCCAAAAGTAGTGTGCTAGTCCTTCTTGCTTTCTCTTCCTCTGAAACACTAGGATCAGAAGCCAGTTGGAGAGGAAAGGGTATAGTTCAGAGTAAAAGTTAAGGTTCATTATCTGGGACGACCAGGTAGGCGTTCAAGGCAGCGACCGGGGCAGAGACCGTAGAGGAGAACTGCTCACTGGATTGCTCTTCACAGCTTGCTTGGCTTGTTCCAATTGCTCTTTAATACCACTAAGGACCATCTGCCTAGGAGTAGTAACACCCACAGTAGACTGGACTCTCCTGTATCAATTACTGATCAAAATTAATCAAGAAAGTTGTAGAGGAAAAGATTTATTTCAGTTTACATGCCCTAGTCCCAGACAACCCTGGAGGGAAGTCAGGGCAGGAACCCAAGGCAGGAAATAAAGCAGATGCCATGGAAAAGTACTGCTTACTGTCTTGCTTCTCATAGCTTGCTCACGGGTAGCACCCACTGTGAGCTGAAGACTCCACATTAGTCGTTAAGTAAGAAAATACTCCTGCAGATTTGCCTATAAGCCAATCCCTTTGCCCACACATATGTGGAGGTTTGTGTCAAGGACACACACACACACACACACACACACACACACACACACATACACACACACACACACAGGTTGAGAACCAGAACTGGCCGATGGGGTGGTTCTGGAAACTGTGAAGGTCAGAAGGCAACTTGTAGGAACTGACTTTCTCCTTTACCAAGCAACTTCTGCAGAAGAAATCCAGGTTGTCACCCTTGGTGGCAGAAGCCTTTAACAACTGACAAACTCCCTGACCTCACTAGCCTCTCTTTTACTTAAACATTAGGGAGTCTCCTGGAACTTGAGCTCTTTCTGCCTCTTTGCCTCTAAAGTGCTGAGATTACAGGCTTTTACCACCATACCTAGATCATATCACCCAGTTTAAGGACTGAATTTACGTTTTTCTTTGTATGTGGCAATGATTTCAGTCATTTAGCTTGCATTTTAAAAGCTTCCATGGAAGATGGCATGCTTCTGTCTATTTCCCATAAGACTCAGCTGGTCAGGCTTCACTACAAAAATGCAGCTACAGCCACTGTTGCCTGAGTGCAAACTCTGCCTATTTACAGGGCTAAAGACAGAGGTTTGGTTCTAAGGCAGAATGTGTTCACTGCCTGTTAGCCACTTTTGACCAACAGAAATGGAACTGTCTTTCCACAGTCCCTTTTCTCCAAGATTTCTGTGGCCATGAATTTACTCACCCAAAAGAACTCTTACGATTTGAGTCTACATGCCCCCACAGGCTCATGTATCTGAATAACCCAGTTAGTGGCATTCTTTTGTGAGGTTGTGAAACTTTGGGGACATGAGGTCTAACTGACAGGCATATGCAACTGGGGACAGCCAGTGTCACCTGCTTCCAGTGCAATCTCTGCCTCCTGGTATATTGAACAGTGAGACACAACAGCTGCTAACTTTCTCTCTCTCTCTCTCTCTCTCTCTCTCTCTCTCACACACACACACACACACACACAGAGTGACGTCATTCTGCTTACCTTCCCCCACTACTCTGTGAGCCTAATAAAATGGATAAGTTGCTGCTGTCAGATATTTTGTGACAGAAAGGTGAAAAGTAACTGAAAACTCTGAAAATGATAAGAAAAAAATCATTTTTGAAGGCTAATTGATGAAATGTATGTTTCCTGTGTGTAGCCCACTTTATGAAAATATACTGTTATGTGAGCACTACAGTCAAAGGACAGCACCCATAACTCCACAAGAGCTGCCTTTTACGTATGCAGTGAGACTTAAGAAGCATCCTGAGAAACTGCCCAGTATGGAGCAGGGAATTCTAAGCTATTCTCAGCTTGCTAAACTTTTGCTCCTCGGACCTTCCTCCTGCTTAACTGAAACTGTGCCCCTTTTCTACCCATCTCTCCATTTCCTAATTTACATTTTTGTATCTTCCTTACTTCACAGTGGAGCTCAACCTTCCTTCCTAATGCTGTGACCCTCTAATACAGTTCTTCAGGTTGTGGTGACCCCCAGTGATAAAATTGATGTTTTTTGCTATTTCATAATTATAAATTCACTATGGTTGTGAATTTTAATGTAAATATCTGATATGTATGCTCTCTGATATGCAACACTGACTTAGCATATTGTTCTCTAACTTTCTTCACATTGTTTCAAGTTATGAGTCTTTTTTTAATGGTAGGTAACACATATTTATAACAATATATACATAGCATGTTCCTCATTGATTCTCCACTGATGGAGAATCAATTTATCTTGATTCCATAGCAATTGATAGCGATGTAGTGAATACTGGGGGACAGATGATAGCTGCGGTTTCTTTGTATATATATCCGAACTTTGGTTGCCCCATTCTATGCTAGTTTAATGTGTAACTTCTTGATGCCCTTCCATGTTGGTGTCTGGAATGGCTGTTATAATTTACATTTCCCCTATGTGCAGGCCTTCTCTTTTCTACATATCTTTTCCAAAATTCAATATCATGCATTTTTCCTGTTAAGCTGTTGTCTGGGTGAAGACATTTTAGTTAAGGAACACTTGTAAATTTTCTACTGGGAAATGTTTATTTAAGACCTTTGTCCATATTTTTAACCAGGCTATATTTTACATTTTATTTGGTTTTGGTTTTTGCTATTGAATTATTTTATCTCATGTGTTCATGAGTGTGTATGTGTGTGAATGTGAAGTGTGTATGTGTGTGATGTGTGTGTGTATGTATTTGTTCATTTGTATGAATGTAGGCTTGCATAAGGACCTGTCAGAGCACAACTGTAGACATTAGTTTTCACCTTTCTCCTTGTTCTGTGACAGAGTCTCTGTTGTTTGTCACTGCAAATGATAGGCTAGGTGCTCCACAAGCATCTGTGCATGGCATATAATCTTATCTCCTCCCAGCTCCTCATAAAAGCACTGGAATTGGAGATGCATACTACTATGCCAAGCTTTTAAATTCTGAGGATTCAAACTCAAGTCCTCATCCTTGCATAGCAAGCATTTACCCACTGAGCCATCTCCCCAGCCCCAACTGGCCAAATGTCCCACTGTTGGTTAAAATATAGGAAATCTCCAGTCTTGCTCCTTCAAAAGTGCCATAAAAGAACCTTGAATCTGAAAGGAATAAATAAAACCACTTATTTTTTAAGACATTTCTCTGTTGTAGACCAGTGTTACACTAATAATTTCAAAGACATTTTTAAAAATAAGTAAATAAAATAAGAACTTGATATTTTTGAGTAGAATTACAGAAATGCTACAAAAAAATTCTAGTGAAGCAAATATAAGATATCATAAGGCATAATACACGTGAACAACAGAAGAGAGAGCATTTGGCAGTAGACAATATCTTCTGATGATACAAATGTCAACATGTTTGTTAGAGAGGGAAAATTCTTCAACCTAGTAAAGGCCCATAACAATGCAAGTGCATGCACTTTTTATATGACATGTGGGCAGCACATGAAACTCTTTTTCTTTAAGACTGGAACAGGAAAAGGATGGCAACTTTTCTAGGTCTGTTTTAATTTTCTTCTCCATCCTTCAGATGTCTCCGCATTCCTTTGCCTATTAAGAATTTGATCATCGTGTATATGAGTGAGTGTCTCATATGTAGTGGACTTGGATTTATTTCATCTTCATCTGAACAGCCATTTTCTTCTTCACATATAAGAACTATTCTATCTTTTTAAATTTATCTTTATGTGTTTTTTAAATGTGCATTGGCATTTTGCCTAAATTTATGTCTGTATGAGAGTGTTGGATCTCCTGGAACTAGAGTTACAGAGATTAGACCGACTTGTGGGTGCTGTGCAATAAACCCAGGTCCTCTGGAAAAGACACCAGCACTCTGAACTTCTGAGCCATCCCTCATGCTCTGAACTGTCCTGTATGTAAATAAAAGATTTCTTTGCTTCTGTCTTAGGTTTTTTAGGAATTATGCTCTTGCTGTGTCTGAGCTTTTATTATGTTGAAGAATTTTCCCTCCATAACAAACTTGATAACACTTTTTAACATCAGAGGATATGGTATAATGCTGGATGCTCTGTCTTTCCTTGGTCATGTGTAGTATTCTTTTTAATGTACCCTTGTGTTTACTTCTCCAGAACTTTATTGAGAAGTTTGAATTCTTTTTAAGCAGCACATATTTACATGTCCCCTTTCCACTTTTCCTCTCTTCCTGTCTCTCCCCCTTCCTATCTCTCTCCTTCCCTTTCTCCCACCCTTTCTTCATCAGATGCTGGTATTTTGTTTGATTCTTTATGTGGTATCAGGTTTTGGGATGGTTTATGATCCCTGGAATTTGTATTGGTGGATACACTGTTGCATACATAAAACCCTCTCGTGTATAAAGTTTGTAGACTATTTAGCTAGAAAATCATTTTACCATTCAAACTAGCCAGGAAGTGAAAGCTGCCACACACAGTTCTGTTTTGGGCTTGTTACTGGGATCTTTAGTAGAGGTGCTTGAAGCTTGTTTGATGAAATGACCAGGCTTGTTATTGTGCCCACAGGCATTTTCCTGTGGTCTGACTTTTCAGTAGCAGATCTAGAGGCTTAGACACCATTGCAAGGCTCCTATCTTAGTTCTATAATGTCTGGCCTGGAGCTTTTCATCCACTAGAGTGGACTGGTGATGTCTGTGAAGAAATACCCATGGCCTATGTACTGGTACTATACTGAGGGTGAGTCCTAGGGCATTTAGCCTATAGTTGGTCCTTTAGCATAGTTTGTATAGCCAACATAGTACCAAGTTAGTATTGGAGCCTCTCTTTCAAGAGCCAGTGTTCTAAGATCCAGGAGCTATGTAGTGCTAGGATATGTTAGGGCAGGTCTGGTACTTGGGTCCCCAAACAAGCTGATGTCTCCCTTTCCCTTATATATGCATGGTATAACTTTCCACAGTAGCCTGCCAGTGCCTGACAAATGGGTGACACTGGTATTGTGAAACTCCCCTTCTGAGCTCTCAAATGCATTGTTCTAGCTTTTGTGCAGCATTTAGCTGCTATACTCTCTTACCTGTATCTTTTTCTCCCCTGGAAAATGTGTTTCTGTGTGAATAACTGTTTGCATTGTGAGAAAGTGAGACCTGGACTCCCCTGTTTTGGCACTTTGGTGACATTATGCTCATAAACATGAATTTTAAAGTTTGTAATTAGGTAGGAAAATACTAAATATTTGGATATTAATAGCATTCACATATATACCAAAATTACACTAAATGATTTGTGGGAAATATCTTATTTCGAGCAATAACAAAAATATAAATTTGCATAAATTAAACCACAGTACAGTTCTCTATAAGGTGCTTAAGGCATGGACATCTGGACACATCAGCAGTGAATTTTATTTTGTTTTTAGAATTTTAGGAGAATAAAAGAGATCGGGAGAAATAAATGACCCAGAAAACAATTGAAAAGCAAAAATTATATTTCTCCTTATCAGATTTTAAAACATTACATTTTATGATAATAAAAATTGTAAAGTAGTACGAGTACAAGAATAGATTACCTCCCAAATTGGTGAAATATCTAAACAATGAATTCTAAAGTTTGGTGCTGACATCAGAGTGCAGAGGAGGGATAACTGGTGCTCTGTATCGATGAGAAGAACAGAACCAAAGGAAGAAAATGAAGCCTAGTAGCTCTATGTGGATGTTCATCAAACTTGAAATGTTCATTACACATAAAGACTAATGGAGAACCATAGAAATGAGATGAATTTAAATAAATTGGCAAATTTCTCTCTGCCTAGTGTAGATTATGGATTATTAAAATTCTGTATGTATTAATTAATGCAGGAAATTGATGAAATAACAATTATTCCATAACCAGTTTTTCCCAAAACCAACACAGAGACCTTTAATATTTCAAAGCCTTAGGTCTTCTTTAGCTAGTCATACTCTCAACTAGCTCATCTGAGTTAATCCTCCTACCTAGCCCTATCCAGCCAGGTGGCTAGCTATACCTTCCAGGCCCATAGTCATGTCTGTCTTCTCTCATGTCTCCTGGCAAAAGGCATTTCCTTTTTCTTCTTCCCAGGATTCCATTCTACTTCTCATGAAGTTCCACCTTCCACTTCCTGGAGGCTAAATGGCCATCACAGTTTTTATTAAAATCAGTCAAAGAATGCCTCAGCATGGTGAGGGAGGATAGAGACACACTTTCACACACCATACCTCAACAGTCTAGAATTTGAAATAATACCATCATGTAGAAATTAAAAAGCATACTGGGAAAATATTTCAGTCCATGATAGAGGGTTAATATGTCCTAACATATATCAGAACACACCAATGCTAATCATATGATCTCAGGTCCCACGAAAATTCGCAAAGACCATTAATAAGCAATTACTCCACGAAAGAATGCAGGTGCCAAAAGCATATACAGAACACTCAATTTTGCCAATAATTGAAGAGAGCAAAATTAAAAGCAACCTGTCATTTTCTGATAGATAAATTGGTACCTTTATTTTCTCTTTGTATTGTTAATAGCCACTGCTGTATAGAGTTATAGAATTTTAAATTGTTACATCCTCCCAAAGGAAAATAGGGTAACATTTTGCAAAAGAAAAAAACATTCACCCATGGGGATGGGGGTGGATGAACATTTTTGGTACATCCTGGGCCTTGGGTTTCTCCTCCCCCAACAAATTACTTGTTTAGAAGTTTTATTTCCTAGAATCTGCCTTAAAGATGGAAAATGGGTTAGACTATTTACGGTGTTGTTCACGGAAACATTATTTATAAAGTCAAAGATGACCCAAGAAAATCAATGATTAAGTACCCTTTGTGGCTTTTAGCTAATCTATTCGCCACTTCTACTCTGAAATCGCCTATTCCAAATACACAGACACCTTTCCTACCTTTGTGCTTATGGTTTCTACTTGAAGAAGGCCCTTTACTCTATTACCTCAAGTTCAAGACCCTGAGTCTCTGACCTGCACTTGAGTGAGCCTTTTTTTTAAAAATAAAATGGATATTTTCTTTATTTTCATTTCAAATGTTTTCCCCTTTCCAGGTCTCCCCTTCAGAAACCCCTCCCTTCCCCTATGAGTATACTCCCCCACCCACCCACCCATCCCCATATTCCTGCCCTGGCATTTCCCTAGACTGGGATATCGAGCACCTTCAGACCCAAGGGTCTTTCCTCCCACTGATGTCCAACAAGGCCATTCTCAGCCACATACGCGGCCAGCGCTATGGGTTCCTCCATGTGAATTCTTTGGTTGGTGGTCCAGTCTGCAGGAGCTCTGGGACTCTTAAAAGGACTGAGCCTGAATTTTTGCAAGCCTCAGGAATGACTCATGGAGTCAATGATACTATGGCACACTTAAATTCATCACATTAGGCCCTTCCCACATACTACATTACATTTTAGCTTCACAAAAATATTATCTGATGCTTCTCTAGTTCTTATTGTCCAGATGAGAAAATCGAATTAGCATTTGAATGACCTAAGTAGCTCATAAATGGTAAGTGTGAGGTCTTAGCCAGATTTTTGTTAGTCTGTGAATAAAACACTTAATTACCACAAGGACAATACCTAAAAGACTAACAGTGGCTAACTTACAACAGACATGTGCTAGACTCAGCAGTAAGAGCTTTCTATGTATCTCCTCATTTAAACTCAGCACCAATTCCATGAGGAAGACACTATTACTATCCCCACGCACAAAGAGGATACAGGTGTGGCGCCCCTATATAAGACACCCAAGGCCTAAGTCCTGTAAGTATTAGAGTGCAAATGAAACCATATCAATCACTCTTTCCTGAAATGTGCTGCCTCTGCTGCAGATGTGATGGTTTTATATCATGTCATAGCATGTGCTTCATTTATTTATTCCTTTTTGGAAGCAAACCTTTGTCAACCCAGTTGCTGAAGTACAAGATACCAAAGCATCAGACACACAGTAGGCAGTGGAAACAAATGCCATTTCTAAAATCTCAGAGCTAGCTATATTTCTTTCTTAGTTTCCAGTGAGTCAGTCCCAGCCACTATCATATTCCCTATATTGAATGTCCCACTACAGAGCAGAAAGATCTGAGTTTCCAGACAAAGCCAACATGATGACTTCACCTGCTGTTCCTTTATTAGGAACTCTGTCTCCTCTTTATGCTTGCACATGACGTCATTGTGGTAGCCTGCCAGTCTTACCCCTGTTCACTGCTTGTGAATTTGTAAAATTTCTGTCTTGAATGACCTGGAGTAACAACAACTCAGCACCTGTTCTCAACGTGGTAAAGTGCACAGTGTTCTCACCAGAAGGATATCTGCAGAATGCAGACATGTCACCTAGGATGAAAAATAGGCCACACGATGTTTTACATTCAAAATTGCAAGGTTTGATTACATCCTAGCCATTTGCAGCTTCAGCAACTGCCTGGAGACAGTTGGAGAAAATATCACTATGACTGTAATATGGGTGTAAGCAATCAACAAAAACCCACAGTGTCATATAGAAACTGTAAAGTTCATGTCACTTGATTTCCCAGAAGAAACTTGTCTTGCATCCTTTATTCTTTCCTACAGTGCATCAATATTCACCCAAGAAATCCAGTAGGCCAGGCACTGTGTTATATGCAGAAACAGTGAGCTCATTCTGATATGTTCATTGTATCAAAACACTTACGATCCTATCACGAGGAGAGATGATAGATCCCGATGCACATAAAAAACATTGTAATGACCAAATGGACAGAATACTCTGAGGGTGGAGTTCATAGAGTGACTGATTCTACACTGAAAGGTGAAAGAGCATAGAATGGGAAATTTAGAAATGGATCACTTCATGCATACATAGTGGTGTAAACAAAGCAGACTATTTGAGAGTTGAAGGTCCATTAACGTGTATGGAAGTGAGGGTAAAATGTGAGACAAGATTAAACTGGCATCATATGGAGGACATGAAGAATTAAATTATACATTTCTTGGTGTTTGCTATTATCTCCTTTCAGGAAGAAGAAATCTATAGGTGTATATAAAGAAAAAAAAATTTAATGATGCTAATTCTGATAAGGATAGAAAGATAGAAGCATAGATAAAACTGTAACTCGTATTCTACTCTATAATTTGTGCCTTTTGCATTTTTATAGTGAACACTATATATATATATATATATATATATACACATATACATATATAATGACACTGTATACATCAATATATATATATATATATATATACATATATGTATATATAGTGACAGAGAGATAACTAAACAAATAATGTGACATAGACAAGTATAGTAGATAAAAGAATGACACCAAAGTGTGACAGACCCCAGGGAAAGTAGAAACAGAAATATCCAAATGGGCTCTAGTGAAAATTCTGACATTTCCCCCTATTTTAGATGTGTCCAATAAACAATGTCAGAATCAGTCGGTTGATTATCACAGTACTTAGGGACCTTCTTAAATGTGAGTAGATTATAAGTGGATAGAAGAACAGTTGGATGGGAGCTGTTCATGCGTAGAAGACTTGATGTTGTAAAAGCCCAGTCAATGAGCTGGAGATACTGATTTTCAATCTCTTTGTAAGTTTAACTTCTTATTTTTACTTCACCTTGTTTTGAAAAGTTCCAGAATTTTCCTTCTTGGTCATCAAGAAGGAGTGTTCTTGATGTTTGCTCCTGCTCCAGGTCTGTTCCCTCAGGCCTGGCTTCATAGGTTACCTTGCTCTCCAGGTCTTCTTCCCAGAGTACTCACTCAGTTCCCTAAGGCCAGGAAGGATGCTTTCTTAGTTCTTTGGCAATCCCGTAGAAATTGCTCTGAACTTTCTAGAGTGCCCCACTTTCTATGAACTCCAATGAGGCTTGGGTGTCTTACATACTTCTACAGCTGGCTTATAGTCAGTCCTCCATAAATATATGTTCAATGGAAGAAAGGAAGAAGGGTAAAAAGGAGAATAAAGGAAAAGAAATTGCTTTTTTGGGTGTTTTTTTCTACAGAACAGGAAATGTGGAGCAAATGCTTCAAGCTGTATCTTTGCATTCATCTCATCCTTAAAGGTCAGAAAGAGGAATCAACCTTCAATTATTTCAGTGGTTCTCCTTCTTTCTAATACTAAGAACCCTTGATACAGTTCTTCATATTGCAGTATCTCTTAAACATAAATTTATTTTTGTTGCTATTTCATAGTAAATTTGCTACTGTTATAAATCACAATGTAAGTCTCTGATATGCAGATGATATTAAGCAAACCCTGTGAAACGGTCATTCGACCCCACATGGATCAAGACTCACAAGTTAAGAACGGCTGAAATATTTGTTCTTTACAAAACCGCAAGTCTGACACTATCTAAACTAGCTGGGACACAAATGAGCAATGATGAGGACAGAGCTGTAGGACCAGTGCCCAGGCATTGCCTGCAGCAGCATGACCATCTTGAGTATCCATCCCTGACTCTGTAAGCTATAGTATCTGTTCCTACAAAGTGAGGAGCTGGAGTGAGAGTTTTCTAAATGGTTTGGTTTTTTGTTTTTTTTTTGTTTTTTTTTTTTTGTGAGGAAGGGGAAAAGAAAGAGGATGAATAGCTATGACTCATTAATGAAAGAAAGGTAGGAGGACTGTGCTCTGAGCTCTGAGTTCAAGGTCAGACTCCATCTTCACAGTCCTCTTATGTGTTTGAAATATATATAATCTATAATATATAATAAATATTACAAATAAAAATATATAATGCATATGTGTGTGTGTGTATGTGTGTGTGTGTGTGTGTGTGTGTGTGTGTATGACCAGCCAGTGACTTCTCCTTCTTAATACTGAGCTACAATTTGCAGATGGTAAGCAAGAGAATGGCTAGGAAAGAACTGTCTGAGGTGGCATGGGGCACTGCTCTAAGAACTCAGGACTGACATAGCAAATAGTCATCGTCTTAGGTTCAACATAGTTAGCATCATGGACCTAACAGATGGAAGAATGGTGACTTTTTTCTGTAGCAACATTTATTCTTGAACTAAGAAAGCATGTGAAGACTAAATTCAGAGGGAGAGAGAGAGAGAGGGGGGGGAGGGAGAAAGCAGAAGAAGAAGAAGAAGAAGAAGAAGAAGAAGAAGAAGAAGAAGAAGAAGAAGAAGAAGAAGAAGAAGAAGAAGAAGAAGAAGAGACGACAAACCAGCCAGGGAAAAACTATGACACCAAAGTTATATAATTCCAATGGAGTTAAGGGAGGCAGTGATTCCAAAGCAATAACAAGAAAGATCAATGTCTGGCTCTTTAAATAGATCAGAGAGCTTTTCTCCTCCTTCCAGTTCTAGAAATAGCTGCATCTTTTGCAGTGCCAGCCTCATCCCAAGATACAATGGTGAAGGTTGGAATGAATGGATTTAGTTATCAGAGCTTCCTTCATTTCTGGCAAGATGGGCATTGTTGCTATTGATAACCTCTTCATTAACCTCAACTACATGATCTACGTGTTCCATTACGACTCGAACCATGGCAAATTTAATGGCAAATTCAAAGCTGAGAAGGGGAAGCTTGGCGCTGAGTGTGGAGTCTATTGGTATCTTCACCAACCAATGTGGAGAAGGCAGGGGTCCATTTGAAAGATGGAACCAGAAATGTCATCTTCTCTGCCCCTTCCCATGTTTGTGATGGGCATGAACCATGAAAAGTATGACAACTCACTGAAGATTATCAGCAATGTTTCCTGTACCACCAACTCTGTGGCCAAGGTCAACCATGACAACTTTGACATTGAGGAAACCAATACCATAGTCCATGCTATCACTGCCACCCAGAAGACTGTGGATGGTCCCTCTGACATGATAGCCATGAGACGTTATCTTTGCATCCACTGGGGCTACCTACCCTGTGAGCAAGGTCATCTCAGAGCTAAACAGAAAGCTAACTGGCGTGGTCTTCCATGTCCCTTGCCCCAGTGTGTTTCCTGTGGATCTGACATGCCACCTGGAGAAAGCTGCTGAGTGTAACCACATCAAGAAGGTAGTGAAGCAGGCTTTAGAGGACCCACTAAAGCCTATCTTGGGCTACACTGAGGACCAGATTGTCTCCTGTGACTTTAATAGTGACAAACACTCTTTTACCTTTGATGCTGGGACTGGCATTACTCTCAATAACAACTTTGTAAAAGCTCATTTCCTGGTATGGCTATAGAAACAGGGAAGTGCATCTCATGGCTTCCAAGGAATAAGAAGCTGGACCACCTGCTGCAGCAAGTACATGAGAGCAAGAGAGAGAATCTTAGCTTCTGAGGAGTCCTTGATCCAAGACACTGATCATCTCCTTTGAAATTTTCATTTCAAACCCCCAGAATAAGGAGAGGGGCTTAATGAGCCCTAATCTCTTGAATCCTATCAATAAAGTAACTGCACCTCAGGAAAGAAAACTAAAAATCAGATCAGAAGAGTTGTATTTCAAGAGGAACTTTAGCGTTAAGAAAACTGCACTAAGTGTAAAGTCTTCAGGATCTAAAACACCTCCTGACTGAGCCCATCCATCTCCCCTCTCTCATAAACACATGTGGGTAGTGAGTAACTTGAAACCTTGAAAAGGATATAATTCAACCCAGTCTTCCACTGTCAGGTCACAAACTTCAGAATTGCTATGGGCAAAAGTGAAGAGAGGCTGGGATTCTTCCCTAAGATCTGGCAGATTTATTCCAGTGCTTTTGTGCCTGGGGAAAGGTCCTCCAGCACAAACAGATGCTTCTTGCTTAAGAGGATGCAGTTCACTGGCACTTTTGACACTTGACAGTATTGGCTACCCCGCCCCTGTGCCTGAAAACAGCTGTTCTGTATCCTCAGGCTCCGAAACTACTTCCTGCCTCATTCTCTTTCAAAACCCACTGAGACCTTACCACTGTGCTTTACTGCAAGAAGAGATGTGGTTCCTGATAGGGTTCAAGCCTTCAGAGGTTTATGACCATTGGCCTTGGGAAGGAAACTGATGGAAAAGCTGATACTAGAGAATTATAATGCATGCATCCTCACCTGCCATGCACTAGGACTTAGCTCGGAGCACTAGGTTCTCCTGCTTATGTAGGTATGTTGAGAAAGATCCTAGGAGACTTCCACTTCAGAAAAAGCCAGTCTATTTCTGACTGCTTATTGAAGAGGCTGCCATTGAATTACACATCTTACTCTCCCTTGAATTAAGAATCTTCATACACCAGAGCTAACGTGTGCTCACTGACAATCTGCTTCTCCTTCACTTTAAACTGTAGAAACTTAGTAGAAACTAAGTGTTAAATAATGGAAATAGACTCTTTAGGCATCTAACTTGATCAAGACCATTCATGGAGGAAATGTCAACCTGTTCTGCAACAAAAATTTTCGTATCTGAAGAATTTCGTGTTCTGTTAATAATTTCTAGATGTTTGTGGGTCATATGTATGTGGTGACATCCCAAAATTGTAGGTCACTTGTGTACATGCTGGGACCTGAATTAATTTATATCCTTTTCTGGGTCTCAGATTGTTCATCTCTAACTCAGGAGAGGGGGTTAGGAAAGATCCTTTCATGGTATTCTGCAGTTTGAATGTTCTTACAACAAAATATTCCCTTAATGAAAATTTCGTTAGCTGTGTCAAGCAGAAATATAGCTGCAGATTTACAAATGGCTTGAAACGACAGTTTCTTCATGCATGCTTCTTGGTCACCATCTGTAAAAAGGAAAGTGTGTCTCGCATTGAGGAGGCTGAGCATCCATACTGTTTCCATAGTGTGTAGAGCAGCGGTCATTTCTGCTCTGGATGTTACTCTGTGCCCTCATGTTGTTGTCCTCTGGGCTTTTTTGCCATTTGCTGTATAAACAAGCCAATGTCTCAATCAGATGTCTAAGAAAACAGTGCAGCATTGTACCAAGAATGGAACCATTTGAATAGGTCATTACATCACCTGGCCTGAGATGCTTGGATTCAAAGTGTCATAAAGTATAGGCTGTTCAAGGCCACTGGATAATGACTGAACTAAACTATGGGATCCCCAACCCTTCCTTTTCTGCCTCATCTCACACACATTGTGCTGCTAGTATTGGCTTTGAAAGCAGTTGTGCTCTCACCATGGACTGTCTCTAACACTCATCATCTACTGGGGGTGCAGCAGCTGTGACTCCCTCATGAGTTCCTCTGGATTCCTTTCTACATGAGCACCACCTTGTAGTGACCTCTACAAATACATTAGAAAGATGGATTTTGCTTTTAGATTGTGTGCTTCTATGTTTTCCTTTGTACATTAGTATCCCTTTTTCTCCTTCTGGTTTATTTCTTTGTCCCTTCTTTTCCCTTCCTCGTCCTTTTATCATGTCTCCCTTATTTTTCCTTTCCTCCTCTTCCTCTCCTTCCATTCCATTTCAATAAAGGTTTCCCTTTGAAAAGGAGGGTGATATAACTTGCCACTCAATAGGCTCTAACTAGTCTATAAAAATGGAATCAGAGCTAGAGACCCTTCATGTGGAAGACACCTGGAACCTCAGAGCAGCGGAGGCAGAGTCAGCAAGGCTAGTTGGAGAGATATGATGAGATCCCATCTCAGAATAGAATGAAGTTTTGAGAGGCACTGGCCTATGACTTGACTTTGGAGCAGCAGCTCCTTCATTTTACATGAATTTAAATTGAAATATCTCTTGGGCTTCAATAACCCATTCTTTCCTCTTTTCATCCTCTTATTTCCTTATGTTTTTTATCTCAGTCAGAGGGAGTAGTCATTCCTTCCTTTAACACAGAGGTTATGAGTTAATCCTCCAAAGGGGATATTACAGAGTAGCTACTGATATCTTTTATTTATTAGTATGCATGTAGGGTAAATATGTGTGTGTGGGGGGGGTATGTGTATGCTTGTTCATGTGTATGGATATCAACAGAGGTATGCTATGCTACACATTGGGATATCAGAGGACAACCTTCAGGTTTCTTTGTAGCTACATAACCAAGGCTAGCTGGTCCATGAGCTTCTAGACATACTTCTGCCTCCACTCCCCTCTTCTCATAGTGATGTACTAGGATTAGAGATGCTACCGTATTCAGCTTCTATGAGAATTCTGGCAATCCAAACGCAGGTCTTCCAACTTGCAGAGCAAGCACTTTTACACACAGAACCATCTCACCAACTATCATGTTATAGTCTCAAAGCTTGATATGTCTGACTTTCCAAGCCAGCTGTACTCTTTAATGAGCAATGAGATCATATACTGATTACTCTTTCATTTTCTGTATCCATAAAGAGGCTAATAATAGATTGCGTTCTTTGAGGACTAAGTATGCTAATGTATGTGATGTTCTTAAAAGAGTATCAGCATGTAGTAAATTATATAAATATTATTTATAGCTTCATATTTCTTTGTACTTTATTTTTTACAGTGCAATAAAGGTCTACTAATTTTCATTGAAATTATCACTTAGTCATTTTTAGAAATATATGAATTGTTATTTTCATTTTTACCCAGAGGACCATCCATCATATTATGGAATGTAAAGTAGTAGCTATTATGCATATCTCAAATAATTTATATTAGAATAAAGAGGAATGACTGATACACACATTGATGAGTTCCTCTTGATTGCCAAATTGACTGGAATGAGAAATAGCTCGATTAAGAATGCTCACCTCTGCACATGTCTGTGAGGGCACTTGTAAGAGAAGCCATACTTGGGGGGGGGGCAGCAGCATGCCATAGACAAGGTGCCTAGACCCTAGACGTAGAAAAGGAGAAAGTTCATCAGCACAGACATTCTTACTCTGCTCCCTGGACAGAGCTGCCTTGCGTCATGATGCCGTGTCTACCATATGGCTGTAGGATGCAACAGTACAATGGACAACATGGCCCCTGCTTACACAGAACCTACTCTTGTGAATATGCGCAGCCAACTGTCCTGTCAACTCTTTGTGTAACAAAATAATCATCTTCTCTGACCAAAGCGTGTGCAGTTACTTCCTCATTTTAAGACTACATTAACCCCTTGGAGCTGTTCTTAATCCCTTTATTTTGCTGGTAAACATCCTAAGAATTTCAAATTTGCTTTGCATTACAAAACCAGCCAGTCACCTTCTACATGTTAGTATGTCATCTGGTAAAATATTTTACTAACTTTCCGTATACAAATTGAATTAAAAATCGAAGTAATAAGCTCATACCTGGAGCTGGGTATGTAACTGACTGATAGGGCATATGTTTGATATGTCTGAGGCTCTGGGTTCAATGACAAGGAAGTTAGACATATCCTTACTATTTTGTCTTAGAGTCAAAGATGCACCAAGAGGCAAGATGCAGATAACTGTAATGCATTGGATTTTAATGCAAGTGCCATCAGTTCATTGTCAAATGTCTCTTCAAAGCTAAAAGGTAAAATGTCTAGAAAGAGCTAACATTAAGAAAATCAGACTTATTTGCACTCTGTAAACACAAAACTGGTTACTTTGGTACAAAATGAGAGCATTAATATATGTATAAAAAATAAGACCCCCAGCATTTGTAAAACTATAAATATGGCTATTCTGATATCAATGTATTCATACCAGCTTTGATTTTTATAGAAAATCATTTCATGATTATTTTGAATTAATTCTTTCTTTGACTTAAAGATGTATAAAGTAAGCATTCATATTTAAATATTAACATGATATGACTATTAATTATTTACACAAATGTTTACCAACTCACATTTTTAGTTATTAAGGTTTAGCTTTGTTAGCAAGGCTTTGGCTCTGTTTTGTTTGAGGAAACAAGGATTATGTGTGGTAGTGAGGAATCACTTGTCTGATTGCAGGGCTGGGTAGATAAATTGCCCTGTACTTTTCAGGGGCCTTCACCATTTAATCTGTGTTGGACATTTGAAGTGTCTCTAGTGAGCCTGGTAATTGGTGAATCCTCAGGTTGTGCAATAGCTGGAGGTGAAATGCCTTCCCAGAGGCTTCTAAATAGTATTCTTTTGATTTTTTTTAATTGAGGTTGTTAAATCATGTTGGTAAGGCAACCTATGCTGAGCAAAAAGAGTGATGGGATGAGTTTATATTGCCCCATGTGGAGTAACTCAAATATGAAAACATGGCGCCTTTCTTTAGAGATGCAGTTCAACTGATCTTTACTGAATACCTCTCCATGAAGCAGGCCAATACACTGCCTCATCTGGGTTCTCACTGCAGCACAGTCTCCTAAGCTGTTGGTCCAGAACTATAGTTAAGAAATAGAAATACACATGGCAAAAGACAACACAGCACAGAGCAGATGTCTAACTGGACTGCAGTAACTCTAAAATCAGATGGGTGTAGGGAGACAGATACCATTCAAAACATGCCACTGGCATTCAAGACCATAGACTCCTGGGCCTGGGCAGCTGTGGTACAATAAGATGACAATGCCTCTGACAGGAGCCTAGCATGGTTGTCCTCCAAGAGGCTCTACCAGCAGATGACTGAGACAGATAAAGATACTTATAGCTAAGCATTGGACACAGGTCAGGGACCCCTGTGGAAGGGTTAGGGGAGAGATTGAAGGAGCTGAAGGGAGTGACAACCCCATAGAAAGACCAAAAGTGTCAACTAACCTGGACCTCTGGGAGCTTACAGAGACTAAGGCACCAACCGAAGGGCATACGTGTGCTGGTCTGCGCTTCCTCCTCCTCCTCTGCTGGCATATTTGTAGTTGTGGCTGCTTTGTTTGTCCTCAGTGGGAGAGAACATGCCTAATCATGTAGAGACATAATGCCCCAGGGAAGGAGGATGGGGATGTGAAGCGAGGGGGGGGGGCTGGAGGCCAAGGGAAGGGGGCATGGGGTAAAGAATTCTATGAGGGTGGACCAGGAAGTGGGGAATAACATTTGGAATGTAAATAAATAAAATTAAAATCTATACATCACAATGTGGAAAATAAATATTGGGCTGTTAGTACAAACTTAAAACAATATTATCGCAAAATATAAAAATAAAAAACTAGGAAGCTGAAATTAAAAAAAAAGATGTCAATCCCTCCTTATATGTTTAGGAGAAATCTTCCATTTTTATCTTTGTACTGACATGTACTCTAGCACAGAGAAGTGACACACAGAACTAGAAACAAGTAACTAGATGTTTGGGCCCTCACTTCTTAAAGTTGAGATTGTGAGCTTCTTTACATTCTCAGATTTTTCCATGGGTAAACTTTGGGATGATTAAGATGAGGGTAAATCACAATATCCTGTGCTGGGAACAAAGGAAGCCTTGGGTCATGTTAACATCTGTCAAATCTTGACAGATACGTCACAGAAATGCTGTCAATATATAAGATTAAACTGATTATCACAACTTGCCCAAACAGGAAGGTTTATGGCATATGAGGGGCTTCCATGGTTCTTAAAACAAAATATTTTTAAAATAAAGATTAGAATTATGTTTAATAACAAGATGAACTTAGGGACTGTTCTCTTTTCACAGCAGATGATAGAGGTCAGAAAACAAAGTTCTTACTAATAATAACTTTAAATATAACTCCCATTCTCTCCTGCTACCAACTTGCTGCTCCATCAACTTTCACAATTTTTCGCACCCTAGGACCCTGATTCCTAAATAGGAAAAGGAGAAAACAAATTATACCTACCTTGTAGTTAATGTCAATGATAACTAATCAATTATTTATGAAGCATTTTGAGGTAAGCATACAATGTCTTAGTCAATGATGTTGCTAGCTCTTCTTATTGGACATCATTATTTTTTACACTTTTTATTATATCACATTCCAAGAAAGCCATTGACGTCAGAGATGTCTGTCCAATTTGTGAGCTTTAATACCCAAAAAGATTTTTTAAAAAAATTTGTTTGGAGATGGAGACATGGCTCAGCCATTAAGAGCACTGACTGTTTTTCCAGAGGTCCTGAGTTCAATTCCCAGCAACCACATGGTTGTTCACAACCATCTGTAATGTGATCCAATGCTCTCTTCTGATGTGTCTGAAGACAACTCCAGTGTACTCATAAATGAAATAAATCTTTAAAAAACTCTGTTTGTGTCAGGCTATGAAGCTTATGAAAATTCCTCTGTAGGGATTCTGAAGTGTCACAATAAATGAAAAGAAATTACAATGGAAATGGAAATGAGACATATAAATCATGAGTAAGCAGCCAGAGGAACTACCTAAACATTCAACATCCTCCTTCAGAGCCTAGAGGTGAGGATTTATGAGAGTGGAGATTAAGGAAGGCCAGGGTGAGATGCCCTTTTAAAGCTGAATAGACATTGGAGTCAGATGCAGAACTAATCCCCAAGGGCAAAGAAGGAGGGCCAGACCTGCAATTGCCTATGTTGAGCTCTGTCCTCCATTTCCAGGCTTAAGCGGCTTTGGATGGGTGACCTCTTGTTTTGTGTCCTGCTTTGTACAAGCAGGGGTTAATGCATGCCACATGTTGCTTCCAGGAAGGCTGGTTGGATGTACTTTTGAATCTGAGGTAACACTGATTTTTTTGTCTAGCTTTTCTTCCTTTTACTTCTTTTTCTGGGTAAATGAAGACATGCCCCACCCACCAAGCATGGCCTAATCTTAGCAAGTTGGGTTTGTAGCTTTCCACAAGTGCAGAATTTCCAAAGCCATGTGTATTATCTCAAATGGTCTAAGACATCTTTTAAAGCATTGGATTCACTCTGGGGGCTATTTTGACTATTGCACCAGCTGTGTGGACATCTTAGGTGTTCTTGATTCTGAAGTGAGCGGCATCAGCGGCTTAGTGACTAAAGTTTTAGGTGACTTTTGTTGTTCTGGAAGTTTCTTGGGGCAGAGGGGGACTACAGGTTTTAATTGAATGTGACCCATCAGACAGAAACTGCAGAAGATATTTATTGAATTAATCTCAACTTTCCAAAGTTAATTTGAAACCAACTTCCTTCTAAGCCCAAATGATTCAGATTTGAAATTCTTGGTGGCAGTGGGAGTGGATACTCTATGCAACTTTAGGGCTTTAAGGAGGGTTTTACTTGCCCTCATAGATTATCTCTCCATTGTTTCAAGACCTATTGGTGGTGAGGTTGATGAGTAAGTCACCTCTTCCCCAAGGCCTGGAATTCTTTCCCCATTCAAAGATTAAGTCAGAATCTCACTACATTCCACAAAGTATTCTCCTCTGCCTGAATCTCAAGGCTACCAGTCAAGGACTTGATGAGTAGGGCATGCCACAGAAATGAAGGTTGAGCCTTTCCATGGAGTAAACCCTGCAGGTGTTTGCCATGGCTGCTGGACTGTTTTAAACATGGTGGTGAAGCACGATGGAGGAGAAGAGAAAGCAGAAACCTGTATCTGAATCTTGTCTGTGTCATTTGACAGATAATCTTGGGAATGAATAATGTATTCCTGTGATGTCTTCCACAAAGTGAAACAAATTCTACCTTGGACTATTAACACTGTAAAAAAAAATAAAGAAAAGAAAAAAAGGTGCCTATTAAAGAAGAGTAAGAAACTAAAGCATATACCATCATCAGGCAGTGTGTGCTGACCATTGTGCTTTGTGCACATCTCACATTCACGTCTTTTGTCTATGAAGTAGATTCTATCATCACTTCCACTTTGAGGGGAACTTAGGTTAGGTGATCTTTATTCCCAGACTGTTGCTGAGTGCTACAGCAGAAGGAGCATACCAGCATCCATACCCTGCATCCAGAAACACAGTTTACTGGTGTGGAGTTTTGGATATCAGACCAATGTTTGCCCATAGGAAAAGTAAAAGAAGATGCAAGTAACTGCCAGTGAGGCCAAGGCATGAACGAGATGTGCATGAAAGAAGATACAGAGGCAGAGACCTTGAGGCTTTTCAACAAAAGTTACTCTCACACCCCAGGAACTTTGTACTAATTCAGAGAATGGCTGAGAGGCACACTAACACTCCATATATGTGCCAATCATTGCCAGGGCTTTGGGAAATAATTTAGAGCGTTGCCCTTCCTATAAAGAGAAGAAACAAGAAGATCAGAAGTGGCCAAGACTAACTTATCCAGAACCATAAATTCTTAGAAGATCTGAGGCCAAAAAACAAGTCCCCTGTTTTGGGTTCTGAGAGGGGCTAACTGTGCTTGGTTGGAGAACTTCAAGATCTCGAAGAATACTTCACTCACTGGACTAGCATCTTACACATGAATAAAAGGTTGTTCCTGGAGTCTGTCCCAGAGAATAGTGAGTACACATATGGACCACCAGCCTATAGAGAAGCAATTCTACTCACTAACCAGATGCATGCTCACTTTAGCCTAGTCATTTCTATAAATATAGGTGATAGAAACTAAAATGTTGGCAAGACCATATATATTAGAAACATCAAACATATATGGCCAGTGCTTGGCAGAAGACATTCATCTGGAGAAATATAATCTAAGGTGGAATAGTTGTGTATATCTGTGTGTGTGTATACTTATAAAGAGTCTCTGTGTGCGTGTGTGTGTGTGTGTGTGTGTGTGTATGTGTGTGTGTGTTCTGCTCAAACTTAAACAGGTGTTAAGGGCATATTGATGCAAGCTACTTTTCATCCAAGAATGTTCTTTTTTTTTTCTTGTTCTCCACACAATATTGAATTACCTTTTCAACCTCCGGTTTCCACTGCTTCCCTTGTGAAGCCACCCATAGCTTACAAAGTAGTTCCCCAGCTTTCTAGACAGCCTAACACTCAGATAACATCTACTTATTGTTCCGAGCTCAGTTTAAATGTCACCATCTCAGGGAAACACACTTTGATACGAGGTTTAGGCCCCTAATAGATGCTGTCTTTGTCCCTTCTATTCTCCTCTCCATGCACTTGTCACAGTTCCATGATGGTAATTGCTATGCTTGACTGACATGAAATCTGTCTCCCTCAAGCTGAAGAAAAGACAAGACTCTTTGTCCACATTTCCCTTACTCGGGGCCTAGTGGAGCACAAAGCCAACCTTGGGTAGATTCCGGCACTGAATGGGCAGCTGTCACTATGTGCTCTGTACAGCTCTCTCGCTGTTGAAATGTCTGCTGAATTTCGGTCTTTTAGAATTTTGCAAACTGTTGGCAACTTGAAAGTGCCAAAAAAAAAAAGGTCGGATGAGTAAAAAGTGTAAAATCTCTCACTCGTGGAAGTTTTGTAAATTCTAATAAATCTAGTCAGCCAGCTAGAAAGATTCATATTTTCTTATCACTTTTTCTCCTCGAGAGGCAGAATATAAATTCCCAGAAATGTAGTGCTCCATATTTATAAAATGTTATGACTTTGAAATTATGTCTAGTCAATTGTATGACTTCCCTTATGCCTTGTCCAGATACACATAATGTTACCCTACACACTATCATCCTTCACTCACTGTCTGGCAACAGATATTCCAGTGCCCTAGCATGACAGGAAGCCAGGAGGTGTAGACACAAATAGTTGGAGTTTCCTGAGAACAACTGATATTTTCAGCTACTTTTTCTAGAAGGGTCCTTCAGGAAAATTGAGAATCTGCTTCCCCATGTGTTATAACACATGTAGTTATAACATGTAAAGTAGTTATAACAATAAAATCTACCCCCAGATTAACAAAAGTGTTCAATAAAATAACAGAATATCTAGATTTTAGTATGTGTTAAGTTTGAGCAGAAACCAACAACAAAGAGGATTTTGTTATCTCAGGGTCTCAATAAAGTATTCTTCCAATAGCACAATTCTTATTAATGAAGGGATTCATGGCTTGGGGGTGAGGGTTGCTCAGGGGAAGACCATGTGTACAGTAGGCATAAGGCAATAGGTTCAATTTCCAATACCAATAAGTAGACAAATAAACAAATAAGATAAAATAATACTATGGGCTTTTTCACAGTTTGAGGAGGAAAAAAGGAGAAACTATGACATTAAATAGATTTGTAAGTCTTGACAAGTATTAAGGCATTAAAATTACACTAAATATCACATTTTCACACAAATTAATTTCATACAACAAAATCCTAACTTTTAGTATAGATATAAAGACTATATGAATGGCATAATCACTTCCAGTTAGATTCATATACCCGGAAACAGTCATCCATGCATGGCCCAGAATGGGACAGAAAAGATAAAGTAACCAGGGACTTCCGTTTATCACTGACACTGTATCCTTGGACATGGCAGTGGGCCTCGATCTTCATGTGGAGGAATAGAGACAGTTATCTGGACTATGACATCTATCTTCTTTTTTGCATGAGCACTTTTGGTTGCAGTGCAGACTAGGACTGCATCTAGTGCACTAAGTTGTCTACTAGAAAGCAGACAACTTAAATGAGTACAGCTCAGCTGCTGTTCGTGATGTGGGTGGCTAAAGAAACAGGTGAATTAAACAAGATGCACACTGAAGCCCCATTGACCTCTGGGAACCAGACAACCTAGAGATTTGATTCTTGACAAAACATTTGAATTGTGTAGCAGTGTTTGTGAAAAAGAGTCATGATCCTACCCAGACTATACACATACTGAATCAGTATTTCTGGGGTACAGCCTTTGCACTGGTAATAGTTGCGCTGGCCTTCTGGTTAATTCTAATGGAAGAATTAAATAATTATGCACAAAAGACAAATAACTATGTCATTTCTCACCTACAGCCCTTCTTCCATCTGTGCCAGGGAAATTTAAAGGTTGGTAGTTTAAGTGCCTACTGTAGTTGGGGCAAATGGTTAGAAATATTTAAACATACATATAAATTTAACAGAAAGTCATATACCATAAAGTATTCAGTTTCATAGACGTGTCTGTCTGGATATTTCTTCTTTTTCTAATTAGAAAAATTCCATGTTTTTCCTTCATAGGCTTCTTGGTTGGTGATATGTAACACATGCCATTCTGGTACATGGAATTGCATCTTAGTTAATAGCAATCCTGCTTGCCAACTTTGGGCATGGTCCACTTTCCCATGTGAAGTTAGAAATGTATGGAAGTGGTAAAGGATATAGCATTCTTAAAAATCATGTACATAGTATGATACAATTTGTGTGCTGCATTCACCATGCTTAGAAGAAGCATTGTCTTGTGGGTGTAATACAAATCCAAGGTGTGTAGCCTTTAATTCTCAAGTGATAGAAGAGACCACCAGTTCAAACCTGAAAGGGGATTTGACCCCCCTTGTCCTAAGAAATTGGTCATGCTGAGAAGAGCATAGTTGTCCACTGTGGATTGGGATGCAGTCCTCTAACAGAAGCTGGAACACTTCATGGCAGTGGAAAGGTCCAGATAAAGACCAATACTGATGGCCATTTGATCCTCTTTCTGTAAAGGCACTGTCTTCTTCCACCTTGCCCACACTACATCTTAGCTATTGAGAAAGCCTCCATGCCAAACTGTAAAATGCCATAAATGTTCTTTCTTTCCTCTCAGCCCCTCCGGCTATCTCCTACAAACACTATGCACATAACAGATAATAATAAAAAAGTGTTCATTCTTTGCAGAATACAAAAAAAAAACCTTCAAAATATCAGTGGGCAAAGCTTGTCCTTGTAACCTAAGTCCATAATTATATTGTTTGGTTGTTATCTGTTATTTGTTGTCTTTTGAACATGATTTCTATCTTTTGCCTGTGGTTTCTCTGTCCATCTTATTAGCTCCAATCAGCTCTCATATTAGCTAGATCCTACATACCTAGCTAGGTAAAGACAACAACAACAAAAACAAGCTCTAAAGCCAGGCCACACGCCATCTGAAGCTTTGGTAGATAACAACAGCTAGACACGCAACTTGGAATATTCTTAGATTCAATAGTGCTGACTCCAAACCCCTCATCCACAAATGGAAGTCATCACACATCCAGAAAGAAAGATCTTAGCTGTATTGCTAAATTTCCTCTCTGTGTATAAAACCCTTGCTTTTATTTTTAAAGTTACAGTTCTTTGAAATGGCTCTATTGCTAGGTCTTTCATAGGACATTAGCAGTACATATTAATATTAAAAATTTTAACTTCACTGATAATTATTGCAAACATTGATTGCATTTTAGAAGTATGTAATCATATTTAATAGCTATATCACATTAGCTAAAAAGGTAGCTTAAAAAATCTGCTTTATCATTCAAGCATATTAAACACTTCTATTTTCCTGTTTCTCTCCAAAGTCTAGTTAGATGCCAGCATGCTTATGTATCTGTAATCAGAGAATAGATAGAAAGTACATTGCTTAAGTGCATTGCAAACACATTTCCTGAATTTACCACTGTGATCATTTTAATCCCACATTTAATATCATCTTGTATGGATTTATCTGAATATATTAAGCTAGTATTCTAAAATCAATATTTGATGTACAATCTAGGAGAGTTAAATCCATTTTGTTATTGTTAATACATATATAACCATCTAAATACAAATGCATACTTTGTAGTTTTTAAAAATTTGCCTTTGTAGATAATCCCAGGTTTGCTATGTCAGAAGATAAGAATGTATTTATAGCTATAGAATAATGACCTTTTTGCTCTTTCACATATTTTTATAACATTTCATTTAGCAAAAAATTAGATCATTATCCTAGGAAGTGATTGCCTTTTAAAACATATAATACATATTAATACCTTAAGTACTAAAATCATTATCATAATAAATTTAAAATCAGGAAGGAAAAAATAGAACCTACATTTAAAACTTTTAAAATTGTCTCATGTCAAGGAAAGGAGTGAAGTTAGTTGAATCAGTGAGCCATGCTTATAGGAAAAAGAGTGGATTTGAGCAATAGCTTATTTTACTGACTCCAAGTTGACAGTTAAACCACAAAATTTCCATGTGTCCCAGTTTTTCAATGGGACAAAATCAATGTAGCAATATGAATTTATGGCCCAGAAGATCCTTTCAATGGAAGACCAAGGAAGTCTTTCCTTCAGCTTTTTAATTCATAAAGAAGTAGCTCTAAAAAGACATCATGGCACTGCTCTTGGCTTGCAGATTGTGTTATGTTGTTTTATCTGGTGCCTCTATGTGAATTTTTTGTCACATTGCTTTATAATTGGCACTATGCATTGTCTCTGGTGTGTAGTATAGAATTGCCTTGTTAAAATGTTTAATAGTAAAAACAGCAGCGATAATTATCTGTGGGTTGTTTTACATTTGTGTGTTAGGTTGTTTCTTATGCATATTATTTTGTTCATTGCCAAAAACTATTGCACAATATTCTGCAAAATTGATATTATGGTCTCCAGTTTTGTACATAAAATTTGCTTTTGAGGACCTGGAGGAGCTACTCATGAAGGGAGTCCCATAGTGGAGCTTCCCCCTGGACCCCAGATTAGATACAAATCATACCCAAAACCTGTTTTCATAAGGAGATCATATATTAAGCAGGGAAGAAAAGTTAAAGTCTCTGTTCTCTGATTGAGGCAAAAAACAAAACAAAATCAAAAATCTGCAAACGACCTTGCAGGTATAATTTTTTATGAGGTAAAAAGAGGCAGGCTGTGTTAAAATGGGCTAGGATGCAGTGGGATGTTTTGATTGGGTAAGTTAATTAGTTGAGCCAAAGGAAGCTTTTAATTGATGAACTTCAATACTTTGATGGCTGGACTTTGGTTCTCAGCCTCAGGAGGAAGAAATGGCCAAATAAAAGAATAGACCTTGGTGGCTAGTTTGAGGAATGTAATCTAATGGTTTTTAGCAGGGCAGAGGGGATGAAAGAGAAGGGGAAGGTCTGCCAGGGCTGTGTGAGCTGCTCAGAGTCCCTTCAACTCATGTACTTTGTAAGCTATGGATGCCAGGCTGCAGCCTAAGTCTGCTTGATTCCAAATCTCAAGTTCTTGTCTGTCTGGTGGCAAAGAATTATATGTAGAAATCAGAATCACCAGTTGGGTGGAATGCAGTCATGAGGGTGGGTTCTAATCCAGCAGGACTGGTATTTTGATAAGAAAGACCAGGCCAAGTATGTGGCTAGAGATAGCCATTTGTAGTCCTCACATTTTTCATCAGAGAAAACCTATTCCACTGACACCTTGATATTGAATGTCCAGCCTCCACAATGGTGAAAAAAACTAATTTCTGTTGTGCTTATCAACCAGTCTATCATATTTTGTTCAATTATAGCTACAGCAAACAAATGCAACTACCATTATCTTTTTACTAAAATCAATAGCAAGGCATCTACCATGGAAACTCTTCACTGATCTGAGTAAAGTATCAGACCAAAAACAATAGCAGTTCTTTTCTGTATCTCCTCAATATGTCTATCTATACAACCTTCTTTTCATCCTTTATAGCTAGCAAGTATCTACACCCTTTTTCTTCATGGACAGCTGTGGGTCTCCACTACAATATGCCTGATCATATGACCTAGTTTATCCAATGAGATGTTAGTAGAAGCAGAAAAGAAGCAGAAATGTGTCTTCATGCTAGCTTTGCCTCCCTAGACTTTGAATACCCATCTTTGAAGAAACCCATGGTAAGCTAAATTGAGCACATCCTGTTGTTCTAAGCAGGAACCCAAGTTAAAGCAGATTCTCAGACCTATAAAGTAAAATTTTATTCCCCTATGTTACTTACATTTGAAATAGATATTGGGTTTTTTTTTTGGTATGGAAGTAATATTGTTTCAATATATGATCAATATGCTATCATTTTATTCTTTTTTTTCTATTTACATTCCAAATGATTTCCCCTTTCCCGTTTCCTCCCTCCCCAAAAGTCCCATAAGCCCCCTTCCCTTCCTATTTTCCCCATTCAACCCCCTCTCGCTTCTCTGTCCTGGCATTCACCTACATCCAGTCTTTCCAGGACCAGGGGTCTCTCCTTCCATCTTCTTGGAAATCTATTGATATGCGAATTGTGTCTAGGGTATTCCGAGATTCTATCAATTTACATGTAATATTTGCATCAGATTGAACAGCTAACATTTCCTTGAGTATCTTTTGTTAGATTTGGGAAGAATTTTCCATGTTGAATCCCCCTAAATGTTTCCTATATCCTGGAGCTTAATTTGAAGATTCATTAATAAGTTTCAAATATAAATAAATAAAATGGCTTTGTGTAAGCTTACTCTCAATTCAAAATAAATTTTAACTATTTTTTAATTCAGGTGTCTAATATTATTCACATTAGCTATAATACAGATGCTCTCTGCTTAGTAAACTAGCTACACAGAAACAAGGCACTCAGACTCCTAGATCTACAAATAAAGCCTAGACGTTCATAAGGTAATAAAGACCTGTACTACACACAATTGGCCCTGGTTTAGCCGTCCTGCTATGCTGTGCTTTATCCTAGCTCAAAGGCATCCATTGCTGTTTTCATGTTTTTCTGCTTTGTTTTTTAAGCTGCCAAGTTGCTTTCCTGATCTGGATCAACAGATTGAAAAATAGACTTAAAGCAGGCATGACAATATCTAGTGCTTGGGAAGTGTTTACCAACATTGACTTCAAATGATTATGTACTATCTTTCAACTTCACATTTGGAGCAAACATTTTTTTTTTATTTTTGCCAGTTGTCGTTGTCATGAGGAATATATTCACTTACAGGAAACAACCTGTTGTTTTGAATAAAAATATACAAGAAAGTGCAGTCTATCTTTTTAATTTTTTTCCTTTTGTCAGCTAAAGCTTGGTTTGTTTTCCTTATTGTTCTGCCATCCATATGCTTTCTTCTGAAATGTAAGCTCTGATGGCAGACAAAGCCATTCAATCTGGGCAGGAAATTTCACCTCTGGCCCAAATAACTTTAGCTTTACAGGTAAGACCCACACAGCACGGCATGCAAACATTTCTAGCAATGTTTTTAAGAAACCCAGAAAGTATGTTGGTTTATCACAGTAAACAAGTCATGGATGGAAGCATGTGGAAGTGAAGTGTTTAAAATTTTTAATTAGAGTGATTGGTTGTATGTGGAAGATGTATATGTCATGTCAAACACATGTGGGGTGGTCAAAAGAAAATATGGTAGAGTTGGCTCTCTTTCTTTGCCATGTGGAACCTGGGGATTAAACTCAGGTGATAAGGCCTAGTGCCAAGCCATCTTACCAGCTCTGTAAGTATACTTGAGTAGGATAACCAGAGGCTTAAATTACCTAGAAATCTGATGCTCTGAAAAGCAGGATTCACTCACTGAATTCTTCATTATTTGCTATTTTATTAGGCTCCATATTGTAGAAAAAGAACAAGAAACAGGAGAAGAGCTTTCTATTCCCATAATTCTTAAATATAATTCCACCTTATAGACATGTTCATAACCATAGAGAGCTCATGTGAGAGGTTCTAGTAAAGGGCTTTACATTGTATATAAGTGACTTTAGAATATCAATGTATTTTTCTACAGGTCCTATAGAAAGCAATCTGCCCATACCCTTGGAATAAGTTAAAACATAGCCATGTAGATATATAGAGTTCATCTTTCCATTTAAGATATAATAGCTTGCTGCATGCTGTATATATTTTTATGTTAGCATTTATATTTATGTCAACAGAAACACATTTCCTAAATAGTTAAGGCAATGATTAATTTTGTTTTAAGTGAAAACAATAGGAATTAATATTATTTATTTCTGAGACAGGATCTTGCTATGTAGTTGTTGGCCTAAACTTATCACCTTTTTCCTGAGACTCCTGAATGCAGAAATCACAAATGTGAAGAGTCATGCTCCTTTTGTCTTTAAATTATGTGTAGGCATGTATGTCTGAGGACACCAGAAGCATCAGAATGCCTAAGGATGGAGGGACAGACGGTTATAAGCTGCTGGACAAACTGAGTCCTCTAGAGTTGCAGTGAGTGTTCTGAAACAGCTGAGAAATCTCTCCAGTCCTACTGGTTCTTAGGAGGCTTGTGAAGAAAATGTTTGTGTGCTTTCTTTGAGAAATACAGATGCTTTTAAAAGCGTGTTTTCCCTAATGAATGTTTCTATGGATCAGTGCTCTCTCCTCTGAGTTATAATTCTAAAGACAATATACTTAAGAGAGGAGATGCGTGTGTGAGCCATTTACCAGAGGAACAGCTACTTTAAGGAATGACACACCAAAGCCTGTGGTTCTCTCTTTAGAAGTAGGCCTTACAACTTAGACTTGTTCCCACTTTCTTTGTGAGAGTCAGACAGGAAGTGTTTACTACTTATATTTCATGAGCATATCATATCAAGGAAGAAATATATGTATCTATAAATGTGTTGTATCACTTGAAACAAAGACAAAATAAGATCTTTACTTAGTAATAGTTCCAAAAATAGATGTGTTTTACGACATCCAGTTATCAAGTATTTATCCTATTTTTCAAAGTTAGGTTTTTCTTTCTTCCTTTCTTTTTCTCCTTTCTTTTTGAAAAGTAGATTTAGAATATACACTTGTGTCATGGAGATCTGTGCACTTGTTAGGGGAAGGGCTGCTGAGAAGAGAAAATCACCCTGAACATGCTTGCCTGTAGAGTTTGTGAGGCATTTCTCTGTCCTTTGGGGCAGTTACTATCTCTATGCTGTCAAAGGAACAAAGTAACTTGTTTGAATCCTGGGATCAATTCATGAACAACCTAGGATCTGAATCAAGCTACAAACTTCAGGACCCAGAAATGTTTCTCAGTTTTCAATATGTTGCTGCTGTGGAAACTTCTGTTTACAGCTAAAATAGGAAAGGGTGGAGCAAATTTAATTAAAATAAATGATTTATAACATTAACCAAACAGCTTTCTTTTTAGCTCCTCTCAATGTTTCCATTTCACTTTTAGCTGCTGGTTTGTATCATTTCTTATTTTATCTTCCTGGTCTATCCAACTGTAGTTCCCGGACTTACAAAAATATACTTGCTAAAGATGAGTCAAAGGGCAAGGCAGACTTCACTCTCTATGTGGTTGGGTTTTTGTTTTTTTTTTTTTTTTGTTCAATTGATATGTTCTTCTCAAAGAGTGCCTGGTTCTCCTCGGGGTGCAGGAAGGTGAAGGAAGGAGGGTGGCTTGACAGAGTTAGGGAAATTCCAGAGGATGGGCCTTGCCAGATTACTTGCTGGCTTCGAATTGCCAAGCTCCACCTCCTGCTTTCTGTGCACAGCTGTGGGCTTCATTAAATTGTGATGTCTACAAATCACATCTGCGTTAAAATGCAGAGCAGGGGGAATTCCTGAACGTGGGCTGTTGCCAAGTTCCTGGAGTTTTAACAGCACTCCGATCAGACTGCCTCCCTTTCCTTGGAAACTATAAATAAGTCCAATATTAAGAGTGTTTTCATCAATCGTAATGCCTACCCATTCACTTGGAGGGTTTGAAATATGTATGAAGACCAGTGACGGTGCCCTTGTCTACAGCACCTTAATGTGGTCCTGTGTCCTCAGATAGTAGAATTGGTGGAGCTAATGATCTTTCCTTTGGGTGAAAAACATCATTTAATCTTAGAAGCACAGTTTTGTTTTGTTTTTTTCTCACCCCAATTTGATTTTCCAAAACTCCCTTTAGAATTTAGGACTAAGGATCTGGTTTTTCCTCTTCTTGGGCAGGGTACCTCAACAGGCATGCATATTATATTCATCATATGGAGGGTTTGTATGTGCAAAGTCCAAGGCTGTGTTAATAGTGACAGAAGAAGTGAGACAAGGCTCATGGGTACGAGCAGAGGCCAGGGGATGCAAACTATGAAGATGATATCCTTGCATTGTCATAAGGATGCAGTGAGAATACAGAGAGAGATGGAGTTATAAAGTCCATCAGGAGTGATAGGAGAAGGTTCAAGAAGGAAATAACCATGGGTCTAGGCTTTGAAACCACTCTGGAAATCAGTTTGGTAGTTCCTCAGAAAATTAGACATAGTACTACCTGAGGACCCAGCTATACCACTCCTGGGCATATACCCAGAAGATGCTACAACTTGCAATAAGGACACATGCTCCACTATGTTCATAGCAGCCTTATTTATAATAGCCAGAAGCTGGAAAGAACCCAGTTGTCCTTCAACAGAGGAGTGGATACAGAAATTGTGGTTATATATACACGATGGAGTATTATTCCACTATTAAAAACAATGAATTCATGAAATTCTTGGGCAAATGGATGGAACTAGAAAGTGTCATCCTGAGTGAGGTAACCCAATCACAAAAAAACACACATGATATGCACTCACTGATAAGTGGATGTTAGCCCAAATGCTCAAAATAAACATGTTACAATTCACAGACCACAGGAAGCTCAAGAAGAAGAAAGACTGAAGTGGGGATGCTTGGGTTCCTCTGAGAAAGCTCACAGGAGCAACAATGGAGACAAAGTGTAGAGCAGAGACTGAAGGAAAGGCCACCCAAAGACTGCCCTACCTGAGGATTCATCCTATAAACAGTTACCAAACCCCAACAATATTATGGACAACAAGAAGTGTATACCAAAAGGAGCCTGTTATGGTTGTCTCTGGAGGGGCACTGCCAGAGCCTTACACATATAGAGGCAGATGCTAGCAGTCAACCATTGGACTGGGCGTGGGGTCCCCAATGGAGGAGTTGGAGGCCAGATTGGAGGAGCTGAAGGGGCTGACAGCCCATGAGAAGAACAATGAGGTTGGCCACCCAGATGCTCCAGGACTCCGAGGGACTAAACCATCAACCAAGGGGTACACATGGTTCCAGCCAAAAATGTGGCAGAGGAATGCATTGTTGGGTATCAGTGGGAGGAGAGGTCCTTGGTCCTGTGAAGGCTCAATAGATGCCCCAACAAAAGGAAATCGAGTGGGTCAGGTAGAGGGGCATATCCTTGGAGACAGGGGATGGGAGGAGGGGTTGAGGGTTTTCGGGGAGGGGGGAAACCGGGAAAGGTTTTAGCATTTGAAATGTAAATGAAGATTATATTCAATAAAATAAAAAAAGAAAGATGGGTAGTTGAAAACAGAGATATGTGGGCACAGCAGGAGAAGGGAAAGATGAAACAGAGGTACCAAGAATAAAGATGTTCTACAGAGAGATGGAATGTATGCTCCTCATGTTGAAATTGTGCTGTGATCACTGGAAATCCACCATTCTTTTACTTCGAAAAATTTAATAAACAAATAAATAAATAAATAGCTTGCTTACATCCCGTTGAGTATAATGTCTTCAGTGACATTAGTTAGATTCTAACACTGATGTTGAACAACAGAAGGGAAAGCTGGTTGGATGAATGGGACATCCATAATGGGAAGCTATCCTGGTAGTGCTGGTGGGTGGACATGGGAAGAGGGGTTTTGGAAGAACTATAGACATGGGGTCTGTAGGTAATGGAAAAATCAAAGAAGGAAGTCTGGAGGGTCTGCCCTCATCTAGAGAGCTTTAGTAAGTGGTATGGAAAATTAAAACAGAATAGTTCTAACTGGCATGTTTTATTCAGCACATACCCTTTATAAACACCATAATAGGCTGTGGAAGTTACTGGGACACAGCATGCTTCCTCTGTTTCAAGCTATGAAGAAGGCCAGCACATACATATACAAGTACTGCATGAATAAAATCCAGTAAGAACTCCACAGTAGTGTGGAGAAAGATCTAGTTTTGACAGGAAAAGATCAAGAAATAGTCTTGGAAAATTCACTCTAAAGTCAGATGAGATATAACCAGGTTATCAATATTCATCTTCCACCATTCAGGGCTCTGTCACAAAATATAGCAAGACAATTTTCCTTCTCACAGTTTTTGAACATGGGAAGACTGAGGTCAAAATCACACAATAGCCTGCTTAGGGAAATTCTTTTATTATATGGGGGCTTTTTGCCATGTCCTCACAACGGAGAGACAATACAGCTCCCTACAATCTCTTTTTGTAAGGGTATACCACACACATGCAGGCACACATGCACACATACACACACACACACATGCACACACACACACATCATGCTATAGTCCTCTGTCTACATTATTTCACTATGTCCCCAAAGCCCACCTTTATCACACCATCCGCTTGGATGTTAGGTTTCAAAACATGAATTTAGATGGACATCAACATTCAGACTACACTAATAATTGAATGTGGAAGGTCATTTTTAGTTGAAGGGGAGACTAAACTACTATTTCACAAATGAAGATGAGGATAGGAGTAGGAGTTCCTGATGATCTGGGGCTCGGATCAGTTCTTCAAGTAGCTGCCGAGTAACGCTGACAGGTTTGGATTTCCAACTTGATAAAGAATCTTCTCAAGTACAGGGTTACTCTGAATAGCTCTTCTGTAAATGCTGATGGTCTGGGGGCAGGAGGGGCCCTCCTTAAGTTACAATAAAGAGATAGCTTTGCCTGCAACTTCCTTCAGCCTTCCACAGAATAGAGGTATGCCAGGATCAGACATCCTGATCATTGAACTCAAGGATCAGCTATGAACTGAGATGATCAAAGCTTGCCCTATGTGTTTCTCTAGCCAGCTTCTCTTCAACTCCCCTTTAGGCCACATCGAGAAGTCTATTAGGCCCATGTTCCTGATACTCACCACACTGCCTAGCAAGTAATAGTTACTCAGTAAATGTTTTGATAAACAGACAAAAAACTAAGTTGTTTCAATAATGGGAAAAGCCTGTTTTAATGCTTGACTAATCCACTCATGTGCCTCTGGTTTGGAGCAGGAGAGAAAGCCAAACTTTGATGGCTTTCCTTTGGTCATACAATTATTGATAAATGAGTTTCCTCCAAGATCATTTTACTCAACTGGAGAATTGCATTAAACGTCTTTTACCTGATTGTTCTGATCTAGCTTCACTTTAGAAAGTGAATCTTCAGACCTCCCTGATTTATTTGCTCTTTGATTAAAAAAATAATCAGTAAGTGAAGCTTGAAGACTAATAATTTTTAAATACCTTTTCCAAAAACTGTTTTTCTTAAAGTGCTACAATTGAACAATTAAATCACAAATTCACAAATTAACATTTATTACTACTAATCTCAATCAATTATCCCCAACAGTTTACTGAGTATACATTTTCTGGAACTTTTTATACTTTCCATAATTATAATTGATATAAAGCATATGTAATTGATTATGAGATATTAGGCATTTACTGGATGTATATTGACAAGAAAACCAATAACGCAATTATTAATTATGCCATTTTCTTTGTATGGGTGTATACCCTAGTGAATTTATGTGTTTGGGAGGCTGCATGTTATAGGTATGTGTGTATGTATATGAAAGCCAGACTCAACCTTGGGTACCATTCCTCAGTTGCTTTCCATCTTCTTTCTTAAGACAGGCTCTTTCATTAATGTAAAGCTTGCCAAGTAGAGTAGGGTGGCTGGCCATGGAGTCCCTTCACATATTTCTATGTCCCATAGATCTGGGATTAGTAATGTATACCACTATGTCTAGATATTTTATGCAGCTTCTGGGGATCAAATTAGTCCTCATGCTTAGTCAGCAAGCATCATACTAACTGAGATATCACTAAAGGTTCCATGCCAATTCTTAAGTCTTAAGTCTTTTATAATACCTTGCAAATTCGTGATTTGTGCTACGCAAAGCCAGGTGAACTGTAAAAAGAAGGGAGGAAGGATTCTAGGAGCCAGAGGGGTTTAAGACACCATGAGAACATGGCCCACAGAATCAAATAAGTAGGGTTCATCGTGGCTCACAGAGTGAAATGTGAGTCTGAACTAGGTTCCGTGTTCATTATAGTTGCATAGCTTGGTATTCTTGTCAACTCCTAACAGTAGGAATGGACGTGTCTCTGAGACCTTCGCTTCCTCTTCAGACCCTTTTCCTCCTAATGGGTTGCCTTATCCAGCCTTGTTATGAGGGTTTATGCCTAGTCTTATTATAATTTTTTCTGCCACATTTGGTTGATGTCCCTGGGAGGCCTGCACTCATTCATTCATTCATTCATTCATTTTGGAGAGATGGAGGATAGTGGGTCTAAGGGAAAAGGGAGATGTGGGGGGAACTCCTGGCTTCTTGGGAGAAGCTGAAAAGATCAGATAAATGAGCAGTAAAGCTAGGGGAAACCTGTCAGGATATAATGTATTTAAGAACAAAACAAAACAAAAAAAATTCATGTTTAGGAAATATCTGATCAAGTAAACATCTTTGCTTATCTGTTCATGATGATGAAGGTGGTCAGAGTTTGATTTTCCATGTTTTCAAGGCATATCTTTTTTATATTAATAGTTCCTGGTTATCATAAACATGTGTGAAACCTAACAGCTTTTTAGATAAAACTGGCCTTCCAAATCTCCAAATTACATGTAGTATTCATAGACACTCAGTACCATGTTGTTATGATGTGAACTAAGGGCACCAGGGAACTGGTAGTATATTGGTAGTAGACACTGATGTTATGGTGTGTGGCATCACAGAACTATTAAAACATCTAGGGAAGATGCTGTTTGAGAGTTTTCTGTCTTTAAGTTCTACTTTCAGCTACTTTGATTTGTGACCTTTGGGAAGGTGGCTATGTGGTCAGTACTCCTTCCTAGTTTTGGTGCTGTCTTTGTCCTGAAAGCTGGAAAGACTTTGGGAAAGGGTTGGGATCATTCTAGAAGCAGTTTCATTCAGTGGTCATTACCATGGCCCATGTATAGAGGATAGATGAGAGCAAGCCAGGAATATCAACACAGCACAAACAGGAGAGAAATAACTTTTTGGCAAAAGTTTGTTAAGAAGTGCTTACAGTCCACTGCCTGGAGAGTTTCTCTCAGTACATATTTGTGATGTGTGACAAAAATAGAAGTCTGAAAGGCTTCTCTCTCTAGAACTCCCTGGCTGGGATGTAGCTGTCTTGATAGAGTCCTCTTGGTGGGACAACATCCTTATTTCTTTTTACAACTTTCTAAGGTTCTCTGGAAAATTAGAACTCCCTGGCTTCTTGGGAGAAGTTGAAAAAATCAGATAAATGAGAAACAAAGGCATAGTTTAACATCCTTTTCTTTTTTTTTTTATTTTCTAAGGTTTTTTTATTTACATTCCA
Organism: Tokudaia tokunoshimensis; assembly: GCA_036184795.1. Classification (NCBI taxonomy): domain Eukaryota; kingdom Metazoa; phylum Chordata; class Mammalia; order Rodentia; family Muridae; genus Tokudaia; species Tokudaia tokunoshimensis. The sequence continues at coordinate 12,048,568 of BTHU01000015.1, forward strand.
AATGATTTCCCCTTTCCCATTTTCTCCCTCCCTGAAAGTCCCATAAGCCCCCTTCCCTCCCTCTTTTCTCCATTCAACCCCCTCTCGTTACTCTGTCCTGGCGTTCACCTACATCCAGTCTTTCCAGGACCAGGAGTCTCTCCTTCTATCTTCTTGGAAATCTATTGATATGTGAACTGTGTCTAGGGTATTCTGAGATTCTGGGTTAATATCCCCTTATCAGTGACTGCATACCATGTGTGTTCTTTTGTGATTGAGTTACCTCACTAAAGATGATATTTTCCAGTTCTGACCATTTGCCTAGGAATTTTGTGAATTCATTGTTTTTAATTGCAGAGTAGCATTCCATTGTGTAAATATACCACATCTTCTGAATCCATTCCTCCGTTGAGGGACATCTGGGTTCTTTCCAGCTTCTGGCTATTATAAATAAGGCTGCTATGATCATAGTGGAGCATGTGTCCTTATTGCATGCAGGTAAAGTCTCTGGGTATATGCCCAGGAGTGGTATAGCCAGATCCTCTGGGAGTGTCATGCTCAGTTTTCTGAGGAACCGCCAGACTGCTTTCCAGAGTGGTTGTACCAGCTTGCAATCCCACCAGCAGTGGAGGGGTGTTTCTCTTTCTCCACATCCTGGGCAACAACTGCTGTCTCCTGTGTTTTTGATCTTAGCCATTCTGACTGGTGTGAGATGGATTCTCAGGGTTGTTTTGATTTGCATTTCCCTAATGACTAAGGATGATGAACATCTCTTTAGGTGCTTCTCAGCCATTAGATATTCTTCAGGTGAGAACTCTTTGTTTAGCTCTGTACCCCATTTTTTAATAGGGTTACTTGCCTCTCTGGAGTCTAACTTCTTGAGTTCTTTGTATATATTGGATATTAGCCCTCTGTCAGATGTAGGGTTGGTAAAGATCATTTCCCAATTAGTTGGTTGCCGCTTTGTCTTTTTGACAGTGGCTTTTGCCTTTCAGAAACTTTGTAATTTTATGAGGTCCCATTTGTCAATTCTTGATCTTAGAGCATAAGCTATTGGAGTTCTATTCATGAAATTCTCCCCTGTGCCCATATGTTCAAGGTTCTTCCCTAGTTTCCTTTCTATTAGCTTCAGTGTGTCTGGTTTTATGTGGAGGTCCTTGATCCACTTGGAATTGAGGTTAGTGCAAGGAGATAAGAATGGGTCAATTTGCATTCTTCTGCATGTTGACCTCCAGTTGAGCCAGCACCATTTGTTGAAAAGGCTATCTTTTTTCCACTGGATGGTTTTATCTCCTCTGTCTATGATAGTATACTTAAGCGACCCAAAGAACTCCACCAGAGAACTCCTACAGCTGATAAACAACTTCAGCAAAGTGGCTGGATATAAAATCAACTCAAGCAAGTCAGAAGCCTTCCTAGACTCAAAGGATAAGCAGGCTGAGAAAGAAGTAAGAGAAATGATACCCTTCACGATAGCTACAAACAATATAAAGTATCTTGGTGTGACTCTAACCAAACAAGTGAAAGATCTGTATGACAAGAACTTCAAGTCTCTGAAGAAAGAAATTGAAGAAGACCTCAGAAGATGGAAAAATCTGCCATGCTCATGGATTGGCAGGATTAATATAGTAAAAATGGCCATCTTGCCAAAAGCAATATACAGATTCAATGCAATCCCCATCAAAATCCCAACTCAATTCTTCATAGAGTTAGAAAGAGCAACTCAAAAATTCATCTGGAATAACAGAAAACCCAGGATAGCTAAAACTATTCTCAAGAGTAAAAGAACTTCTGTGGGAATCAGTATCCCGGACCTCAAGCTGTGCTACAGAGCAATAGTGTTAAAAACTGCATGGTATTGGTACAGTGACAGGCATGTAGATCTATGGAACAGAATTGAAGACCCAGAAATGAATCCACACTCCTATGGTCACTTGATCTTTATCATCCTTTTCAGTGTTAGTCATTTCACACACACACACACAGACACAGACACACACACATATACCCACACACATGAACATGTATGTGCATACATTTAGGTAAAAGTTATCATTTAAAAAGAAGGCTATCTAGACATTGGGGAGATAACCAAGTAGGTAAAGTGCTTTTTGTAAATGCATGAGGACCTGAGTTTCAGTTTCTATCACCTACTTTTAAAAAAATCAGGTGTAGCAGCAAGTGCAGTGCCTGTAACCCTAACACTGAGGAATATAATCTAATGGAGAGCAGCAAATTCTATGTTCAGTGAGAAACTGGGTCTCAAAAAAATAAGATGGAGTGATACAGAAGAAAATGACTAAAATCAAATACCTACAGATTAGTGTAATTGACACATGCACACACATGGAAGTAGAACAAATCAAAAATCCTAGACTCACCAATTCTCCCACTCATTGGGAAAGTCACTATGAGAAAGACAATGCTATATACTTTGTTTGGCTTTGATTTGGTTTTCTTTTAGGCACAGCCATCATCCTATAGCTTCCCTTGAAGTCATGCATGGCCAAATGAATAATAGTCAGGAGTGCTTCATGTTCCCGCCAGACTTGCTCCTAAAAGTACCTAAGAGCCCTCCCTTGCTCTCTCATTGTCTTTCTTTCCCCGTTTTTTCCTTAGCTTCCTCCTCCTTATATCTTTGCCTATAGACTGATTAGAAAGAAACCAGAGGAAATCTTTAAGGCTTTAAGGGCAGCTGAGCAGTTGATGAAAGGATTCTAACATCTATGAGATGCTTTGGACAACTTGACATAAGAGTGACGCAGGCAGGGAATGTTTTAATAAGACTTGGTATGAGCGCGGAGTACAATGGTGGGGCGGAGCAAGAGTTACAGCCTTTATGTTTTGAAGTTCAGCTTTACACTTGATCTTAGTCACAATACTGAGACATGACTGAGTGCAGTTCTGAATATGAAAGATGATGGCTGTGAACATTTTTTTCTGATCTTCTGGGGGATAAAGCTCTTGGCAATGGCTCACCCGTTCTCTACGAATGAACTATATTTCTTCTTTCAGGAAATACATTTTGATAAACACGAGACTTCTTAGGTGTATCTACGTCAGCAAATTTTGATTATAATTACATACTGTTCTTGATACCAAATGCCTCTGCAGAGTCAGAACCAGGCCTCAACTGGTGAGTCTGGGACCACAGCTATGGTTTGTGGGACAGCCACCATGGGCTGTAAATCTGATGCTAAAAATTAGAGCAGCTAGTCCTGTGACCAAGTAAAAACATAAAAATGATTCTCTGCTCTCAACCGGTAACAAGAAAAGTGGCAAGAAAGTCCCTGAGCACCAGAGGGAGTGGCCTATCCACAGAAACCAGGATCAGGGCTATTTTCATGGAATTTAGTTGACTTGTTCCTCAGGAATCCAGGTTGCTTCTGGCTAGCATAGCTTTCTTTCATCTTGAGATGGATATCATCTGTTTACAGACTGACCTGCAACCATCTGAGAAGTTGAACTCTGTCCTCAGTGAGTTCCAGGTCTATCCTACAACCCCATGATGTCATGGACCTGCCCTTTCTAGCCCTTATGGCTGCTTTTACATCCACTTACCATTTTATACTATAAAGTCACACTTATTAGCATTATAGCACACCAACCAGTGGACGTATCTAGTCCCTCTTTCAGACTTTAAACTATCCTGAGTATGAAATTTTAAGTTTACATTTTAATCAGGGTTAATAAATTTCTTTTTTTTATTATTTATTTTATTTTATTTTTTTAATTTACATTCCAAATCACTTCCCTTTTCCCATTTCCTCCCTCCCCGAAAGTCCCATAAGCCCCCTTCCCTCCCTCTTTTCTCCATTCAACCCCCTCTCGTTACTCTGTCCTGGCGTTCCCCTACATCCAGTCTTTCCAGGACCAGGGGTCTCTCCTTCCATCTTCTTAGAAATCTATTGATATGCGGATTGTGTCTAGGGTATTCCGAGATTCTGGGTCAATATCCCCTTATCAGTGACTGCATACCTTGTGTGTTCTTTTGTGATTGGGTTACCTCACTAAGGATGATATTTTCAAGATCTGACCATTTGCCTAGGAATTTCATGAATTCATTGTTTTTAATTGCAGAGTAGTATTCCATTGTGTAGATATACCACATCTTCTGAATCCATTCCTCCGTTGAGGGACATCTGGGTTCTTTCCAGCTTCTGGCTATTATAAATAAGGCTGCTATGAACATAGTGGAGCATGTGTCCTTACTGCATGCAGGTAAAGCCTCTGGGTATATGGCCAGGAGTGGTATAGCCGGATCCTCCGGGAGTGTCATGCCCAGTTTTCTGAGGAACCACCAGATTGCTTTCCAGAGTGGTTGTACCAGCCTGCAATTCCACCAGCAGTGGAGGAGTGTTCCTCTTTCTCCACATCCTCGCCAACAACTGCTGTCTCCTGTGTTTTTGATCTTAGCCATCCTGACTGGTGTGAGATGGAATCTCAGGGTTAGTTTTGTAGCCCTGTCCATGGCTGTCACAGCTTGTAACCTGTGGCCATGTACAAAACCACCCAAGCAATGAGCAGTTTCTAGAGCTAGAAGTTTGTGGATCCCTGTTTAAGACATCCTTCCATTCTTCCAGCAAATTTGCTTTGACAGTCTTTAAATGGTATTTATTATGTGTCCAGTTTTGTCCAGAAAGTAAAAAAGAAAAAAAATAACACCACCTTTCTTGAAATGTAGATAAACGCCTTTAAGCCTGAAACACTTTGAACTGTGGAGAACCCTTGACTGAAATGAGTTTGTCACATTACTGGTATTGAATTTATTCAGTACAGTGTGTGTGTGGGGGGGGAACCTTTTGAGTTGTTCCTGTGTTCTGCGTTTGAAGACTACTAGAGACTCGTGCAATGTTTTTCTTTTTGGTTCTTTCTCCTTCTGAGATACCCAGACATGATCCATTCTTTACTCCTTCAGAAAGTTCCGATCCAGATCACCACCCCCAGCATACGAACCCCACAAATCTCCCATACTATCCCCCACTGGTTTCTCAGAGTCCTAATTTTAGTTGAAGGACGATAAGCTCAACTTCCCCTTACTAAATGTGTCCTTCATCTTGTCTCTCCTCTCTTCTCTAATACAGAAATCAAAGAATCTTAGTCACTGAAAGACTATCAAAACCCATAAACACTCCAGGCTTTAACGTTTCATACCATCAAATATTTTCTTCATTATCACTGTTGGCTTTTGTTCATTTATTTGCGAATAGGGGGTGAAAAAAAAACAGCATTCATGCGCAGTTTGCATGGTTGAGAGGTCAGCCGTTTCCAGCCTCATGTGGGTAGTGCCTCTCTCAGCCTTGACCAATCCACCTGAACCTCTCAGAGAGGCAAGCAAACAGAAAGTTCCCCGCAGCTGAGCTGCATAGTTAATTACCCAGCGTGCATCAGTGGGTGGCTGAAAGGAGCAGATGGAGTGTACAGCGCAGGCTCCTTGAGCCCATTCATAAAGTCGTCTGCTGGAGGTGAGACACCCCTAACTGAAGGAGGAACTGCCCTCAAAAGGAACTGTCATCGCTGTGCCCTGGAAGTTTTTCGTGGAGAGTCAGGTTTTGCTCACAAAACAGGAGCGATAGTTCTCGAAAGTGGGCCGTGGGAGCAGGCAAGTGGGAAAGCTCGGCAGGCTTTCATCCAGCAGGTGTTATAAAATGCTTGTCAGCTGGAACAGAAATAGCTTTTGTAATAGTGAGGGATGATGGAGGTCATAGGCCTTAAAATATCAGAATAACAGAATAGGGAAGAGATGGCCTTTATTTACTAATGCAGTAACCTTTCCACCAGGGGATGCTATTTAAAGAGGGACAGAGATTCCCATGATCCCCTTGTCAGCGGGAGCACACAGAGACAGAAAATGTGGACCCTCGCTGCCAAGGCTGGTGCCTAGATAGGAACTTGAGGCAGTCCACATAAGCAGCCTGAGATTGGTGAGAAGAGGTTGAAGATGGGATAGTGCTGTGACAGGCCTTAGAAATTCAATTAAGACTTCTTTCCTTCAAGTCGATTCTGAGAAGCTGAGAAGCTGGTGTGTTTTTACTTCACATGACTAGATTCCCCTCCTCAGAGGAAGGTTGGCCCATCTGCCAGACTGATTCTTGTCTGGTTCCCTCTGTATGGAAATCACCAGAGCTGGGCAACAATGCTTCTCAACCATCCCACATCCTAGCACTGCTTGAGGAACACCAAACTACTAAATAAGACCCTTTTCCCTAGGTTCCACTCCAAACCACTTACTTACTTGGATCAGGGTCAGGCTCAGCCATCTTCCTTTTAAGCATCCCAAGTATTCTAAGGTATGCCAGGTTCGAGAAATCAGGGCTAAGGGAAGCCTGAGAGGTTGCTCCTAGAGTGGGACAATGGCAAAAAGGCAGTAGGTAAGAAGGACAGGCAGGAGAGGGAACCAGGGCTGAATTAGTGGTAGAGTGCCCTGTTGCTTAAGAGAGGAAAGGCTGGTGAGCTCCAGGGAGCATGGTGGTTCCAATCAGCTCGGGTGAACTCACTGTGGGAGTCAGGCTAAAGTAAACCTGCAGAGAAGTTAGTGACCTCCATGAAGACAAATCAACCCCCTCTCTAGGCTTCAGGTACATGGGGTGTTTGTTTCTCTCAGCAAGAAGTGATGACAATGTCAAATGACTCCAAAAGGAGTCCTTTGGGCTGACTGATTAAAATAGCAAAGATATAATAATAGGTCTGTGTATGTGTATATGTGCATATGTGTGTATATGTGTGTGTGAGTGCCTGAGTGTGAATGTGAGTGTATCTGTGTATGTGTGGATGTTTGTGTATGTGTGTGTGAGAGTGAGTGTGTGAGTATATGAGTGTGTATGTGTGTATCTGCAGGAACCATTGAATTCTAGTTGATCTGATAGCACAGTAAAATGAATGCTAGTATCTCCAGACCAGGGATCTTAGAAACCAACTTATGTCACGTACTTACTCCTTTCACTAAGGATGAGCTTGATCCCCAGAGGACAGACTTGCCCAAGACCCCAGCCTGTGACAGTCTCCATCAGGGCTGTAAGGGTAGGCACAAATCTGACCTGTGTCCAAGCCTCTATTTGACCCATGACTGGAAGAGTCAGCAGCATAGTGTGAGACTTGGGTCACAGGCTAGCTCACTCAGTTTGAATCTGTTCCAATCACGATGCAGGTGTCCTTATATGGAAGTTCCTTAGCTGTGCATGACATCATTTCTTTGACTTAAAGTGGGGATTAGAAGAGGGAAATGTTGTCATAGTGTGTTGAAAGGATCAAATGAGTTTATGGCCAAAAGTATTTAGAAAATGCTTAGCATGAAGCTCCGACTATGCAATATTGGAATTGTTACACTCTGTTACTTTATGTAGTGTTGAAATGGTATCTGAGTACCAGGGTTTAGCCCAATGGTCGAGCACTTGCTTAGCATCCTCAAGGCTCAGAGTTCAATCCCTAGTGCTGCCGGAAACATTTGAAAGTGCTGTCTGAATGAACATGGCTGTGAGACATTGCTTACTTCAGGATGGACATTTAGAGAAAGGCAGTCTGAACTCTAGTCTGAAATTTTGCTGAATCCTCAAGCTATGAGCTTTTCCACACTGTTTCTAAGTTTTATGGAACATGGTATTTGTTTGTTTATCTATTGGTACAGACCATTGCAGAACTAAGTTATAACCCTGATATAGCTCTTCCCCTTTCTACCTTTTATTTCCCCCAAAAGGTGTTGCTAAATTTCTCATGATGCCCTTGAACTTGAGGCCCTCCTGCCTTCAATCTGTATATCAGGTCTTTGGGTCACATTAGGCTTCTAGCACATCATTGGGAATCAGAATGTTATAGGGGTAAGAACAAAATATTGGCATTTCCCAGAAAGTATTCTCAATGATACTCTACCTTTGGAATATGGAGCTCCTGCTTCTTACTAGAAAGGCAAAGTACCCTCTTAGTTTAGGCTTGGGTCCTTCCTTTCCCCTGAAGACCAAACTCTCCCTGATTGATACAGTTAAGGAAACTGAGGTATTAGTGATGAGAATGGCAATATAGGGCCTCTGAAACCATGTCCTTAAAAACATCTTCATTCTCTGGGCTCCTGTAGCACAGGCATACAGTGTCATCTGTAAGATTTGAGAATGTTGGTATCTGCCTCAAAGGATGTTGTGAAATTAACCAAGTCTTTCTGGGTAAATGGCAGGCATCTCCTTAATGGGAGCACTGAGATATTAGCTGCTCTTTAGGCCCTAGCTCCTAGCACTGAGGCTCATGGTCCACTGATCAAATGTGACAAGTATTTGCATCACCCCTACTTGCTTCTCTGTCAGCTACTGTGCTGAAAGTGCAACCCGACTAAAGTCTCCAATAGCCAATCCCTGAATCCTACTAAAACTTCTACAACATAAGATATCATTCTAACCAGGAAAGAAAAAAAGCCACATATGACTTAGTGACAGTGACTTAGAATATCCTCACCCCCAGAGGGCTGAGGACAAAGATGAACTAAACCCATAAGTGCAGATTCTGAGCTGAGAAAGGCTGGTCATCCCATAGGTTCATAGTTTGAGAGAGGATAGCAACAAGTGGAATGATGTCAGAGAGAAGCGTTAATGGGATAGGGATGGTGAGCAAAGGAAGCTGTAGACAGGGAATAGGCATTATATTCAAGGTAGAAGCATTGGTGACAGGGAGGAAGTCAAAATGGGAAAGTTAGAGGCAGTGACAAATGAGAGAAGAAAGGGATGCTCTCTCATAGTGACCCATTTCGGAATTGTCCTTTGATGTACAGAACTAAAAAAAAAAAAAGGGTAGGATTGATTTACACAAAAAAAAATGGCCATGGGAGAAGGGATTGAGAAGAAATGGGCCTTAAGGAAACTTGTGTGAGGAAAAGTAAAGTCTACTGAAAGGAAAAGGCAGTCACCAACTGAATGGCTGAATAGAGGAGAAATGGGCATTTGGGGGATTCTTCCTAATATTAATGACTTTGGTTATATGTAGGAGGAATCCCTTCTATATGATGCTCTGTAAATCAGAATAAATTGAAATAAATTGGCGCATAGAATATGCTACAATTGTTGTTCTAGCTTTGTTTGCTAAGAGTAAAGCTGACAAGGAGTTCTGAATCAGAAAATGATGTGTTAAATACTCATCTTGATGTCATGAATGAACACCTGACAGGGACAAGAGGTGACTGATTTGACACTTAGGCTCAGAGTATCCATCATGCAAATCAAAATCCTATGGAAGAAGGACATGGAGTTGCCATTTTCTCTAAAGCTACTTGGCGTTGTGCCCTGGTAGCAGGAGCATGTGGGACTGGCTATTCTTCCTGGTGGGCATGACTAAGAAGATGGCTCAACAGGTGACAGGCCTGCTTGTGCAAGTAGCATACAGGAAGACTAATAAATCCCTAGAACTCATATTCAGGTGAAGATAGGAGCCTGAATGTATGTAATTCCAGCACCTGGATGGCAAGAACAGAAAATCTGGCTAGACTAGCCCTAATCTATGTATCTATGATCTCAAGATTCATAGAGAGAAAGAGTTATCATGTGGAGAAGTATTGGGGAAGACCACCAGCATCCTACTTGGTCCTCCATATGTATGTAGACACACATATGCATATACTACACACAAATGATTACATACATATGAACAGGTATACACATATATGAATAGCACAAATATACCCACAAAATACGAATTAAAGAAGTGTACAGAAAAAAAAACAGAGCAAGCTATAGCTCTAGGAAACGTCGAAGTAACCTACTCCTTTCAGCTATGTCCTACTTCATACTTTACATTGACTCTCAATAAAGCAATTATATTATGAGTCTACAAGAGATTAACCCATTGAATTGACGATTGACTGAAGACTCTTTGGACATACTATCCCAGCCATACTCGGAGACCTCTTTCACTGATCCCTTAAGTGTTTATTAAGCCACTCAAGTGTCAATCAAAATTAGCCATCACAAATAGAGAGGGACAAGCACACTGATCATTGTTCAACATGATGATAGAGAAGGATTATCCTCTAGGAAGAAAATATTTTCGTGGCCATCCTTATAGTAGCTTCATGATTGTCAAAGAAGCTGATTTTATGCAAATCTAAGGATAAATTTATTCCTTTGGGAACTTTAGAGACTGGAGGGCACAGTAAAAAGACAATGCACCGAAAGGCTTCACGATGTTCTTTGGCATCCTTAAAGACAAATATCAAAAATTACTATCATTATTATTAATAGTGCTAATTATTATGATCATGGCAGAGTAACTCAAAGATTTTCAGGGTTTCTGAATGAAAAATGTTAAAGGAATTCTGTGATCTCAAATGCTTCAGAGACCAACCAGAAGGCCATCTTATGGAAGATCTAGAGAGGTTAGTAAGAAACTATCAACCAATAATTTGATGAATTGGATGAATGAATGGATGGATGGAAGGACGGACGGACGGACAGACAGACAGACAGACAGATGTTAGAATGAGAAGTCAAGCTGAGAGTTTGACCAATTTTTTCTGAGAGTTGGAGAGACTCCCTTAGAATCTGAGTGATCAAAGTCTCTTGAGTACTAACAATGTTGGCTGTATTTTTACTTTACATTTGTAGACTCCCATTCCTCACCACCCTTTCTCTGGAATGATGCTGAGGTTTTTTGAATGCTCATAGGGCTGAGCTACATCCAGAACCCCTCTCCATGCTTCTGAAAATCAACTCCTGCTAGTGATGTTACTGGAGTCATAAACTTGGCTTCCCTGTATTTCTAAGAATATAGGGACCAAATTGGAAAAGTAAACTTATTTACAATGTAGCCAGACTGGAAGTAGAGGGCTACTGATTTCTCTGTCTCCAGATACATTTCACTTTTTATGTAGAAGACAAAACAAAACCAGAAAATACACATCCAATTGATTCTGCCTTGGGGAAACAGGACCTGAGCTAAAGATTCTCCCTGTGCTCTGTTACAGACACAGGGTCTTTCGTTTTGTTTGTGTTTAAATACAAGCTAAGAAAGAAATGGAGTTAAAGTTCTTCTCCAAACCACTCTGAAAGAAAAAATTCTGATTTTGTTGGCAGTGGAATTCCACCCACTCTGGGCCTGTCAGAGTTCTTTATCTCTAGGTGCACTTCTCTGAAGGTTTTGGACTGTTCTTATCTTTTCTTGGTAGGCCAACTTCAACTCAGACGCCTCTGTGCCTATTAAACACACTTTGCACATAGTCTGATAGATGGGAAAGGTTATGTCTCTTGCACCAGGGCTTCTGTGTAGGGTATTGGATGGCAGTTACGTTGGCATCAGGAGACTACAAGAGGGCCACACAATTTAGAAATGTTATTCACTTATCATTACTAGGTTTTAATGCCATATCATGTCCATCTTGCTGATGTGCTAATTGTGATAAAATACATTCAGTAGTCATTTTTTTAAAAAAAAAACATTAAAAATAGTCTAAATATTAAAATTCCATGCTTCCAAATTTTATAGGGAATGAAAACTAGATATTATATATGTAACTTAGCAAGTCATGACTTTGAAGCAACACAATCTCGCATTAAGTCCCAGCTTTATCATTTACTGCCTGAGTGAGCTAGAATAACCTGCTTCTCCTCTCTGAGGCTAGAGGGCCTCTGACGAACTGGAAAAGCGGGTCCCATACAGAATGCACCTTAATCCACAGCTAGGCTCTGCTGCCAACCAGCAGACAAGCAGAGCACCAACTGAAAGGAATGACCTGGGTTGACTTTTCTACCGCCCTCCTCCCCCAGAAGGTCATAATCCAGTGGAGAAATTAGAAATTTGTTCACAAAATGTTGTGATGAAGGGTAAAAATTGAGAAAAATTAAAGTCACTTTATTAATCACATCCATGAGAAAAACTGTTGAGAAAGCAACATGCTCCATTCATTTGCTAACCACTCAGCCTTGTTTCTCACATACTAGAGTGTCAGGAGATGGTTGCCCATGAAACATTTCTCTAAGATTGTTATGTACATTATTTCGGAGGGATGGCACTGAATTCACTGAGAATTTTATTTTTTAACTAAGCCATTCTACCATATATTCTTTGAAAATGGCTTTCAGGAACACTGATGGTAGATAGCAAGATGATTAGAAAGAGATGGGTTTTCAATATTTATTTTGGTGTATTTAGTATTTCAGTGTGATTCTCATTTCAATGGATTTCATAATGGTAAGTTCAAATAATAGCTGTGAAGTGATTAACCATTGCTTGGAAAGTCCCAGAGAGTTTAATCTCCTGCTTTCCACAGCCAATACTGCAGCACAGTAATGAATCTCAAGGAAGATGATGCTGTGGGAACCTCAAATGTGCTGTGACATTATTGAGGGGAGATGAATCTGACAGACTACACATACTTCGTATGCAGGACATAGACATCAGCACATCCTATGTCAGTTCTACTGTGGGCCTAGCTCTGGAGGAGACCGTCTTGGAAGTGCTACTCTTCTCACCACAGTCACTGAGACCTGATCAAAGAGTGCTTAGAGGCAGGAAACCTGACAGCAGCAATAAGTTTTCAGCTTGCCTTACTAACTCTTATATTTGCTGGTTGCTGATCTAGGGTATGTTTGTGTACAATCAAGCAAATTTCTAGGTTTGAATATACATATCTATATGTTCTAAAGGGAAATATGGTGGTAAGTACAGCAGTGCTAAAAAGTCATAGGTTGGCCCAGGGATGGTTAAGATTTAGTTTAGTGTCCCATGTACTAATTTATTTTTAAAGACTATGAGGGAAGAGCCAAGTTAAAGCATAACAGGGCTGGCCTGATTGTTGTTGTTGTTTGCTGTGGTGTTTAGTCCAGCCTTTCCACCCAATAAATGAGCAGAGTTAAGCTGGAAGTGATGCCTTGTATAGGAAGGGGGAAGCCAAAGCAGAAGCCAATTGTCAACTGGTAGATAGCCCTTGGTGTTTTCCAGTAACATCTACAAAGAAAAGTGTTCCTTAATATATGAATATAAAGGATGAAGGATAGTTTGTTTAGAAAAAAAGCAAGCTATAAAAAACAGAAGGAAAAATAAACAAACTTCAGACTTCTAGTGCTTTGGTATGACTGGTTTGACAAAGACGTTTGAAGGGAGCCATTGTTGCATGAGTAATTGACAGAGATTCACCCATAGGCAAAGACTTGAACAATGGACAAGGCTCATTTCAGGCTTCCTGCCCTTTGGTACTGGGTGACCTCTCCATCCCCCTCCTCTATAGTGTTTTGCATGCTGATCTATAGAACAAGACTTAACTACAAGTTTACAAGGAGATACTTGAACACATCCTAATGTAAACCTTGACATCCTTCCCCTTTCTCTTCCTTTCCCTCTTTTTTCCTCAGCATCCTTCTTTTTCCTCCCCTTCATCTGCTTTTCCCTCTCATTTCCTCCTCTTGCTTTGGAGGTCAATATTTCACCAAGTCTATATTTCTAAATTTTTGTCTTTTTAAAGGTAAGAAATCTACACAGTTTAAGAGGAAACAGTGTATTTAGCAAAGTAAAGCAAAGGATACTCTAGAAAGAATGATTGGAGCTACACATTGGAAGGGAGGAGTATATGTCAGAGGTTGCAGGTACCAGCCCACTGGTTCTGCAATGTACAATTTAAAAAATGTGGATGAATATGTATGATATAGGTGACATAATGCACCTATGGAAAGTGACACTTCTCTTGTCAAATTATGAAAGGCTAGAGGACTGGATCTTGCTTTTTAAGTTTTGTAGTTTTCTTTTGTAAAAGAATGGTGTGTGTGTGTGTCTCCATATTATATGTGTGTACAAACCCACAGAGTCCAAGAGAGGACATACCCACAGAGTCTAGGAAAGGACATCAAATCCACTGGCACTGGAGTTACAGGTAATGTATCCCACCAGAAAGAGCATTGGGAAGCAAACTGAAGTCCTCTGGAAGAGCACCAAATGTTCCTAAACATATAGCCATGCTTGCAGCTCCATGTTAGGGTATTCTTGTCCAGGTTCTCTTAAGAGGTTCTCTCATAAGAGAATGGTAGGGGAATATAGATTCAAAGTACATTCCAAATGATGTTATTATGTTTGAGGTTGTTGTTTTTGTTTGTTTTTGCATGTTTTAATTTAGATCCTTTATTAATGTACATGTGTGGCTGCTGGGGAAGTTTCCTTGGTATCTTAGTTTCTGATGCAATTGGAAGATGCTAACTACAGCTTCAGGAGTGTTTAGCAAAAATAAAGTATTCTCAACATTGGAAGAAGCCCTCTTAGGATAGATGTGTGGTTTTTTCTTGGTTTTCAACATCTGTCTCCTGACCTTCCCAGTCTCACATATACAAGACTATAACTATAACAATTTATGTGCAGTTTAGAATTTGAATTGTATAAATATTTTATCCTCTTCCTGTTGTCTTATCTAGCCTGCTAATTACAATGTGCAAAATAATCTCTTTAAGTTCTTCTACTACGCAATATCCAGACAGATCACTACAATACAGATTGTGATTGAATGCTTCAAATTGTTTAGCATATGGATGTAGATACATTATCCTAAACAGCGAAAACCATGTAGACTTGAGTACCTAACACACGCACACACACACACACACACACACACACACACACACACACACACACACACACACACATATATATGTGACATTGAGGATTTTGGAAAAGATTTGTGGCTCACATTGAAGTCAGTGCTCAGGCTGTGATAGAAGATGATAGTTTTTGTAAGATACTTCCATGAGGCAAAACTGAGTAAAAAGTACTTAAATTCTTTCTATAATATTGATTGTAATTATTTATAAATCATTAATTACCTTGATATTTTAAAAAAAGTTAATTTAAAATGGGTTATAAAGGAACTATTGATATGGATGGCTCATTGGTCCAGTGTCTGTACTGCAGAGTTTGTGCCCCAGTAACCTTAACTGGAAGCTCATAACCACCTGTAAATCACTCTCCAAGAGATCCAATTCTCTGTTCTGCATTCTGCTGATACCTGAAGTTATGCACATATCCCTCATAGACATACATGTGTACACATGATTGAAAATAAAAATTAAATCTTTAAAGAAAAACTCACAAAAATGTAGCTTTCAATGTAAATCCTAGTGTCTGTGCTTCTTTTGACATAGCTTGTACATTTCATATTCTTACCCACTGCATAGCTCTGCATTCTGGATACAAATAATGCATAGCCTTAATGTAGAGCTGCATCAGATCGTTTCACAAGCATCAAGTTATTGTCCACCTTACCATTTCCTATTCAACTGCAGCCCAAAGTGGAAGAGACAGACTACTGGTTGACCTTGTTGCTATTCCACCTACTGTGCACATTGGCTCTTCCTACTCTGGTTAATTCTCCTGTCAGTCACTTATCTCTTTCCTTGGTCATGTAAATCTTACATCTCCTGATTTTATAGAAATGTTTATACATGTTCATTATGGATTTGTTTTGCTCTATTCTCCACCCTGACCTCCCACAGGAGTGAGAAAGTCAGAGTCACTTTTTATTTCTAATACTCACATGATTCTTGGTGAAGAATGCATATTTTATATATTTAACCTGATCAAATGAATGCATTGCTGAGGTAGATTGGTAATCATTTGTTAGTAAATCCAGTACTCTGCTCTACTACCCTGTAAATAGAATATAGAATAAACATTTGAAAGGGGAAAGAGAAGACAGTCCTTATACACTATTAATTTGACTCTTTATTATATGAATATCAATGATTTAAGAGCATAACTAATTTCATTCTGAGATAAAATTAGCCTACTGATCATTATAGCAAATCACTACCCAGATTATCTAGGAAGATAATGTTCAGACTTAGAGAATATATCAACTGAGAAAGTTAGAATTTCATTCTAGATAAACAGAGATGAAAGTTGAATTTAAAAAAATAAAAGTGTACTTGAGGATCTAGCAGCAAGATGAACAAATTGAGGTAACATTAATTGGCACAGTACCCTGGTGTTTGTTTATCCATTAGTTAACTGGAATTCTAACTCTAATTAAGCAACACCTCCACATACACCATGGTAAGCAACTAGTGATTAAACAAAGAAAGCCGTAGGTCCAGAAGCTTGCATTTATTATCCTGGAGTGCTATGCTGAAATTGTAGTTACATGAGAAGTTATTAATCTGAGGGTTAAATTTACGTTCTCTAAAATCACTTCTGTATTTCAATGCTCCTTCTTACCTGCTGGAGGCAGAATGGGCAGATAATCAGTTGAGGCACTTATAAAATAGGTTTAATGATAGGTCGGAGTTGCCCTCAGACTTAATGAAGGGCTGTTTATTTTCTTTTTGAAATCTATGTTATGTTGGAAAGTATAAGTACAGCCTACAATAACAATGCTATTAATTAAGAGAGATGAATTTGATTAAAAAAAAAGACTTGATTGTCTAGCAGTGGAAGTTCTGTCTTATTTTAGGGAAGAATGTAGCCCAGGATGCTTTTTAAGGAAACATCAATTGTGAAACTTAGGAACTATGCTAAGTAGGTCTGTATGACTTTATAGTCTCATTGGTGTTTTCCAGAGAGTTTCTGTTTTAGTGTAATTAGCCAGAGTCATGAATATAGAAACTACAATCTTAGCTTCATTTTTTTTTTTGTCCTTTCAAGTTTCATAGAAACCCCAGCTCATTTCTCTTGGAAAGAAAGTTATTATCGATCCGCCATGGCGCAGAGCACCCAGACAAGTGAGTTCCTCAGCCCAGAGGTGTTCCAGCATATCTGGGATTTTCTGGAACAGTAAGTATCAAATAATCAAGAAGCGTACCGGCACTGTTTAAAAATAAGTAAACACAAATGGCTGAAATACCATTTACTACAGAATATGTCTAGACCAGTAACTATTTTAAAAAGTTACACTCTTAGAAATTTATTGCCTTCAATAATATCTCCACACTGAAAACAAAGTAGTTTTCTTTCTTTATAGTTTCCAAACCCAAAAGATCATCATTACAGCAAAGTAATATCACTGTAGATATTCTAAATGCCCCCCCACCAACAATCCAAAACATCTTCACCAGTGTCTAGTGTCTGTCATTCAATACCTATTCTTGCTTGAAGACTTATACGCTAAGATGTTGAACCATGCCACTTTAGTAGCTGTTTTAATGTTTTTATGAGAAATGTGTATTGGTATTTTAATCAAAAACAGATTTTAGTCAGTTAACATGAAGATCGAAAAGAGAGCACTAGCATGCTTCCTACACACTGCTAAGCTTGTAGAAGCTGAACAAAGTACCCTCCCCGGCTCTCCATGTTAGCCTGACTCGCATGTTAGGTCATGAAGCAGAGATCATGACTCGTACTTGAGAAACAGAATTTAGCTTGACCTTCCTCAGATTTTACGTATGGTAAATGGTTGAGTCAATATTCAACCCGGGGTTTCTGATTGTAAGCAAGGCCTTGACAATCTTGAAGCAGAAAATATCCATTCTTACTAGTTAACTCTGCTGCAGTCTCTTCCAGTAATCCACACCTTCCTCCCTCCTTGTGCTAGGCCTATATGCTCAGTACAGCCCATCGACTTGAACTTTGTGGACGAGCCATCAGAAAATGGTGCAACCAACAAGATTGAGATTAGCATGGATTGTATCCGCATGCAAGACTCAGACCTCAGTGACCCCATGTGGGTGAGTGCGCTTCCTCTTCCAGTGTGGGTGAGGCTCTGATTGGACAACACCATTGTAGAGAGAGCAAATGCAGCCCTGGGAAAGAACTAGCTGGGTTTCTGTAGATTCTGGCTCTTTCTCAGCTTTCTGCAGTGGGTAGGGATAGAAGGTGGAAATGATTTCTTACCTTTTGTTGTTTGTTTGTTTGTTTTTGCCGAGGTGTTATTCGTGTTAAGCCTAAATTAGAAAGGGTAATGTCACCAGGGTTTCCACATTCGTAGAGAATTAAGACACTCATCCTGATTCTGACCAGATCCATTCCACTGCTGTATATATTCCATGCACATACTCAGGAAGTAAAGCACAATGAAACACACATGATGCATAAGCTGTATTTTTTTTTCGCTTTCCCATGGTGTTGCTCATGTTGTTAGGATGCTAGGTTTGTTAACTTCTTTATTAAATGGTGAAACCATACCACTGACTTCCACCTCTGACTAGGTCAGGAGTATTACTGTTAATTTTGAGACAGATCCTGAAATAAGGAAAATACTCTGAAAATTCCAAGCAAAGGTGAACCTGCCTTACAGAAGTTGTGTGTTCTTGTACTCAGGAGATTTTCTGTTCTGACTCTTGGCTACATAGTAATAGAAAAAGTTATGAAGTTCAAAATCACAAGCCTTTAAATCTCCAGTTCCTGTCACTATTGAAGTTCACACATTGATGTACTTTGTTTCCTAATATTCCAGAATGTTCCGTTTTGTTGTTTAAAACATTCTCTTCTAAAATATCACTCTTATCTCTGCCACTAGCCCCGTCTACTGGAATTAACTACCATCCCTCTGAAGCAAGCAAGCATGGGGAAAACTCTGCATTACACAACACTATACTTGTTTATTTCTCTGCCTTTTCAGGAATCAGGGGCTACATTTTGTCATTTGAGTGCTCAAGAGCACAAAGCACGGATTCAGGAAGAGTGTGGTGGGGCTTTGCCAGAGAGGGGACAAAAAACACTTGGAGGCTGGTGTGTTGGAACCCCATGGAAGGAGAGAGAGAGAGAATGAATTTGATTAAATAAAGACGTTTACCTTTCTCTAGATCCCCTTTTTAACTGAAAAGAATTGACAATTGTCATAAATTATAGTTGAATATAAATTGTCAACTTCTATATGAGTTCTGTTCCAATACCTTCTTATCTTTATCTCTACATACATGTATTTGAATATGAATGGCAGTTACATAGGTGGGACCAAATTATGGCAGGCCTCAGCAGCAGGCATGGCAAAACAGTGAGTTTGTGCAGGATGCCAGTAATTAGTGTTCTGCTCTGTAAATTAAAAAGTAGAGACTCTAAGATGTCGAGCCCCACTCAACTGCAGCATGGCTATGTGGGGCTTTCCACTGCTTAGTAACAGACTTTCTTGTTTCCATTATGGGTTAATTGCTAAATACTTTCAAAAGTCTGCACATAAATTACTTTCTCCATCAATATACTATTTTAAAACATTGGGAATTCAGCCAATTCTTTTCTCACTATACAAGAAATACAACTCTATAATGGGCATGAGGAGGCATGTCAGATTCTTGAGAACAGAAACTGAGAAATTCATCCTATGGTTTTCTTATTTTTGATATGGCCAAGAAATGGAATCATGATGTTTTGGTCTGATTATTAACAAAGGAAATTAAAGTGCAGATGTTAAACTGGGTTGTATTAAATTGTAGATTCTGTGTGTCTTTTAAATTAGAACATGTTTTCTAATTATAAAATTAGTTCTTTGGGATAGTGAATGAGAGTAAAAGAAATGCCAAAATAAAATTGTATTTTAATCTATTTTCCAAGTGCCTTAATGATCCTAGATTCTGTTGTTTGATACATTGCTGTATTTCTCAGATTTGTATTACTTTGGATCTATATAAGCATCTCTAACATATTTGATAAATGAATTAAATGTTAACAGTTACACATTATCCTCAGTGATGGATGCTGGCCAAGCAAGCATTTTTGCATTTATTTATTCTTTATCTTTCATGCTAAATTAGAATTTTTTTAAGAAAACTGACTAGTAATGACCTAAAATGCTCTGTATTTTTAAATTCTTACTGACTTATCTCAGATACACGAGAAGTTTTCAGCTCTACATTATTAAAAGACTAATATCTTAGATGTGTGCATGTATGTGTGTATGTATATGTTTGTGTGTATATGTTTATGTATGTGTATATGTATGAGAGAGAGAGAGAGAGAGAGAGAGAGAGAGAGAGAGAGAGAGAGAGAGAGAATGAATGAATGTGTATATTTGGTAAAGGCATAAGCCATAGCACCGGTCTTAGTATCTATCATAGTACTCTACATATATGATCCAGATCTACATAAAATTTTTATCATGTTTTTGAATCCAGACGTACTTACCTATGTCTTGTTTCTTATGATACAGATGAGGAAATCAATTCTTCCCTTGAGAAGACCATAAAATATCACTAAAGGCAAATTGGGATAAAACAGTTCTTAAATTACTGGGAAGTGTGTACATTCTTATAAAAACATTATAAAATAGTAATTGATTCAGACTAAGAAATTACAGCAATATGTTACAGAAAAGGTGATTTGTAATAGGCTTTGAAATTCAAATAAAATTGATTAAATGGAAGAAAAAACTGTAATCCACGTTTGGGAAACCTATATCATCAAAGCATAACTTGAAGAATATCACAAGTTTGAAAAGATAAGGGTGAAATTTTCAACTACAGAAAATATATATGAGGAAAAAATTGAACATTAAAAACTAGAGTGTTTAGGGCTTGAGAGATGACTCAGCTATTAAAAGCATAGATACTCTTCCAAAGGACGGGGATTCTGTTCCCAGTACAAACCCTGGTTGAAATTGAAAGACTCCATCATAGCAGTTCCCAACCTGTGGGTCACGACCCACATGGGGATTGATATCAAATACCTACACTTAAGGTATTTACATTAAGATTCATAACAGTAGCAAAACTATAGTTATGAAGAGGCAATGAAATAGTTTTGTGATCAGAGGTCACCAGAACATGAAGAACATGTTTTAAAGGGTTGTACCATTGGGAATATTGAGAACCACCATGTTGTAAAATGATATTCCCTTTACACATTTGGTAGAATTTACCAATAAAATCATCCAGGCATTTTTGGAAACTAGAAATTAAATTTCTTCATAAGACTATGGATATTATTTTATCTTGGTCATATCTGGACAAAATATAGTTTTTGAGAAAAAGATAAATTGAATCATAGTTGCTGAGTTCATACACATAGAATTATTGAGAATATTCTTTTTATTCCATTAATACCAGAAAGATATATAATTATATATTCACTTATTGGATGGAAACTTTTTAGTACCAGGGACTTACTGATTTATTTTAGCTTTCAGTAGAGCACTTCACATTTTACTTAAACTTTTTCTTCTAATAGTTTTCTCTGGCCAACCTCATTTTATTTTACTGGTTTGCATTTCTACCTTCAGTGTCTTTGGTTTTATTTTGCAATCCTCTGCCCCCTTACATCTTTCCTGAACTTTCTTTTCTCTTCCTTCTCCACCTCTTTCTGTCTTTATCTTGGCCTTCACTGTCTTCTTCCTCATTTTTCTCATTTCTTGTTGTTTTCCGCCTCTTTCTCCTCCACCCTGATTCTCTTTTTCTCTCTTACCAACAGCCATCACTTTATCAAAACTTTAATGTCTAAGCTTCCTCAGTAGAAATTTGCATTGTTGAGTTATTTCCTTTGTTTTCTTCCTGGAGAATTTAGCATGACAACAATAAAATTCTCAGTAGATACTGCTTTAGCTGCATCTAAGAGACACGGATATGATTAATGTGTTTCTCAGTTATTGTTTTAAATATGTTTATACGTTTTGGGGACTTCAGATTTGATCCATTAGTGTTTAGAGTATAGCCCTGAAACACAAGACAGTGTGCTCTGCTTTTGTTGTGTAGAAAGTTCCCTAGCAGCAACTGGATCCAGTTGGATTTTGGAACTATAGAGTCCTACATCCTTTCTGTTCTTCTGTCTCCTGTTTCGTTGACTACAGAGTGCTGACATTTCCAAGCAATAACTATGGATCTTTCTGTCTTTTCAAGTATTCAAATGTTTTCTACATATGTGTTGGATACATGATATCTATGATTAGTAATATTCATGGAGATTTGATCCTTTCTATAATTGTATAATCCTTCTATTAATTTCTGCTAGTCTACCTTGTCAGTCTACATTATCTTGGGTAATAATTCAGTGAACTAAAATTTCTAGTTACTTGCTGTTTGCCTTATGAAACGTTCCTTCATTGTTTTACACTTATATCATTGTATTTGAAATGAATTTTTCTTAATAATGTATAACTGAATTCCTTACATGCACTATGACAGTCCATGCCCTTTTTCTTGTGCACACCCTTTATATATACTGGATGGTCTGTGTTCTTTGTGGTTGTTTTCTGTGTGTTCATTCCATCATCCCTGTTCCATTTATTCAGGTTTTTTTCTTAGAATACTTGACTTCTTTTTATAATGTTTTATTTTAATTTGCCTATTTACCTATTTTGCCTTTAGTTGTCTTTGCATAGTTTAGTGGTGACTCTAAGAATCTCAGTTTTATTCCTCCTCATCCACCAAGAAGTGACATAGAAGAGAATGTAGAATATGGGGACTCTTGGCTTGTTTGTACTGTAGGCACACATACTGCATCAGCAGACACTGAATGTTACAGCAGAAACTGGCATAGATTTCACTTTCAATTACCTAAGCAGTGAACTCAAAAGAAAAATTACGGACTAGTTTTGAGTACAATTCTTAACAGTTCTGGTGCTCTTGCTTAGGGAAAAACTGTAATTCTCAGTTTGCTAAGAAAATGATAGAACTCCAGTTACTATCAGTTACCAGAATGGTGTTTTCAAGGTAAACAGCACCTATGTTTTTAAGCAGAGCAGTAAGACAGCCTGAACTCTCATTCAGATTCTTGAATCTATAGGAATTTATAAATTACACTTTGATTTCTACCATTCTCCTTTGTCTAAGCTTGCAGGTCCGTGCTCACATGAATGTACTCACATAGAATGTAATTTGACCCACACTTACATTATAATATAAGATAATCAAGTCAGTACAGCTTTTGGTATATATGTTGTTTTAAGTCTTCTTCTGCAAAGTTTTATGATTTAAGTATATGTTAAGTATATACCCTCTGAAAAAAAATCTAATTTGAAGCTGCTCACAGCAATTACTCTGAATAATTTAAATCAGACTGAGGAGTTAATAACTTACACACATGCCTTCTCCTGGCTTCAAATCATTCTGATGTTCTAGGCAAGAAGTAAGCATTTGTCATTTGCTGTGTGCCCTTGTCTCCAGATTCCTAAGATGTGCATTATGAGCTGATGAAGCCTTCGGCCAATGGGTAGAACTTCCTACAAGGAAGGTATCATTCATTTTCTTCTCTTCACTTTCTTGGCTTCCAGAAAACCTCTACAGTCCTTCCAGTATCAGTCCCACCCCCATCATTTGATCTCTACCGCTTCCCTACAATGCCTACACACTTGTCTGGTCATTTAAGAAACTGATTCAATCAGTGTAGGCAGATTTGGTTAAAAGCTTTGAAAAATGTTCAATGGATGTGTTGCTATGAAGTTCTCCACGATTGTACCTTTTGTTGCTAAATTATATCTTAGGATTTTTATTGAAAACAACTGGTGTTGGATTTGTCTTCAGAACTGTGAAGAGGCTCCAGTAACATCTATCCATTAACATGCCTTTCCTCTTTTGTATAGAAAAATCTAATAATGGATGTCTTTATACAGGAGAATTGTGGTGATTTGATTCATTCAGAGTTCCTTACATGTATACATATAGAGTCAATCACTTACAATTTTTTTGGGGTCACTTCTCTACTTTGCATATAAGCTCTTTAAATGCAGTAAATAGATTGTGCTTTAAAAATAATAGTAATAAGGCTGGAAGGATGGTCCAGAGGTCCTGAGTTCAATTCTCATCAGCCACATGGTGGCTCACAACCATCTGTAATGGAATCTAATGCCCTCTTCTGGTATGTCTGAAGGCAGCTACAGTGTACTCTTATACATTAAATAAATAAATAAATCTTTAAAAATAATAATAGTAATAAATTTATCTACTAAAATCATAAATTTAAAAAGAATTTTGTACACTCTAAAATACATGTATGTCCCTAAGTCGTGATAACACATATGAACATTGAAGTTTTCTTCTACTCTTCTTTTGAGATAAAAAACACATTTTGTGTCATGTCATTATTAATTCTTTTCCTTTGTTGAAAATATTTTTGTAATATAATATATTCTGACTAGTTTTTCCTCCTACTTCTCCAGTTCCTCCCCACCTCCTCTCCCATCCAGATCTACCCCCTTTCTGTATCTCATTAGAAAACAAAGAGGCTTCTAAGGGATAATTATAATTTAAATATATAACAAAAGCTAACATGTCATAATTGAACAAAACAAGCAAACCAGAGGAAATCAATCCAAAAGAAGGCACAGAGACCTATTCATTTTCACACTCAGAAATATCAGAAAAACATTAAATGTGAAGTCATAATATGAATGCAAAGCTCCTGTAAGGTAAAAAGAAAGAAGAAAAATATACAGAGAAAATCATATTAAAATAAAGACTAATACAATAAAATTTTGCAAAATAAAAAATAAACATGGCATGAGACATGCTACATCCAACGATTCCATTGAGTTCATTTCTCATTGGTCTTGAGTTTGTTACTCCAGTGAGACTCCCTAGGAGGAAACTCAATTTTCATTTGCAAGTGGTTATCATTTGGAGTTTGCTTTGAGTGTTAGGCATTGAAGCCCAAGTGTCAGGTCTCCTGTCGACCCGCGGACCCTATCTAGTACAGACCTTTGCAGGTCCAGTGCTTGCTGCCTCAGTCTCTATGAGCTTAATATGTGGGCTGATCCTATTGACTGAGAGAGCCTTGTTTTCTTAATGACGTCTATCTCCTCTGGATCTTATACCTTCTCTACCCCTTCTTCTGTGGAGTTCCCTGAGCCCTGAAAGGAAAGATTTGATGGAGACATCCCTTTTAGGGCTGAGCATCTCAAGGCCTTTCACTTTCTGCATAATGTCTGGATGTGCATGTTTTCTTCTCCCTCCCAAGTGAGACTGAGGCAGGCGTCCTCACTTGGGCACTTCAGTTTGTTAACCTTTTGAGTTCTGTGGACTGTATCTTGGGTATTCTATACTGTGTGTGTGTGTGTGTGTGTGTGTGTGGCTAATATCCACTTATTAGTGAGTACATACCATGCATGTCCTTTTGGGTCTGAGTTAACTCGCTCAGGATGATATTTCGTAGTTCCATCATTTGCCTGCAAAATTCAGGATGTCGTCATTCATAATAGTTGAGTAGTATTCCATTGTGTAAAAAAAACCCACATTTTCTATATCCATTCTTCTGTCGTGGAACATCTAGATTGTTTCCAGCTTCTGACTATCACAAATAAGGCCACTATGAACATAGTGGAATGCTGAAACGCGTGCCCCTGTGGCATGGTAGGGCATCTTTTGAGTATATTCCCAAGAGTGGTATAGCTGGGTCTTCAGGTTGATCTATTTCCCATTTTCTGAGTAACATCCAGATTGATTTCCAAAGTGGTTGTACCAGTTTGCAATCCCACCAGCAATGGAGGAATATTCCTCTTTCTCCACATCCTCTCCAATATGTGTTGTCACCTGAGGTTTTTTTGATCTTAGCCATTCTGATTGGTGTAAGGTGGAATCTCAGGGTCATTTTGATCACTGATCACTAAGGATGATGAACATTTCTTTAGGTGCTTCTCAGCCATTCAAGATTCCTTAGTTGTGAAATCTCGGTTTAGTTCTATACCCCATTTTTTGATTGGGTTGTTAGGATTTTTGGTGATTAGTTTCTCAAGTTCTTTATATATTTTGGATATTACCCTTCTATCAGATATGGGCTTAGTGAAGATTATTTCCCAATCTGTGGGTTGCCGATTTGTCTTGTTGACTATATCCTTTGCCTTACAAAAGCATTCCAGTTTCATTAGGTTCCATTTATCAATTCTTGATCTTAGAGCCTGAACCATTGGAGTTCTGTTTAGGAAATTTCCCCCTTTGTCAATGAGTTCAAGCTTTTTCTCACTTCATCTTCTATTAGATTGACTGTGTCTGGCTTGAAGTTGAGGTCCTTGATCCACTTAGACATGAGCTTTGTGCAAGGTGTCAGTGGGTCCATTTTCAATTTTCAATTTTCTTTTTTTCTATTGTATATTCTTAGCTTCTTTGTCAAAGATCAAGTGTCTGTAAGTGTGTGGTTTTATTTCTGGGTCTTGAATTTTATTCCATTGCTCATGTAGTATCTGTCTAGAAAACCATTCATTTCATCTAGATTTTCCAGTTTTGTTGAATATAAGTTTTTAGAGTAGGATCTGATGATTTTTTTAATTTCCTCTGTTTCTGTTGTTATGTCTCCCTTTTCATTTATGATTTGTTAATTTATATACTGTCACTGGGCCCTTTAGTTAGTTTGGCTAGGGGTTTATCTATCTTGTTGATTCTCTCAAAGAACCAGCTTCTGGTTTTGTTGATTTTTGTTTCTATTGTTTCCTTTGTTTCTATTTGGTTGATTTCAGCCCTGAGTTTGACTGTTTTCTTCCTTCTTCTACTCTTGGGTGAGTTTGCTTTTTGTTCTAGAGCTCTCAGGTGTGCTGTTAAGTTGTTAGTGTAAGATCTCTCAAGTTTCTTTACCAGGACCCTTAATTCTATGAACTTTCTTCTTAGCACTGCTTTCATTGTGTCCCATAAGTTTGGGTATGATGTGTCAACATTTTCATTAAATTCCAGGAAGTCTTTCATTTCTTTCTTCATTTACTCCCTGACCAGGTTATCATTGAGTAAAGTGTTGTTCAGTTTCCATGTGTATGTGGTCTTTCTGTAGTTTTTGCTGTTATTGAAGACCATCCATAGGCCATGGTGATCTGATAGGATGCATGGTATTATTCATGGTATTATTTCAATCTTCTTGTATCAGTTGAGGGTTATTTTGTGACCAATTATATGGTCGATTTTGGAGAAGGTACCCTGAGGTACTTAGAAGGTGTATTCTTTTGTTTTATCATGAAATGTTCTGTAGATATCTGTTAAATCCATTTGGTTCATAACCTCTCTTAGTTTTTCTGTGTCTCTATTTAGTTTCTGTTTCAATGACCTGTCCGTTGGTGAAAGTGAGATGTTGAAGTTTCCCACTATTATTATATCGGAATCAATGTGTGTTTTCAGCTTTAGTAAAGTTTCTGTTATGAATGTGTGTGCTCTTGCATTTGGAGCATAGATGTTCAGAATTGATACTTTCTCTTGGTGAATTTTCCCCTTGATGAATATGAAGTGTCCTTCTTCATCATGCTTGATAACTTTTGGTTGAAAGTCTATTTTATTGGATATTAAGATGGCAACTCCTGCTTGTTTCCTGGGACCATTTACTTACTTGGAAGACCCTTTTCCATCTTTTTACTTTGAGATAGTGTCTGACTTTGTTATTGAAATGTGTTTCTTGTACGTAGTAAAATTCTGGATCTTGTTTGTGTATCCAGTTTGTTAGCTTTTGCCTTTTTATAGGTGAGTTGAGTCCATTAATAGTGAGAGATATTAAAGAGAAATGACTGTTGGTTCCTGATGTGTTTGTTTTTATAGGTGGCTTTATGTACTTGTGGTTCTCTCCTTTTTGATTTGTTGTGAGATGCTTAATATCTTGTCCTTTCTTTGGTGCAGGTACCTTCCTTGTATTGGAGTTTTCCTTCTAGTATCCTCTATAGGGATGGATTGGTAGATATATATTGTTTGAATTTGGCTTTTTCCTGGAATATTTTTGTTTCTCCATCTATGTTGATTGAGAGTTTTGCTGGGTATAGTAGCCTGGACTGGCATTTGTGTTCTCTTAGACTCTACATGACCTCTGACCAGGCTCTTCTGGCTTTCATAGTCTCTATTGAGAAATCTGGTGTAGTTCTGATAGGTATACCTTTGCATGTTACTTGGCCCTTTTCCTTTGCAACTTTTAATATTCTTTCTTTGTTATATGTGTTTAATGTTTTGATTCTTATAAGAAGATTTTCTTTTATGGTTTTATTTATTTGGTTTTCTATAGGCTTCTTGTACCATTATGGCCATCTCTTTCTTTAGGTTGGGGGAAGTTTTCTTCTATGATTTTGTTGAAGATATTTTTCAGGTCCTTTAAGCTGGGAATCTTCATTCTTCTCTATTCTAATTATTTTTTTATTTGGTTTTTGGTCTTTTTATTCTGTCTTGAATTTCTTGGATGCTTTGGGTTAGGAGTTTTCTATGTTTTGAATTTTCTTTGACAGTTGTGTCAATCTCTTCTACAGTATCTTCTACACCTGAGATTCTCTCTTCTATCTCTTATATTCTGTTGGTGATACTTATATCTGCAATTCCTGACCTTTTTCCTAGGTTTTCCATATCCAGGATTGCCTCCATTTGTGTTTTCTTTATTGTTTCTACTTTCACTTTTAAATCTTGGATCACTTTATTCAATTCCTTCACCTGTTTACCTGTGTTTTCATGTATTTCTTTCAGTGAGTTATTGATATCCTCCTTAAAGGACTCTATTATCTTCATGAGATAGGAATTTAGGACAGATTACTTATTTTCAGGTATGTTGTTGTATTCAGAGCTTGCTGTGGTTGGGGAACTGGGTTCTGATAATGCCGACGAATATTGGCTCCTGTTGCTTATGGTTTTGTGCTTACCTTTTTCCATCTGGATATACCTGGTGTTTGTTTGTCTGGGTGACTGTCTGGAGTCTGCCTCTTTTGTTCCTGACTTGCTTTAGGTCTCCTGGTAGGCCTGCAGCCTTGGCTGTAGCAAGCCACCTGTGGGGCCTTCCAACTGGGGCCTCTTCACAGGGGCAGAGAAGCTGCTTGCCTGTTGCCCTGGCTGCAGTAGATCTCCTGGGAGGCTATCAGACTATTGTGTCTTCCATGGAACAGTCAAGCTGTTGTCCAATTGCTCTGAGTACAGCTGATCCTCAACTGCTCTGAGTTCAGTGGATCCTCAACTACTCTTAGTACAGCTGGTCCTCAACCTCTCTGAGTGCAGCAGATCCTCTAGGATGGGTCAGGATATGGTGTCTTCACTAGAGCAGACCAGCTAAAAGTCTGCCTTAGCAGAAAGGACTGGGCAGAAGGAGAGGAAGGCATGGAAGGGGAGTGGTATTTGGGAGGGCGGCGGTTTTGGTGGGTGATGTTTTGAGAGTCCACCGGGCTCCCAGCAGCAGCTGTGGGACTCTGGGGGTGGAGGGGGCGGTGTTCTTACCATATGCCCTGAGTACAGAAGGTCCTCTAGGATAAGTCAGGATATGATGTCTTCACTGTAGCAGAGCAGCTAAGAGTCTGCCCCAGAAGAAAGGACTGGGTGGAAGGGGCTAAGGTGTTTTTCTTATCCTTCCACTGTTTTGCAAATCTCAGGACCTACTATGGTGGGGTTATTGAACTCTAGTGGAAACACATTGTCCTGGATGTTATTGATTTTATTTTTATGCTGGAATCTGGGCATCTAGGTTTGCAAAAATTGTAATTCGTGCTAATATCTGGTGGTGTTGTTGAGTGAGTGTTTTGGCTCTTTGGTTTCTGTTGCCCTCTTTGGTTCCTGGGAGTGTTGTGTCTGTGTGCTGCTGGTTGTAAATTCTTCTGGTATTCTGATAGATATGGTCACTGAGGGTTCCAGACAGAATGTATTCCTGCTTCCTTATCTGGAGAATCATAAATAAATTTTATAAAATCCTCTATTATATTTCTGATATAGATTTTATTTACTTATCCTGACACACACACACACACACACACACACACACACACACACACACACAACACTTAATTGCTATAATACAGATTGTTCTGATTTACCTCATTTCACCTTTTTTGTTGGTAGAATTTTTCAGAAAATATTTAGATACAGATGTTCTCTTATGATGGATACTTAGATGCATAATTACTGGGTAAAATTGTATACACAATGGGCTCATTTCCATTAATTTTTTTCTTTTGTTATTGTTGCTTTCTGTTTACTTTTCTGCTAACTATGCAGGAATGTTTACAAACTGGACATCATTTTGGCAATACGGTACCTTCTAGGGGAAAATGCAAATATCTGTAGAAGACTGATGTCAAGTGATTTGCATGCTATGCTGAAATGTCTCCCTTAGTGGCACCTTTCTTTTCAGTCAAGTTTTCTGTAGGATTCATAAGAATAGATATTTTGGCTGAAAAGAAGAAAGTCCTCTCAGAGACTAGGGCAGCTAATCAATGGATGGGCCAACTGTCTATGACTGGGACATATGGAAAAGCCATGGTGGAAAAGTAGTGTGTATCATATCTAGCATTCATCCTGAGCACAGGAATGGCTACATCATTTTCTCCTTTCCTCCAGCGCTTCTTAACTTTCCTGGAGAAGTGCTAGTAATCCACTCAGCTGGTGAGGTGTATAGTATATTCTGTGAATATATTTAAAACATTGTAGCAAGGAAACATTTCACTGAACAAAAATGTCCTAGCAATTCCTATGGAGTCTGTGTGTAATCACCTATACTGCTTATGGGGATGCTCACTCTACACTTAGTTTAAACGGAGTTCAGATGCCTCCGACAGCAGACTGTTTTTCTCTTTTCTTCTTTGTATGGCCTAGCCAATAGGAAGACATTACTTTGTTCAAAAGTGCCAAGGGAGCGACTTTACCTTAAACACACATATGCATTTCAACCTTGAACAAACAGGCTGCTTAATAAAATAAGGGCAAGGGTTTTCTTTTCTTTCTTTCTTCTCTAGAAATTCACAAATATCACTTGACAGCTGACAGCTCTTCCCTCACAAAAGACGCTGTTTGCTTTTTGCTTTGGTGTTTGGGTAAACTGCAGCCCACACTGGCAGAGAATGTATTGCCTAGGGGAAGGTGTTTGCAGTCCCTGTGTTTAATCTGAAAAGAAACCCTTTTCCTTCTCTCCTTCCCTCTCCTTCTGCACAGAGAGAGTTTGAAATGATAGCCCCAGGGGAATAGTTTTCTTAACACCTGTCTGTGGTGTAACCTCAGCAAAGTTACTTAAGACACTGTGCTCAGTGTGTCCGAATTCACAAGTTGAAAAGGACAGATAAACAGACAGGGATTTCAGCAGACAAGGGGAGCTGATGGTGACCTTGCATCTTCTCAAAACTTTAGCAGGTTGACATCCTAGCATGCTGACTCGAAAAGAAAGAATACAGGCTTTCCTTCAGCCAGGAAATATAGTTTCAACCTGAAAAGCTTGGAAAACTCTTAAGAGATTAAGGGAGCTGGGGAAATACTCTAGTAACTGTTACACCTTTCTACAATGACTAGACAGCTAAGACCCAAGTGACCCTTGGGACATTTCTGATAAGCAAGTTTCTAGATCTGCTCCCTTGGCTGCTGGGAGAACTAATTGAAAGGCTTCAGGCAAACAGCTAGCTGTGCTGTTATTCCTGCTCTGTCGTTGACTATTTTGGACCTCTTAGAAAACGTATAAAATTATTTTGAGTCTCTGTCTCCCAGGCAGCAGAAAGAAGTTACTGATATTGATGACTTACAGTAAACAAACAATTTTGAGATGAAAATTTTGCACAAAAAGTGGTCAAAGCAATACTTTTCATGGGTCTGGTGTTCTGTGGGAGTGTTTGTATGGTTAAAATGGAATCTCTTTAAAAACTGTGAATTTTTAATCCCAAGAACAGTAATTATCAATAAAGAACAAAAATAATGAAAATTTATATATTCTTCCTTTTTAAAACCAGGTGTTACTTGCTTGCTATGAAATGGGACTTGGCTACTCTTTTCTACTTAAACTTAGACAGGTTTGGGTTGAAGGTTTTCTAGTTTTGTTTGTATTTTTTGCCTTTTTTTTTTTCAAACCATAGCCAAAGATTCAAAGCAGACAGACTTCTTTTAAAAGCCAGTGTAGTCTTTTTTATGTTTGGGTCTCACTAGGAAACATACAAATTTTTACTTAATAATTTGTACGTTCCTCACTTGTCATTTACTGCTTTTACAGTATTCTTTTCCAGTGGAGTGATTAGGAACATGAACTTTAGTGGCTCAACACACAGGTATATCTGGGTTTCACCCTTAGCATAATAGTGAAGTCAGTTCAGAATAGACCCAAGTCACGTTTAATTCCCAAAACATGCTCTGAGGACCAACAGCATAAAGATTAATCAGAAGTTTAAGGCCTGGGAATTCCTGGATATCATTCCAGAGACAGAGTAAGAAACTGATGGGAGAATGACACTGTCTGGCTTGCCACATACCATCGGTGCTTATGATAGACAGACAAAATTGCTTGGGAAAATATTTAATGTTTTTATAGAATAAAAATATGTGCAAAGATTTACTACATTATGGAATTTAGATAATTAAGAGTAAATCCAGGCATGGTGCTTGGGGCACATATGTGTAGTAGCTGCTATGTGGGAGGGCAGGGCATGAATGTTACTTGAACTGCTGAGTTTGAGACTAGCCGGAGCACCGAAGGAAGACCCTCTGTCCAAGAAATAAAAAAATAAAGGTTAAGTGCAACTATTGATAAAGTATATTTACTGGATTCTGACCTACATATGTTCTGTTAGAAAGAAGTAGATAAATTATATTACCTTCAATTTTATTTTATAAAAATTTTTAAGTTTTTAAAAATTTCATACAATGTATTTCAATTATATTCTTTTTCTGCCCCCAGCTTGTGTTTTCTTAATTGTACAGATACTTCATTCAAATGTCTCACTGGAAGAGACTTAAAATGTCAATACATGTTTTTAATTGAAAAAGCATGTAGAGATAGTCTAAAGAATTCATGGCTCTGTTAAAGGTACTCAGAAAAGTATTTGCTGAGTGAATAACGAGAAATGAATAGAAAAGAAGAAAAATATTTGCCTCTCCTAGAGTAATAGTCCAGTGTTCAGCCATATACAGTGACTGCTGTGGTTCCAGGAACAATCTTCACAAGGTACTACAAGTTAACAGTGTCTCCTGGCAGTGAGCATTTTTGTGGTCCAGTATCAAGCTGATACCTGTAGCTATGATTAATCTGCAAAGTAACTGAAGAAATGGGACTTAAAAAAGTCTTTTTCCAAGTAACTGCCAAGTCCCGAGGAATGGAACTCCTATAAACAACCCCTTGTTGAGGTGGAAAGGACTCCGTAGAGTGGGGAAACTCCACATGTGACACCAGCAGGAATTCTGGTGAGCTTGTTTCTATTGGAAACCTGAAGGAATGATAAGGTTATTTAAAAGCGGGGGAAAAAAGAGTATTCCTGGAGACAGGAGTGACTCAAGACCAGGATTCCAGGATTTAGCTTAAATACATCAAGCCCTGAATGTCAGGTAGTGAATAGTAGTGCTTACAAAGACTGGAAAGCTGCAGGAGTCACCTAGTATCTCAGGTGACAATTTGGATCCTTTCCTGGAATGGGAGGAATATAGCTCCATTGGTAGGACCCTTGCATGGAATCACAGCTCTGGTTTCAAGAGAGAGCACTTCATGAAGCAAGTATAAGGATGTGTGTCTATAATGTCAATACTAAGGAGGTGGAACTGGGAACACCAGACACTCAAAAGCCACTGTCACCTACATAGCCAGTTTGAAGAAAATATGAAATCCTTGAGACCCCACATCTAAAACAAGTTAACTAAAATCCCCAAACAACACAAGACAGAAAAGCAGTTTCCTGGAACCTGAAACATAGAACATACCTGAGGATCATCAACATGAAGCCCCTCTTAAGTACATTTGAGAATCAATGAAATACACCCAAAAATCTACAAGCAAGGAAAAGAATGTGACAATAGGCAAATAGCTAAGATGGGGTCAGTACAACAAAAGAGAAGAGTTATACTTGTAAACTGTGTCCTTGCTGAGCTGGGCATCAACAGCTAGAAGAGGACAGGGGAGATGTAAGGAGACTATGCATGCGTATGGTCTCCCTCTATGCCCTCTCTATGGCTCATTATAAAGAAGAGCTGGTTTGGGGGCTAATGATCCAGTCTGCCTTTCGAATTAGTCCCTATTCATTTTGCCCATATTCATTGAGAATAGACTACTCAGGTAGCAACAGGGATAAAACTAAGAGTTCTCTTAGTTTCAATATCATGAGAGGAACAATTACGCGTCTTACTAAGATACAAAGAACCACATTGACGGAGTGCTAGGAATGATGAATAAAAGAAAGCTGAGAAAGACCATCGACTGTATTATTTCTGATTGGAAGGGCCACAGAGACCTCTCCAGGGCAAAAGAAAAACAGAAGATGTGCATGATGTCACACCTTCCGTGTGCAGAGTACACACCTAGAGCCCTCTACTCTCTTGACGCTCTACTTTACTTGACTCCAGGTGCCCACTGGAGGTAGCCTGCCTGCAACTCTTCGAGTTTAATTGTCGTCTCTTTTTGTCTGTTAAACGTATTCTTTGTGTTTAGAACAGATGTATGGTTCTTTTCTGTATTAAAAATAAATCAAAACAGCAACAGTAACAAAAAGGAGGAGGTCCAGCTCCTTTGCATTTCCTCACCATCCTGCCAAGAAGCTGAGTGCTCTGAAGTGATATGACTTAAGTCATTTCTTGCCACACCTTCTTAAAGTGAACAGGGATTTTTCACTTGTGACTAGTTGTGCCTCTGTTCCACAGGATAGGGAAACAGAAACTACATTATAAAGAAAATCATAACTTGTCCTCTTCAACCTTTTCACTTGCTTTTCTTCAAACGAGCTAGACAGCCTTGTAAATTGTGGCTTGGTAAAGTGACCTCTTCCTTAGGTGACTGGGTGGGTACCCAATTATTTGGGGGATAGATGAAGCTTTATTGGGGTGATCTGGATTGAGTGATGGCTACACTAGGTGAAAGGTGAGAGGAAGGCATCTTGGCTGCTGAGTTAGAGACATGCAGCCAGCTCCCTATTTAACCACGCCATTAGAAACAGAGACAACTCAAATGCTTGAAACTGACCCAATAGGGAAAAGCTAAGGAGGGTTTGAGAAGGAAAATGATCGGTTTTGTGAGTAATTGATAAAGGAACCAAGTAGCCCAATGTGCCATCTCTGTTTCCTCAAAATAAAGGATACATCATATGTAAGGCTGAGCTCTTGAACAATTGCCTGCCATAAGAAGAATTTTTGGTTTGAGGCTCTATAATATAAAGCATGTTTAAAAGTATACAAACCTCTGTAGTAGTCCAATTTGGGTAAGAAACTCTGGCCTGGGAGTCATGAGTCTTGGGTTCTAGTAACCACTGACACTGATGGTTGTCTGTTGATGAACACCCATCACTTCTCCCTTAGCATTTAATTTCCTTAGGGGTAAGTAAGATCGCCGGTTCCCGCTGCACGATACTCATTTCTCTCAAGCTTGCTAAATGGCCACATTTGCCAGTCCTTTGCTTCTGATTTCTGTCTGACTGGGACACCTCTAGTGAGGTAGTGTGGGAATGACAGAACCTAAAGAAACCATTGCTAAAACAAAACTGCTTCTAAATAACACCAGCAAGGCCTAGAATTTAGAGATTTTGGAATAACATCTCTCTTGTTATTTTTCCAGTGGGGGTGAGTGTTTAAAATACTTAAAACAAAAGTCACTTTTTTTCTATCTGAGAAAATGCCTGGTGCCAGTCTGCCTTCTGCGAGGGTATGGTGGGCTGCAACAGATTGCCTTAGTAATGATCCGTCATAACGTGAGTCCTGTCTGGAGTGGCTAAAGGAGATAGGTACCTTCTGTAGCTCTCTAGTCCCTCACTGAAGCTGCCTCTATCTCCCTAGCCAGCCCCAGGCAGTGTTCCTTCCAAACAAGGACCTGTCTAACCAGTTCATTGGAATGTCTTTCCACAGACGATCTCCTCATTCAGATTTCTTCTAAAATTGAAACACTCTAAAGGCATAAATCTCATTGCTGTTTTAAGTTGTAAATGTTGCACACAACAATCTGCCACCATTGCATTTCTTTTGAGTGTTCAGACCTATCCACAAAATGAAAGAACAAAGGGAAAAGTGATTCTGCCCCTGGCTGCCTTCTTCCGGTCAGACACCTTTTTATCCCCTAGGTTGCATTTGTTCTCAGGGTGACAGGGATTAAGCCTTCTTGATGTAACCTTTCCTCCTATTGCACACCTGTCTCTGTCCTTTTTCCTTCAGCCTACGGCTGGCTTTATAAAGATATTTACTGTATGTTTTCTTTCCTGGTTGGTGCTTTCAGGTCAGCAAATTATACAGTGTGAAGCAAAAGCTCTAAATTATAATCATCATACACCAAACTATGGAAAATATGTAAAAATGTTTTATTCTGATAAACATCAAGCCCATAAACTCCACGCTGCAAAACTCACTTTCGGTGACCACTGGCATCTGAAGCCATAGCTGAAGGATTGGTGTGTTTTTCCATTTTACAATCTAACTGGTTTCTTTATTTGATTATATAAAAAATAAAGAAATAAAATCATCCTGAGCAGTACTGGCGGAGATCATATTCATTCATTCTCTCTCTCTCTCTCTCTCTCTCTCTCTCTCTCTCTCTGTATTTTTAATTGTTATTATTATTCTTTAATCTGTTTTTACAGTCCAGTAGTTATCCCCCTCCTGGTCTGCCCTCAGTTCCTGATCCTATCTCCCCTCCTCCACTCCTGTCTCCAAGAGGATGTGCCCACCCCACCCCCCACCTCAACATACCTTCCCACTCCCTGGGACCTCTAGTCTTTCAAGGGTTAGTGTGTCTTCTCTCACTGAGGCCAGACCAGGCAGTCCTCTGCTGTATGTGTTGGCAGGGCCTCATATCAGCAGGTGTATGCTGCTTAGTTGGTGGGTTAGTGTCTGAAATATCTCAGGAGTCCATCCAGGTTAGTTGATACTGTTGGTCTTCCTATGGGGTGGCCTTCCTCCTCAACTTCAAGGCAAGATCGTTTTCTTATCCTGATTATGTGTAGCTTTTAACCAAGTAGATATGCTTTGGGTTTTGCATATTCAGTGACCCGGGATTGGGGTGGGGATCTTGCAGGGGACCCAGGTTCAGTTCCTAGTACCCATGTGGTGGTTCATAACCATGTATAACTCTAGTTCCAGGAAATCCAATCTTTCATTCTAGCCTTCTATATGCTTGGAACCTATACAGTACACATGCATATACAGTACACAAGCATATGTGCAAGCAAAACACTTATACACATATAATACAATGACTCACATTTGTCCTTTTCTAAAAGGGGAAAGTATGTCCATTTCTTGGTTTGTGTAGTAGAAATGATAGTTCAGTATTATATAAGCTGAATCGATAGATTGTTCCTATTCAAACCTGAACATGGACAAACTAAGTCATTTTCTTTGCCAAATTCTGCTTTTCAGAATATCTTCAGTCTCTTGAGTTGATCTGAAGTTCTGTTTTGGTTCTAGCATATCTCTTGCTATAGAGTCATGATGCCAGCTTTACCCACCAAGATCAGCTCATGACTAACAAATCAGAGATATTTGTGTCATATAGACTATAAGTTGCTATACTAACTGAAGGGCCATGGAAACAAACATTTGCTGGCTGACCTGCAAAGCATCTTAAGATATAAGCATCCTTGAAAGCAGATTGTGGTGCATGGAGTAAGCTTCAGAACCCATGATCTGATTATAAAACCTCTAAGCATTAAGAGGTTAACTGTGTAACCTGTGAGCCCCGAGAACTGACTCATGTCACTAACCCACTCCAATTATGCCTTATCACTAAAGAACTGATATTTAAATCTAGATGAGAGGTTTTTCTAAAGAATTATATGAAAATGTGAAAATACATATAGTATATTGATATATTTAGTGAAGTATATAATATTTCAACATTAGATGTTGATTTTAAAAATTAAGTAGTTTGGGTTCTGTGTTGAAACACCCTAGGTATCATAGTAACTAACTTTGATTTTTAGGATATTACTCTCCTTTTTCGTGTGTGAGCTTATGTGGTCTTGCACATGTTAATAGCATCTGTGAAAGTCAGGTGACAAATTGCAGGAGTCAGTACTTTCCTTCTGCTGCATGGGCTTGGGGGATTGGACTTAGAAGTACAGGTATGTTTACAGAGATGAATGGAGGAATTCCACTGTAAACTCAGCACAAAAGCTAGTTACTGTGGCTTCTGGGGATCTCTCTAGTCCTGGTCTTCCGCTTGCAAGTTATATGAGCAGACAAATTATGTCATCACTCCATGTGTCTTTCTCATGTGTAAAGTGGGATCATAATAATGCTCCATCTTGAGCTGATATATTAAATAAGAACATGTATGGAAAATGCTAAGAATTGTACTTACATAAGAAGTATTTAGCAAATGTTCTCTGTTTTTATCCCATGGCTATGCAAACATGTCTTTGTATGCAGATATCATGTATGTGTTTATATTTTATACACGAGTTTGTGTGTCCCTGAGTGCCTGAATGCAGAAGCCAGAGGAAGACACGGGGAGTGTTTCTTCATTGTTATGCACCTTATTGCATTGAAACATGATTTCTTGCTAGCTAAACCTGGCCTTGCTTAGGAAGACTAGCCAGTGAGCTAGTAGGATCCACCTGAACACACTTCTCAATGATGGGATGAAAGTTAAGGGCAGCCATGTAGATTTTGTGGGTGCTAGGGATTTGAACTCATATCCTCCTGCATAAATGCCCTTATGCACTGAGTCATCTCCCCACCTTTGCAGATATGTATTTTTAAAAGTATCAGGAATTACTACTTTAATAAGTTCTATTATCTTCCAAATCTTTGGTTCTGTGTAATGGTCAAGCTGAATAATAGTGTAGAGAGTTATTTTTGACTGAAAGGAAAGAATATTTTTCCTTAAGTTTATTTCTAGTTAGTCTGTTTGAGAATATTGGATTTTAGAAGTCATTTATACAAATCTGGGTGTGATTGATTTGTGAGAAGACAGAGCCCGACCAGCAGTTTAAATGAGAGATTGTGGGCCTCAGGAATGTAAGGGCTTCATGGTTCTTGTTTTTCTTGCTCTTGATTTGAAAGTTCCTTCAGAAAATTATTCTTTGGCCAGCAGTTGGTAGAGTAGCCTTTAATCCCAGGACTGGAGAGGAGAGATCTCTGAGTTCGAGGCCAGGCTGGTCTACAGAACAAGTAGCTACACACAGAGAAACCCTGTCTTGAAAAACCAAAAATACTAATTAATAATATCCTTTGGCCATGATTAACCCAATAGATAACACTAACCTTGGCTTTGATTAATAACATGACCATAATAAATATGCATGTGTAGGTAGTTTCTAAGAACTACAGAAGCTTTGTCAAACAAATGTAACTTTTAAGTGGCTATACACATTTAAACTTCCAAAGGGTCTCTATGGGGCTAACTCAAGCACTTACATTGTTTCAAAGTCTCGTTGGGCCTTAAATCAGTGCAAACATATTATGAACATAAATAGTCCTTATTTTAAAATTACTTTTTTTTCTGATAACCTTACCTAGTTTGATTACTCAGTTTGACAGAAAGCATTTTTTATGGGGTGGAAATTTGTCCCTATTGACAGCATCCCAATGATGAATCACAGATTGATTCATGATTTGCAACAGATTGCTCAAAGCTACAGAACACAGAAGCATTACAAAGCCTGGTACTTAGCATTTGGCAAATGTCTGATGAGTGGTTAGGGTTAGAGGGCTCATGGCTACCAAAATTTGTTAACCTGTTCAGTAAAGAGATCCACCTCAAGTCTTGGTGATGTCTCACATTGTTTGGAGTTTTTTTCTACTGTTCCATTTTATTCCTGATCCCTACCAATGAGGCCTGAACTCAGGACTTCACACATCAGAAAGTATATGATATTCTGCTGATTCTATCACACCCCAGATTTTCCTAATGTAAGTTTTAATGAGCATGTGTGATTTCAGTGATGGCTTTTGTCCACCTTAATGGGTGTTATGTCATCTGCATAGTCTAGTTCTTGCTTTTCTCTTCGGTTGGAATACGTAGACATATTTAAAATGCTTCTGGGACAGCTATTGATCCATTTATAATATCACCAAGCAGCAGAAGGGTGGGTATTTGGGGCTTATCAAAAGGCATTGTGCCTCGAAGGCTGTTCTGTTTTCTTTTGGATTTTTCTTATTTAAGAACACTTTTCTTCAAATTTAAGCAAATTTAAAGTGTCCAGTCCAAGTCATCATTGCCACAGATTGTTAGGCAAGATGAAATGTTTAATGTTGCAAGTTTTTTCTTGAAATTATGAGCCACTTCCACTGTATACATTATGTAAGATATCAGAAGTTTTCATTGGAATAAACTGAAGTTATTTGCAGTAAGAGTTTTAAGTGATATATAGTGATAAAAACAAAGAAATATCTTATGTTTATATAACTCTATGTGTTTTGAAATATTATTTCATATATTACTATACTTGATATAATGTCTACTCTAAGTGCATAGTTACTATTTCTCTTCCTCCTCCTTTTCCCCCTTCTCCTCTTCATCTAGGACCTAAAGCATGCTAGATTAATAGTCTACAACTAAGTCATGTATTCTCAACCATGTTTTTCACTTTTTATTTTGAGGCAGAATCTGAATAAATTATCAAGGCTGTTCTTGATTTTAGGTTCAGGCTGCGTCCACTTTCACTTTTGTTGGTACTACCCTCATTGCTACCAAGCCAGAACGACCTGAAGTTTTTGTTCAATTAAATCTTGCAAAAGCCACTTAACTCCATGCAGTGTATATTTTAGTATTTATGATTAAATGGGAAGTACGCATAGTATTTCAGATCTGTGCTATTAGTAGAAATATGGGTGTTGTTTTGGAGGCCCCAACTTAAAAGATTAAGATTTCAAAACTACAATGCTTTTATAATATGTCATACTATACTACATACTGGCAATGTTAATAATGAAACAGAGAAAAAAAGCAGAGCAGAAGTCTTTTGAGATAAGTGGGTTGGTCTTATAATTTTCACCTTTGTAATTACGGATCTGATTGATTTTTCTTTAATAACATTACATATTTATATAAGACTCCTTTGTAGAAGACCAGTACGACCAAGAACTTCATAAAGGTTTCTTTGGCTGATCTCTGGACCATCTGCAAAATCAAGATTTGCCCTTGCCCATGGGGAAAAGGTCTAGACATTATCTGTGCTATGAATCAGGTCAGCTCCCATCAACATTCAGGAAGTTTGTGAATTGCTTAACTTCTTTGATGGATAATTCCCGATTTAATGTTTGTCTGCCTGCCTGATAGTTTTAGTGGGGCGATCTTCAGTAGGATTGATAGCAAAGCAGAAACCCTATTTATTTGAATATGTCAGTGACAGATGTTGCTCTTGTTTGCATGTCTAATTGTAATGGTTCAGAAGCATTCCTTTGATGTAGCAAGAACAGCTAATGAAGACAGTTATATAATAATAGTCTAAGAATTCATTGAGACATTCAGCTAATTCACTTCTGGTCCCTGATCCAAACTTTTAGTTTCCCAAGCAAAGCACCTATTTTGAATTTACTGGAAAGCCAGGTCACATAAACTAACTCTTTCTCTCTCAGGATGACAGTGCTAGGACAGATGGTGAAGATTGACTGGCATGTGAAGTCTTTTTACTAATAAAGACAGGGATGCACAATAAAGGAAGAGTGCAGTCCAAGCCTACACAGCCAACTGATAGACAAGCCAGCTAAATGTTCAGGACCCTGACTGTAGGATCTGTCCTTTAAAAATTATGCATCTGTGTTCTATTTCTTGAAGTTAACCCTTGCTCAGTAATAATACAAATGTCATACTACTAGTCATTTTGTAAGGCCTTTCCTCTCAGATATTTAATGTTTATTCAATGCCAAGTTTGGTGCCTAGACTGCTTTGCTTCATGCCAATGTGGAATGAATCTCTGCTTCATTTTCAAGACTTGGGCTGTAATAGCCGGTTTTTATACACAGTCATAAGACTACCTCATTCCCCAGTCTTGGTGGCAAAATGAATTAGTTTTTCACAAGTCTGCTCCTTCGAGAAGGCTAAGCAGAGCATCGAATCCTCCCTTTGTAGTAAGACAGGCTGCCAGAGATGTGATTGTTACTACAGACAGAAGTGGATGCCCAGGGGAGAATAAGCAGCTAAGTGGGTAATGAGTAGATAATAGTCTGGGTTTGCCCTTGGAGTCTAGCTGAGCAGCTAAAGCTTACTGTAGCTTAAAGCACAGAGGCCCCTCATACAAGGGGAAAGCTTAGTCTCTGCTCATGCTCAGCCCCTGGCTTCCTGCTTTATAAATGAGGGCAAAGCATTCCAAAAACTACCAGTGGTGATTACTTTTTCTTTCTCTGGGAAGCTAAGTGAAAGATGAAGCAATACCTCTGAAAGTTATCTTGATCTTGATGTAATTTTTTTTTTCTATATGCACTTTCCTCCACAATGTGTAACTCTGGAAAACAATCAAGCAATCAAAACCCCTCAGTGTTAGCAAGTAAGGCATCCTGCACTTTATTTACAGAATCATTCCCTCTAAGTAATTCTCATTCTTGCATTGAGTTTTTTTTTTTAACTCCCCCAAATTTTCCCTCGTAAATCTTATTTTACGTCAGTCTTTAGACAGTAAATCTGTCAGACAGCTTCAAGCTATGTGGCTGCAAAAAGCCATGGCGTGAGAAGCCATGTTAGCAGGGTTGACAGACCTCATTAGAGATGCCAGAGTCTCTTAATTTTGTACACATCTTGGAAACTCCGATGATCTGGATACATCACCAAACCAACAATTATTTCCTTATAGGTAGACTAGGACTCACAAATCAGAGGTCAACTCCCAGGAAAATTAGAGAAGCTTGCCAACCCCTCATGTTCTTAGGTAATTTAGTAAGTTTCGTCTTTATTTAGCAAGAAGAATGATTTTTCTGGATGCTAAGACACTGGACACTAACTGGCACTGACACTAAAAGTGCTGCTTAGCTATCATGTCCTTTTATGGCAGCTTGTTTGTTTGTTTCATTAACTCTGGTGAATGAGTGTGTGTGTGAGTGTGTCTGTATCTGTGTAATTATAGAACTCTTTGGGTTAGAGACGATCTCAAAGGTCACTAGATTTAACCTCTCCAGCATCCTGGCCTTTAACTCTGTAATTACTGTATAGAAGCTTCTGCCTTCTAATTCTCTTAAAGGGAAGCAAAGTAAAAAAAAAAAATGTCATCCGGTTCATTCTCTGATCACAGGAAAAATGTCAGGCTGAGGAGGGGTTTAGTCAATAAAATGTTGGTTCCATAAGTGTGAAGATCTGAGCTTGATCCCCAGAACCCACCTATAAAACTGGTGGAGGTGGGATATGCTAGTGATCAGTGCTGGGAGCCTAAAGACAGGAGGATCTTCTGGGCTTGCCAGATAGCCAGTGTAGCCTGACTGGTGAGTCACAGTCCCGTGAGAGACCCTTTGTCAAACAGAAAGTATGTTGCCCCTAAGAATGAATGATAGCAGATGTGGTCCTCTAGCAGATGTAATACATGTATATATGCACACATGTATACATGTATTACATCTAACATACATGAATATGCATACACATTCACATACAGAAAAAAGAAAATACATCACTAAGTACAAAAAACCAAACAGATAACATAATAAAAAAATCTCATATGTGCTTAGATGCTCAGGTTTGGTTTAGAACAAACTGTTGACTTTTAATAAATATTTTCCTTAACGCCTAAACTTCAGAGGCAAGGCTACACAGTTCAGGTACAGAGCTTGTGAACCACTGAGCCTACCCCTAGAACTGCAATTCTAAAAAAATCAACCAACCAACCCCACCCCCCAAAAAAAATGAAAGTAAAAGACAAATAAAGCACACAATGTCATAAGTGACAGGATATTTAATTATAGATACTAAAGAATAGTCTACAAGTTATCATTGATTGTAGACAAATTCACTCTTTTGGGCGTGGGAGGCACCAAGGTTTCTTATAGCCCAGGCTTGCCATAAACATGTTGTGTAGTTGAGAATGACCTTGAATTTCTGACCCCCAACTGCTGGGATTACAGTTTTATGAAGTGCTGGGTATCAAACTCAGGGATTTGTGCATACTAGGCAGGCACTCTGTTTCTTGAGCTATATCCTCAGCCCTGATGTTCTTTCATGAGGCAATTGCTCACAAGTGAGATAAAAATATATATGAAAGAAATTGTAGCTGGCTTGCATTGGGGACAAGCATGTAATAAGGATGATGTAAAGCCTATGCATTGCTGTTTGGGAAACTTCAATATATGATTGTGAATTCTAGTCTGCTATATTTTTCTTTCCAGTTTAGAAGTGATAAAATAATCTCCTTGGCAACACCCAGATTTATACTGTAAGTGAGGTGATGGTATCCCCTCTTCATAAATAAGAACCCAAACTTCCCAATATCACAGATCTAACAGATTTCAAGGAAGCTCTTTAACTAGAGTCCATAATAATCCATAATAGATGTCTTTCAAATACAGAAATGGGTGCAGAGTCCCCATGTGCCACCCTGTTCCTCTACCAACTTTGTCCTTTTGTCTTTTATTTCATAGTATTCCTTGAGTCTAGGGTTTATTTTTTCTTTTCTCTCTTTTTAAAAAGAATGTTACTTTCTGATAAATTCAGTCATGAATTTAGTCTTCTCCACATTCTTCTCCTGACTTCACAGTTTTTCCATCTTTCTTGCTCATTTCTTTTTAAATTAAATGTCTTTGAACATGCTTGGGCACTTTGCACTTCTTTGTATCTTGGCAGACTCTAGTCTTCATTCTATCTGTTCTCCGTTTCCTAGGTCCCTTATTTCTTGTATCTTTTATAAGCTCCATGCTTTGAAAAAACAAACAAAAAAATGTTCCATCCAAGCTAAACAAAGCTGTCTTGTACATTACTGGGCTTAATATAAACCTGTACTGGACATTAAATTTTATAAATGTTTACAGCAGAATGCAAAACAGGTGAATTGGATGTATGACAAGGAACTGTGATAGATAGTATGGAAAATATAGAATCCCACATATGGAAATACTTGTGTTTCTTATAGTTGATGTCACAGATGGTGTAATTCTTCAGATATGGGATATGATACTCAAACAGGCCATGTGACACCAGCACACAGTTGTAAAACATCAAGACTAACCCTTCCATCTTCGCTTTGCACTGTTCACTTGGAAGGACAATAGCTTGGTCATGTCAGCAGTACTCACTTGTGTGACATCAT
Organism: Tokudaia tokunoshimensis; assembly: GCA_036184795.1. Classification (NCBI taxonomy): domain Eukaryota; kingdom Metazoa; phylum Chordata; class Mammalia; order Rodentia; family Muridae; genus Tokudaia; species Tokudaia tokunoshimensis. Next base: position 12,093,374 of record BTHU01000015.1, read on the forward strand.
CTAATTCCTGCCTTATAGAACTTTGGGATCACTGTAATCATCACTATCCACCATCTCTTTTCACTTCATCTTTTGTTGCTGGAATTTCACATTTTCTCTGAGAAAGAATGTAAGAGTCCTTCCTCAGCTTGCCATTCTTTTCAGAAAAAACAAAAAAGAAAGATATCCTGGGTACTAAACTGTCATTGTAACTATATCCACTTAGAGTCCCAGGGAATACTGATAAACAGCATTGGTGAATGGACATTTGATTGACTATATTAATGACTAATTACTCCTGCCTCCACAGATGAGTACTGGTGAAGAAATGGATGCTTGTTTGTATTTTAAATTTTAGCCTGAGAATAAACTCTCCTGCCTTTTCCAAGGCCACAGATCTGCCAGGGGACCTGATTTAAAAGTATCTGTTATGTCTAGGGGAGTGGAGTTGTCTCCGGAGTTGGTCATACAGATCAGTCCTTACAAGGCATAGCATCCAGCAGTGCAGAAAGGCATCCTGTACATTTGTTTGCTGAGGGTCAGAGGGTAAATGCTGTTGTGACAGTTAGGTGGACTTGGCCCAGTTCTTTGTGGAGGGTGAGAAGGAGAAGAGGAGTTACTATTGATTTTGGTGATAGTAGCAGCAGAAGATAAGCCCTCAGGTCATGTGGTCTTTCTCATAGATTTTCAATTCATATGAGGATTTTCTATTGAAATGAGGAGTTATAAAATCAGTCATAGGAAATAAAGGTGATCTCTAGCATGTGTTTTCCTGCAGGGATTTTAAGCCACCATATCTCTGTGAACTTAAAGTTACTTCATGTGTTGTATGTGGTGAACCCAAACCCATCACTGTCTTACTCCGGTATTGCCTTCCTACATGGTCATTTCTGTCCTATGAGCCCCAGGGCTCAATAACTCCATCTTCTTGTTTAGATGCACTTTTGATGCTTTGATGTAGGGATGTCCTTCTCATTCCTTCCCTCTTTATCTCCCCATTGGGAACCAATCACACCTCCTTCTGTATTCCATCGAACTGTGGCTTGTGACTTAATGCTAACATGTACTTTAGCTAACATCACTCATGGTTGCCAAATTGATCTTGCGTTCATATTTTCATGTGTTTATGTAGAGATCTTTACTAGATAAGATAATTTTTAGGGACCAACACTAGATTATATTATTGCTTAGATCTTTTCATAGACCACATGCAGAAAAATATGCAGGCATTATTCAGAAGGCAATGTGCAGTATGCAAATATATGTTTGAGAAGAAATAACATGTTCTCTAATTGATAGTCTGTAAGACTCCTTTAAGACTTAACATCTTTCATGTATGTATGGTTTGATGTTATGCTCTAATTAAATTAACTAACTTTAAACCTTGACTTTCATTTTTTTGTCTGTTTCCTACTAACAAGGGAAAGGGAGTTAAAGGTTACACTGGCAGTTTGCCACCTTAGAAGAACCAATGCATTTTGATTTGTTCCATTGTGGAGTAACAGTAGAGATCAACAGGGAGCACGGCCTGAGTGCTGCTTGAGGATCATGTACCAGTACCACTTCACGTGCTTGAGTGCAAAGCGATTGGCCCTGACTGACAAATACTGTAGTTGCTAAATTAAAAAGTACAAAAAGGACCTTGTGAGAATTAAGGCAGGGGAGAATATGCTGACTGTGTCTTCTAAATAGATGCTCACCCTGAAGTATCAGTGAATTGGTTTTGGCATAATCTTATAAGCCCAGGCTGCAGCGTCTGTACTGTTAAGCCCACCCTGGGACATTATATCTTAAGTCCCTTATTCCACATAGAATCTGTCTGAACAAAAGTCCCCGTGAGTAAAAAGCAATGACTAAAAACTGTAAGTAGTAGATTGGAATATAAGTACTGCCACTGTGTCCACTTAGCAACTAAATTACAAATCATGGCCAACTATAATCTTTCGTATTCTCTGTCTGTCTTGCTATCTCTTTCTCTCTATTTCTCTGTCTCTCTCTCTCTCTGTGTGTCCATCTCTCTCTCTCTCTCTCTATATATATATATATATGCACACATATATATGTATGTCTTCTCTCTTTTACACACACACACACACACACACACACACACACACACACACACACCCTATCATTTCCTGTCCTGTCTATCTTTCATTATCTCTTTGTGGTGCTAGGAATAACAACCAGGGTCTTGCATTCTAGGCAAGTGCTATAAAAAACCCTAGTGGGTTTTTTGGGGTTTTTTTTTTGTTGTTGTTATTGTTGTTGTTGTTGTTTTCATTTTGCTAGATCAACCATAGTGTATATATGTGAGTGTGTGTTCTTGTATGCATACATTATGTGTACTTGTATGCATGTATATATGTGTGTGCATACGTGTGTGCAAGAACACACACATGCATACCCATATGGGTTTTTAGCTTACATACACTGAAACCTGGCTTTCACACTTGTTTTCTTCTATGATTTGAACACAACCAGAATATTTAAACTATTTCCGGTTAAAGAAACTATTTTATCATTCTTATAATTACTCTATAGTCTTAATTTCATTTATTTGTGTTTCAGTTTGGGTGGATTTCTGATTGTTTTTTGGTGTTTTGCTTTGTTTGGTTTGGCTGGTTGGTTACATTCCCTGTGACTGGTGCCTCACACATGCTAAGCAGGCATGGTACTACTCAGGTATTTTCCCATTGGTAGCTAATATGAGTGAGCCCAAAAGATCATTCAGTCTTTTCTAGAAATTGCCTATGTTCTTCAGAGGTGGCACTTCTCTTGTTGACATTTAAAATCTGTTTCTGACAGAATTTTCTAGCTAACGATGAATACAGATAATGTTTTCTTACAAAATCAAAACAGCGTCCTGGTACTATAGGCTGGAAGATCTGGCTCAGCCACCCAGTCGCGGAGGCACACCTAACTTGGTTGCACCACTTTTTAATCGAGTTGTGAATCAGGACTGGGAAGCTGGAAATAAGTCAATTCACTGTGTTTGTAACAGTAGAAAGCTAGGACAGCAATCTTCAGCAAAGGGACACAGTGCTGAAAGGGACTGACAGTCTACTGAAGTCGTTGTGTCCACAGGACCTCTTGGTTTCCCTTGCAGACCGTGCAAACAAAATGTTACTTTTTCTGAGGCTGCATTCCTACCCACTGTTGGCACATGTGCAAGACAGTAATCTCTTTGGTAATGAGCACTTGGTGCCACACAAAGTGAGTCTGTGGGGATGGAGCCAGCAAATCTGAGTTCTGAGCTCAGCTGTAAGTGTAATTTATGTGTGAACTTCATTATACATTTAATCCCTCTGCAAGTGTATTTCCTTATTTGAGAACTGAAGCGAAGGAAGACAAGCTTGCTTTACAAACCAACCCTCTCTGTAGCAGAGCCTGTGTTGATTGCATACTTCTCATGCCGCAGGGACTACAGACCTGACTGAGGCATGGCCACTGCTCTCAAGTATAAAGATGTGAATACAAGGTTCCAAGATGAGATATGCAGGAATACAAATTTGGCAAGAAATTAGCAACCAGCTACCTAGAAGAAAAATGGAACCGTAAATAAATAAATAGATAAATAAGAAAACACAGTAGTATGTACCAAATAGCAAGTTTTGAGAACGCTAGAGGTGACATGTCACATGAGTGTTGGTTCATTTGAATTTTCCTTTTGGAGAAGACTATAGAACCCGCTGAAAGATTGTGAAACAAAATATATGTGTGTTGTAAGGCACACTGTAAAAAAAAGCCTAAATTATTAAAGACCCTAAGCTACTATGTCCCTCTTTGTCAGCTAAAGCAGCTTTTTCCATAAGTACTCAATTGGTACTATCCTAAAGTGAGAACTGATCATAAGATTATTCTTAAAAGGCTTTTATATATGAATGTTTGGTCTTCTTTTATGAAATGAATACCAATAGCTACTTTCAAATCTGACGATATGGACCCTGTTGATCTTTGGTGGATGTAACAAATGCCTCAGTGTGTTCCACATGTGGGAAAGACAACACTGTACTATGATATCATGTTGTATTTATTTAATGTTTTTTCTTCCTCACATGTTCTATTGCCAAAAATGGATCAGGAGGCAACCTGATGACATGTGTATGGAAGGATAGCCTCCATTGGTTGGTCCTCAGTTCTAGAAAGTGCCATGGCTTGCCATGCCTAAATCACCTGAGTCCCATTTTAGAGTCAGAAGGGACAGTTATTCTGTATCTACCAAGGCCCCCAGTTGTCATTTTTCTGAGTATTTCAAGTCTCCTCTTTTTAATATGGAGTTGACTGTATTTTTGGGTACATTTTCTAGTGAAAGGCTGATTTGGGCCACAACCTCCATGACTGTACAGTTAGTACTGAGGATGTAAAACTATCAAGACAATACAGAGAATTACTGACTTCAGAAATGCCCCAGTACATAATCATTCACTGGATTCACTTATAGAGAATCAGGGAGCAGACAGCCAATGCCAAAGGCAGGTAGAAAAATCACTGAGTAGACTATCAACCATGTTTATGTGCACCAGCATTTAATGCTTAGCATCTTGAGGTGTTACAACCCTGAGTGGCCAGAGCAGAGTACAGGTGGAAACAAGGTGTCAGGGGTCATGAGTCAAAGGTGCTGTGTGCTTTTTGTAGAAAAGTCAGACAGGGTCTTTCAAATTTCTTCAAAGGTGTAAAGCTGTCACTTCTCCTCTAACCTGGAGCTAAGGTGAAACAATTTGAGGAAATGAAAGTGAAGCCTGGAATGGCCAGGCCTCAAGCTGGATGGAAATCGATTGCCCCAGCTTCCTTAAGGGGGGACATCCAGAAGGGACAAATGGCTCACACTGGATGTTGTGTTTGCCTCAATAATAAACTTTATGACACGGTCAAATAGACAAATATAAGTTCCCAAAACTCAGGAATCCTAGTCACATCCAGGGCCAAACTGTGACAACAGAGTTTACAGATCAGATTGAAGACTGAAGTGTGGAGAGGGAAGGCTTGTACTTGGCATATTCACAAAAACCAGAACACTGTCCTATGTTCAGGGTTCTTGGGACAGAGATCTTTTATGTACAATCATTACAGGCAAGAGGGATCAACTTCATCTATGGTTTTAGAAAGAGAGGCATACTAAACTCTAATATTGAATTGAGATATAGTTCAGTAAACCTAGGAAGCAACATGGTATGTTTTGTAATTGTCTTGAATGAGCATTTCTTTAGCATCTGTTCATTAATATGGATGAGCCTAAGATAGGCCCCAGACCCTGGTTTCTGACTGAGACTGTAGAGCACTTTCCCTCCCTGCCTGTTGGCAGTTTTGTTGCCTGGGCCACTTAGTATGGTGATAGTTAGATTTTGTAGAATCTATCATGCAAATTACCAATGTGAAGCTAGATAGGAGAGTTAAATGTAACATTACATAAAATTTTGATTTTTTAAGGGGAAAGTGTTAAAAATATTAAATAAACATAACCGGTATTTGATGTGAGCTGGTTTGATGTGAAGACCTGCTATTTGTAAATCAAACCAGTGGGTGTGGAGATGAACCTGTTTATTTTAATGAGTAATACTAAGTTCCAAAAGGAGGAAGTTACTCACTTATATAATGAATTTATAATAAATTAATGTAGTAGCTTTCTATTCTGGAATCACATTAGATTTCTGAAAGACTCTCAAGCTGAACAATCTAAAAAGGCAAATTTATTATTTGAGATCTTGGTAATCAGAGGGTTCAGTCCATTGTGAGTTGGCCCTGCTTCTTTCTATCCTGTGCTGAGGCAAACCACAGCTTGAGCAAGTGTGGGAAGAAATCTCACTACACCCTTTAACACCTACTTCTTCCAACCAAGCTCTGCTTCTAAAGCTCCAAGCCCTGAACAACACCATCAGCCAGGGAATAAACCTCCAACACATGAGCATTTGGGCACCATGTGAGATATAAACCACAGAATGGTCTAAATAGAAGTTATAATGTCTAGAGTACAAGGAACAATGGGTGGTAACTATTCACTTTTGGTATAGTTTGTGTATCTCTTTGTGTGTGTGTGTGTGTGTGTGTGTGTGTGTGTGTGTGTGTGTGCGTGCATGCACACATGTGCACAGGTGCATGGGGGTCATAGGATAACCTTGGCTATCAGTCCTCACTTTCCAACTTGTTTGACCCCGTTTTTATTTGCTGCTTTGTACATCAGGATACCTGGCCTAAAAGACGCTTTGAGAATTCTCTGGTCTTTGCCTCCCATGTCACTGTAAGAAAACTGTGATTACAGATATGTGCTAGTGCATTTGGCCTTTACGTGAGTTTTTGAGATTACAAATCAGCTCTTGCTTAGACACCAAGCACTTTGCCCCATGAACTATGTTTTGACCTATTCAAAATTATCTGTTAGTTGAAGTATTGAATTTGTGCTGCTGTGTTTTACCTAATAGCATATTATATTGCTTTAAGGCCATTGCATGAACAAATATACCTTTAATATTTAAGAATATGCACAGTGTATGAATCATACATACTGATATGTAATTTGTCCCTCTGGCAGAGTATCTATCACAATTTTCGCAAGGGATGCCTCTAGGTACTAGAAAATGTGATTATGTTTTATTCCGTGTACTCTTATTTTATGTATTTTAAAATAATATGTACTTAATATGAATAAGTAGTACAAGTGCTAAATCCCAAGGCAGTCATTTTATTTATACAGTGATCAAACTTTTAATGTCCATTTCTAATCAAAGGAGAAGTAATTTGTTATTATTTGATCAATTTTTTAGCATTAATATCATTTTAAATAGCAAGAATTTACAAATTCAATAGGGCAGTGTTGGAGGCTAAGCTCAGGCTATTTTCAGAGCATTTGAAAGAGAAATCGTAGGTGGGCTTGGTGGCTCCCAGCTACACTCCCCGCTCTGAAGCTGAGGGAAGGACTGTTGCAAGGTTGAGGCCTGCGATGCACATTGTCCTCACCTCATGGCAAATAGACACATAAACAATGGGATGCAAAGGACTAGTGGATATTGAAGCACAATCTCACCATCAAGCAAATAACTTGTATTAAAAGTAGAAATTTCCTTTTCATTGTTAAAGTTAGAATGATGTCTTAGAGGACTGTGATGGGTAGAGTCTTCGGAATATGTTTTGGGACTATGTCTTGGAAATTAGGATAATACCATATCCGTTCAGCTACTTAGGCCATAACATTTGCTGCAGTACTTCTTGCTATGTGACTATGTACCAAGAGAATAGCAAAAATGCTATGATAATTAACAAAAGTAATATTGTATATCATGTTAATTTTTTGCTGTACCTAAACACAGGAGAATGCCAATGCTACCAATAATTGTGAGTGATGTGCTTATGGTTAGCTTTTAAACATTGGAGTTTTCAGGTTTTGCTTCTACTTATCAGATTACCCTTTAATCTAATTTTCCATCATAATGAAGAATTATATAAAAGATGATTATATCTCTACATTTCTACATCTATTGAGTTGGATTGTTTTGGACACCTTCAAAAGCCAAGTATCATCTAAAAGGAGGGATGTGATGTGGTTTAAACTCGGCTATTATTATAATCACAGAGTCTGCTGAATGAACTTCAGGCTGCTGTGGCCTGGCATGGGAGGAAGGTGAAACAGAGAGTGGGAGAGTGGGAGGAGATATGAAGCCGCAGCCTAATTACCCATCAGAGCTGCACGTAGATTTGGGGGGCATCAAATCACAGATTTTCATTGTCACCTGTCACCTTGTACCTCAATGTCTTCATTAGTGAAGCACCATCAATATACTTCTAATTCATCATTTTCATTATAATTAAATAAATTTTATATAAGTAAATAAAACACTTGGAAGTATACTTGGCCCACAAAAAGTTCCAAGACAGACAGACTGACAGAAACACACACACACACACACACACACACACAATGCACATACACACATGCAACACACACATACACACATGAAACACACACATACACACATGCAACACATACATACATGAAACACACGCATACACACAGAGAGAGACAGAGAGAGAGAGAGAGAGAGACTGAATGCTCTCTATTTACCTTTTATAATAACATTTATACAAAATCTTCTATCTTGAACACAACTATCATATTTGGATAGAATTTCCTGCCCCATCTGTGTTAGAAGGCATCTCCACCTTTCAGATCTTACATGTGACCCTAAAATGGGTATGACCTTATATCTTGATTTTGAGTGCACCTTTAGACCAAAGAGGAAGTTCATCAGGTGACTTCAGCAGTTTATAAAAATGTTCATTCTTGTCAGCCATGCAAGGCACAGAGGGAAGGACATCAGTTAGCGGAGGGAAGATCAGATTCTGAAGAGTTACTCTGTGTGCTCTGTCAATTACCCTTCAATTTGGATGGTAGCTGACATTTAAAGATGCGGCTGAGTTGGTTTGCAGCAACTTGGAAAGTCCCTACAGCTCTGAGCTTCCCCCATGCTCTAAAAGCCCCAGCCTCTTTTGGACTCTCGCCGCTTTATCAAACTGGTGGGTTTCCCTCTCCACAAGTGATTATTAAGGATTTGAGATGTTGAGTTTAGATTGGAGTCATTATTTTTTCTCTCTATTTTAATGAACCACTGTGCTGTGATTTTTCTGGGAAAAGTATTCCACAAAATACGTGTTCATTTCACAATAAGCTTTGGGAAAGAGTCTCTGTTCGACTCACTTATTCTTTCTTCTAGAAGGAAACTGAAATACGGGGGATTATAGATACTAGATTTGATAGGAGTGAAAAAAGTTTATAACTTCAAACATGTATAAAAAGTATCGTATGATACTTTTATTGAAAGGTAAAATTTTACAACTGCTTTAATTGGCACCATATAATGTAAGATTTTACTTAAACTAGGAGATACAAGAAGTACTCTGAAGATAATTTTAAAAGAATATCAAAACACATGCATCATGTGAACATTGAGTACAGATTAATGGGAACCAGATAAAGAGGAAGTGCCCAATGAAGAAACAGACAGGAGGAGGACAGAAGAGGACAGAGGTGTAGCAGGCACAGTGGGAGGATGAAGCTGCAGCAGATGAACCTGGGACCAGATTTCAATGGGCTGAATGTCTTTCCTAAATCATTGTCTAACCTATTACAATTGGGGTACCCTGTGAGTGCCCCCTCACTTTCTTTAGGAAAGGTAAAGAAAGGATGACTACAGGTCCCAGGAGAGAGAAGACACTGCAATTTGTCCTTTTTGCTGCCTTGTCCAGGTACTTTTTGGTTAAGACATAGAAAGATTACTAAACTTAAAACTAGATACACATTTCTTTGAGTTTTAAGCATTGCAATTAAAAACAAACAAGTTGCCAATTCTTGATTTCCTTTGGTAAATAAATAATCCCAAGTACTCACAGTCTTGGGTTCTAATGTCCCTTTTCTTCTAAGTCAAGAAAATGAATTTCTTCAGGAGGACCGCTGTCCTATATATGGCTACGCTCCACAAAGCCTATGCTTTTTCCTTCTATTCACTAACCCCCCCCCATAGGACAGACTTATTGTTTATACACAAAACGTGTGTGTGTCTCATTTTCTAGAGGTCTTTCTGTGCTGTGCTGTTCCCTAGTCAACTCTGTGGGGCCAGGGTTCAAATCCTTCCAAACCATTGTGCTCCCAGGGAAAGCCAGTACATGGAACTGTTACTTCCTTATAACTCTCAGTTTGATTAAGTGCATGGTTCTTACATCTAGGATGCTAATTCCCAAATCAAATATTATCAGATACACTTTAATTAGCACTCTTACTAATATGTTTATGTTAAATTCAAATTGATATGGACAATTAGCTAATATTTCTTCCTGGAAATGTCCTAAAGCAAAAATAAATAAACAACATGCGTTTTACTTCCCAATGCATTGCTTCTTTTTTCTCTGTGCCCTTTAAGTATTTACAGTTCTACATGGCTTAACTTTATCATTTGTACAATAGAGAGATAAATAAATTGAGGGACAGCTATCAAAGCAAAGTGAGGGGACTCTGTGTAGCACTTCTCTTAATCCTAGGCAAAGGCATAGACTTCCCTCTTTGTAAAGGGCTTTAGGAATCCTGAGCGCTGACACACTGTCATTTCCCAAATGAGGAGTCTGTATCTAGGCTGGTTGAGCAACTTGCCCCTAGGACATGGAGCCAGAACTGGCAACACAACCCTTGTCTTGAAATCCCCTGTCCAGGCTATTTTCCCCAGCTACCCACAGTTCTAAAATAGCCATGGTACATGGCTCAGAGATTCCTGTCTAAAATTTTGGACCATGTCTGACTGAGACCACAGACTGATCTGTTTGTGTGTGATTAAAACCTAGAAAGAATGAAACTTTTCATTCCCAAATCCTGCTGGGAATCTTTTAATTTTGTTTAAAAAAATGTTTACCATCTAATTGTATATAATTAATAACTCAGTTAAAGGATTCAAATTATTGTACTGTCAAATTAGTATAAAATTAATGTAGTAACAGATTTACTTTTTAACAGCCATTCTCAAGGAAAATTCATTTGAGATTAAATGATAGGTTGAATAAAATTCCTTTGTTGAGCCTACAGCTCCTGGAGGATGATCCCATTCCATCTGGGTCTGGGTCTAATACTGGCTTTTCTAACCATTCTTGGGATCATCCAACTTTTATATTCACCCTTAACCTGTCCATGGAAAGACATGGATCAAATGATTCTACTATATTTTTTAGTGCCCCCACATAATTTTTGTTTGGTTAACTTAAGGTAATAAGAAACATAATTCCTCTTCATATTTAAGTAAAGAAGTGAATGTTTTATGTGAGGTGACTTTGTAGTATTTAAAATCTCATATTCTTGAATATTTGAGATTAAATTATATATGGGAGATTTTTCTTTCCAGAAAAAAAAAGGCTTCACTATTAATAATCATTCTTGGGTCTTTAAAATAATCTTTACTCCAATGGCTACTTCATCCTTTCCCTGAATGAGGTTTAGAAATGCAAAGTAGATGTAGACAATAGGCAAATCCAAATTCATAAATATATTGTAAACACTAATTCTTGTATTTTTATATTGTAAACTATTATGAGTTCTAGGGTTTTTTCCTGATTTTTTGATCTCCTAAATTTTAGAAGAAATCTAATATTCACTCTTACTAATCCTAGCCAGTTAATTTTAGGTACAGTACAGAAAACTGTGTTTCTGATTTCAAGGATCTTAATGTTCAGATACAAGGCAAGCTGGATTTTAAACCCCAGGTAATAATGGCGGAGCATGTTAGAAATTACATCAGAATTTGGGCACATTCCATCTTCACTAAGTCTAAGAACCACAGAGTCTATAAGAATATTCTTAAGTGTTTATGTAAATCCAAGCTATTATAATCAAAGATTATCCTTTTAGTCATTAAATAGAAACATGACAGAAAATAATCAATAATCAATTTTATTATATATTTATAATAAATATTACCTCTGGAGCCTTAATAGAAACTGAATATAATAGAGAAAAGGAATAGTTGAAGCATGGCTATACTTTCTAGGGCTTCTACTTAAATGTATCTAACATGAATGTTTGTTTTATAAGTCTAGCAAGACTGATGGTTTGAATTGTTTCTGAAACATATTTTGAACAGGCTTACATTGCTTTACATGAATCTGCTGGTATATGTATGATAAGAATATACTGAATACTTGGGTTGACAGGCAGGATCTTTTGGAGTTTTATATTGAGAAAATACACACGTAATTTTCCCTAATCTCTAACTTTGTGTAATTATTCTTAAAAATCCCAAATGCAGGGGGAAAAGATCATCCAAAACTTCACAGAACTTCTAATTCTCAACTTGAAAGTGTAGTAACAACTTTGTGTCCCGCCTCCCTCCCTCTGCGTGACTGGTGGGGGTAGTAGGTTTGTTTGGGGGAGGTTTTGTTTTGTTTTTAGGACAGAGTGCACTTTCTTATGAAAGAGACAGGGAAAGTTTTACCTGTCTGTCTTCTGCTCTTTTTTTTTTCTCTTTTCTTTTAAAGATTGGTGATAAGGAATTCTAACTACTTAATGAGATGGGAGAGGCCTCACTCCATTGGAGTGGAGGAGCCCAGGTGGAAGTTGATGGATTGGACAGGTAAAGTGAAGAGTCCCGCCCCTCATGCCTATAGTTGGGTATATATTAGGGAACTTTAAAGTATGTACAGAGAGAGAAAGAGAGAGGCACCTGAATTCTGTTATCTTCTTAGAAGAATCGCAGCGAAAGGCTCTCAGAGGGGGTGGGGGGGCTGGCAAAACCCTGGAAGCAGAAAAGAGGAGAGCAGCCTTGTCCAGTCTCACTGCTAACATGTTGTACCTGGAAAACAATGCCCAGACTCAATTTAGTGAGGTAAGGCTTTAAGATTTTAGCCCTTTACAATAGAGATGTTTTTCTTTGCTTCTTCTTTTAAATAAAAACATACTTAGTTGTGGTTTTAGTGACCCAATGTAAATGTGTCTGCAAGTCGTATGTAGGAATCTTCTTTTCTGAGTGAATGTTTTCTGTAGTGGCTTTAAGAATTTCTTTTATTTTCTTTGAGTATCAGATGAAACAGTAGGAGCAAAAGGGAAGACAAAAATTCCTGGGTGACTTTATGTATTCGAAGAAACACAATATTCAGGATTTTACAAAGTCGCTGCTTTTATTACAGCAGCAGCATTAGAGAGCATTGTGCTAGGAACATTGATGGGTGTGAGTGCACCAGTGAGACAAATTAACTGGCTGTGTATTAACTGTTTACTTCAGTTCTCCAGGCTTCATACTAAAAGGAAATGGATATTTTTAAAGTAATGAATTGGGTTTGTTTAAAGCTAGCTCTTTTAGATGCATCAGTCCTGGGAGCTCATTTAAATGTTAAGATCCTTGAGTACTGTCTGCGCTGTGAGGTGACTGAGGTAGAAGTTTACTGTGGAAGGACAGACAAGTTACTTTAGAACAGTATGCTATTAACCATTGATGTGTGTGTGTGTGTGTGTGTGTGTGTGTGTGTGTATAAAAGTGAGCATTAGAGCATTCAAGATTTAAACGTTTGAGGGATTTAAATCACTGGGCACCGGGATACGGGGGATGTAAAGCGTTGGTGAGACTGGAGGCTCTGAGGATGGGTCCTAAGGCCCGCAAGGTCTAACAACAATATTAGTTTACATTCCTAGGAAGAGGCAGCTGTGTTGACACTGATCTGATTGGGAGGGAGCAGGGGCCGGCTGTCCAGAAAGAGTCCAGTCTTTCCTTTCCGATGGGAACCCTCGAAGGTGAATGCTTGGTTAAAGGAGGCTGGGGTGCAGGAATCCAGCTCCTCAACAGTCAAAACAAATCAGAGCAGTCAACTCACACCACAAGAGGAAGAGAAGCAAGGGGTAGTAGAGCCGGGCCAGTGCTGTGTGATTGACCATGCTGTCGTCTAGACACCTGAACTGTGCAAATAGAACACGGGAAATATCAAGTGATCTCAAGAAGGAAAAGGAAGTGCCTGCTTTCCTTTAAAATAGACAGGCAGTCTTGCCCGTCCTTGCTAGAGAAACTCGAGTTTCTTGTTTTGCTTTACTATTGAAAGGGAGCTTATAATGTTAGCAAACAATTTTAAAGAAATGCTATAACTTGTATGTGGTCTGGCCCTTTCTGCCGCGTTCGATGTTGCTCAGTTTTCATAACTCAGAATGGTTATCTGTCCATCTAATTTTGTCTATATTTGTAAGCTGTTTTGTGCAGTAATTTTCAAGGGTTTAGGGACTCTTTAGCTATCTGTGAGTGAATGTGAAAGAGGAAAGCAAAGTTAGTTCTAAGATATGGGTGAGAATATTATAAGCCTAGTGTCAAGGTACAAAGAAATAATTGTCTTAAAATAATTAGAGTCAAAAAAGAAAGACAATTAAAAAAACCATGACAATGGTATATATTTTGGGAAAACTGCGCTTCAAAGAAACAGTCCTTTTTATGTGCAAGAATATGGCAGCCTTATCATGAAGGAAATATCTCTAGACAGGCTTTTCAAATGCTAGGCAGAGAATAGTGAAGGTGTCAGAGGCCGCTAGGCCAGCTGCTGGAATGTACCGGACTGTCTGGAAGACAGCTACAAAAGAAAGTTCTCTGAATGTTTTTCCTCACTTGCTTCATAGCTTTCCTATTCTTCCATCAGTGTATGCATTACGTGGTAACTTCATGGCCAGGTCCTGTTATGACCGGCTTCCCTGTCTGTGCGGGCTTCTCATTAATATTTAGTGTTGCTTCTAAGTATATGAAATATTTGGGTCCACACACTTCTGTGACTATGGAGTTTTAATAAAAAGAAATGGCACTTTGATATTCATGTTTATCCGTACCCATCAATATAGAAATAGCAAGAATTGTTAAACCTGGACAGATTGGGGATATGAAAGGAATATAATATCTAGCAAAGATTATTTAATAACTTTAATGTACTCTCTGACTTAAAGTAAGTTTTTAAACTTAACTTACTGAGAATTTGAGTTGATAATTCAAAATTTAGTAAAGAAGGAATATGTTCCCTCTCTGTACTCTCTTCAACATTCCAGTTATTCCCCTGCAGCAGAGCTGGATTCAGGGAAACTGCTAATGAGTAGGAAAGGAGGATATGGGCAAGAAGTGACGGGCAGGGCTTAAAGTGCTGCCCTGTGTGACAGTGGAGAAGTAAGAAGCCTGCACTGAGATCAAGTGCCAAGTTTGAAACCATCCCAGACTCAAAGAAAGAGTGTCACAAGAAAGGAATTTCTTCACAGAACAAACTCTACTTTCTAAAACAACAACACAACAAAAGGAAAGGAGCAAACAAAAACCGTAGACTGATGCAACACCCCCCATCCCTGCTACAATACTGCGTTGGTATCCCTGCATGTGTGCAGGCGAGTTTGTATGTGTGTGTGTGTGTGTGTGTGTGTCTGTCTGTCTGTCTGTGTGTCTGCGTGTATGTCTGTGTGCAGGCTCATGTATGTGCATATATGTGTGTGTGTCAGAGACAGAGAGAGAGAGAGGGGGGCTGGGGATAGAGTAGGGAAGAAAGGAGAAGATATGAGAAGAGAGGGAAGCTTCATTTCAGAAAGAGATCTTTGCTGAAACATTCCTAGTTTGGTGAGGGAAAACGACCTTTTTGTGAATTGATACTAAACAGCGTCTAAGACTCAAACCTCTTCATTTTACTAAACAGAGTCCAAGACTCAAACCTCTCCATTTTACTATTCAGAGTTGATTGTTTCTCATTTTGTATTTGAGAATGCTCTATATATACAACTCTGTACTACTTACTAGCATTATTTCTGATACTCTATGGAGCAGCTGTATACACTCTGAAGAGGACTGTTGTAACTCAGGTAGCTACTCAGAGAGATTTCCATGAAGTACTTATGCAATGCTTCAGGGAAAGTGCTACAGAAGCAGCTAGAACCCTGGCAAGCCAGCTCATTCAAATGACCTCAGGCTTGCATGGTCCAGCTTTCCCTATCTCTGGCCTTTTCTAGTGACTGTATTTTAAATGGGGGATAGTGTTCTTCTTCCTTGTTAGTAAATGCCAGTCCTAAGGGTTCTCATGCAGGGACTGAGATGAGGAACCTTCTCAGGTCAACAACAATGGCAGGCATCAGCTGGTGTCAGCCACATTGTCACGAGGCTGCCTTGCCCTACCTGTTTTCCAATTGGGTGCCCTCAAGCCCAGAAGGGACTGGGAGAAAGAGAGCTTAAATGGCAGATCATAGATCATACCTTCCTCGCTACTATTGGAAAAGAGACGGGCCGATAAAGAAACACTTATCCTTTATCTAGATAAGGGAAAGCATGTTTGGTTTGGTTGTTTTTTAGGAGAGCAGTGATCCTCAACAGAGGTGGTAGGGAGGCGGAAGTATGAATGAATGTGACACACAGAGGCCCATCATTTCTAGCTGTTCTTTCCTCAGACTGCATTCATTTCTTGAACGCAAATCTGCCACAGATTTCCAACGTTTTCTTAAGTTTGTACGCAGAGGATTTAGAATGAATTTGGTACTCTGCCCTGTTAAGGAAGTATGTGTCTGTGGTAATGAGACTTGGTTTATCAAGGAGGATTTGAGTGAAAAAGTTAAGAAGTATGTTGCCTAAAACTCACACTAGCTTTCTTTGGTATGCACTGATTGCTTAGGAGAGAGGAGCATAGGTTAAAAATATCTTCTCTTGCAGCTATCAAGTCAAACGTTTTGCTTTGTTGATGAATATTTTTCACTTCTTATTTTATATTGATGGTAAAAAGAAATAGAAACAGCACTAGTGATCAAAAGTGAACTCAGTTAAAAAGGAAAGTCTTTTCACAATTGCCATAAGGTTTACTTGTTTTGAAGATGGCAATGTTTTCTAAACCTAGTGGACTAATCCCTCTCCTTTGATACCTGATGAGAAGAAGGTTGGGTGTTGAGCCAAGGTGTTCTCTATCATCCAATGCTAATTTTAATGGTGCTTGTAGAGAGTATCCAACAGGGCAGGGGATTTGGAACTTAGAATACAATGGCTTGGAATGTCAAAAGGAAAGGCAGTTCCAGAAGTTTGTCAGATTCACAGTAGAGGTCTTCAGTGTAATAGGGAAGTGTGAACAACATGCATAGTGTCAGAGAAGAATAAAAACCCCAGCTAGGACAATCAGGAAATTCCAAATGTATATGCTGGATGCAGCAGAACTGGGAAGGACAGATAGAGCTCTGAGTCTAGACTTATATTAGGGAAGGAAGACTTTTAGGGGAGGTGGTAAAACACAGAAGGCCCATGAATTGGGTGCTGGTTGACATGCTCAGAAATGTCATGTAGTTCAATGGGATAGAAAGTATGGAGTCATTAGGAAATAAGGTTACAAATCTTAGAGTGGCTAAGCAAGATCCATGCTGCTGAGAGGGGGGTGTGTTGACAGTGGCCATGACAAATTGGGGATGAGCTCTGAGCAGAGAAGTGTGCACTCGGAACTCTGTGTGAGAGCTCACAGGGAGG
The DNA here is from genome assembly GCA_036184795.1 of Tokudaia tokunoshimensis. Lineage (NCBI taxonomy): Eukaryota > Metazoa > Chordata > Mammalia > Rodentia > Muridae > Tokudaia > Tokudaia tokunoshimensis. The sequence continues at coordinate 12,110,308 of BTHU01000015.1, forward strand.
GAAGATCAATGGCTGAGCCATGGACTACACGGAAGCAGAAAAATGCATTTCTCGCACTCACTACACATCAGTTGCCAGTTCTGCACCGTGCCATTGTGCTTTGCTGCACCAGTTGGAATAGCAGAAAGGAACCCTTTCCCAGGTCTCATTCAACTCATGTACTCTCTGCCCATAGCTCTCTTCAATAGCTGGGGTTCCTGCCATAAATAAATTGGGAATGCTTAGTCTTGTTTTACCATTTATATCTGCTACTCCAGCAAAATTATTAATAGTACTCCTTTTTATTTGCAAAAGTGTTCTAGTTGGTACACAAATTATTTGATTACCCTAAAAATGGACTCTATTCTTTTCATATTTTTCCCTAAATAAACTATTCCCAAATAAGAAGTAATATATATTTGCCTGTGGATCAGAAATCAGCCATAATCCATATAGATTATATTTCCCATTAAAATGAACATTTCAGTATGACCCAGTAAGCCCTGAAAACTAAGTTTAGACAAATAGACTGTACTTGAAAGGGAGGCAGAAGTGAGTAAGTAGTAGCCACAGACCTTTGAGAATTTGCCAGCCTAGGAAGGACAGAATGTGCTCATAAATGATTCCACCATAAAACTAGCTTGAGAGGCACACTGTAGCTTCTGAGAGAGAGAGAGAGAGAGAGAGAGAGAGACAGAGACAGAGAGACAGAGAGACAGAGAGACAGACAGAAAGATAGAGAGGGGAGAGAACATAAATTAGTTGTGATTATTTATGAGAAATATTTCACATTAGAGTTTCTATAAATCAGCAAATAATGGAGGGGAAGAAATCAGTCTGCAAATAACATAGGTATAAAATTAATAAACTGTAAGAAAGAACAGAATCAGACCAAGGCATACTGGTTTCAAAAGAAAATATATTGATTTTATATACTTCTGTGCATTAAAAATGAAGGGTGCTCACAGAAACAGTGAGAGAGAATTACAAGGGCTTTCAGGCTCTGAAACATGAATTTTGTTCACAGCTTTGAGCCTCCTAACTTTGATGACATGCTCTGGGGTGGTAAGGAGCACACCACAGCGAGAGAGAGTTCTGGGGTGCTAAGGGGCACACTACAGAGAGAGAGAGAGAGAGAGAGAGAGAGAGAGAGAGAGAGAGAGAGAGAGAGAGAGAGAGGAGAGGAGAGGAGAGGAGAGGAGAGGAGAGGAGAGGAGAGGAGAGGAGAGGAGAGGAGAGGAGAGGAGAGGAGAGGAGAAGAGAAGAGAAGAGAAGAGAAGAGAAGAGAAGAGAAGAGAAGAGAAGAGAAGAGAAGAGAAGAGAAGAGAAGAGAAGAGTAGGGAAGGGAAGGGAAGGGAAGGGAAGGGAAGGGAAGGGAAGGGAAGGGAAGGGAAGGGAAGGGAAGGGAAGGGAAGGGAAGAGAAGAGAAGGGAAGGGAGGAGAGAGAGAAGAATTAGCTATGGATGATTTGAGCTGGAAGCCTTTGAGGATCACCTACTCAGTTCCACAGACTTCAGTGGAGATAGATAATGTCTTTTGTTTATATGGAAATCAGAATTAGGGACAAACTTCAGATGGTTTTCTTTGTTATGAATGTTAGTCATCATAGGTCCAGGATAAGAAAACCTCCTATTCTGGTCTCTGTTCTCAATAAAAATTGAGTTCTGGAGATAACTATGGAAGACCAAATCCATCTGTGAGATTTGCTCAACATGAGAATTCCAGCTGGAAGGTTTTTGAACAGATAGATATTCAGGTGGCAGTACCCCACACACACCAAGTTAAGAAAAATATACATAACAAATTTAGGCTTTAATTTCTCAAATAAAGCATCTCACTAATGACATTTTAAATTTTGGTTTTGGGGGGCAATGGCATCTGAAAAGTCATGTTGGGAAGAGACCTATCTTGGTCTGTAATACTGAACTTTTCTTCCATAATCCCTCCTGCTCCCAGTCACCCTATTTCTCCAAGGAAGAGATGCAGGCAACAGAGAGAGCAGAAGTGTAGAACAGCAAGGCTGGTAGGACAGGCCATGGGTGGATAGATGCTGACAGGGGAATTGATGACTTGATATAAAGGCAAAGAATAGCCTGGTATGGTGTAGACCTATAACCCCAGCACTCATAAGGCAGAAAGAGGAGCATTGCAGCAAATTTGAGGCAACCCCAGTCTACACTGCAAGTTCTAGCAAGTTCAAGCTAGTCTGTTTTTTAAAAAATCAAAATGAAATAGATAAAAATCAAGACAAGTGGAGGAGATGAGTAGGAAAGAGGACTGAGCTCCATGGTCAGTGGAGGAACACTCCAACTTGTATCACTCCCCTTTCTCTTCCTTCCCAGTGTAATTCTCCATTATGCCAAACATATTCTGAAAGTGCCCAGCCTCATCATCCTTTTCACTCTGTAGACTTTAGGGCATACAGAAGAGTTTCACAAAATGCCATCAGTTTCCTCTGAAGAAATAATTGAATGAAATGTCTCAAGGGTCTTCACAAAGACAATGCCTTATAATTTACACTTGATTTTCTTATGTGATCTGAAAGTATTCTATTCAAAATAGCATGCCTCTCCATTTCAGACATGGGACTTTGTTTGTTTGTTCATTTTTAAAGACAGGACTTCTCCATGAAGTCCTGGCTGTCCTGGAACTCACTCTGTAGACCAGGCTGGCCTTGAACTCAGAGACTCTCCTGCCTCTGCCTCTGGGGTTCTGGAATTAGAGGTGTGCACCACTACACCACTCTGCCATGGGACTTTTCATTTCTAAACTTATTTGATGTTGGAATGTGACTACCTCCTGTGTCCTACGTTTGAAATGAAAGTTGTTCAAGAAGTTTCTTCTTTGAAGACAAAGTGAGGTTGCACAATGGTAGATTTTAGCTGAGATGGCCTCCCCAGATGAAAATCAATTTGTCAATTTAAAATTGAGCAACTGGTGTTAAGATGAATCACACATTGATTATGGGAAGGGGAATAACTTTGAAACATTTTTGGAAAAATATTTTTTGATATTTCATCCAAAACTGATAATCTGAACTTTTTTTCCTGTTTTTTAAGAGACCAAAAATGGTGGTGGTGGGGGGGGGGATAAAATATTTAACCCTGTGGATATAAAAGCTGTGGTGGGTGGCCAGAGGAAAAAAGTCATGAACCACTCTCTACAGCGACTCTGGAAACACTACAAAGGAAACAGTTCCCAGTCCTTATTGGTGAAGAAGCCACTAATAGGTGCAGTTAGAATAATACCCCTGTGAGAATTACCATCCCCAAAGAGAGCTTGCTTCAGACAGGACTCTGTACCCAGCCTTTTCTTTCTTCCTTTCAAGCTTGTGCAAAACCCCCACAGGGGCCATTTCCAACCAAGGCAGTGATCTTTCTCAGGCTGATTCTTTCTCAGATCACAGAGACAATGGGAGGAATATACTCTGTTTACTCAAATCAGTCTGGATTAGTGTCAGTCTATTGATGGAATCAGAATTAAAAGGAAAACCATTACCCCTCACAAAGGGCAACAACATCAGATGCTTGGGGGGTGGCTTGACTACTTTTAAGCAGACTATGGGAGATACTTATCAGAAGAAGGTAGAGGACCCCTCACACAGAGAGCATGGCAATACCAGGTGAGGTAAAGGCAATTCTTTTAAGCACTGTGCATGGGAAATCATCTCAGCAGGCAGTGTCCATGCACTTAAAAGGCCACAAACCTGACTGAGGAGGTGGAGGAGGGGACTCCTTTGCTTGCTTGTTTTCTGTACCTTAACAGGCCCACCTATTTATCTCCAGATGGAGTCCATTGTAATCATTAAGGCTCTCTGGGGGTACGACTCTACCCACGGAGTCCCATGTAGCTGACAAAAAGTCCTCAGAACCTGTGTGCACCATGAGTCTTTGCTCTATCACTAGCCTGACACCTCTCAAAGGAAATTTGCTTTTGAGTCCTCTAGAGGGCTACTAAAGAGTGTTCCCTGAATGATTTGGATGGCCATCTGTTGCTCTGGATTCAACTGGTATCTTCAGATAGAAATGTGGTTTTTGGTATCTCATAAAAATAAGACTATTTTTAAATGGTGGGCAAAATAATATAAATATGCAAGGTTTGTCCTTGGTATATTCTGTCGGTAACCGAAACACATGGTTTTTCTTCATGTCTGGCAGGTTATTTGTTTGGTTGTTTGGTTGGTTTTGGATTTCCTGTAGTATGGGGAGTTTTATTCACTTCTATTAAAATTTCAAGTGACAAGAAAGGTTTTTGAAAAGATGGTTCAGTTCCCTGGTTTAAGAATGGGCTGTACTTCTAACAGGTAACAGAGTAAATGCTACTTTCATATAATTGATTGCCTATGAGGGCAGAGACTGTGTGTGGTTAAAAGGGAGAAAGAGATTAGATTTTTATCTTGTATTGCAGTTAAAGTGTTTACTTGCTCCTATACTGATTTCTTGATTCAGTCTGTCCCCTTTGTGTCTAAGGCTAATCACCTGGGATGTGGGTAGTTGAATATGGGTGAATGAGCTTGGTGACTGGCAAACACCATCCTCTCATTAACTTCTATGCTCTGAGAAATCCTAAGTCATTTTACTTAAACATGTCATCTAAGCCTTTCCCCTCCAAGACACCCACTGTTGAGCTCGCTGACAAAGGGCCACTTTTGGATTCAGGTAAATAAAATGAGATGAAGAGTTAAATGCCTTCCAGAGTGAGGCATGCCCTCGCCAGAGCTGCTAACCTCAGTTTTGTTTTGCAATGAGAAGTGACAGGTTAGAGGAGGACCCCAACACCGGCTACACCACACTGTCTAATTACAAAGTATAGTAAGGCTTCGAAGGCTTTACCTCAGTTGAAAATGAAATATGTAGCAATCAGCCAGGCAGCTGACAAGCAAAAGTAAATTAGAGGGCTAGGGCAGAGACCAGGAGCAGACCCCACATTTGATCCCTGGAGCCAAACCTCGAAGACAAGGAAGCAAAAATAAAATGAGAACGTGTGGCCTTGTGCTCCTCATTTGCAAGTGATGAGACTCAAGAGTATACTCCTTGCTTTGCGCTCTGGTGTACACCTTGCAAGGAAAGGCTGCTAGGTAAGGCCTCTGGGCATGTGGTATATAGCTTGGAAGAAGGTCATGTATTGAGATCATTTCCTAGAAACAAATTATAAGTTTGATAAGCCAAAGTCTTGGCTCCTCAAAACAAACATTTGTAATTCAATAATCATGTCACTGTTCTAAAACAGAGCAACGAATTCTAAAATTTTCTGGCTATCTGGGCAGAAAATCATTCAAGTCAGACAGGGCTAGCCCAAGTCAGTGGCCTAACTATTAGAAACTAAATGCTTTTCTAAATTTTTAGTCAAATGGTTTCTTTCCAAAGGATCCTATATTTATCCATAATTGTCTTTAGTAGGAAGTAAATAATAAAAACAAGACCATCAAAATGGAGATTCTCATGGCTTGACCTACATGCATTGAAAAGAAAGTCTAGACCATCAGGTGAAAAAAAAATGCCTGCCTTGGCACAAAAGGGTGTATGTGTTCATTTTCAGGAAGTAGAGGCTCCTTAACAAGCTCCTCAGTTAGGTGTGAGACACCAGCTATTACTCACTGCATGTGAGTGACAATTCTGGCTCTTCTGCTATGGGTTCCCAGCAATGCTGAAGCTCAAAGCACAATTCCCATCTACAGAGAGTGTAAAATACACAAAGCAAAGGTCATAGAGATTAGAGAAGATGCCCTGTATTCTCAGCTGACAGATGGGCACAGAGATGAGGGCAGTTTGAATGCAGAGATGCTTCAGGGTAAGCCAACATGGCTTTGTTACCTTAGAACAAGGAAGGAGACTATCTGAATGTGATTTGTAGTGGAAGGATCTTATACTTGTTTCTTAAGGAACAGATTCCTGACATCTACCATGCCACAGACATTTCTCCAAGTCATAGGGGTTTATCACAGACTACAATACATATGATCTCCCATGAATTTATTGTCTGGCGGAGCAGACCAGTGTTTGCAATATTTACTAACTGCAGTTGCAATGATAATTTTGTAGTATCAAGAGGAAAAGATATGAAAATGGGACCCAAAGGCGGGCTCATCTGTCCGGGCAGTGAAAGAGGGTATATGCAGAGGACATAGAAACAGAAAGTTAAATTCTGAAGCAAGAGTTCACTTCTGAAAAGTTGAAGGGGAGGGACATTTGCCAAAGGGAAGTTATAATGACTACCTCTCTAGTCAATTTAAAGATGGGGCCATTTTCTTAAGAAAATAGTAACCTTCTCATGGGGCTCACCATTCAAAGTTTAAGAGTGCCATGAAGAGATTTCCCAAAAAGAAAAAAAAAAAAGGAAGCTCTAAAGAACTAGGGCTCTTTTTGTAATTATGGTTTAAATCGAGGAATCCTGAGAACAGGGAATGACTTATTGGACAGGGTGGAAGCCTTTAGCTCTATGAAAAGATCATTCATTCCTTAAATGCAAATTTCAGATGAATATTCCTGGTAGACATTCACAGTCACAGAATGAAGGCCAATAATATGTTTCTCTTCACTAGCATCACATTGTGGCTCTCAGTGTAACATGGAACACATATTTTATCCTGTGAGCTCCAGTTTCTTCATTTTGAAAATAAATATAAAATGTGAATATCTAGGAGGACACATGGGGATCAAGAGTGTAAGGCACTTGAATATTATAAGGCCCAAGCTGAAGACTCCAAAGGAGTGTTAACAACAATAATAGCTAATATCTTTTCATAGAGAGGCTTGCATATGAATTCTACACACATATCACATTTTAAGGTTTACTTTGGACAGGCACCATTTCTTATTGAAATTAATGTCTTCCAAGTCATGTCATCATGAACTACACATCTACTACAATGTAATTGCCCTACTGTTTTATGTCGTGACATTGGATGTAGAATAAGCAGATGAACTGAGAATTGTTGATGAGCTCTGCAGTCACTGGGATGTATTTTCCATGGAGATGGCCTAACTCTCACTGAAGATCTTCATTACTGTGCACTGCCTTTCCCCAACATTACCACATGCATAAATAGAGCTAGCTAAATATACAGTTACTCTGGACTGATGATGCCTTTACAGAGCAAAATAGAAAAAAAATGGCCATAAACATACTTCTACCTGTACTTTAATGAGTAGCTGACAGGTTGAACAAACTGAAGCTCTGAGTATCTTTCTCTAAACTGCGTCAAGAATTACGAAACTAATTAAAAGTATCTATTTCTACTGTCAATCAAGCCTTCATTTTCTTGGTATATAATGGTGTCAGACTTGAAATTCCTCATGATTTTTACATCTCTGTCCTGATTACCAGGGTACATACTTACTAAAGTCCCTGAGTTAAAACTTCACCCTCCTAACTGAACTTTAGATAGTTCTCTTTAGCTAAATTTAGGTCAATTTTTATCTTCAATGTACTCACCCTTTTCTACCTCTTAAAATTCTCTGTGTAGTTTTTGTTGACATGTTTGTCCCCCTGATAAGCAAACTTAATCTGTTTGTCTGACCTGATCATGGAGTTTTTAAGGACATCTCCCACACGTCATAGAATCTTGGCTCTCCAAGATTCTTGAAACTTTATGATAAAATGTTCTAGTTGGTACTCGGCCTATACTTTAGGGTTGTTTTCACTTAAACACTTTATTCTTACATTTTGTTCGTTATATGAATGGATATGTTTTATTTTCAGTGACACATTTTTTATGATTGTGTAGCAACCATTAAAAGTAAAATATCTTTTGCTTAATAAAATATGGTTTTCAGAAAAGATGCCAGGACCTCTGTGTTTAAACTAGAAAGATGTTGATCTAGCCCAACATTCTACTGTAAATATCTTCTTGACCTGAAACAGAATGCTTTCAATTAATTATGTTAAATCCTAGCATAAAACAAACCATCATATTCTGAAGTGGGACAGGTGGCAGAAGTTTGAAAAATGGCAAGCATTCCTCCCTTAGGCTGTGTTTGTTGAAAAGCACTATCCTGTTAATATTATTGGATCAAAATGGAGTGCCGTGTGCTAATGAGTGAGGAAGGGAATGAAGGCTTTATGAAGCCACGGCTGTGAAGAAACTGTTTTCTTTTCCCAAGATAGTTGTAGAGGGCTCACAAAGACCCCTCCCTGAAGTCTGAGGCAAAAGATTATATCCACTGAGGAAACAAGCTATGCCACTTAGACAGATTTTTTTTTTTAATTTTTATTTAGGGTTTGGCCAGGTAAATCTTAACAAAGATGAAAATGATTCTGTGCACCGGTTTTGAAAGTAGGATCATAGCATCATTTTATTTTTTTTAAATTTTATTTTCTAAGTTTTTTTTATTTACATTCCAAATCATTTCCCCTTTCCCGTTTCCTCCCTCTCCGAAAGTCCCATAAGCCCCCTTCCCTCCCTCTTTTCCCCATTCAACCCCCTCTCGTTTCTCTGTCCTGGCGTTCCCCTACATCCAGTCTTTCCAGGACCAGGGGTCTCTCCTTCCATCTTCTTAGAAATCTATTGATACATAGCATCATTTTAAAATAGTGCGTCACAGAGGGGCTGATAGAATGTGGAAAGGTAGGACCTTTCTATTGGCTTCATGGTCTCATGCAGATTCTTCACCCATAGGAAGCTGTGGTCAAATTTGCTCACCTTCCTCACCCAGGGAAGAATGCATTGCTGGTAGTGTCAAGACTTAAGTCCATGCCACCAGGACTGAGAGTTTTGTTACACTTCTAAAATCCAAACAGAAATATGAGAAGCGCTGAAGAGGTCTAATCCCCTTACCCGACAGTCATTCAAGAGCCAAAAATATTTTTTTCCAAATGAAATATGTTGGTTATTTTTTTTTCATGTGATCTTAAAGTACCTAGCATAGACAGCAATATCTAAGAAAGAGAAATTGGAATATTTGCCTTCTACAGATAAATTTGGGGACGAGATTTGTCTTTTGATTTTTGTTTTTGTTTTTGTTTTGTGTTTTTTGCCACATAGAACTTTTACTTAAGCCCCATTTGCAAGGCACTGTTCAAATAACTTGTTTTGTTTTGATACTTTATTGTTTTGTTAATTTTTATAGGAAGGTGATTACATTTTGAGCTTCTAGTGATTTTAAATCCAGGTGTATGAGACTTTGCTCATAACAACATATTGAAACATAACTGAGTTCATGTGGAGGGAACTCAGGTTCATAACATGTTCAAAATCTAAAATGGTCACTGAAGAAAGGAAAATAAAATGAAGGTCCAGGGTTGTATTCTTAAGACATTTTGACATATCAGAGAACACTCTAGTCTGATGCTGCCCTAATCCTAGACATCCATGTTGAAGTTTAGCAGGGCATGGATCAGAGTTGGCTGATAGCTGTAGATTCAGACCTTACATGGAAGGAAGAGAAAGAGGAAATTCTTTTCCTTTGATTTGATGACTAAAGAGTTGTACATGTTTGTTGCCCATGATCAAAGCCAATAGATTTTAAACCATGGGATCCCTAGTTCTGTAACAACCATTCTTAAGTTCAGTGTTACTGAACATTCTAAGGGTGTTCCGTGACATCTAAGAGGATAGCATAATTTTGTGAACACTGTGTTCTTCATCCTTGCAGTGTGAATATCAGCTAATTTGTGATGATTGTTAATATGCTTCAGGGAAGAGCACAGGTGATACTTTGGGTCCAGTCAAGTAGTGTTCTATTTCCAAGTAACTTCTACAGGAAATAAACCAACTGACTAAAGTCAGAGGAAATCAGCTCTCTTATTATATGAGGAGTACATTCAGGAGGCAGACAAATAGTGCCCATTTTCATGTTTATATGTCCTGAAAAGAAGGCTGCCTCTTTTCAGATGTGACAGGACAGGCAGATAACATTGACCTTCCTTCTTTCTGTGTGTACACAGTATGATATGGATGTTCTGAGATCAAGTAACTTTGCCATTAGAAAAGAGAGACTCTTCTCTATATTTCATTTCAAATACCATGACACTCTTTGTTTCATAGGAAACACAAATGCCCAGTGGACTTCTTTCCAGGGCAGTGTTTGTATCTGATGCACAAATGTCACCTTCTTGTCACTGACATTCTTCCTTGACAGCATCAATAATCAATTACCATTCCAGCATGATTCATTTCTCTTCTGCGGTCATGGGATTATCAAGAGGAAAGAAGGGGGCAGTATTGTTTCCTCCTCTCCACCAGCTTCACTTTGCTGGAAAATGATTTTTCTGTCACCTACCCAAATTCAAAAAATGATGGTTTATGCTAGGATTAAACACAGTTAACTTAAGATACTCCATTTGAGAGCTACAGGGGACATCTTCAGAATGCCACTGGGTATTGCTTGACTTTCTAATATCAGGCATTAAAAACGCTTAACAATGGATGAAGAGGCCCTGAGTTTTTATCTTGCACTAAGCACTAGAATTTATTTTCCTATCCTTCCTGGGGAACCCTTGCAATTCTGAAAACTGTTGGTTGGTCCTTGTTCAGTCAATGTATGCAGATACTCCTCCAATAAAGAAAGAAACAAATGAGCATTCTTAAATATTGGGCATTTCAAAAGTAACTTCTATAGAGCTATTTTCTGTGACTTTTTCCTTACTGATTTTTGATTTACGTACTGATTTCCAACAAACTAAGAAATGTGTTTATTTCTCTTTATAGACACTAGAAAAAAATTAAAGATGTCATTTTTTGTTGCCATTTAAGCCCAGAATTAGAAGTGTTGGATTTATAATTTTTAAAAACTGAGACAATGGAATATCCTACTTGGGTTTGATTTTTTTTTAAAGCATAATTTGGGAAGAACTTAAATTATTTCAATTTTCCACTTTTTATTGCTGGGTAACACATAGAATATACACAATACTGAAGACTCTAGCTTTATGTTATGTATATTGAGGAATTAGTAGGAACAAACCATCTGTCTCTGGTCTAGGATTTTACTGAGGTCCATAGAACTTAAGAGCATGGTATCAGAAGCAGGTCAGTGAACAATCACTGTGCTCTCAGTGACTTTTGGAAGACAGTTTCTTCTTTGGTGTCAAGTGTGTTCAGCCTTGCAGCAAGGGCAGGGCCTGGCTTTGAGATGCCTCTGTAAATGGAATTTTACTTTTTCTTCAATCTTGTAGTGAACTGATGTGTTTGCTTACTGGCTTTTAAAACTTGGCCCCCAACTTTTCTCTTTATATGCGCTGGGGTGGAGGGGGGAAATTCAAAGGGCCGGTGTCTCTTTGTTCTTACCCAAGCCCACAATTAGTTGATGTTTCTGCTGTGTAGCTGGAGGGGGAGGAGGGGTGGGCCAGCAGTCTTTTACTGCCTATGAGAAAGTGTTCTGTTGACTTCTTTGTCCTTTTTGTCAGGGACCACTGCCTCCCTAATTGTCCTGATCTAGGGAAGCGCGTGCCCTTGCCAGCATTATCTGATTCCTACAGGACTTTCAAGAGTTCTTTGTATATTGACCCTTAACGAAACACAAATAAGATTTCTTCAATCCCCTTCCCAAGCTGTGGCCTCCAGCTAGCTACCTAAGAGCTTTAGTTTAGCTGAGTATAGACACATACATTTGGACCTGCCTCTGTTTTTTTTTTTTTTTTTTGTTTTGTTTTTCTGCCCAAGGTGTCTACCTGTAGTATAGCCACACCCGTCTGGAAGGGAGGTTGAAGATGAAGGGTAGGTAGGAGAGGGGTAGGCACTGTAAAAGTCAGAAAGGAGAGAGAAGACGAGACAAACAGCTGCACTTGTCAACATGGGGATAAGTGTAAATAGATTAATAGTTATTTACAGAGCAAATGGGAGGTGGCATTCAGCAGTGGAATGTGAGTGTCTGAATGGAATGGGATGGGTGTGCCGACTGTAGGCATTGCAGTAGATGCTCTCTGGGCAGAATAGAGTGACTGAGCCCATTCATGTCCTCCTGAGACAGAGTTAAGATAGATAAAAATCATGCTATTAAACTCAAAGTTTAAAATGAAAAGCAAAATTCAAGCCTTAACCTCTTTCTTTCTTTCTTTCTTTCTTTCTTTCTTCCTTCCTTCCTTCCTTCCTTCCTTTCTTTCTCTTTCTCTTAACTTCTTTCTCTCTCTCTCTTTCTTTCTTTCTTTCTTTCTTTCTTTCTTTCTTTCTTTCTTTCTTTCTTTCTTTCTTTCTTTCTGTCATCTTTCCTTCCTTCTTTCTTTTCTTCCTTTTTTCTTTTCTTTTTAAAATCTTTTCTGTTCTTCATTATTTTCCAGAGCCTGAATCTTTTGGGATTATATTTCTATTGAGAAACTAGCCTTCTTGCCTCCTTTTAAAAATATGCACCAACAAGAATGATTCTCTTCCCCTTCATTAGCTGGAAGAGAAAATAAGGCTACCATGGCTCAAAAAATTGCAGCCAAGAGAAACTAAACTAAAGGCTGGTAAGCCCTCTAGAAATAGGCTCAATGTGACCCTGGTTAAGGGACAACTGACAGTCACTGTCAGAGAACTTAAGGCAGTTTCAGAAGTTCTAGTCTGTCCGGGCAGGGGGTAGTGCTTTTGGTAAATTATTTTTCCTTCTCTGATAATGAGAACATTTTTCAGGTAAATGGGGAGATTTTGCTTAATTCCTTAACCATCTCACTGCAATCCAACTCTGTGCTTTGGAGTCACATGAACTATGAAGTATTTCTGAATTATGTCTGCCACATTGTTTGCTTGTTTGTTTGTTTGTTTTGGTTTTTCAAGACAGGGTTTCTCTGGCCATCCTGGCACTTATTCGCTCTGTAGTCCATGCTGTCCTCCAACTCATAGGATCCACTTGCCTCCGCCTCCCAAATTCTGGGATTAAAGGCCTGTGCCATCATGCCCAGCTCCACCACAGAATTGTATCTGTAGCTAACAGTTGGAGAGTACAGATTCTTCAAAATTCAACATGTTAGTGTTGTGGGTTACCTTGCCATACATGTGATAAAGTTGACCATGGTGGTTCAGGCCTATGAGCTCAGTTCCTCAGGGGAATAAGACAGGAGGACAGTGTAAGTCTAGAGTTTGAGTCTAATCTGAGAAGCATTCAAAATACCATTTCAGAAAAGAAAGTCTGCAGTGACATCTTCCTCACCATGCTCCCCATTTCACCCTAGTCATTTTAAACTTGTCCCCAGAGTGATCGACGGTCACACAAATTTAGATTTAATGTTAAAAAAATTTTTTGCCTTATGTGTGCAACCATTTATACTCAACTCTCATAAATCTATCAGTTGCTCTCTTTCCTTATAAATATTATAGCAAACTGAAGCTAGAACTAGATGGTGGCTGCTGCTGCTGCTGCTACTACTGCTACTACTACTACCTCTTCTTCTTCTTCTTCTTCTTCTTCTTCTTCTTCTTCTTCTTCTTCTTCTTCTTCTTCCTCTTCCTTCTTCTTCTTCTTCTTTTTCTTCTTCTTCTTCTTCTTCTTCTTCTTCTTCTTCTTCTTCTTCTTCTTCTTCTTCTTCTTCTTCTTCTTCTTTCTTCTTCTTCTTCTTCTTCCTCTTCCTTCTTCTTTTTCTTCTTCTTCTTCTTCTTCTTCTTCTTCTTCTTCTTCTTCTTCTTCTTCTTCTTCTTCTTCTTCTTCTTCTTCTTCTTTTTCTTCTTCTTCTTCTTCTTCTTCTTCTTCTTCTTCTTTTCTTCTTCTTCTTCCTTCTTCTTCTTCCTCCTCCTCCTCCTCTGTCGTCGTCGTCTTCTTCTTCTTCTTCTACTACTACTACTACTACTGTTTCCTCCTCCTCCTCTTCCTTCTCTTCTTCCTCCTTCCCTTCCTTCTCTTCCTCCTCTTCTTCCTCTTCATCATCCTCCTCTTCTTCTTTTTCCTCCTCTTCCTCTTCTTCCTCCCTCTCTTCTTCCTCTTCTTTCTCTTCTTCCTCCTCCCCCTCTTCTTTTCTCCTCCTCCTCCTCCTTCAAGCAGTAATATAGAGAGTGTTTATTTAAAGAAATTTTTCAGCAGTACCATGCCCTGGGCACATTGTACCTGTTTTGAGTAAGAGTGTATTCTATTTTCCAACAATCACACAGTTGCACTGGGTGTTGCCTCCTACCACAGATGGGTGGCATTACTTGGTATATGATGTGTTTGGGACATCATGCTCAAATTTTTACAAAGCACACCAAATAATGCCAGTTTTATTGAGCAATGAACTGTGACTTACATGACTAATGTTGGGGTGTCTGAATGTCTTGACAGCCACAGTACACGAACCTGGGGCTCCTGAACAGCATGGACCAGCAGATTCAGAATGGCTCCTCATCTACCAGCCCCTACAACACAGACCATGCACAGAACAGCGTGACAGCACCCTCGCCCTATGCACAGCCCAGCTCCACTTTTGATGCCCTCTCTCCATCCCCTGCCATTCCCTCCAACACAGATTACCCAGGCCCACACAGCTTCGATGTGTCCTTCCAGCAGTCAAGCACTGCCAAGTCGGCCACCTGGACGGTAAGAGAGTCTTACTCTGAGCCTCAGGATGATTTTCACCATGTCCCAGGATGTCTCCCTCTTCTAAGGTCAAATATTACTTATCCAATGAGGAAATAAATCATCTTTGAATATTGAGCAGTTATCTAGAGTAGATGATGGTCAATGCAAAAGCCTTGCCTAGTCTGGCAACTGTGGCAATCGGTTTAACCAGTGCATAGTGATTTTCAGCCTCTTTGCTCCTGACTGCTGCATACTCTTGGGAATTGCTTTGTATGCAGTTTCAGGAAAATGGGAAGCATCGGGACAATCAGAAGTATCACTGTCCTAGGATATAGACAGTTTCCAGGGTGTGCTGTGAAAGATGAAAATGTGTTAAGAAGGGAGTAACAAAGTAAAATAGAATAATTTAAGGCGGTAAACATTATTTCCTAAGATCAATACATTTCTGCATATAGAGGCTATAGCATAGATCGTAATTTGTTCACATACATATATGGTATATAATACATATACACATATTATAAATATTAATTTAAAATGCTTTTCTTCCCCCATCAAAAAATTCTTATGACTTTTCAGGACTCTGAAAAAGGGATTCTGATTTTAAATGTTGGAGAAACCAACTTTCCATGTGTCCTAGCTGTAGCTTTTCTAATGCTTCTGCATCTGTCCCTATGCCCACATTAAAAAATAGAGCCAGGGACCAGGGACAAGGCGCAAGGCTGTAATCACAGCTACTCATGAGGCTCAAGGCAGAGAGTTGCAGTTCAACTCCATTTCTTAGCTACACAGGGAGTCTGAAGCCACGCTGAGCAACTCACGGAAACCCAGAGTCAAAGGAAAAAGATACCCGAAGGTACAGGCCACTGTTATAGACTGGTCATGCATGTGAGGACCTAAGAAAAAATAGAATATTATCTCACTTCTCAGTTTACATTGTACTACAGAATAACATGAATAACAGTCACATATAATGGAGGAAACCTACAGAACTGGTTTTAACTGTTTTAACCAAATGATGCCAACCATAGTGGCATATATATCTGTCAGATAATTTACTGTTCTAACTATCATTATTTTATTGAAAAATTGTTTTTAGAGCTTGGCTAATCCTTTGCCACTTCACTAAGTCTTACTCTCAAGAAAATATCTCCCTCTACTTTACCTTCTAGAGCTGTGGTTCTCAATGTGTGGGGTTTGACGTCTTTGGGGTCAAATGACTATTTCACTGGTGTTGCATATCAGATATTAACACTACAATTCACAACAGTAGCAAAATTACAGTTGTGAAGTAGCAACAAAAGTAATTTTATGGTTGGAGGGGTCATCACAACCTGAGGTACTGTATTAAAGGTTCATGGCATTAGGAACAGTTAGATTAGAACTACTGTTATAGATGGTACCGAGTTGACTATCAGCCTTAGCCAAGTCACATCAGTCATCTGGAGTTTCATCATTGGGTGCTTTGGTGAGGACAAAGATGATGATAGTACTAATAATCAGGACAGCAAGCTTTAAAGAAAACAGGGTTCTAATCAAGCACACTGCCTTCATAGAGAAGTGGAGCTTGTCGAGCCATTTGACATCTCTTGGATGGCTGTGCAATTTTCTACAATCTCTACAGAATGAGGGTTCCACTAGTGTATCACAACTAGCTATAGTTTTATGATATTTATTTATTTACTCTCAAGCAGCCTTATTTCAAAGCTACTGACATTTCTTCAAAATTACGTCACTGGAGTCTTTACAGGTACCTGTAGCAATCAACTTTGAAGATAGTGTTTCTTGATTAGGAATACTTAGGCTTTGTACATAGCACATCTAATTATTTACATATTCTAAAATTCATATAAAAGCTTTGCATTTTAAAGAAAAGTTATTAAAGTATCTTGTGTCTTTTATCCCCAGATTTAAAATGGGAAACCTCAATAAACAGACAAGATAAGTCATGCCCAAGGGCCTTCACTCCATAGTGTATCTTCCCTATGCTCTCTAGACTGTCACTCTTTCTGACAAAAGGTAGAGGCCTGCCGAAGTAGGCCTGTCCCCTACAGAACTGGTCTCTGTTATCCTGATGCCCCTGTGTCCTGTAGAACTGGCCTCTAATATGCTGATGTCCAGCTGGCAGATGGGCATTTTGTGCTGTATTACATAGTGTTTACTTCCCAGGCACCTATGTATTTAAAGCAATTTACTTTAAGCAAGATATTACATCTTGGGTCTTCCCACAAACCGGAAGTATCTGAAGTAACTGTCTAGTACTTCTGGTGACTCTATAAGAAGAAGCTGTTTGGTTTGGTTTGGTTTGGTTTTTTGAACTTTTGGATCATCGGTCATCATGATGTTCTTCCTCCAGAGTCTTCCAGTTTTACTTTTGGCAATAGTATCAGCATATAATAAGATGCTCGGGGTACAGGGATATGTGCCTTCATTCACTTCTGCTCTAAATAGCAAGGGTAACTGTGGCTCTTGCTCTGGAAAGGTATATGTTTTGAATCTCTTCCAACAAAATGAAGCGAAGTGTGACAACAGGTTCCCCTATGCTAGTTTATATGCACACACACACACACACACACACACACACACACACACACACCCCTCTCAACTAGAAGTTTAAGGTTTTGTTTCAGACTTTCTTCTTTCCACAATCAGGTTGACACTAGTTAGAGGCCTGTTACTTAGTAATCTGTGAATGGTCCAATGTTTTAAAAGAGGCTCATCAGCCAGAGGATATTAAAAACAATGTAAAAAGACTTCAAGAAAGGCAAGCACGGATGCCATTCTGTGACCTACTGATTGAATTTGGACTTACCCTCAGACTCACCCTCTTAGAGCCTAACTTTCTTTTCTTGTACATATGGATATCAACATTTTGTTCTAAAGAGTATCTGATGAGTAATTAATTGTACCTATTAGTGCTAGGCTAGCCACAGGCACACACTTTTTCATCATTTCTAATTTGGCTGAGTCTAAAGTTGTCAGTTGAATTTGAGTCTTTTTGTATTGCTAACTTATGGTAGCTTTGCTGAATGTACAGTTACATACAGGTAATATTTCTTTTAAAAGTCTCCATTAACTTTTTAAATGATTCTGAGATATTAACATGCATACTTCACTCACTAAGGACTATAATATTATCCCCTTATCCAAATACACAAGTATAAGACATAGCATGGTAACAGACTTTCTTTAACACAAGTTGCTATTGGTTTTCTTGCTTCTTTAGCATGCCCAAGCTGATGCAGCCTCACCTTGCCAACACAGGCACAGGTCCTTTCTAGTTATAAAACGTAGTGATTTAACACACTTAATTTCCATTTTTAATTCTGCTTTATATATTGCAATGTTGTTTCTTTCTTCCCTGTGTGGTCAGGGAAGCAGTGAATGTTACTGACTGGGGAGTTTGCTATTGACTTTCAGTCAACTATTAATGGATATCACCAAAACACATGGTAGTGGCACGCTAGATCCACATAGCGAGGTATATGTTCAGATAATAATGCTAGATGGCTATTAAGCAGTACCATATGTACTTGTGTGGACTGTTTCATCAGAGAAGAGAGTTTACCATGAAAACCAAGAATAATGGAAAAGAAGCCTGCATTTGAAGGCAAGGGTTGTTTATTTGTTTCCTTGCTTGCTTGTTTTCTACTGAACTGCAGAAAGGAGGTTGTCATCCACAGACCCAGGCTGCCTGTGATTATTGACCTCAGTCACACACCTTTGCTAGCTATGGCTATGGCTAGCAAAGGTGCTTATTCACTCACTTATTTAGCAGCCCATGACATAAGCAGATTGAGTTCTCTGTGAACAGCCTCAGGTTAGGTCTTCTCTATTTTTGTTTGACTGGACTATATTCAGACTGAGGTCATGACATTGCTCCTGGGATAATCATTTGGGTTGTGTCTTCTTCTCTTTATATATTTCAAAGACTTGTTAGGTAGAAACCCCAACCGAGACTGGGTCAAAATGGGGCACATGGTGGGTCCTTAACAAATATAAGGAAACCTTTTTTGTGGTATGTTTTGAGCCATACTCTAGTTCTGCGAGTTACCGTGAGCTGTTCATGGACATGGCCCTTGTACCTTGGCCCATGGATTGTAGACAGCTTTCTTCCTTTGCTTTTCTTAATCATACCAAGTTCCAATTATGTTCAGAGGTTTGAAGAATCTGCCTGGAGCCAGTGGAGAGATTAGGGAGGTGTAGTTTGAAAAGGGAACAACTCGTTCCCTGGCGAGTTCCATTGATCCTAGCAATTGTGTCTCTGTCTCACAGGCAGCCAGGAAGGCTGTGATGCACGCCTGTGGCCCACTCCCTGTCATCAGGTTACTTGTAATGTAAGACTTTCAGAGAAAGGCTGCCAGCTCTGTAGAAATCAAATGCAAGCCAGCCTATTGCATGGCCCTCTGGAATTCAGACTTTTATGGCTAGCCCATCAAAGGACATGATAAACTTCTCTATGTCGTCTGTGATTTACAGATTCTTCTCATAGAGAAAATACTTCTGGGCTCAGGCTTTAGCTCAATGTTGAAGTATAGTGTTAGCATACGAGATTCTGGGTTCAATTTCTAGCACACTCTGTCTATGTCTCTGTCTCTCTGTTTCTTACTGTCTCTCTTTCTCTGTTTCTCTGCCTTTTTGCCTCTCTGTCTTCCTGTTTCTGTTTTCCTCTTATACACACACACACACACACACACACACACATATACACACACCCCCCCACACACAATTTAAGCCTTAATTTGGCCTTAGTATAGTCTCACAGTTAAGTGACAGTTAGATTTTATTGCTGAAGGACAGGAGAGAAATTGGTAGCCTATAACAATGTTATTTTTAGTTCTTGGCATAGCTGTTTTGTAAATTACCTGAGATACATATAAATGCATCTTTCTGTACATCAAACACACTAATGAGTTACCCAAGCTATTTCTTAGAACACAGAGTACTAAATAAGAATGTCTCAAATAACATGCTTGGTGACTCTCAGAGATGGTTAAAAGTGACTGCCTTTGGGGTTTGAATTTACACACCTCCCTGGACAGGCATGCTACAGAAGAGATGTTCCTCAGTCCAGAGTATAATTACTCAGCCATCTAGCTGAGTCTGAGTTCATCTAATCTGATGTTTATCAGACTCCTACTTTTTCTGAATGATTTGTAGACTGAAGCATGGAGTTTCTTTCAAGACAATTAATGTTGTTTTATAGCATATGAGTATAATAAGGACCACTGATCCAACGGAAATCATTTTTAAATTATTGTTTTTACACTACAAAATGAAACCTTGTTTTTCTTGGTTTCCCTTATTCTTTCTTTTCTTCCCATCCCTAAATCTCCACCCATTCTTCCCATCTTCTCTATGCTATATCTTCCTGTCTTTCTCTTCCTTTCTTAGTTATCACTCCTAGTGGCCAAATGAGTTTTGTAGGGATCATTAGCATGTGTTGTTGTTTCTCTAGTTCCCTGGAATGGTGGGCTAATGTGGAGAAAATCTTGGTGATATCACCAGTATAGCCATTTTCAATATTAGAAGTCAGACCTCCTGAAACTTCAGCAGACTACTTGACTAACCGATGGGCTATGTTAGAGTAGAGAGCTCAGAGATATTGGTTTAAGGAAACCTACTGCAAATACTGTATGGAAACGGGTATGCCTGCAGGAGCCCTACCTTATGGTTCTAGCTTCCTATCTTAAGGGAAGCAAGGCCTCTCATTAAACAATTAAGGAGAGACTAGAGACTCTGATTTTCATATAACACAACCAGATCTTTAAATGATAGTAATATCTTCTTTAAAAATGCAGTAAAATACTATAAGCCAAACAAAATAATAGGCTAAATTTTCATCCTGTGCCATGTATTGACAGAGAAAATGAAAGGTTATTTGAAGTTTGAGTAAAATAACTGCAATCCTCTAAGGTAGAAAGTATTAGTTATTATCAGCTGTGTTTCATTAAGTAATAATTCATTGTCCCTTTCACAGGAAATAGATATTGAAATCTTTTTACATATAACCAAGCAGTACATTGACAGTGTATGCTTTATAATTTTTTCTTATAGAATCTATCCTTTCTGCTTTCTCATATCTCTAAAATTTTATCTTATAAAAGCCTGATGGTATTCTGTGTTCTATACTTGCATAAAGTATTTTATTCGTTTCTGCTCTTATCATTAGAGAATTTATAGAATTCTTTGCCTCAACTCTAAAATTAGCCAAAGCTATAATCACAAGTGGGCAGTGAGGTTTAACGGGCTTCAAATAAATTTTCTCAGCTTACTAACTGATAGTTTATTTTTAATTGGCACATACAGCATCTTCTGGAAGAAAGATCACCTGAAAATTGATGCATAAACAGAGAATAATACCAGAAGAATTTTTTAATGACTCAAGAAAAAAAACATACTATATCATTAAGGTCACTAGAAATCCCTTAAAATGAATGTGTATTCAAAATCAACCGTGGAGGATGTGCCTTTTACTGTGGGATATTTGCTGTTGGTACTTTCCCATATATGAGCTTTGCACATTCATGTTTCTGTCATCTCCTGGGGAACCATTTCCACTAAGTGCACAGTCTGTCCCCTAGCTCCCAACCATCTCCTGAAGGACACATGCACATTTCTCCTGAAAGATATCCACGAGCCATCTCTCATGGGATGAGTTAAAGCAACTGCATTAAACAAGCCTCATGAATTTATGCCAACAATAATCAACATATTTACTTTGATTACTTCCTAGTTTTGCATTGCTTTTTTGCTCCTTTTTGGTTTTGTGGTATTTTTATTCTTCATTTAATGATATTATTTGAAGTGCCAACTGAGATTTATAAATGTCACAAATCCCTGGGTATTCTGCTTTTCCACCTTCCTGGAGCAGTGGATGCATGGAGACTCAGATAATGTAACTTTTCTGCCAAGAACCTCTGTTCTTCCTGCAAAACAGAAGAAATGTTTGTAGATGAGGGTGGTATCTCTTAGATTCTTTAAGCCTTGTGATGTGTCCTATACATGGAGTGGTTCTTAGACCACAGAATCCTGTAATTAGGCACAATGGTACCCAATGAAAATAATTTTAGTTGGTATCTTTCCTGTGGTTTTTAATAATGTCCTTAACCCTATCATCAAACTGAAATTCAAAATAAAATTTAAAGTAGCTCGAGAACCTGTATTTATTTTTTGAAAGATCAAGCATTTATCTATTTATTTTTATGTGTATATGTGTGTGGGCATGTATGACACAGTGTGTGTTAAATAAAGGAGGGACTCTTCCTGTGGAAACAGAGTGAGCCATCTCATTTACTTTGAATTTATATACATGTGAACAAGCATAACCCTTGCCACTTCATTGTGTCAGGAGAAACTGAGTCGCCATAGGTTTTCTGTCAACTTCATGCTGAAAATGCTTAATCTCAAATCTCCTAGTCAAACAGGTTCTTCTTCCTTTGGAAATTTTAAAAGTTTAGGGTTAAAGGTTTTTTTTGTTTTGTTTTGTTTTGTTTTGTTTTTTCCTCTTGGGTCTTTTTTAGCAAATAAGGAAAACAAGGATCACTAGAAGACTCCTCATTGATTTGTGAAGTCAAGTGACAGGTCTCTGAAGAACACAGCATCTTAAATAAAGCATGATACTCCTCAGGCCACTGTGGGGTACTAATAAGCAAGAGGAACTGGGGCAGGTGGTTTTGTTTCTGCCCATCTGTTAAATGGGTATTATAATATTTCCTTGGCAAGATGGCTTTAGGGTGTAATTAAGGTTTATGAAGTGCTTTGAGAGCCTGGGAGATTCTGTTCTCAAAACATAGCATGTTATTACCTCATCCTGGATTTCTGTTGCTTAGATTTATCTTCTTGAACTACAACATTCCCATGTTTACAGTTCAGGTAGTTTTTCTGAAGCTTTCCAACTCAGTTTCAAAGACATGAAATGACAAACTGTGCATGTTTAAGTGCTTGGGTATAAATATTGAATGAAAAAAATATTCTGAAAAAAGATTTATTTTTATGCATATTGGTATTTTGCCTATGTGATGTCTGTGCATCATACACATTCCTTGTGCCTGTGAAGGCCAGAAGAGGGCAGAGGGTCCTCTGGAACTGGAGATACTGAAGGTTGCAAGTCACCATGTGGGTGCTGGAAATTGAACCTGGGTCCTTTAGAAGAGCCGTCAGCATTTTTAACCACTGGACAATCTTTCCATCCCTGTATATACTAATTTATAATTTAAAAGAGTTTCTTTTTAAACATATTTAATACAACTCTGAGAAGCAGTAGGGTGAATTCATGTTGTTTATACTTTGATAGCTTGAAATATAGTTATATCTTGTTCTTCGTGTCCCCTTCATTTACTTTTCCTTATATCTTATGTATTAATTTGGGGGATATTTGTAAATATGAAGCCCAAAAATTAATGTAAATTGTCCCTACTCTGCTTTTATATTTTGAATTCTTGAGAAAAATCACATTTTCTCATTCCAACAATGTCATAGTTATGGATTACAGTTCTGACCAAGCAATCACCATCAAATAATTGGCATATGTAATTAACCACATATCATAAAAGCAAAGTAATTGCTGCTATCAACACTTATACTCACACAAAATAACAAAAGGATTTTCACAGTTCTAGAGTTTACTTAACTATCTTCTATTCCTTGACAGATGTGTTAAGTTTAACTTGTAACAAAATTATAAGTTATTTTTATTTGACTTCCCTATAGCTATCTTTATCATAGTAAACATTTTAATTACTATTTTTATGTTCTGGAATTTTTATCCACTCATTAGAGTAATTTTAAAAAGCCTATTTTCTCAGTATCATCTTCAAAATGTTTAGGTTTTTATATAGTTTACAAAGTGGATTTGTTTTGGATTATATTACTAAGGGTTTTACACATAAGGAAAAACCCTTTTGCTTAGTGAATTAAAAAAATATATTGGTATGGGCCTTTACTATCCCTCCTGACACTCTACTTTCCAAATGAAAGCACTCTTAAAACAATGAGAAAGGCTTGGAATACAGGAAGACTTCTACTCCTTTGCCTTCTAATCCCTTGACCAGAGAGTAAAGTCAAAGATGAGAGAATGTATTAGACTTAAGGCTTATTTTTACACACTACATTTGCTAACTATACTTACCTTTTCTGTCTTTCTATACAGTCTCTGGAACTAGCAAATTAGGCTTTTGGGAAATGCTGGAATGGTTTATACATAGATAAAGCAGATTCACCCACAGAGTATAAGGAATCTGGGAGAACTACTCCTATACTTTTGACAGTTGAAGCGAGTGCTTAGAAAAGTTAGAAATGGTGTGTGGAATAATGATCCCTTCCAGCTAATCCACGTCACAAAGCAGAGTCTTTCTCTTCATTGCCTATTTTCATGCCTGGGCAGTGGAGACATTACACAAATGTAAATAAATGCTGGCTGTTGTAAAGTGCTTTCAAATAACTCCATTGCCTTGGAATGAAGGAAGATAGTTGATAAATAACTTTTTAATATTGTCCAAGTCAATCTTTTCAAAATATGGTTGCCAGCTTCTAAGAATTATCACAAGATAACTTTGATCTTTCTTAATCTCCTATTCTTCTCTCTCTTGGTAACAGGTTGTATCTAACTTTTACCAATCTTCAAAGCCTAAAGTCTACACATTATATGTAGATGCAAGAAAAGCATATTTCAGAGATGTATATATTTTGTGTCTGAGAATCGTCATTTAATTTAATGAACATTCACTCATCACTTGTTTTTGTTAAAGCTCTATAGGCAATGACAAGGTCTACCTACATACAGGGAATCAGTTCCCTCAGTACCACAGCCAAAAGGAATTATAGGCTTCTCATTTTATTTTCTACTCAAGAAGCAAATAGGTAGACATTTGTGTAAGCACCTACAATGTACTGATAATCCATGATGGATATCTTATCTGGCAACCATCATTTTAAGCTACAATGCTTTTTTCTTTACAAGTATGGGAAACATAGACATTAATCATTAATGTAGGAATACTGGAGCAGTACATATGGAACCCTATTCTTCCTGCTAGGCATCCTTGACACAACCCACTGTACCAAACCCATCGTTTGGCAGAGGGCAGGAAGGTGGTATGTGCTAGACAATACAGTCTGTGGAAAAGGCCTAATGAACTGTAAGGGGGACTGGTTTTATGAAGAATGGTGTAGCAGCCAAAGCAAATTATCCGTGCTTGTGATGCAAATATCACACAAAATAAGACAAACAACCTCCGCAGCAGTAACGAAAGCCACCTAGTACTTTAAAGGCCTCAAAGCGATGGCAGTGAAGAAACAACTGCAAATGGCAGTATAAAACATAAGACTGAAAATGTGCAGGAACTTCAGTGTTCAACAGTGAGAATAGAAGAGGACAGAAAGCACAAAATGTGAAAATGGAAAAATGTGAAGTCAGCAGAGGAGACCATCTGAAACTATACTACCCCAGGACAGGTCTATGGGGGAAAGTAGAACAAAAAGTCTACCATCCACTTTGGACAGAAGTTAGCTGTGAGAATGAACACACTTAGTTCCTTGAACAAATCTTTAACAGTCTTTTTCATTACTGTGTTCAATGATCTTTACCCAAAACCTTTTACATTTAATTGTTTCAAAGTTTGCTTTAACTGGTATCATTCCTTTGGATAGTCCATGAATGTGGTTTTGCTAACACCAACAAGCCTTACTAGCAGGAGCCGGCTGGGTTTTGATATTCCTCTCTTCCCCGAACTCCCACCCAGAGTAGTAATTATCTCAGACAGCCTGGGATTAGCAGTATGGCTGGGACAGGGGAAGTGGACTGTCTCACTTCTACAAAAGTATGAAAAACTCACATTGTGTTTGTTAGCTGATGTTTGCTAAGACAGAGTACCAGCTTTAATGGTATATGTTTATGATGTGCACTTCTAATTTGGGAAGAGATGGAGATGAATTCAAATGGAATATGCAGAATAAACCTAATTGCTTTCTATCTTTAATTACAGCATTTGACAATCTATTATGTATCTTTGCATTCAGATATGAGGACACACTTCTTATTTCTTTCACTTTTCTTCCTGGGAGAGCTGATTGAGCTATTTGGGGAAAGAAAAAGACAGGGAATAGAGAGGGCATATTCTACTTTTTTCCCCTAGCAAGTCTGTTCCCTTTTGAGAACTGAATTTCTTTCAAAATATTGTTCAGCTAGTCTTAATGAAGAAATATGCAATCCTATCTACTTCTCTAATTTAACTATGTATGTTCCTAATTTGCCTTGAAATTTCCAAGAAGAAGGTCTCAGTCAATCACTATCAGTTTGAATTTAGAGAAAGCAGATATGCAATCAAAGGTTTAAAACTCTTTGTTTGTGAGAAGTCTGACCATAAGTTCAGTGCTATAATTCATTGGGATGAATTGTGCTAGGTCAGTGTGTTAATATGCTATGTAGGCTGGCCACAAGCTCTTATGCTCTAGTGCCCTCCCCCCCTGCCGTTTTAGCCTTTACCTTAGCTAAGATTATGGTGATAGAGAGGTGGAGTTGCCACCTCCAGCAGAACTTCTTTTCCTATAATATCTGGGTATTGTTCTGTTAATTCAGAACGTAGCCTGATTGGATAGGATTTTGATTTGATGTTAGGAGTCATACTGCATCCCTTTGAGCATCCAGTGACTCCAATGGTCTCTCATTCCAAAGTCAGTGAGAAAATACATAAAGAAGAGTTGGCCAGAGCTACTGTTGTCTGTTTGCCAGTGGTATTAGATGAAGTAGGGATACTCATCATACAAAAGAAGATTTGGAACAAAGTACACAAGGAAAGGGGGAATTAGAATGAGTGTATCTCTCCTGGGTACTGCCCACACTGTAATATGAGCAGACAGAGAGTTTCTATCCTGCTAAAGCTTGCTTAGAAGCATTCCCAAGCTAACAGATTTTCTTTTAAAAAATGGCTTAAGAATTTGTTTTGAAGTTGTCAGTTGAGCATACGGCTGTAGGGCATGGACTCAGTCCTAATTTGTTGCTTTCATAATGTGTCTGACACTGGAATTTAGACTTCAGAAACCGAAAATGGAATGCTTTGAATGAAGTGCTTTTCATAAACTCTTGATTTAAAATTAAAAAAAAAAAAAAAAGATGTTCCCTGGTGAATTAAACTGAAGCATCGGACAACAAGCTGTGCACTGCTGAGACTCTGAGAGGTTCTTGCGATCTATCTGTGTCTTGCAAGACTGCAAATTTAAAATATTATATTTGGTAAACCCTTTCCTCTTTTTGAAAACAAGAATGTTGGTGTTTTACTGAAGGGTTAGAAGGTTCTTGAGAAGACAAGGAAGTAAAGGAACAGAATTCAGCTTGTGGGTTAGGCAAAGCCCGGGTCAAATTCCACCTTTATCTATTTGGTCTATGTAAGATCCAGTCTCCCTAGCTTCATCTTCCCCAATAAGGGGATGATATTATCAGTAGGTTTTAATAGACTGAATATAAAGTACATGCTGCAGCTTCTGCTGAGTGGTGAGCATTGTTAGGAAGGATTATAGATTTAGAGTTAAAATTTAGGTTTGACTTGCCCAACTCTAGCTATCGTTGGGATCTGTATTTGGAAGGTAACTCCATGGAACAGTTCTCACTTCCATCGTGAAGCTTGCCTGCATGTAGTAATAGAATTTACAACACCTAAGTTAGACCACAGGGCCTGTGTGTTCCCCTAGACAGCGCCATTCCCATATAAGCCACACTCAAGCACTGTGTAAGTGAAGGTAAGATGGTACTGCCTGGGTATGTCAAAGCCTCTGAAATATATCCACAGGTTCTGAGTGTGCTGAGCATCATGGGTACAACATTCCTTGGAAATACAAGGATAATTATGCTCAGATTATATCTAAAGCAAAATGATTCAGTTCTATGTTGATGTTGGAAGGGACAGCTTATGAAAGGTAACAGTTGCGCAAACACATAGTGGTGGGGCCCAGTGGTCCCTTGTGACATAGCACATCTCTATGGTAGGAGAGGTGGGAGAAGGCAGGAATAAAATGCCAAAGTTCCCATTTCTAAGACTGGGAAGAAAGGAAGGAAAGAATAGCAGAGAGTCAGAGAAGGTGCCATTGTGCTAGCTTCCTTCCCCCCCACCCCCAACAGAAGAGATGTATAGCAATGGTGAGCGGCCAAGCTCCAGCTAGGATTCAGGCAAATTGCTTTGCCCTCAGTGCCTCAGTTTCCTCATCTTTAAAATGAGGATAATGATAATTACCCCTGGGGTTTTCACGAGGATCACATGAGATAATGAGGGCTAAGTGGTGTAGAAACTATGAAGTTGGTGGCCATGTGAACTGTGGCCTCTGCCTTGAGAGGGAGAGGCTGTAAGTGAACTTTGCCATTTCCTAACTTGTGAAATGAATCTCCTATGCTTCCTCTTGGGGTGTAAGTATGAGCTGCTGCTTGAAGGCAGTGATTCATGGTCAACTTATTCTAAAACTTTCTCAAATATTTTCATCTGCTCCTACTTTTCAGAAAAAGAAAATCCTGTTAGATATCCCAAACTCGACTCCCTTCTGCCTTTTCTTTTCTTCCTAAGGGAAAACCTGAGTAGTCTAAATGGTAGAGCATCTACTTTTCTCCTGGAATCATTGGAATGACAGATTGTGGAAGATAGGAGGCCCTGCTGTAGGGCTCGCCTAACTGGGCTATCCTGTAGATAGCCTTAATCTGTCGCTTTCTTCACATAGACAGCTGTTCTTTCTGCCAGTGTGTTCACAGTATTTGATCAGCGAAACTAATAACAGTGCCTAGGTCACAATCCATATCTGTTGGAGACCAACTATCCTCTAGAGCCCCAGTGAGGGGAGAGGCTCAGTAAAATTCTCACAACTGAATCATGGCCATGAGCTAATGTCTCCGAGTTTATGAGTCAGCGTTGGCCCAGGCACTGGTTTTGTAGGTATTTTAAAAAGAAAAGCACAGAGGACACTGGTTGGACTCCTCTATTGTCGTTTGCTTGTAGAAGGATAAAGAAAATATCCCTGTCACTAGAGAGTGACATCCTAAAGATTAGATGTTCAGTTTCTGTTCTCTGTTGAAATATAGAGAAATCAGAGTTTCCTTAGGAGTCAATGAAAGTAGTAATAATAAATCATGTGATTTGGGTGGTGTGTGTGTGTGTGTGTGTGTGTGTGTGTGTGTGTGTGTGTGTTCAGGCAAAGTGGGTGAAAAGATGTGTTTGGGAGAGGAGTGTTCTCGTACTAGGCAAGACATAGCTTGCAGGAGAACATCTGGAGCCGACCCATTATGTATGGGATGGGGCCAAAATGTGTTTATGCCTAAGCGCCTGTTAGAACACGTCTAATCTTAAAATGATTTATAAGGTTTTAGAGGATTCCTCTTCACATATTATTTCCTTATATAACCAGCATATGAACTGGCAGCTTCATTAAAAAATACAAAGCAATGGTGGTTATCCATATGAAACAGAATTGAAGTGTTTAGAATCAGACTGACTATTAAATATTAGGGAGGCATCTCACTGAGTTGATAGCATCAGTATGAAATTATGAATTATCATATTATGAAATATGAAATGAATGCCTGGTTCATAAATATATTAGTCAGCAGAATATAACACATATGTTATACTTTCCTAGTTTTAAAATAGCCATAAGCTAAATTTTGTAGAATGAAAAAACTACATGGATCTTTTGCTCTTGAATGAACTATTGTTCATTCAAGAATTGAATTGTTCATTCAAGAATTGTTGAATGAAGTATTGTTGAAAACTTGATTTAAAAAATATATGTGTCAGGATGGGAGAGAGAAATCAGTGCAAGGGAGTATATTTAAATTATGGCCAAATCAGTCACACAGTGGTAATTTTAATTGTTGATGCCTCCCAGGACCTTTGTTTCTTTCAGATAAGGAAATATCCTGTGGGAATGTTATGGGGAGTCCTCGTAGTTTCTTAGACAGCTCATGGATCTTTTGAGGTGCATAACAGTTAGTTCTGCATTTCTCAGCACACAATTCCAGGAGGGTGGGAGACTTTGGTGCCTGCCCAGTAGCAAACACCCAAAGTAGTGTTCCCAAAGAAGCATGCCTTTCTCCATTGCTTCTGCTGTCCTTCTCTACTCGGCCCAGTCATCTCCAGCTTGCTCCTGACTTCTTTCTGTCAAGATGGAAATAAGTTTACAAGGAAAAAAGGAAGGAAGGAAGGAAGGAAGGAAGGAAGGAAGGAAAGAAGGAAAGGGAGGGAGGGAGGGTGGGTGGGTGAAGAAAATACTAAGGAAGTTTAAAATTAAGTAATTCTGAGACAACCCATTCAAATTGCCTCTTGGCAAGTTAGCATAATTATACTTTCCTTTCTTTCTGAACTCCAAATTTCTGTACTGTCTGAGTTACCTGCAGGTGTTACAAACACCAATGGCAAATTTTGTCCTCTTCCTTGGAGAGCGTTGGAAGCACTGCATCCTTTAGATGAATCTGAGATTATTATATGTGGTGAACTTCTTAAAAAAAGACTGCACCCAGACATTGAATTGATAGTTTTATTCATATCCACTTTAAAGACAATTCTACAAATAGCAAAATATTTAAAAATGGGCCACTCTTTGAAGTACCTGCACATATTTCTCATTTAGTTTTTATTTCCCGTCATTCCAAAATATATACAGTTTTATTTGAAGAAAATGAATAGAACAGAGTATGGACAGAAGTCTAGTGAAGTCCAGGTAAAAGTGAAGTGCCCTAAGAAAAAGGCAAAAAGCAGTTTTTATCAACAATTTTTAAAAATAATGCTGTATACAGAATAGAGATGGGAAGTACTTTAAAAGGATCATTTACTGTTTTTAAAGTTGTATCTTCTTAGAAACTTCAAAATTACTAGCCCCCAGACTGGCTTGCCCAAGTAGACATCTGAATGATCCACAAAATATTCATCAAGTCAAAGATTCTATTCTCTGGCATGAGCACATGAGCAAAATTGGATGTCCCATTTTCCTAGTTCACAGTTAATATTACTCATTGAACAGAACTCTTAGTTTTAAATAATATTTCCTGAGGGCCAGAAGGTATACTTGAAAGTGAAAACCTGCACAGATAACATCCCACAAGCGACTAGACCATGCTACAATTCAACTTCCATTTCTGACAGGCAGAGGTAATCTCTCATGAAGGTTATGGAGAGTTCACTGTAGGAAACCCATAGTCCAGGACCTGTCCACTGATCATGTCCCTGACAAATCAGCTAGTTATTATGAGGGCTAGATGCTGTAGGGTCATCATATTAATACATAAGTTAGTCTTTCCATCTTCAAAGGGCTCATAGTCAATCATGGAGAACTGCTAAAGCTAGCTATAATTCAGTGTGACAGGAGCTCTAATCTGTCTGGAATGTCCTTCTTCCCACTACCACCTTTGTCTTTCAGGCAGACTCCTGCTTATCCTCTTAAACTCACTAGAAGTATTAACTATAGACAAACACTTCCCATTCCACTCCCCAACATGCGTGCTAAGGAGGACAGAAAGAAGAGCTCTATCTGGTCCTAATATCTGGGTAGTGGTGAACTTGTCAAGTCTCTTTTTGCTATTATTATTTGTTTGCTATTCCTTGTCTGAACAAATGATAATGAAAATACTGATTTATTTAGTTTTTGGGAGAATCCAATATTTACTGTTGGATCTTAAAGAGATGTGCTAGACATTATAATGGTTAAAAATAGACTTTCCAGTTAGAGGGTGAATAAAGGTATGGAGGAGACATGGTTGCATCCTATACACCAAGGAATAGGGAAAAGTTACATATACATGAACCAGAAAGTGCTTGCAGCAAGAATATGAAGCTGGGAAGAAGTCCTTAGTGGTAGAAAAATAAGGAACTACAGTCATGTAATATCATCCCAAAGAACTAAGCTCTATCTTGTAAGCCTGGGGAAAAGAGTAATTGGTGAAGACGACATATCCTATTGGAGGAAGATGACCAAGGGCAGCTGCTTGAAGGTAGGAAGACTGAGACAAACCGGGTGGCATGTTACCCAAATTCAGACCACGACAAGAGCAAGAAGAGTTGAGTATAGGTGAGAGTGGAATTCTAGTTTATATTTCAGAGACAGACACCCTCTTCTACAATGGGGGTTTTGACTCCTATTAGTGTAGTGTTTCTTAGGCATATTTTGGAATTCTTTCTTGCCAAGATCACATTAGCAAACAGGAAGAATGATAGATTCCTCAAATGTTTGGTATTTCTACATTTTGATTAACTGTGGATATTTATGCTATTTGTTGCTGTGTACAGGGCCCAAAAGTATATATAGTTGGCTAAAGAAAGTCAGACTGTATACCTGCCATTGGCATTATTTGAGAGGAAGTAGGGTTTGTGAAAGAAGGAGGACGAATGCTGTAAAGTGAGCCAGGTTCTTATACCAGCCAGAGTGTCAGTTTCATTAGCTTTGAGAGGAATACAGGGGACTAAAGACTTTGGCCTTGTTTCTGACTTTCATCTTAGCTGGAATGATCACTTCTCATGAAAAGAACAGAAGCAACTTTTTCTTAGTTTTAGGCTTCATGAAAACAAAGCACATGCTGTCACATAGCTATACCATTTTCAAAATCAGCAATGGCAAATTTACCCACCCTCTGACCTGTCATCTTTGATGGTTGTTCAGTTAACTAAATTGTAAAACCTCCTTTCCTTTGTGATGAACAAAGAGAAATCACAGCTGTGTTACAAAGAATATTTACTACTCTCCTTGTTACTTCTACTCAAAAAAAATAAATAAATAAAAATAAAAATAAAAAAAGGATTCGGAATTACTGAAGTGAGTTATGGAGCTGGACTGAGAGATTCCTCCAAGATAAGGAACCAAGAACCAAAAGAGAAGATTCAGGAAGTTAAGCAAATGCCATCCTGCTTTAGTGCCCAGAATGTGCCACTTTAGAGTGTTTGCAGCAGAGCCTACTGTAACTAATCGTAAATACAATGCAGTCAGAACTGTAAGTGGCACTCTGTGATTCAGACTAGAGATACAAGCTAGACTCCGACTACCAGTTACCCAGTTAAGGGAAAGACCATCAGAGCCCAAGAAGACTCCCCCCACCCCTATTACTTTAACATTAAACCTATAGAGTATTTGTGAAAGATTCTCAGAAAATTACTTCCTTTCACTTCTAACTAAATTCAACAAAACAGATTCTCAATCACTTCTAAGTTCTCTTGAGATATTTGCCATTTTAACTCTTTAAATTTCAAGTCAAATTGTAACCTTAATTTCTTGCAATGAAGATAATATTTCTTTTATGGAGTATATGTGAACTAACCTCAAAGATATCTCTCATGCACCAAGTGGTAACATGTGTTATTCAGTTAAAGCATTATTGAAGGTTAACCCCATAGCCTTCCTTTCCTTAAGCTCTGGGAAAGACCAGCTGCCATTCTCTAGGAGGAAAATTGGATAAGGCACAGAGGGAAAGGGCTTCTTAGGAGTCTGTAAACTATGCTTACAGAAGGATAGTAGAGGTGTAGCTAGAGTTTGGCTTTTAGATTTGACTGGAAGGACTTGGTTTTCAATAAAGCTAGATCTTTCAAAACTGTAGTCAAGAGCTAGCCTTGTGATAGTCTGTTACAGTCTGCGATACACAGCACTGGTAGCAAGTGGATGTGGAAAACAACACAGAAATTATCTTCAACCTTTTATCATTCCATGTTGTTTCCTGACGATGCTGAAGAGAAGCCGTTGCTGTACAGTATTAACTTCTGGCAGTTGGTTGGTTATCAGTATGTGTATTATTAGTGTGAAAAACTTTCAGTTGTGTCAAAGACATATACTGTGAGAGAAAGAGGAAGAGAGAGGTGGGCATACGACTTATACAGTGAGAGAAAGAGGAAGAGAGGGCATAACATACGTGGTTTTTTTCTGGTTTTGCTTTTTGAGATAGGCTCTTCCCATATAGTTGCATCTTCCCTTGAACCTGAGATCCTATTGCCTTGGCCTCTGCAGTACTGAGCGATCAGCATGTGCCACCATGCCCAGGTGCATGTGTTTAATCTTCTTGCTGCTGCTATTTTTTATTGTTCCTATCACCTGAGTAAAAGATGAATGAAGTAAGATCTCTATTTAGAAATTTACTGTTTTGTCACTGAGAACAATTGAAAGCCTAGAGGTGTAATTAAAGAAAATATATTTTATACAAGAAAAATGATAAATTATTTTAGGGCTTAAAGGTGGTAAGGAATATATTCCATAAATATTGCTTGAGAAAAAGAATAGATTTGGAAAAGTGAAACAAATAACACAAATAAAACCCAGAATACCTAAATTGTAGAATTTTGCAAGCTTTAAAATGTGTGAAATTGGACCTATATAATATTGCAGAAAATAAAATAAAATAAAATAAACCTAAAAGTTCTTGCCCCAGCCTTTTGTAAATAAGTGGACCGGTAGAGTTTATGTAGCTCATGCTTCCAGTGTCCTGTGGTTCCCTCCTGTACCAGTGGCCAGCTCCTCTGACAAAACGCAAACCCCGTGGTTTGAGAACATGGAGCAGAGGATCGTTATTTGGATCTGTTGCTCAAGAGTGCATGGGACCCAAGAGCTATCTGTGCGTTAAGGTTCTTCAAACTGAATTGATCATTTTCTATGCAACTGACTGGTGCAAATATAAGAATTGATATTCAATAAGCAAAAAGTCTCCCAGATTCTCTGTATTGCATTACTTTTATTTAATTGTTTTATTTGTATATTTTATAGTAATGTTTTGTTAACTATTTAAAATTTTCATATAATTATTTATATGACTTGTCATATATGTGTAATTGTCATATACAACACCTCAACTCTTCCCCAATCCATGCTACTCCCTTGCCTGTTCAACCTCAAGTTCTGGTTTTAAAAAATTAATTTCAAGTTGTGCGCCCTAACTGCTCTTGGGTGTCAGGCCTGCCCTAGAGGAGTCTCAAAATGCCATGGGTCTTATTCTTAAAGAAAACAAATTCTCTCTTTCTAAGCATCGCTCAAAGATTCTTCAGCTCATGTTGTGACTTTGGGTCCTCTGTCCCCTCCTCCATGCTGAGATTTTGTCTGACTTAAGCTTGCTAGGGTCTTCCTCATGCAGGCTGTCACTATCATTGTTAGCTTACTTTCAATTCCACAGTGTCATTCCACTGACCTTTAAACATGCTGACCTTGGCATTAACACTGCCACTCTCATGTTGAGGATATGTAGTCTGCAGTGCACAGTAGAGTGTCAATCCAGTTCTATAGGCTACAGGATTCTGTTTTTCTTACCAGGTCTGTATTTTACATTGAGGTGTGAGTTTGTTTCTAACTGATAGTGTATGAGCCCCCACCCCATGCTGCCAATCTTACTACCTTATTGTAGGAGTGCTGTAATAAAAAGAAAGAACCTTTGGCTGAAAAGTAATGAGTTCCCATTCAGAAAATATTGGGGTGACATTATAACTTTTGGCCTGGAATTTGTTGTGCTATGAGAATGTTCTATTTTTCTTTTTCCTGGTACCTGTCAAACAGAAAACATGAAGGTTTTCAGAGACCTTTCTGCTCAAGGCTCAGTTATGGTCAGTCAATCTCAGGTACTAGAAGATGGGTAGTCCTTGGATTCAAAATCCGAAATCTCAAAAGGTAGCTCAGAACCAAATCAGTAGACAGTGTTAGGGCAAAGTAGCCTCAGTATATATAGCTCAGGTGTAAAGCTGTAGCTCTTTGGCTCCAACCAAATATTTCAATATCAGCACAGCTAGAAAAGCTAAGGGAGTAAGACCTTTTCCCCTTCCATTTCCTAATAAGATACCACAGCATGGTTTTGAATTCTAGCAGACAATATGGGTATCTTTCCGTATCTGTTCATACAGTCAGGGTTGTACAGCTTATAGACAACTCTGAAATTTGGATGATGACGACACAACTAAATCAGTACTTGCTGAACATGGAGCTAGAGAGTGAATAATGCCCCTCACTTTGCTGTGACTGGCTCCTGCAAAAATTCTCGAGATAGGGAAGCAGTGTCCCCAGTTAGCAGGGATTCTTACCTTCTTTGCCCTAAAGTCACTGACAAAATAGAGAGCCATGCTGAAGTCCAAGGGTAAATGACCTTGAATTTTTTTGTGATTCTGCTAGCATTCTGACTTCCACCATTTTAGATCTACTGACTGCTGTGGAGCTACATTTGTGCCTCTCTGGTGTCTTATGAGATTAAGAGGTCAGGAGTAGAGTCTATACCACATCTTCTCAGGGTCAATCTTTTTCCTGGTTTCTTTACTTTGTCTCACAACCCTGGAGTTAAGAAGTAATATGACCTTCCCTATAATCTAAGGCTGTACTGCAACTTTCTTAATTTTCTTACAGTTTAAGTGTTACACCTAAAAGGAGTTATGTATGGTGAGGGAGAGTAGGAGTTAAGAAAGTGATCATATCAGGAAGGAAATGGTGTAGAGGCAATTACATGCCTCGGATCTATACCAGGCTCGTCTCCGGTATGAAAAGTCACCATGTTCTTGGCTCCAAAGCTGCTATGCACATTTGTGATTGAGTTCAGCATTATGTAAGTGCAGCACCTCAATAGCCAGTTGGCACCTCCTGCATGAAGAACACAGCAGAAATCACAGTTCTGTCTGACAGGCGTTTGTCTTATAAGGCCCTGCCTATGGGTTGAGAACAAACTTCAGAAAACCTAGAAATCTGTCCACATTGACAAAATAAACCTAAAACTAAACTCTTAAGTTTCACTTCCTCCCTCCTTGGAGGTAGACCACATTACAATTAATCTTCCATCATGGGGAACAATTCTCTCTCTCTCTCTCTCTCTCTCTCTCTCTCTCTCTCTCTCTCTCTCTGATTTAGAAAGAAAACACATGTTATATAAGAGGGATTTGCATAAAGATGGATCATAAAAACATGTGTTGTTGATAATTATTTATGTAAGAAAATACATAAACATACATAAAAGTCATACCTTTCCACCACTGAATTTGAAAGTCGAAGCCTTTATCAGTGAGAACCAGCTGGGCTTTTGTGCTCTGCCATGTCTTCACATGAAGAATGAGTTCAGAGGAGAAAGTTTTATTTTGAAAGATATTTAAGAAAGATAATTGCTATTAAGGCAGAGTGGTCCCAATGTACCTAGCTTTTAATGTATAAGTAAAATAACAAAAATGGTGATTTGTGTGTGTGCACATACCTGCCTGTGTATGTGTGTATATGTGCACACGTGTCTGTGTGTGTGTGTGTGTGTGTGTGTGTGTGTGTGTGTGTGTGTGAGTGAGCGAGCGTGTGTACCTGTGTGTGTTGCACATAAAGCTGAGTCTGAAGGCAGGGAGACATGACGCTGCTTGTCAGGTATGAGAGAGACAAGACCAGAGGCGCCGGGGAGCTTGACTACTGAGGAGTGTTCAGTTGAGACTTGTCTCTGCCCCATGGCCTGCAGCGTTTACGTAGAAATTGGGGATGCTTTTACCTGTTCCAAAGCCTTACCTGATCAGACTTGCCCAGGTTGGAGTTTGGGAAAAAAAGTGTTTGAAGTAAACAGGAAAATTACTCACTGAGGTGATGTGCTTTACTGGCTCTGGCAAAGCTTTGATTTTTTTTTTTTTCCTTTTCAGTTTTGGGACAAGAGACTGGGGGGAAGTCATTAAGGCACTGCTTAGGAATCAGAGCTTTGTGTTTGCCTCTGCTACTGCTACTCAGGGCAAAGATCACCTTCAAAACATTGAACTGATGGGTTTGTCCCTTGTCCTAATAAAGCAGAACTCTGGAATTTCCCATGAGGAATTTCAATTGAAAATCACAGGGGAAAAAGTGAGCGCTTTACTGTGGCTCTTTGTGTTGCACTGTTTGCGTGGCCACTGTGCTGTTTCTAAAGAACAGACCCTTCCTAGCCAGTGGGCAGTGGGTTTCTCAGCCTGTAGGTCACGTTCTTCTAGGTGCTGATAAAGACCATAAACCTGTTGTGCACTGGAAAAGAGACACACAGCTCACTAGATTTGAGAAAAACAAAATAAAACAAGAATGCTACAAAACTAAATGGGGAGAAAGTGAGTGAAGTGTAAGTTTTGAAGGCTTTGGAAAACAGTCTCAGATCCTTCCCCTTAGTCCTCTGAGTCAGGAATAAATACCTTGTTCTTTGTTTTGTTTTGTTTTTCCTGGCATCCATATTGGAAAGGAATCTGGTGGCCAGTAAGATAACTTCAATGGAAGAATTACCTGTGGTATGTGTATTCCCAGCTCTGGTGCCTTGGGCATCATAAATATAGCAATAGAACTCCAGTCGGGTCTTCCTGTACGTACAGACCCTGATTTACCAAGGCTTCTTGCCTACACTAGGGAAAAACTGGATTCAGACCATGATGAGATACTCTGTATACCCAAATTAAGAAAGGTTCCTGATATTCCTGCTACTTGGTCTGTATTGGAAACTACTTGGAAGGCCTGACCCTTTGGATTGAATGCAGAGTTGTCTATTCCCAAGGGTGTTCACAACTCTCAAGATATCTGGCCCTTAGTCTGCTCGTATTCCACAGTAAGAAAATGCCAATGTTGAGAGAAAAGATCCTTTTCCTTAAGATATAAGACAATGGATCAACTGCATATATACAACTTAGGAAGCCAAGGAGCAGCAATTTTAAGAGTAAAACTTTCTTCCATCCATTGGTGAATACACACCGTGTTGGAGGAGTGTGACGATCATGAGGATTCTTAATGGTAGTTTGTATGGAAGACATCTGAGATTGCTACACAAAGTTCCTGTTTAGAATGTAGAACTCTTCTAGCAATGGGAGAGGATTTTTCCTTGTGATATATAGACATTTTGACAGGGATAGCTATATCTCTTGTCCCATTTAGTCCTTGGGCCCTTGCTGATTCCACTTACTGACTTGTTTTCAGTGTGCCTATCTCACAACAAGCTCTCCTTATGACTGCCACTGATCCAGCCCTTGGGAATAGTTCTCATTGCTTCTACACATTTTCTCTCAACTGTCTAACCTAAAAAGATCTGTCTAACATGTCTCTGATTCTAGCTGGTGGAAGGCCCATTGCTGGTGACTGTACATTGACGTCTAAGTCTGTCACCCTTTGGTCAATGTTCCTTTTCAGGCTCCATCCTGAGTTACTAATGACAGTCATATTCTGTTTATAAAATGCCTTAGAGTTTCCAAACACACATAAATATGGCCATGTTGAATCCATGTGACAGCCCTGCTGTGCTGGCAGGCATTTCCCTCATTTCTTTAAGAAAGAATTATGTAACCTATGCATCAGAGCAGGGCCAGCAGCCCCACCCGTGTGAGTGCTGTGTCCTTCACAGTGTGCTGGCCTTCTACTTAAACACTGTGCCCAGCAGCCAAAGGCAGCATTTCACTATGGTTACAAAGTGAGCTTTGTATTGCTTTCTTGCTTTACACTTGAAACTTTTGATACCTTATACTCCCTCCACACTATACAGTCTCCCAGCTACCTTCCTTTCTAGGAAATAATATCAGTAAGATATTGTAAGTGTTTAATGCAAACAATGGGTTTGTGGAGTTCCTTAAATCTCAATTTTCAATGCAAGTAATCAAAATATGAAGCCATTTCTCTCTGTACTGGCTAATATTGGAAGATTAGACAAGTAAAATTTCAAGCCAAGTACAGATTTCACATAAATAACGAAACTGTATCTGGCATTAGTATATGACATACAGTATATGGTAATTATGCTAAGCTAGCTATTTGCTATATTTTTTAGTTAAGCTTTAACTGGGTTATGGACTTCTCTGGTAGCCATGCTCCTGCCTCAGACAACAACTTTCAAGTGGAATTTAGTTTCTTTTCTCTCTTCCATTCCTCAGTTCAGTGCTAGTGAGCATGTGACTTTGACTCACACTGAGAGCTCCAGTCATTCCCCACAGGCTTCCTTCCTTCTTTCTTCCTTCCTTCTATCCATCTCCATCCCTTCTTCCTTCCTTCCTTCCTTCCTTCCTTCCTTCCTTCTATCCATCTCCATCCCTTCTCCCTTTATCCATAAGCTTCTTAATGTTTCCTTTTCCTCCTTTCCTTCCTCCTTTTCGTTATTGCCTTTTCCCTTTCTCCTTTCTTTCCCGTTCCCTTCCAAAATAGGGTCCTACTATGCTCTCAAAATTGGTCATATGCAATCCTCCAGCCGTAGATTCTCAAAACAGCTGGGATGTCAGTCACATATTATCATGCCCAACTCAGCATGGAATAACTGCTTTTTCTAGCTTACTTTGTTGTTTCCTTATTACTTCTGTAGTATTGAGTATACTTTTAACTCCATGGTATAGCCAAGACAGCCGTGTTGTGCTTTTAGCCACCAGAGCTAACTGGAATATGGAGTTTAGAAGGAATGAGGACAAAGTGGGCAAGATGAAACATGTTGCCATCTCAGATGAACTGGAAAGAAATAGGAAGTAACGTGATGATTAGCTGCTGAGAGATGTTGCCAGCAACGGACAGTGTGTAAAGTTTTCCCTTGCCCCCTCCTCCCTGACCTCTTAGACACTTACATAATACAGGTCCACATAGTATCTAACTAACAGGTTCTTCCCACATGTGGTGTTGGAATCAGCCTACTGTTTTTTTCCTTTCTTTCTCTACTTATTTTTTTATGTTCAGATTCATTCCATGAACCTATCACCCAAGTCAAAATAGTGGCTAGACCTAAGTCAAAATGAATCTCTAAGAATGTGGTTTATCTATGTGTAATGTCACTCACATAATGGCTCTGCTTTCTGACCTAGCAGTACCAATGTGACGAGACTGCAGCTTGCTCCCACATCAGCAGCGCTTCCTTCTGTGACTCACACTAGGCCAAGAACTGTGTGGCAAGGATCACTCTCCTTCCACACTTCCAGGTGGTCGCAGGTGACAATGTTATCTCGACCTTAGATAGAAGACCCAGATTCAGCTCTGCATGATGTCACCTAGCAAAAGTCACCCAGGGTGACATCTTGTGCTGTGTCTTGGGAAGGTCAGGGTCAGAGATTTGTGGCTTGGGAAAGGGGGGGTAGAACTTAGTTTTTTGAAAATCTGGAGAATTTCTCTAAAGTACCGTCTTGGTTCCTTTCAACGGCAAATGAGAAGAAGTTTATGTATCTCAGAGGTAACAATGGAACTCCTGTACAATCTGAAGACTTGTCAAAGTCACTGTACTGTTCACCTATTCTGTGTTAGTTGAGTGTATTCTGCACAACAAACATGCCTCCAGTAGTCTAGTCTGCCTTTTGATCCTGTTCCCAGTTTGCAGCATACTAGAGGGGGTGGAATTAGGGGGAGATTACAGTTGAAGTTCATTAAAAGGTGTGGATCTCAATTTTTATGCTCTTGCAGCAATTCTCAAGCATGTAGATGTCTATCCCAAGTTCAGGATATGGAGGAAAAGCTGAAATTAGCAACTAAACCCTTGTAGGAGTTAATCCAAATTTCCCCCTGAATTGTGGCAGAGAATGTTACTGATTTACTGAAAACAGCTGAGAGGCAGGAAGAGGCAGACAGGAGGGAGAAGGGGGGCAAACACACACGCTTAGGACTCAGAGGCCTGTGTTGAACTTCTCACAAAGCTACAACCATTAGACATATTAACAGTTCTCAGGTCTTCTCGATGCCTTCTTACGTTTGGAACTATGAAAACACTTCAGGATTCAAATTTGATCACATTGTGTCTCATCCTAAATTACATTTATAATTTATTTCTGGTGTACATCATGAGTAAATATGTTGGTTTTGTTTTCCAAAAGGTAGGGGAGAAACTTACTCTACATGTATTCTCACATTAGCAGGTGGTATAGTAACTTGATCACAGCAGGGATCTATAAATGAACTCAGACAATGGCATTGCCATTGTGTGATGTGCTTATGTGGTATAAAGGTATAGATAGTTAATGCCCTGGATTCAAATCTGAATTTCTACCCTTACACTGCTGTAAAAAAGTATCTATTTGGGGCTGGAGAGATGGCTCAGCGGTTAAGAGCACTGACTGCTCTTTCAAAGGTCCTGAGTTCAAATCCCAGCAACCACATGGTGGCTCACAACCATCCGTAATGAGATCTGACTCCTCTAGAGTGTCTGAAGACAGCTACAGTGTACTCACATATAATAAATAAATCTTTTAAAAAAAGTATCTATTTAAACCTCTACTTCCCAGAGTTAAATAAACAGGAGATTGAAATGATCTGTAAACCAGTGAGTGATGGCAGTTTCAATGGATACCAGTTATATGCCTTTAGCCTCCACAACCTTGGTAATAATCCCATATATCCTCTAATGGGCTTATCCAGCTTATCATAAGAAAAGACAAATACCCCACAGACACCAGCAAATGACCATGACTGACTCATTTTAGAGTAGGTGTATGGACCAAACTTCAAAAAAAGCATCATTTCTGCAAGGAAAGATAAAAGTGCTGATGACTGCAGTATCATTTTGTCAGAAATGCCTGGGCTATCACCTAGGAAGAGAACTATAGATGTCCCCAGCACCAAATGGTTTTAAAATCCATTTCTATTCTGAAGGATATTGTTCTCATTAGGAGGTAGAGATTGAGGAATAGTTTACCAGGAGGCATTTTAGAAAAGAGGGAGTATGCCTGTGTAAGCAGAGAGTTCTGTTATAGCAGCATGGAAGGATAGGGAGGCAAGCCCCCCCCCCCTTTAGACATGAGACTTTGTCTTGGAGTAGGCAAAAGACACGGCCCTGCAGCAGTGCATAACCTGAGTCCCAGGAAGAACTTAATAAATAAAAATGGCTTCCTTGATAAACTAAGGTCAGGCTGAGGAAAGAGAAGGGGCAAAAGGTTTGGGGGTTATTTGAGGTCACTTTGGAGCATTAGAGACTCTTGGGAATCTCAGAGTCAGCCTGAGCGAGAGGAAAGACACTTTCTCCACCTAAGGGCAAGTGATAGCTAAGTGTGGAACAATCTCCCAGATCAGTGGTTCCCAACTGCTGTGACCCTTTAATACTGTTTCTCGTGCTGTGGTGACCCCCCAACCACAATATTGTTTCATTGCTATTTCACGACTATAATTTTGCTACTGTTAGGAATCATAACGTAATGTAATTGTAATATCAGATGTGCAGGATATCTGATATGTGGACTCCAACGGGTCTTGATCCACAGGTTGAGAACCATTGTCCTAGATGGGTGTGCAGCTTGTGAATGGAAGAGAAACGGTGTGACTCACAGA
This sequence comes from Tokudaia tokunoshimensis, assembly GCA_036184795.1. NCBI lineage: Eukaryota > Metazoa > Chordata > Mammalia > Rodentia > Muridae > Tokudaia > Tokudaia tokunoshimensis. The sequence goes on from BTHU01000015.1 coordinate 12,152,841, forward strand.
TATGGTGGGATAGAGGGGTAGGTTAGGAGATGGAGGGATGTAGGGAGGGAGGGAGGTGCAGAGAGGGGCAGGAGGAGAGCAAGACCTATGTGTCTCTAGTTCCACACAGCTTCCTTATCTGCCCCTCCACCCTGGCTCATCCTGAGAAGTTACAGGTGTGTTTCACAGGAGACAATTATAAGGTTGCAAATGAGAAGTTGTGGGTTTTAAATTCTAACTTACTCCTTGTGTGATGGTTTCTCTGAGCCTCTCACTCTTTAGGAAGTTAAATGGAATGGGCCCGGTGGGGGTGAGAAATAAAGATTTTCTTCCCTTTACTACTCCAGAGTAGAATTTCACTGTAGAAACCTGCTTCTCCTCCTCACTCTGGTGAATACCTGGGATTGTTTTATTGAGGAAAACTGTTTGCAAATGTTTGGTCAGCACTGAGAAGACCATTTCTCCAGAGTTTCCTCTCAGCCCTCTGAGTTATTAATGTGTGTGAACATTTAACTGCTCACAATGCAGGCAATTCACCTCTCTCTAGCCTTCTGGCCTGGATGAAGATGACTGGGAAATTAATATGTGAAAACAAGCTAACTATGTATTGAACACCCAAAGACAAATGCCTCCCACGGTCAGCTTTAAGAAGGTGACTGTGACTGTATCCCTGGCCAGGTCTGGCTAACATGGGAACACTGTTGAGACTAGACAGAGTCCATTTCACTTTGCTGAAGAGAATGTTGCGAAATCATCAAGCAAGTATGTCAAATCTTTCTTAACTGGCTTTCCAAACTCATATCCTTAGGCAAGTAGGAGGCTGGCAGGCGCCACCCCAGCCCCTGCCCAAGGATGGTGCCAATATGCTTCCCTCCAGCTGGGAAAGCAGAGCTTGTCTCCCCACTGGTGGATGCCCTCAGACAGCCACAGGGTTAGCTATGATCTCGGGTCAAGTCCCAGGGCACGTTCCTCTCACCGGAAGTGCTACTGCACAATACATATCCAGTATCCCCTGATCCCCACCTGCCAGACAGGGTAGACCCACTGGTTGGTCTTCAGAGTAGGTAGAAAGCAGACAGCCCACCTGCTTAATATCTGCATCTGCGGGTGAGGCCCTGGGAAGAATGCGCCGCTCCCAGCCTCAGCTCAGGTAATTAATCCCCACAACTGACAGGTGGCAACAGGCTGCCCTTTGGCTGGGGCTGTCAGGAAAAGTGCTGGAAGGAAAGATTTTTTTTTTCCCAAACTATCAAGAGCACAATTCGTACATGTCTGGCAGCTAGACTACTGTGGCAGGAAGAGAGGTGGGGAGAAGGAATCCCTGCCAGGTGGCTGTGGGGCCAGTGTGGGATTTGCTCCAGCCTGACCCTTACTATAGAGCCAGTAGATTAGGGTGGCCTGCGAGCTGCCTATGACCTTACTTCCAAAGCCTGCCTTCTCTGCTGTAGCTAGAGTTTGAAGGTGGAACAACTTATACATTACTCAAGAAGTTGGGATCCGAAGTGATTGGCCATATGACTCAGAAAGTCAGTGGGAAGGTAAAGACTCTGTGCCCTTGACTCCCTGTTCCTAATTCCAGAAAGGAGAAGAGTATGGCCCAAATCCCCTAGGAGCACAAGTAGTTGCTTCTTGATGGATTTGTTTGTTTGTTTTGTTTTTGTTTTCTTTGCAGGGAGAAGGGGAATTAAAGACAGGTTTCTCTGTGTAGCCCTGACTGTCCTATAACTCAGCCTGGTAGACCAGTCTTATGCAGAATTTACAGATATTCACTTTTCTCTGCCTACACTTCTGGGATTAAAGGTGTGTGCCACCACTGCCCAATCCTAGTACTCTGGACAGAGATAGACAGATCTCTGTGAGTTTGAGGCTAGCCTTGTCTACAGAGTGACTCCCAGAACATCCAGGGCTACATAGATATTTTTGAGTTTTAACAAAACTTCTGATACTCATCTCCTTTCTGCCCCCTTATCCTTTCTGGTGTTTTGGTAAACTGTGCACTGTAACACACTCACCATCTTGAATTTTGTTTAGACTATTCAAAACAAAATCTATCTTTGGATGTGTTTACTGTTGGACTGTTTCGCCAATGAGTTTTTAGGGAATACAATCCATAGTTTAATATATACTCATGTTATTCAATATCTTTTTCTCAGATCAAACCTGTTTTTTTCTCTGAGTACAGTTCCTTTGCATGTTAGTAAACCAGATGTTGGGATTAATTTCTCAACACCCCCTGATGAAAACCTCTAGCTCTCCGTATATGTCCACCTTTCTTCATCTCAGTATGCTGTGTGCGAATCTCTGTTATCTTGCCACTTCCCAGTTCTTTCTTTTGTCCTCCCTCAACCCTGCATGTGTTTTGTAAGTTTTCTTCTTTGTCTTAATTCCAATTATGACTTCACCGAATTCTTACCATTATAAATATGGCTGATCTCAAGGATATAGTTTACAAAGGAAAAAAGAATTGGTCACTGAGCACTTCAAGATAGCACTGAAACAATTGAAGACAGACTTCACACTTGTACTGTTCATTGAGCCAGGCAGTGGTGGCACACGCCTTTAATCCCAGCACTTGGGAGGCAGAGGCAGGCAGATTTCTGAGTTTGAGGACGGCCTGGTCTACAGAGTAAGTTCTAGGACAGCCAGGGCTACACAGTGAAACCCTGCCTTGGGAAAAAAAAACCCAAACAAACAAAAAAAAAGGTTCATTTGGGATGCATGGCATGGCTGTGGCTGCTTCTGACACTGCCTGTTTCTCTTGTTGTGTGCTTTCAGGTATTTGAGGCACTGCTGAATGCATTTGACCTCTTATGTTCTTTTGGGGTCTCTTCAAAGGAAATCTAAGAACTGGAAGTTCATCTTACATTTCCTCTTAGTGAAGGGGAATTATCTTTGGGTTATTTGTAAATTCTGATGATTTTCTTTCTTAATTTTAAGTCAACCAAATCTACTCATAATACATGGAATAAAATAAGACTTCTCTATTTATTGGTGGTTTTATGTATGTATTAGATTTCTTCTCCTTTTCTACAGATCCAGACACGTTCTCTGGGTAGGTGATTTGCTCCAATATTAGTAAGGGAAGGATACATTTTTGTATAGATTACTTCCAAATCGGTCATGATGTATGCAGTATAACATTCAAAGAGAATGTTATAATATTCCATTGTAGTAAAATACCATGGCAGATATAGGCTGATCTAGAATGAAGGTTCTAGGACAGCTTTGACATTGTGTATTTGCTCCATTAAGAAGAAACATGACAAGGTGTGATATTGATTAATCATTGCATGGAAGTTCATTCCACCCATATTGAATTTAATATATAGTATTTTTTTCCTGAAAATAACAAAAGAGCTAATTTGTCACGTGTTTTGAGCTGTTTTGATACAGTTGAGGAGGGAAGGTCTTATCTGTGTCTGCAGGAGAGGGAGCTGCTGAGAGCCCAGGCAGGTGTGTGCTGAGATTAGCTGGCATCTCTACGTGATACTGAATTACCAGTCTAGCAGCCAAGAGTGTGTAATATAGAATGTCACCGAGGCAGGTGCTGGCAGTGGGGTCCTCACCACCGGAATGCTTTTCTGGCCCTCCCTTCCATTGGCAACATATTATTAAGCAAAGGAGCTGAATCTGCCCTTGTTTCACCAAATCCCTTGGAATAATTTTATTTGAACATGATATTTGGCTCTAAGCAGATCTTCTCTCCATATGCCAAACCTGTCCCCTTCTTTCCCAAAACAAAACAAAACTTCAGCAAAACTTCCTTTTCTATGTGGTCAGGGATATTGTATAGCATGAAAGAATTTAACTCAGCCACCAGCTATCCAGCACCTTGCTTCCAGGCCACTGAAGAAATCATTTCTTCATGTTGATATTTAAACTCTAATGATTGCCTACGAGGAATGTGGCTGAGCCTTAACATGAAATTAGGCTCTTCATTTTTGCTGAAGAGCTGATGCTTCTTTAGCATGAGCAGAGATTAGAATTACAAATGCCTATGTGTGCATCTACATGCATGCTGATTCCTAGCCTTTTATGTGTTTCTAAAGTGATTTTGCTAACATTTTATCTCATGTTCACAGGTTGCTTGAGCAGTGTGACCCTGAAAGCAGTGTTTTTTGAGATTCATCATCAATGAGAACATATTTAAAGTAGAATAACCACTAGCAGCCCTGTACAAACCACAGCATACATGCAACCCCCAGAAAATTATAAATGGTCTTAAAATAATACACTATTTTAAAATAATAGTATTTTAATCATTTTGTAATCATGTACAGGTCTCAGGCATGAGCTTTGTACATGAGAATATATTGTCCTAATGTCAGAAAATTGTTATGAATGGGGTGGTAAGGTAGCTCAGTGGGTAAAGACATCACCCGCTCAAACTCTGACCTAATTTAGTCCCCTAAATCCATGCAAAGAAGGAAGGAGAAAACTGACCCCATAAGGTTGTCCTCTGACTTGTACATGCATACTGTGGCACAAATGAGTTGAATTCCATACATACATCATAAATACAATATAACAACTACAACAACAACAACAACAATAATAATAATAATAATAATTGGACATTCCTGCAAGATTGTCTCACTAAGTACCCTCATTTTTCCATCTGGATGACTACTTCAATGTCTCAGGGAATTCTGGGAGTTGTCTGCACCTTCTTAGCATATCACATGTTCTCCAATTCTTTGAAGAAGTCAATTACTTTTACTTCTGGGACCACATTATTTCAAATGTCCTTTCTTCATTTTCCCCCGTCTTCTCTATCATAGCATTTGGGTGCATGATTTCATGATAAGGCCATCGTAGAGCCACACCAGCACTTGCTGCCTCACCTAAGTATGCAGCAGGATCAGCAGAAAGCCGCTGACTCATCCCAAGAGTTGTGGAGTAGGTTGTTCAGCTAGTGGTAGACATTTTATGTTACAGTTACTTCTGACTCCAGTTTGAAAATGTGCTTACATTTAGGGAATAAAAGTGCAACTCCCAGAAAAAAATAAAAGTAGGTCTGTGGCACTAAAGCAGAAGTCAGTGAGTGTCCTTGAAGTCTTCTGAAAGTTGGCGATGTTTCTAAAATCTGATCTCTCAGCAACCTTCTAGCATCTGTGGCCATGTGCTCTTGTAACTGTGTTTATTTAAATCGACTGGTATCAAGCAGCAGTTCAACCCTGGGCCTCCGCTCATGGCTGTGTGATACTCAGGGAAGACCACTGGTCTGCAAGACAAAGTCTGCCTGCCAAGGTCTTCTCTCTGGGGTTTCCACTTCTCATCTTTAAATTCAGTAGCTAGACCCAATGATCTGATCCTGTAGCTCAAAACTTCCGGAGCTAAACTTCCTAGGAAAAATTTAGCAAAAGTTTTATCTGAAGTTGAAAGTGCCTTGAAGTAGGGTGGCTGAGTGGTAGAGACAGAACTGGGGGCCAACCTTAAAGACACCATGCTGATTTTCCTGTGGAAACTCTGTAACTAGAACATGATATGGAACCCTCTTGCAGAACTTGGGACATCTGAATCTACTTTCCGACAGGCTGGGTTAGCTTTGGAAAGCCTTCATTTCTTCCAGATAGAATGTGTCGTCCTTTGTACCTTGGTTATCTCTGCTCTTTCTTCAGAACTTGTATGAAAGTTGTAGAACTAATTTAATACCCATGTTTCCTTTAGGCCAACTCCTTGATGGGAAAGGGTATGGCTACACAACTGAGTCTGGTGCAGAGAATGTGCTTAATATATATTTGTTGAATTAAAGGATGAGTATTACCTCTCTATGGCTATTTTATATATGAAAATTAAAGGGAGAAGAAGGTTTAGACAAAATACTATAATATTTCCTCCAGGCTCTGGCATAGCCTGTGTTCTGTGGCTTCTGAAATCATAGGTCTGTCACAATTTTACAGGGTAATGAGTCTCATCCTACCTTTACAGAAGGAAAATATAAATTAGGGGGCTAGAGACTTAGCTCATTGAAAAGCACAAGTTGCTGGGTTTTACCCTCAACATACACACACACACACACACACACACACACACACAAAATCTATCTATATATTGAATACATATGTTAACATAAGCTAACATATTTTAACATGATATCTATAATTAATATACTTAATAATATATTTAATAACTTATGTATAGTATGTTAATCATTTTAATTATTACTATGACTTAATGTCTGACAGAAAGGTTTTTAAGAAAGAAAGATTACTTCATGGTTTCAGAGGTTTCCCTCCATAATGGCAGGCAGTGCATCATAGAACCTCTCACACCATCGTGGGCATGAAACAGCAAATAGATGATAGGAAAGGGCCAGGGCAGATTCCAACCCCTGTGACCTACTTCTTCCAAATGGATCCTGCCTTGCACAGCGTCCCATCTCCCAATGGTCTATTCAAATACCTCAGCACATTAAGTCTTCCTTACACCAGAGCCTTCTTACTCTAACGATGGTTAGCAGTGTCCTCTCAAGCAGCTGAGGTGTGAGTTAGTAATCTAGAAATTTCTTAATCAAGTCAAATCAACAATTAAAATTAAGCATCACAATTAAGAGTTATTCCTGTTTGCTTTAATTCGGACAGAGTCTTTGTGTATCCCAGTAGGATCTTAAACTTGCCATCCACATGTTTCCTGAGAATCAGGAATATAGCTGTGTATCACTTAGCTCAACAGGAAACACTGTAAAGATTAAGAACAGAAAAGGCAAGTGACTTAAGATGCCCAGGCAGTTTCCAACATTTTAGCATTTTATGTTGCTTCACATTTTTCATTAAGTACCATATTATAAAGTAAGAATTCACCCCCTAGATATCATATCATCTGGTTCTCCTCCCTTCGCTCCACTACTAACTGAATGAACAATGTTTGTGTGTAGGAGCATGGATGCAGCTGCTTCAATAAGTTGTGGGCAGTGGGAATAGGACTGTATTTTTAGATGCATTTTAATCAGCTCTGAGGATGCATTTGCTGGCGACTTGAATGTGGGTGGGTGGGGGGAGCTAAATGCAGTCAGAGAAAGTAAAAAAAGAGAAAGTTCTCAGGGGGAGTGATCTTAAAGGTAGGAAAGAAAAAGTTGACACCCAACATCAGCTATTCAGACTATAAGGATCAAGAACCAAAATTGGGACAGCAAAAGAACTGAAAAGATGGATAGATAGGGAAGACGTTTGGACTTAACACAGTACAGTCCTCTTGTTTCCTTCGTGAAAGGTATGTACAGAGCATCAGGAAATGTTATTTATAACTAAAGATGCTAACAAAAACAAGGACAGATGCTTATTTCTCTTCTTTCTGAAATCAAAGTGAATGCATGAGCTGGTTTTAACATAGGGCCCCTGATACTCAGGAGTCAACCAAGACCTAGCTCAATCAGTGGGGTCAGTGACAAATAGAGGAGAGGTCGGTTTAATTCTAATTGAATAAAGTAAAATAACATAAGGCAGCACTGGAGTTAAGAAAGCAGTCTTGTGAAAGAGAAAAGGATCCAGTTCCAAAGCCAGGAAACAGACTCTTGTCTGACAAACAATTCTGGGCAACAATTACTGGATTAGAAGTCAAAAGACCAGCTTTAAGTCCTGCCTCTTCTGTTTATCCCATGTCTGCACGCAGTCGTGCAAGCTTTCACAAATAGAAAAACATAAAAGGAGACACCAACATTAGTTCTGACTGTATCTTAGTGTATTCTTCGATAACAGTAAATATAAATTCTGAGTCTTTAGGATAAACCCTACATTAACTAAAGAGAATCAAGGTTAAAAAGTAAAATTATCTTAGGAATTCCAAAAAAGGTGACTTCAGTAGAAATAAATAAAATATAGGCACTAAACCATTGGAGAAAAACATAATAAAGACAGGCCAACAGGCTAAAAGGAGAGAAGACTGTTAAACAAAATGCAAATGGTGAAAGGAATGGCATCATTTGTAATACAGAAGAGTTAGAGCAGTATCTGAGGTAGAATACCACAGAACTCACTGTGAGAAACCTTAAACACAGGAGAGAACATAGCAGAGAGGCTCTCTCAAAATAATAACAAAAGGAAGAGATGTTCTCATGTCTTAAGACAGACAATGAGGTATGGATAGAAAGAAATGAATGGTTGGTGTTAATAAATGGGATAAAATAAAAACAGATTTATCATCATGTTTTTAAGTTAAAACATAGGCACAGGATATTAAATCAGTGATTTTTTTTTTGTATGTTTCAGTTTATTTAAATGTTCATGTACAAGAAAAAAGATCTCTCAAAGCCTAGTGGCAGGTCTCTCTGGCCTAGAGAATTAATTAGCCTTTGGTAATTTGCAGTTGACATGGTTGTAATCTGCTGGAACTAGGAAGTAAAATTGGCAGGGTCCCATGGGACATGGTCAACACAGAAAAATAAGTTATTTAAGAAAAGCATAAATTCATGTCTCCACAATAATTTGTATATGTAATTTGTATCTAGCAGAGAAAATTAGAAATAGGGAAATGGTAAGTAACAGAATCCCACTGCTAGATAAAGCAGAATATGACATATGCAAAGCCGTGCACACTTTTCAAAAGTATCATTGCAGAACACTGTGTAATATTCTGCCCATTTATTTGTGTGGAATTCCACAAAGATGAAACTATAGTGTGCCAAAAGCAAGCAGAGGATTGTTTGGAGCCAGGGGTTGGGGGACAGGGTAATAATACAGGCAAAGAGCCTTTGGGAAGAGATGGGAGCTGTTCTCTATATGGAATGTGACTCTGAGTATTCCACTCTGTACTGTTTTTTCAAAAGTCACCAAGTTAAACAGTTCAAAACTGCTACAGATGACAGACAATTTTATATCATAAAGCTGACTAAAGCAGAAGACACCTACATGGAAAAAATTAAATGAAAAAATTAGGCTTTGGAGTTCAGAAACCTCAAACCAGAGTTGAAGATCAAATAAGAGATTAATTTTGGAAATCCCAGAAATAAAGAGTCATATTGCAAACACTGTATGTGTTCAGACTGCAGTCTCTGCCGATGTAGGTCACCATGGCGTTTACAATTATTGACGTAAATCCACTTCCCATTTTTGCTATCTTGTATAAATTTGGAAAGTGGGGAAAGATGACAAGACTATTTGCTAAGGGATATAGGAGGAGGCTAAGTCTGAGGGATTATTAATCATGATAGATGAGACTGAACTTAGAACTGGAAAGTCATGTGGAAATCATGGTGTCATCAGAACTCATTTGTTAGCAGTGAAGGAAACAGAGTGATGGAGACTTGGTTCTGCATAGAAAGGTCATGTCAGGCCTCTGTATTCCTACAGTTTCTGTATTGTGGGTCTGGGGTTTAACCAGATGCAGCCAACATAATATAGCTGGGCCCTGGTCACATAGTTTGATTTGGTCAAACAGGAAACACTGAGCAGCACTGGAGAATATGGAAAGGTAGCATCCCAGATGCCAGGCTGTCTGGAGATCTCTAAATTGCCCTGGCAGGATGGAAAGAACAAAGAGAAAAGCAGATTGTACCAGATGGGGAACAACACACTTGAAATGTGAGGATGGACAGATGATGTGCTTAAAGAGTTGGATTGAAAGGTTTAGATCAGAAGCTGCAGAGATGGCTTGGAGGCTTCATGGTTAAGAGGATGTGTTGATCTTGCAGAGGACCTGGATATAGATTCTCAGAACCCACGTGGCATATCACAACTATCCATAGCTTATTTCGGGGGAATTGAAATGAGAGCTTCTTCTGATTCCTGCATATGATACACATATATACATATGTACAAGCAAAGCACACACATATACATAGAAAGAGAAAAAGGAAGGAAGGACAGAAGGAAAGAAGAAAAAGGAGAGAGAGAGAGAGAGAGAGAGAGAGAGAGAGAGAGAGAGAGAGAGAGAGAGAGAGAGAGAGATTGATTCTATTAGGCTGACAGAAGTACAGCAGGAAAGAGCTGGCTTTAGAAAGATGAGCATTGGGTAGACCGGATTACAAGGGCCTTATGGAGTCCTTAGCAAGTCACCTTAGAGAGGATTGGTTACCCTTGCCTTCCTCAGAGCCATATGGCCAACAGTACTGACAGAAAACCCAGGTAAACTTCCTCCTAGCCCAGTGGCTTTTGAAAACTTACTCTTTTTGTGTAAGCACTACAGTCAGTGAGGAATAACCTCTATGTCATTATCAGAAAATAACCCTTTTGAGCTCCAGGACCATGACACTGGCAATTGTATACATTTGAAGGTCATTCATAAAAGAGCCCTGATACAGTACAATAGAAACAAGTAAAAGTATATTTTTCCCCTTTCACAAAAAAAAAAAAAAAAAGAAAGATGATCTGCTGTTACAAGAAAATGATGTGGAGCTATACAATGCCTGTGTATCCTCAGGAAAGGCTTTTCTTTGCCTTAATTTTCTTATCTATTAAATTGATGCTGCTGCTGCTGCTGCTGCTGCTGCTGATGATGATGATGATGATGATGATATAGAGGTCCATTATCTCTTATCTGCAATTCTGAAGTCAAATAGCTCTAAAAATGAAACATGGTCTTTGTCTGTTTTGATTTTCTAAGTTTGTAGGAAAATCATCTGTTGATTAAATTCAACCCAAATTCAGAGGCTTAGAATTTACTCCCTGGTCAATGCGGATGCTGATGGTTTCTGTAGAGATGTTGGCATAGGTCATGGAGTGCAGGTCTTATTCCTCATGGCTGATGTTCATGATAAATACTTCATGAAATTTCTTCCCTTTGTAATACCTAAAAATCTCCAGATACTGAATCCTCTGGCTCCAGGGGCTCAGATAAGAGACCAGTAATCCCTTCCTCACAGTTTTGAGAGAAGATTCACTTTCTAATAACAGCACTCATTATTGAAAGTCAGAAGCTAGATTGCCAACCTACATCCCCAAGAATGAATAAGGGTCTGTGCTTGACAAAGCCTTAACTTTGTCTTGCCTGCCCTCCTTCCCTCCCTCCCTCCCTCCCCTGTTCTCTCCTTCCTTCCTTCCCTCCTTCCCTCTCTCCCTCCCTCCTTCCTTTCTTTCCTTCTCTTTCTTTTTTTGAGGGATTGTTTTATTTTTTGTTTTAAACAATTGTATCATATATCCCAATTGTATCATATATCTCAAAACTCACTGTGTACTCAAGGATGACTTTAATGTTTTGATCTTCCTACTGTGACTTCACATTCAATGTCTATGTTGTTAGGGAGTTAAACTGGGCAAGCAACTGACGTGGACCCCAGCCCCTGAACATTTTTTATAGTTTTGTTGTTGTTGTTGTTTTTGCCCTCGGTTTATAGTATACTAATTACTCCAGTGGATTGTCACTCTTAGGAACCTGTCCTGTTCTGAACATTTATTTTTTTTATTTACAGTCCTTGCTTGCTTACAGGGAGACTTTAGTTACCTTCAGTTATTAACTGAGAGACTTATTATTTTTTCATGTTTCCTAAGGCTCATTTTGTTTTTTGCAACACTTGCAAGGATTACATAAAGAATTTCTTGCAACTAAAACACAAATAAATACGCTGACTTCTTTGGCACTCTGCATGGAAGTGAGTTCTTAATGTGCCCTAACACGACGTTTCTGTAAAGTCATCATTTAAGAACACAAGAGCAAAAATATTCATCTACATTTCATTCAGCCTTTCCCAAGAAGAAACTTATTTCTGAGGTTGATTTTTTTTGGCACACTTCCTTAACTTCAAGCTATGAAAAACCTTTTTACTGTGTTTAATCCCTGGCCTGTGGGCATGAAGGACTGATTTCACAATACTGTCCTAGCAGTAAGAAATTTTAACTGAAAAGTTTCATACCCTGAAATGCTCGGAAGAAAATGAAGTGCTATTTAAATAAATATTCTGTTTCAAAAGGAAGCAATACAGTACATTTAAATGGGATTTTTTTTTAAGTAGGTGTTGTCCTTTAGTCAGATTTGGGGTGGGTCATATAAAAAAATGAATCTCTTTGTGGTTTGGGCTTTGTCCTTCTGTCTCTTTTTCCCTGGGAGGAAGATGCTGCCAGCTAAGCCCTCAACCTGCGGCCCTGTTTACCCTTGTTTGGATATGTGTTACTAGGTGCTCACTCTTGGCTGTGATTTCTAGTGCCTGGGTGGTTTTACCTCAGCATTGGAGTGAGCAGGAAAGCAACCGTGAGGCATTGGCCCAGGGAGCTCAGGTGATAAGGTTTAACACGCAAAGGGTGTCAGAAAAACACAGTTTCTACTCTGATTCCGAGGTAGCAAGAAGAGGCAACACAGGATAGGGCTTTTCCTCTTAGAACTCTGGCGTTTTTAACCGGATTTTGCCAGTTCTAAACCAGCTGATCCCCAGGGAATGTACCCTCCTTGAAGAAAAAACGAGTATTAAGGAACTACTCACTCTCATGTGATTGGACAGATCTGTATAGCTGCACCAACTCCCTTCAGAACCATGATTAGCTGCTTCCTAATTTGCTGGACTTTTTGGGGGAGAGGACCAAATGCTTCCTTTTGGTTTCTGTGTGTGGTCTCTCTCTCAGCAGAACCACACAGTAAGTCCAGAACTTAGGGGGAGCTCTTGTGGTACAGTGCTTAGCTATGGGTCTCAGACAAAAATCTCCTCAGTCTTTGCCAGATACCCCATCTTAAAAACAAGTCCCACAAACTCTAATTCCTATGAATCTTTTATAAGGACAAGGGAAATTATAGTCATCTAACCATGAAGCTTGAAATATTGTTTCCTGTTTATTTCTGGTACCCTTGTGAAATTTTTCATGGTGACATTATAGTCAATAATAATTTTATCCTAGAATTTCATACAGTGTTTTAATCATATTCATTTCCCCTCCCCCAACTTCCCCCAGATCTACCCAACTCCATATTCATTTTCATTCTCTCCCTCTCTCTCTCTCTCTCTCTCTCTCTGTCTGTCTTCCTAGCCCATGAAGTCCAATTTGTATAGTCCAAATATAATTGAATGTATAGCCTACTCTGGAGCCTGTCCCACCTATCAGAGGCCACAACCTTAAAGAAAACTGGCCCTTCCATTTCCAAAAACTGTCAACAGCTAACACCTTGGACCGTTTGACAAGTTGCATTATTTTTTAAACCCCTGTGAACGTAAATCTTCTCATCCTAAAGATAGGAAAAAGGCCAGGCATTGTGGTCCAGAATTTTATTCCCAGCACTTGGGAGACAGAGTCAGAGAGCTCTCTGTGAATTTCAAGCTAGCCAACCAGTGCTATATAGTGAGATCTTATTTAAACAAGCAAACAAATAACAGCAAAACGAGAGAGAGAGAGAGAGAGAGAGAAAATAATAGTATAAATGCACTATATTTTGGAAACAAAATATTATTTAAAGTAGCAAGAATTATCAACTTGATTAATAAATATAGCTTTCTATTACCAAGTTGGCATGTGCCACATTTGTCCTAGCCAGAACTTAGAATATAGCTAGAAGGGATTTAAAAAGTGGTTGTGTTTATCTTCTTTTCACTTGAAGTAGTATCTCATATTGGTTCTTTCTCCCTTTCTGTGGGGCCCTCTCCTCTCTAACCAGTATTCCACTGAACTGAAGAAGTTGTACTGCCAGATTGCGAAGACATGCCCCATCCAGATCAAGGTGATGACCCCACCCCCACAGGGCGCTGTCATTCGTGCCATGCCTGTCTACAAGAAAGCCGAGCATGTCACCGAGGTTGTGAAACGATGCCCTAACCACGAGCTGAGCCGAGAGTTCAATGAGGGTAAGAACAGTGGTGTTCTGGGATTCTTTTACTCTCTGATCAAGCTCTTTGATGGTAAAAAAGCTGGTTCTGATTTCAGGCTAAAAATAACGGTAAATAAAATTGTGACTTTCACAGTAATTGAACTACTTATTAATTTCCTTTTCCAAATGTGAGGATATAAACAGACTTTCATAGGGGTTGTTATGTCTGTCATAGCCTTTGACCTTTCCCAGAGCCATCTTTCAAGTTTAGAGGAATGGGAGGCTGGGGAAGGTCAAAAGAAGAAGCATGAAAGAATCAATATACTGAACAAATGGAAAAACAAAAGAAGAGAAAAGAATAAAATTTGAGACGGCAAACAATGGGTAAATAAAAAGAAAGCAAATGGATAGTGGAAAGGAAGACAGGTGTCTAAGAGGGGCCTTGGAGACCCCTTTTAAGTTCTATGTCCATGTCATCTATACCTGTCTTCTGAGCCCCAAATCCAGAAACAGTGCTACAGAAGAGGTGAGAGCTTCCAAGGGTTTGAAGAGATCTTGCAAATTTCCATGAAGGGAACGAAATTAACAAGTACTGAAAGCAGAAAGGAATCCTCAGAATGTTGGAAGTGTAGGATGGGTTGGGAGTTAAAATGATTCCCAGAAAATACTGAAAGCATAAATGTTGGGAAGTAGCCAGAAAGTATGAATCTAGGACACTGACGAGACCTCATGAAAATTTCATGGAGGAAGAAAGAGGTAAAGATTTAGAAGGTAAAAATGCAACCAAACATCTCTGACAGATTTACACATTAATTTCTGGTTTTGTCTGCATTATCCACATTTTTGTGTCTTGCTTTGTGCTTAACAATATACCATAAAGAATATCCCATACATATTGACTTCATCTTCAGTTTGCCTAAATGTCTGTGTTCCATCAAAATGACAATATTTTTAGAGGTTTCCTCAATTTTTCAAACAATATTGTTTCAATCAAAATAAACAGTGCTGTAGCAAGTATGTTAGTATTCCTAGCTTTTCATTTTTATTGAATAGTTTTCATAAACTGGAACTTCATAGCCAAAGGGTAAAGACACCTTTATGGTCCCTAAGTCTCAAAACAGTTTCTTTTGGAGTGTTGCCAAACATCACAAATTTTAGGACTGTGCCTGGGCTCTTTGTAAAACCTGCTCTCTTTTCTTGTCTCCAACCTGGGACTCTTTGAACACAGTAAAGCCAGAGAGTTTCTTCTCTTTATAAGCAAAGCTAAGTCTAAAGATGGATAGGAGAAAAAAAAATAAAGGTAAATAGAACTCACCTTCTGGTATTCAGCTTGTCTTGTCTCAGTGGTCTGGCTCGAACCCAGGGCCCTGTGTTTGGTAGGCATGTGTTCTACCACTGAGCTATATGCTCAGCCAGCTTCTTCCCTTCTCAGTTAGGTTTTTGCCAGTTGAAGTCTTAGACTGTGTTTGTTTCCCATTTTTGCAAGGAAACCAGGAAAATTCTATTCAGTGGATGATGTCAGAGTTGTGGCGTGGCATTCTGTGAGAGCTTGGGTAGTTAATCTTGAGCTGCAGAGTAGAGACCCAGTGCCTAGACACTGATCATCATAAAGCTCTGTGTGTTGCCATTAAGTGTCAGGTGTCATCAGGGGTAGACACTGGCCATGAGGGGTGTCTTTTGCTCAAGGCTGTGGCTTTTCTTTTTTACACTAGACGGCTTCTTAGGGCACCGCCATTCCTTTCCATGCCATTTCATTTCATACTCTTGATTACTAGGGTGTGTAAACTAACTAGTCTGTCCTTTTCTGACCCACAGGACAGATTGCCCCTCCCAGTCATCTGATTCGAGTAGAAGGGAACAGCCATGCCCAGTATGTAGAAGATCCTATCACGGGAAGGCAGAGCGTGCTGGTCCCTTATGAGCCACCACAGGTAAGCAGGCAAACAGGGCAGAGGCAGACCTGCAGTTGGGCCAGCAGGGCAGAAGACATAGCATGTATTTGGTAACATGTGGGATCTAGAACTTATCACCATGTTCACCCTTGTCACCAAATACTTACAAAGCATTCTTTTAATATCTCTCATTCCCATGTCATCCCTTTAAAGATCCTAAGTGCGGGACTGGAGCAATGGCTCAGCAGTTAAGACTACTTGCTGCTTTTCCAAAGGACATTGGTTCTGTTTCCAGCCCCATCCCAACACACATGCTTCCTCATGACTGCCTGCAATGCCAGTTCCAGAGTATTTGATGTCCTCTGTTCTGTTGGCATACCACACACACACACACACACACACACACACATACACACACAGACACACACATATTGCACATATATCAAGCAAAATGTCCATACACACAAAAGAATAAATAAATCCCTTTTTTAAATCTTGAATTTAAAAAGCACTGAATTAGCTTGGTAGTGGGGCTCTCATCATGCTGCCCTCCTCAAAGAAAAAAGTGATGCTTGCAAGCCCGTGTTATACGAAGCATGGTTTCATCTAGACGACAGGGAACTGACAGTGCATGTAAACAAATGCTATGGGTTTTTTTTTTTATTTTTATAGTAGATTGTAAATGGGAGAAGCTACAGCACATTGTTTAGCTGAAGTTTGCCTGAACAGATGGTACATTTACAAACACGTGTGTGAAACAGAATAGAGCCGTGGAACATATACAGTAGTCACAAGACTACAGGAGTAACAAAACTAGTCTGCTGGAGTTGCCTAGCTAGCTATAGGCTCTTTGGCATGTGACTCACCCTCTCTGGGCTTCACATGCCTTGTGTATAAATGAACAATTTAGATCATTTAATTCTGAGGGTGTTCTAGCTCTAGGATATTCTTTATGAAGATGTACGTTCAAATCTATGCAATGCTGTTTTATCTTCAAAAGGAAAATATCACCAGATAATTGATACTAATTTGAGCATTTTTTAAAAAATCCCTCCTTTTCCAGAGGTATCTGTGTGGTATAGACTGAAGTGAGTAATTTGGGTGAGGTTCATAGAGCCAGGGCCAAGGAGCAATGAGCCAGTGTAATTCATCTTGTCTGTGTTGCTCCCATGTTTAAAAAACAAACAAACAAACAAATAAACAAAAAACCATTAATTTGAAGCTTTCTAGAAAGCAAGACAAAGAGAGCTCTCAAGGGGATTTTACAATGTCCCTTCCTGGAAGGAAACAGGCCATATGAAGTAGAGTGCTTGAGGTACAGCTGAGAGCACAAGCATCAGTTCATGCCATATTACATGTTACATCATGTATGGACATAGATGTTTCTTTCTCTCCTGCCTCAGGTTGGCACTGAATTCACAACAGTCCTGTACAATTTCATGTGTAACAGCAGCTGTGTCGGAGGAATGAACCGCCGTCCAATTTTAATCATTGTGACTCTGGAAACCAGAGAGTAAGTAGCAGTGAGCAGAACCGAACTCATGAACAGCCAGAGGCCAAGGACCAAGTGGAACCCTGTGGTTTTTATCACTACCTTTGCTTGTAGAAAGAGCAGATTCCGTGCTTTGAGCTGCAAATCCACTGTAAACACTCAGAGGTCTGAGAAAGTGGAGACAGGGAAGGGGTGTGGAGGGAGAGGAGGGGGCCAAAAGGAGCCTAGAGAGGCAAGTCAGTCTCTTCAGACTGAAATTCCTGACATTTGACTGGAATTGTTTTGGTTAGACAGTGTTTGTTTTCATGTGGCCCCAAGGCATTTAACAGTTTCCTTGAGCAGTCTGAGCTGCCTGAGGGGGATTTTATCCAAGGACACCCCCTGGCTTAACTAGAGTTTCCTTCAAAATATGTAGCTAAATACAGCTGTTCAGCTAATGGCTTGGAGCTTCTTTGCAGAAGAAATGGAATATTCAAGCACTTTCCTGTTTTGCCTGGCACTTTTGGGTGCTTACTCTGAACAGCTATACTAAAGGATCTGTGTGTGTGTGTGTGTGTGTGTGTGTGTGTGTGTGTGTGTGTGTAGGTGGGGGGTAGGAGGGAACACCTTAACACCTGTAACTTTAACCTGTGATTCTTCTCTAATTTCCAGTGGGCAAGTCCTGGGCCGACGGTGCTTTGAGGCCCGGATCTGTGCTTGCCCGGGAAGAGACCGGAAGGCAGATGAAGATAGCATCAGAAAGCAGCAAGTATCGGACAGCGCAAAGAACGGTGATGGTACGAAGCGCCGTAAGTAGATGTAGTGGCCAGATGGGGCAGGGTCGAGTCTTCTCCAGATGTAGGACTCTGCAGATAATATTAGGAAGGCTGTGTGAGGAAAACTGTGAGGTTCTGCAACCAGCGTGATTACAGGTCACAGAGCATGTAGGAGTATCTCTAGCAGAAATGGACCTCCTACAGCTTGCTTAAGCTACGTCCTAAGCCACAGGTTTTAGTATAAGATTCCTCAGAACCTGACTTCCACACCAACAGCATAAGCGACATCTTGAAATTTGGCATATTCTCAGGGTCGCTCCAGACTTGTTGCATCAGAAACATCCAGTGTTTTCTTTTGTAAGCCCTCCACCTGGGTCGAACGCTACCTAAAGCTCCAGGTATCGATTTAGTTTTCAGCTCTTAAGCATGAGGCTACAATGGTACCTGTTCTCCTAGGAACTCTAAGGAGCAGGATCATCTAGGAACACATTGCCTTAGGCATAGTCCAGGGATGCATAGATGTGATCTCACAGAGCCCTGCCTTCACATGTTGAACGGAATGTCTCAGTTACCTTATCATCTGTTCTTAAACTTGGATTCTAATTAACTGATTTTTGATGGAGCATTTCATGAAATTCAAAGTACAAAATTATGGAAGGAGAGATCTCCCAGTGGAAAAGGTTTGGGTGGCCCATTGTACGCCTCCACCTCAGTAACTCACACAGGGTCCTGAAGGCCGACTGATTGCATCTGCGAAAACACTTCTCCTTGTGCACTGTTGACTTGTAGAGAAATTATTCTAGAAAGCATTTTGCATCAATGTAAGCCTAATGGCACTGTAATAAGTTTGTTTGGGTTTTTGAAAAAAGAAATACAAAAGATTCCACTCCCTACCCCGGCCTGACCTGGAGATTTGTATCAGGCTGGAGGCGTTGAACTCACATCAACTCTCTCCCTTCAGTGGTCCCATGTTCTAGAATTTCAGGCATAAATTGCCATGCATAGTTTTCAACAAGTATTTTGAAGTATTTATCTTCTTTTATGAGAAGGCCCTAAACTTATAATCTATTAGTATTCAGATGAATTAAAACTTGAGTTATATTTTACAGGAGACCCTGTCACCACTGACTTCCAACTGTTGAACGTGATATGCTTTATCAATAGATTCCCCCTGTCCCCTGGATAATTCTTCATTTGGCTCAAATGTGTGTTATACACATATCCACATTCTGACTTCACTTTTGCACTCATGGTTAGCAGAGAGCTCTAGCACATCATATCTCCACTCCTTTATCCCTAACGATTTAGTGACTGATAGTAAGAACAGAATATCTGAATGTGGTGGAAAGATCATTTTTACACCCTGGATCCTGATTAATTAGATATTCTAATTTGAAAACCTTAGTGATTTATCACTTGTTATTCTGTTATCTCCTCCCAACCCCCTTTTTACTATTACCAACACAGTCCCTGTACCATGCACTTAACTCTTTCTGAAATGAATGCTCCAAAACATAATTTTTTAAATTAATTAACTAATTTGTTTGTTTACATCCCAAATGCTGCTCCCCTTCCTGCTCCTTCCATCACCGAGTCCTTTCTCTCATGCCCCTCCCCTTCTCCTCTGAGAGGGTGGGATCCCCTTCCATGTCTCCCGCTATGGCACATCAAATCTCTCCAGATTAGGCACATCCTCTCCCACTGAAAAGTTTTACCAAGCAAAAAATAAAAAGAGGTTTTCTTTTCTCTTAACAGCTTTACATAGACACACACATGTAGCATGTAGTCAGAATGCCCCTCTGCATCCTGGATTCACCCTTTGCTAGCTGTCCTCTACCATCTTACTTTATATAACAGCAATTAGCATCAATTAGATGGTACTTAGTACAATCATCCTTCATCTCACAGGTTGCTAAGCTGTTTGTATTTAGTATGTACCCTTAAATATCAGATTCTCTACATCACCGCTTCAGTAATTCCTCAGGATGAAACTTGTGTTTTTCTTCCTCCAGCTTTCCGTCAGAATACACACGGAATCCAGATGACTTCCATCAAGAAACGGAGATCCCCAGATGATGAGCTGCTGTACCTACCAGTGAGTCACCCTCATGTTGTCACCATTGCTCCATTTAGCCTTCCGTGAATGCACATTTACTAGATGGTCATCGTTGGGTTACCTGGAGCACAAGGGGAAGAACTCTCACACAGGTGGAGCTAGAGTAACAAAGTAACATAGATGATATGGGTTGGAAGTTTGTGAACAGCAGCCACATATTTCTCCCAGTGCTGAAGGCTGGAAGTGCACAGTCAAGTTGCCCCTGGTCAGGTTCTGAGGGCCCTCTTCTGAAAGGCTGCCATCATCTATGTATTGTCTTTAACAGGAGAGAAACCTCTCTTTGGCAATCATTTACAAGCACGATAATCTTATTCACCAAGGCTCTACTTCACAACCTAAGTAACCCACTAATACCTTAGGACTTAAACATATGAAACCAACAAGGAAACACATTCAGTCGTAGTGGCAGAAGGACATATAAAATAAAGCAAAGAGATTTTTTTCATAAATCCAGAAGCTATCTTGTTCCTTGGAATATATTCATATTGTGAGCTAGCCTACTTACTCTCCCATTCTGTCAAAGCTGCCCTCATAATAGGACATTGTTCAAATATCTAATTGTCCTATTATGAGGACATTTAAACATTCACATGTCATTATTTGTGAGGGATAGAACTTTTTGACACAGCCTTGCCATTCCGGAATTTTTGTCATACATAGTTCACAGAGTTGGTACTCCAGCAATTAGCTGTTCACCTTCTGAGGTGCTGTTCACTTTCTGGGGTGCACCATGGTTATCTGATACATGACAACCATATGTAACAACAGATCACTCAGAGCAATCAGTGCATCCATCTCTTTAAACATTAATCATTTCTAAGTGCCGGGAACACTTATCTTAAGCAAGGCAGAATCCATAGTCATATGTGAAGAGCCAGGAGGCTTGGCCTAGTTCTTACGTAAGACTTTTTATTGCTTCCATGGGGTCGTGAGTAAGGCCACTTTATTAGGTTATGGTTAGAGTTCATTGAGTTCTTATTACCCTGGGTCTTTGCTGCCCATTGCGAATCTTCTGAAACTTTGTAAAATATTGGTGACCAGTACAACCCATTTGCCATCCAAGCTGACACAGGTGGCTAGGAACAGTGACTGAGCCACTGCCCTGGGATTGGAGCTTAGGCCACTCAACAGGTTTGGGTGTGCATGCTTCCTTCCCAGCCTTCCCAGCCCTGGCCCCAGGGGAAATTTGACAGGAAGCAGCTAAGGTTCTCAGTCTTGTTTCTAAAGCTCCATATAGAAACTGAATTGTGACCTTTAGGTAAAGCATTACTCCTGCTATCCTAATATTTTATGGAAGTCCCAGTGTGTGCTTAAAGGAGTTACTATGATGAAGTGAATTGAAAAGTAATGAAAAATTAAGTAAAATGGATCTTATGGGATGAAACAAAACAATGGAATCAATTTCTGCTGCATGACCAATAGGATGGATCCCAAGCAATGGGAAGGAAGTATGAAGTTTTTACTTTCAAAGCATTTACATTCTCCTAAGGACATAGTTACAAGGTAAAGAAATCCACAGTAGGGCAAGACTAAAGAAACACAAGTGTGGGGATGAACTTGGAGAGGAAAGGCTCTAAATTAGGGTGGGCTTCTTGGAGGAAAGAGAAGAGAGCAAAGCTAATGACCTCAGTGGAGAATCTGGGTGCAGTCCATCTTTTGTGCTCAGGCAAATGACTAGATGCAGCACATAAGTGCCTAAGATCCAGAATGTATTACACACTTACTCATGTGGGCTGCTGAATTCATCCTATCCCAGCCTTTTCTTCATTTGTAAAGCTTTAAGGAAGCTATCTTAAAAAGAGAAGCACACATCATTCCTCCTGAAAACCTTTGTCATTCCAAAGACAGTTTTTTTTTATGGTTGTTATATTTTATAAAGTTGGAGCTGAAATTGAATCATTGCTATTAAGAGAAAGGTAGTATTGACTTCCTATAAATCTCTGGTCAATAGATGGTTGGGCAACCTTGTTCTGTGCATGTTTTTGTTTAAAGGTGTCTTATTGAATATATGTTATAGGTAGGTTCATCTATCATAGTCAACAGCATGGTAACTCATTCTCAGGTAAGGTTTGCTTAACATAAGCATCTTCTTATAAGCATTGCCTCTTTGCCAATAGAGACAGTAAGCAGCATTTTAATTTGGAGCCCATTTTAAGCAACAAAGTCATGAACAGAAACCACAAAAACTATGAACTGTACAGCAGTAAGTCCACTAAAAAAAGAACACTAGTTTACAGCATGACAGCTGAAACAGGAGCAGAACCTCTCCTTGTTCACCTTCTGCTGGTAACAGGCAGATGACTGAACTCATCTATGCCTGTGTGTCTGGAACTGGCCAAAATGTGCCAGCTATATTGATATTCACATTACAAATATGTATTCATGAGTAGGTGTGTTTACCCATAAGGAATCCACAAATAATGAGAGTTGGCTGACTTTTGGCGAGTCTGCAGCTCTTCACCTTCTGTTTTCTGGCATTTACTTACGTAGGTGAGAGGTCGTGAGACTTATGAAATGTTGCTGAAGATCAAAGAGTCGCTGGAGCTCATGCAGTACCTCCCTCAGCACACGATTGAAACATACAGGCAGCAACAGCAGCAGCAGCACCAGCACCTACTTCAGAAACAGTGAGTGTGTCACTGTCCTTTTAGAAGGCATGAACAAGCGTGACTGTTTGTCTTCAACAGCAGTAGGTTAATGGCAGACACCGTGAGACTACATATAGTTTGTAATAGTTTAGATGGGCTGGTTTGACACTTTTTTTTTTTCAGTTTTCGTCTTCTGTGTGTCTTGTAAACTTTCTCTGGGGAAGTTTCATTTGTGTTCTATTATGAGCCCCAGGCTCATACTAATACTTACTAATGCTCTATTCTAACAATGTCTATGTCAAAATCCTTCACTCATCCCAGAGGATTGGCTCGAATATCTCCTAGTATATATACAATCCCATTTGGGGGTACCACCTTAGATAAAGAATAACAAGAAGGTTTTCCTACAAGAAAGTGATGCCCACTGTGTTGACAAGGATTCTGAGACCTAGCCCTGTTCCTTGAAGGATGTCCCAGTGCAGGGTCCAGTAATAGCAAGTTTGTAAGTTTTAGCATCTTTGCTCTAGACTATCTTCCGTGAGAAAGACTTTGAAACCCTGTTAGCATATGCGCACAATCTATTCATATGCTAAGTTTTACCTTCTTACTTGAAGCTTTGATGATGTTGTTTTGTAACTAGCAAGAAGAGAAAAGCTCTTCTGAAAGGATGGCAGATTGGTCAATCAGAGCCCTGTTTATACGTATCTTTTGGTGCTTAAGTAAGATCCTTGGGAATTTAATACATTGTATATTAGTACAGGTGCTGCCAGAGAGTTTCAGGAAATATATGTCTATACTACAATTTTGATCTACTTGAGAAATTTCAAACACTCAACATTTCAGCTTAAAAAGAAATAGCAAAAACTACCTTGACTGAGAAAAGAGGTTATTTTTTTAAGTTACAGTGGTAATATATTCTAATAGTCATAAGGTTCGACTGAAGATAAACTTTAAACTAGAAATGCAAATAAATGATCAATAATGGCTATTTCTGATATTATTGTGTACTTCTATGAAAAGCATAGTGAAAAGGGCTCCTAACTCTTCTTTTTAAATCGATACCAGCATTGCTAAGGAGGCAAGACTGCATCTCTAGTAGGCATAGGCAACTTCTGAGTAGTGAGGAGTAGAAGATTCAGAAGTGAGCATGCTCTCTTTTCAATTCAAACCAATAGTTACCATTTGTACTGAAGGCTGATCATAAAAAGTGAATTAGGTGGTTTCCTGGAAGCATCAGAACACACAGAATTCTCACTGCTGATCATAGAGATTCTTTTTGTATATCCAACATCAGTATCGGTTACTATATTCTAGTATAGAATGGATTTAGTTCATTCAAAAAGGATTGAAGGAATACAAAGTTGAAATATGGAAGACTGGGCTGGGGGAAGGGGAGTGGGGGGGGATATCCAGGAGTTCTGTCCTCAGACAAGTAAATTACTTTTTGTTCCTTCTCAAGAACTTTGATTCCGCCAACCTGACATCAATAGGATTCTGTTAGGTGTTAATGTGTTGAGCTAGTTCTGAGACTCTGAGACTTCAGCTCTGCACTCAGTTTTTCTGGTTAGTGGAAAAGAGCTGTCTAGCTCAGGGTCTGGTAAGCATCTTCATTTTCCTGTAAAGTGTGGGAATTATGTATTTTAGGCTTCTTGGTGCAGATGATCTCTTTATAACTCATCAGTTTTATGATTGTATCAGAACACTAATAGATACTAAATGAATGAGGGTGTCTGTCACATGAGTATCTTATTATGGAGACTGAACCTTGTATTTTATGTCATTTTTTCTGATGTCATGATTTCTATCTCCTCCATGTTTAAACATGGAAACCATTGGAAGCTCATGAGCCATGTTATATAGCTTGGCAACCAGGCTTGCAGATAAATATGTTGCTCATCTTCTAATGTTCATTGAAATGAAATTTCTGTTTGCTAGGCTCATCAGAAAACTAATATGCATATTCTAGAGAGAAGTTCTGAAGTCAGTATCTGACAGCAGCCTTCAATTGAGAACTCTTTTTTTCCTATGAAATCTAAGCATTTCTGCTTAGATATCAAATGTTCCTGGTGATGTCACCCTTTTATTAGAAATACTTGACTTTAAAATGGAGATAAGAAGGATACAGCTCCTGTCTTCCTGTCATTTGAATCAAAAGGAGACTTCCAAACCAAAATACCTTTGGAATTTGAGAAAGCTTTGCAAGTTTCAGGATTATATAGATCAATGGGGCCATTTAAGGAAGTTTTGGTAGATTAAAGGAGAAAGGAAATAATCTTCTATCTTTGTTTTACAGACTTTATGAATAAACTGGCTTAAATCTTGTCAGGGGCTTATGCTATCTGTGTTGGTATACATTGTGTAGATGAAA
Organism: Tokudaia tokunoshimensis; assembly: GCA_036184795.1. NCBI lineage: Eukaryota > Metazoa > Chordata > Mammalia > Rodentia > Muridae > Tokudaia > Tokudaia tokunoshimensis. Next base: position 12,177,690 of record BTHU01000015.1, read on the forward strand.
ATATAGACCTTGTATCTCTGTGTCCAGAGTTTTCCACAGATAGTTGATTGATTGACTTGAATTGTTCCAAACAGAGTTGTTTATTATTATTATTATTATTATCTATTCTTTATGGAGCAATCTGTTTCATCTGAGAAGAAAATGTATGATTAAAGTTATGCTGGCAAAATGATCTAAAAAATTTTAAGAACTCATTAGGAGTAAGTACCTAAAGATAAATAGTGAGGATATAGCTGCATAGCTCCTGGGTATTCATTTGAAACAATCGTGTGCATGGTTTTGAGTTGGTGCCTCACAGCTGATAGCTTGTGCATGGAAAGCTAACAGACCACAAAATAAGATCTTAGCAAAATACAGATGTTTGGTAAAATTATGCCTTTATGCCATTACATGTACACGGCTCCCTGATGATTGACATGAATCCATGCAAGTTCTCCAGTTGCTACAGTCTTGAGCTGAGATTGTTTTTTTAGCTCTTTTATTTTCATGCAAATCTCCAAGAGAAGGAATGAGTAGACAAAAAAATGGAAATCTAAATTCCTGGCAATCATTTGAAAAGAATAAATCAACTTATAAAGTGCCTATAATAGCCCGTGATTTCCTTTCTAAAACATAGTAGCAATTTTATGCTGGTAAGGAATTTAAAAAAATGTTTTTTAATAATAGAATGAAAATTGGTAGGAAAGCAATATGCTTCCTAGACAGTGGCAGTGAAATAGTTTTAGTATAATTGCTTCTTTAAGTCTCCTATTCTGTGCTTTCTCTCTGCTTGCCTTTCACTTGTGCATGGTTTGTTAGTTAGTTTGTTTGTTTATTTATTTATTTATTTATTTATCTATAATCCTTCATAGTTACCTTCATGATCATAGGCTATATGGAAGCTAGATGTTTAAATTGAGTTGCTATGATTCAAGTTATTATAGACTTATGCAGGCTTTACATTGCTTAAGAAGAAATTATACTTCTGTTAGTATATCCATACTGGTACAACCATAGACAGTTATGTTTATTAAAGCTGGAATCTGATGGAAGGGCAAATTGATTGGATCCAATTACTATTATTAATTATTATTATTATTAATTATTATTATTATTATTATTATTAACTAAATTCCACTCCCTTGCTGTTCCATAGGCATGGATTCTTAATGGTACACTGAAGTTATTTGACATTTGTTTTAGCAATCCTTAGTTTTTGGATTAAAGACCCATGTGATTTATATTTTTATTTGTTCGTTTTTCCCTGTAATTTACCTTTCTTGCCACTTCTGTCCTTGGGCCAGTGTGACTGTCTTTTGCGCAATTGTCAGTTTTCTCTGGAAAACTACATTTTGTTTTCTATGGCATAGATTCCATTAACTTATAATGTGCCCCGTGATACCTTGAGATGCCTTTCTATAGTATGTCTTGATTGTAGCTCCACAGTAGCAGAAGCCAGAGGCTGCTGCATCTGCTTCTAGTCCCTCACACCAAGGCAGGGAAAACCAAGCCAACCCACACGGCAGCTAAGGTTAGAACCCTTTTAGAACCAAAGCATTTTGCTAGTCTCATGAATGTAAGGAGATGGTATTTTCAAGATTATTAATGAATTTAGGAGAGAGAGTAAAAAACGCAGGTATCCAAACTGATATAAATTAAAATCACACTTCTAAATTAGATTGTAAGGTCACCCATTTTCAGAAAGGTTGTTGGCACTTGCCAGCTCTATAGACTTGGAAACAACAGCAACAACCAACCTGGTAATCTCATGGCATTCAACCCGACAACTATAATAAAAATCTGAATTTTTTGAGTTGACACAGGACTACTTTTGAACTTCACAGCATGTTCAGGACATAGGTTTACTATCTCTGAATTAGTGATGGATAAAAACCTCAAAGGTTCATTACATTCTATTAAATCACTTCTCCAAATGAGCATATCGCCTTGTAGAACTGTCCTTGATTCCAGGTCTGAAGGTTGAACCCATGGGGTGTATATAATCCTGCCTTCACTGGAACACTGATGTGATCAGTATGTGCCAACTGTATGATGCTTTGCTATCAGAGACACTTCATCCAGGCTTCAACTTTCCAAGCTAAGAAAACTGAAAGCTGAAGCTCTCTTAGGAATAATTTGCTTCCCCCATGATGTGTGTTCAGGCATATTTTGTTATGAAGATACCAATTCTCACTGCAGATTGAGTGGGGAGATGTCTTTGTTCCTTTGAAGGTACTAAACAAATAGGATTCAAAAAACCAGTCTGGGAAACAGTTCCCAAACAGTTCACCAGGTTGCACAACCTTTAGCCAAATAAAAGGCTTATTCTTGGCATCCCATGGCATAATTGATTTCTTAATTATGCAAAAGTTGCTTTCATGAGTTTGATATATGCATTTATAGGCCAAGTTTGTGACTGAGGGGATTAAGGTATTTACCACCTCAATCTGGGCACACACAAAATGCTCATTAATAGTTCTTTCCAGATGCATGATGACGCAGCCCCTAACACTGATAAGATCATATTTCTTCAGACTTCAGAGTTTGGCTAGACAGAGCAGTAATGAGGTATAATAATTGGGTATGTGACATTTTTACAGAGGATCAAAGTTTATTCTTGTTTTTGTATTCCCTTTGTCAATTAATTGAGTCCAATATACCCATGCCAAGCACTATACTAAACATTGGACCTGCCTGTCACCATAATCCTCAAGTGAGTCACCTTATGTTAAGAAATGGAGATGACTGGGTCCCCAACTAACTCTTAGACAGGACCTGGGAAAGTGTATTTTGAAAAATATGATTCTGATGTAGACTGTTGATTAGCTGTCTTTGCCTTGCCTTGCATATTTACTTAACTTGAGAATAGAACATTCTGGATGGTTTTAAAGGAGAATTTTAAAAGGAAAGGATTTTTAAAAGAAATGGCTTTTCAGATGCTCTGCTCCATCTGCACTATGATCATGAAAGTAGGAGAAGGCTGTGTTTCTGTGCTCATTTGATGTGGATTCGTGAGTCCTAAAGCCTTCATTCTCTTTCTCTGGTTCCTCTCTACAGTCTCCTTTCAGCCTGCTTCAGGAATGAGCTTGTGGAGCCCCGGAGAGAAGCTCCAACACAGTCTGACGTCTTCTTTAGACATTCCAACCCCCCAAACCACTCCGTGTACCCATAGGTCCCCGTCTCTGTGTTTGAGCTCATGTGCTTGTTGTGTTTCTCTGTGTGTTTGTGTGTACGCACGCACATGTATGTGATTCCAGCCCTCACAAACGGGACTTGAAGACATTTTGGCTCAGACCCAGCTGCTCAAAGGCACACATCCACTAGTGAGAGAATTTTAAAGGGACTCAAAATTTTACAAAGGAAAGATGCTTTCTGCACATTCTGTATCTTTAGATACTGCCTTGGTTGGACAGAAACTGTGGCCATGCTTGTCTGTGAGCTTTCTATTGTTTTCCCAGGAGGGAGGGGGATCCACTGGGGAAGAGGCATCGCAGTGTTTATTGGAACCCTTTTCTGTTACCTTCTGTTGTGTTTCTAAAACTCATAATAAAGCTTTTGAGCAGGTCTCAAACTTTAGGTGTATTTTTAAGAAAATAAGAAAAAAAAATCTGTCATTGTCTGTGCCTAAGAAAGTTGTGTTGACCAAGAGACTTAGGCCTTTTTTATTTTATTTTATTTTATTTTATTTTTTGATATTTTCAAGACAGGGTTTCTCTGTCCTGGCTGTCCTGGAACTCATTCTGTAGACCAAGCCAGCCTCGAACTCAGAAATCCGCCTGCCTCTGCCTCCCAAGTGCTGGGATTAAAGGCGTGAGCCACCACTGCCCAGTGACTTAGGCCTTTTGATGCTGGAGTTACATTCTCTTCCTACACAAGGAGAAAGTTCACTAAGGCTTTACTAGATCTGATCTCTGCCACTTTATGTTAGCATCTGTTGTGATAGTCTTCCTTGCATTGGGTCCTACTCCCCCATACTGTTGTTTAGGTGCCAAGACCAGTAATCTACTTTTGTGGTGTTAAATGAAGATGAAACTACCAGAGAAATATTGCCCCAGGTATTTGCTTACCATTATTCAATGCTGGGAGAGTTCAAAGTCTCCTCACCAAATCTATTATTAACGGGTTTAATTGGAGCTGCTAGCTCGCAACCCTGACTATCATAAAATTTCTCATTACTGTCCATGTACATTATCTGGGATTCCTCCTCTCTGAGTAAATGATGTCTAAGCACACAGGTATTAAAATCAATACTCCTTGCCTACAAATTATAGGTAGAGATCTAAATAAGTTTTCTTTCCTGTTAAAATAGTTTCAGAACTCAAAAGAATTGACTGAAACCCTGTTTCTTTCTTCAACATACCTGCCCCCTCCTGTGCCATCCAGGTCACCCATGTTTCATTCTCTGTCACCAAGACAGCAATTTCTTGTGAGTGAGGCTGTTGCTTTGTGGTTGTGTGGTTTTAATTTTCAATAAACTTTTGCATCTTGGTTTATCTTGTAGTTTTTGTTTCTGTCTCTCTTGCTCCCCCAAGTAGAGTATATTCTCAGAAGTTAAGTGCTGCAAGTGCTTTGAGTGGATCTACAAAAGAAGAGGGAGAGGGCAATCACTGTGGCCCTCTTTCTATTGCTTTTGGGATTTTATTTAAGATATTATATCTCAGATTATCATTCTGAAGGTGAGTTATAGTGCATAAATGAATTTCAAACAGATTTTAGCCCTGTAAATGATTATATCCTAGGGTGCCAAAAGACATCTGAACAAGTCTTGAGTTTTGTTTCAAAGCACCAAATTTACAAAATTAAGTTTAAGCTAAATCCCAATTTATTAGAATATTAGGTTTATGTGCCATAGTCTTTAGAAAATATTTGGCCAGAGTGGGACCAACATCTAAAGTTTTTATTTGGTTTTAATTTTTGTATGTTCTGAACTTTGTATCATTGTAGTTAATATTTCAAAGAATGTTTTTCTAAATGCACCAAAGCAAGTAACAAACAAAAATATAAGACATAAATATCTTGACATGAGATTAAAGTATATTGGTAAGTGGAGATGTCTTTGCTATATTTCATTTAGTAACTTTGAGCCACAAGTACTTGGGGAAAGTACTTAGATTTTTGACATTTCTTTCAGAGCTATTTTTCTCCTTTAGCCTATTCTTATATAAATTTCTCATGTACTCATAGTAACCTTTATATGCATTTTTATATTTAAAATGATGGAATATATTTCAATATTATGGTTGGCCTACTAAAGAACTCTTAGTGCCCTTGGTCTTTGCAAGCAAGATTATCCAACATTCAGGCCACAGAGAAGGGGGCTATTGGCAAATGCTTAGAAGAGGTATACTTATTTTTCTACATCTTTCTTTAACCATTTTCATATTCAGAATGTCCTTCTTTAAAATTCCTTTCCTATTTCCACATTCAGCATTTTAGAACTGGCTTGGAAAATACATTTGTCCAATGTGTCACCAAATTTAAGTTAAAAGTTTTAATTAATATAATGAAAAAGAATTAAGTCCAGAAAATGGATCAAGTAAGCATTTGGAACTCCATGGATATAAGTTGGAACTTATCACAAAGATTGTCCTTCTCAGCACAGCCATGAGAGGTAGAAGCCTAATTTTTAATTCCAGATCATTTAAAACAATGTCTTATTTTCAGCAAAGCATACAGAAGTTTGTGGTTTTAGAGTTAAGAATTAAGAAGTTGAACTGGAAACAAATGAAATTGGTGGTTGAGAGGGCTGGAGAGATGGCTCAGAGGTTAAGAGCACTGACTGCTCTTCCGAAGGTCCTGAGTTCAAATCCCAGCAACCATATGGTGGCTCACAACCATCTGGAAGGAGATCTGACGCCCTCTTCAGGAGTGTCTGAAGACAGCTACAGTGTAGTTACATATAATAAATAAATAAATCTTTAAAAAAAGAAAAGAAATTGGTGGTTGAGAATTTGAAAGCATGTTTAAGGACCTAGGTTCAAGCTGCACCATTGAAAACCAAGTGAAAGAAAACTACAACAAAAGGCCCGTGACTTGCCTTTACTAATAATACTTTCTCTCAAGACTAGAACTGCAGGAGACTTACCTGTTGGTATCTCTATGATACTCAGTTCCTAGTAAACTCTAATAAGGTTCTACAGAAATGTCCTCACATGAAAACCACAGCACATTTTCCTGCAAAAAGCTGTTGTTACCACATTTTTGGTTATTTGACCTTTGGTTGGGGTGAGTGACAAGGACAGGGGAGACAAGTAAAGAAATCAATCAACATGGCGTTGCTTCTGTTTTCGTTTTTGTTTTGTCTGCTAAATTTGGGGGACTATGGACTGAAGGGCCATGGCATTGCACTTGTTATGGCCAAAGAGTTGACTATGTTTCAGGATCTTTGAATGGGCTGTGACTTTATTCAGGATCATGCTTTTCCGTAGGTGTATGTTGGCTGTCCATTTCAGACACTGCAGGGTCAGTAATGATCACAGTGTCATGACCTTCGTCCTTTTGTCTGTAAAACTCACTTTTGTGTTCTAGTGGGTGCATTCAAGACTTATGACCCTTTTGGTATTATCCAAAATCATTTTTTATACTTACTTAAGTGAGAATTGGTGTCACCTCTGTCCACTTCTTCCTATAAATTTATAAGTTGGTACCCTCCATTCAGATACCAGAGCAAATATTGACCATTTAGGGCAGTAAAGGAAGAGGAAAGGACCAAGATTCTTAGGTGTTTATAAGACATGTGACAATGTCAAGGACTCTCACAGACTCCTTTGCAGAGCCTGAGGCTTGCCAGAAGAAAATGAGGCTCAGGTGATACTTGCATCAAATCCAGTCACTTTATACATTAAGCTCATATCTATATGTAACAAAAATTTTGATTGGCTCCAAAAATTTGCATTCCTTCTCTGCTCATTGTTGTTCCTAACCTCTCTTCCTAAAATTACATTGATTATAGTGAAAAGAATAGAGTAGCTAAAAAGGTAGTAAAATAACAATGACCACAAAGGCAATCAAGTTTTAATAGGATGGAGAAAATAGCAGGATACTATGATAGTCCGTACCAAGTGTAAAGTTTGTCATTGTATTTTTATCTTCCCGATTGTGCTTATTAATGGCTAAAAGTATTCTTCTTATAAATTTTGACTGTATGTTCAATGGCTTGGGGAGATAGAAAAGAATAAATATGGAGTGTATTCTGAATCTTGAATATGGATGGCAAGCTCTTAGCTACAACCTTCTCGATGCCCAAGGCAGGTGTAGACGCAGTAGCTGCTCACACCTCCCTGCTACCTTGCTCTGTGCTTACCTGAACTGAGATAAGGACTTATAAATGCTTCTAGGTTGGTCTGAATGTGACAACTGATCACCAGGTTCCTATGCATTGGTGGTATGGAGTTACAATGGCTTGGAAGCAGGTAGATTCTCTGTTACATGCTGGTTGCTCCTTGTCTACCTTGGCCTTTCACATTTATCTTAATACTTCAACAATTTCTTGATCCTGTATTCTTGTTGCCCACTATCATTTTATTTCAAAAATCAAAGAAAACAAAAAGGGAAAAGAATGGATTAGGCACCAGGAGTGTCATTTCTATCCTTAATCCATTCATCTGGCAGTGGATACTAGACATTTGAGCAATATGCTCTCAGAGTTTCATATTTACTTCTTTTTCAAATGATAATAGTAATTTATCAATCTTGTCCTTCTATGCTATGGCATGACATGCTCCAGAGTAGTGGCAACCACTCAAACATGGGTGAAAGACAGCCAGGTAACCTGGGCTGTTTCAGAACTAGGAGGATTTAATATATGACGCTTCTTGTACCACTTAAGAAAGGCTAAGGAAAATAAAGGTTAAAGCATTGTTATAAAAAGTAGTAGCTTTTATACAGTCATTCTAATTCATGCAAATAACTCTAGTGTGTATTGTTGGTTTTACCCTGGTCGGTGCTCAACACTGATACAGAAAGCAGGCTGTTTCATTTCAGCAACTATGGGGAATTCAGTGCATCTTCAAAAGCTACTTAAAGTAAAAATATTTAAAACCATCACTTAAAATTTTTAAATATTTATCAAACATTATATTGTATTTATTTGTAACTTGCAGTTATAAAGCATTCAGTATTGATATCCCTCATCCACACGTATGGAACCAAAACTTATATGTGAATTTAAATTTGTCTGTTATTATAAATATGGGAATATAGGTATTATAGAAATAAGGCAAATAAGAATAAAACAAAACATCTGGCTTGATGAATGCTAAAAGAGAACTTTTCCCACCACAGGTTAGAAACACACTCAAAGCCAATCTTCACTCTGGTTATTACTCAAATGCTCTGGTCTCTACATTTGCTCCTCATTATCTCCTTTCTAGCTTCCACCTCAGCCCTAGAAGGAAGGAAGGATTTTTATCGCTGTTAGAACCATTACTCTGTCAGCATCTTAAAAATAAACACCATTACATTTTTATTTCCTGCTACTAACAGTGTAGCACATACAGCAAGTGTGCATACACACACACACACACACACACACACACACAGACACACACACAAGACTTGTAGAAACTCATTCCCATAGTGACTTGGGTTCTAAACTTCTATGTAAAAGAGTTGTTAATATGGACTGTGTCCTCATGGCTCCTAAAAAGCTGAGGAAGTGTCTTTATACTTCCTGAGGGGGTTTCTGTGGGATAGTAGTGTATGGTGTCAAATGCCTTGGATGATCAACTCTTTCAGATATTTGCTGGGTATCCCAAATGGCTTGGAAATCTGTAAATGGAAGGCCTCTATTGCAAATTAAGTTTAATATCTCTCTATACTTTATCAGCCTGTTTGCTTTGCTCACTTTTTTCCTCTCCTTGCTGGTTTTTAAGACTTATTTAAATTGCAAATCAAGAGAGAAAAAGAAGAGGGAGAGAACAGTAGAAGAAAAGAAGTGTATAAATTTTCCCTCACAAATCAGATATTGAATACTCTACTATGTATAGTCTAGAAAATAGTGATTTTGTGATAGCTTTGGAGTCCCTTCCAGCAAGGAGAGTCTCGCATGGATGATAAGTGAGTCTAGGTCATAAATTATGAGCATTTGGCACATTCATAGTTCTAGACCATGTTTCAGTGCAACACCTGTTAAAATGACCAGTACTGCTTTCAGTGTCCCATGTTGACCATCACTGCATGTTTGTGTTCCTAGGACCTCGATGCAGTCTCAGTCTTCATATGGTAACAGCTCCCCGCCTCTGAACAAAATGAACAGCATGAACAAGCTGCCTTCCGTGAGCCAGCTTATCAACCCACAGCAGCGCAATGCCCTCACTCCCACCACCATGCCTGAAGGCATGGGAGCCAACAGTAAGCACACCTCTTTTCAGATACCAAAGGATGAGCAGGGCTAGGACAGGAGAAAATGCTTTGGGGTGGCAAGGACACTCTTCCCTAAACTAAGGACTACAGAATCGCACAGTAGGTAGAGGAACCCAAAATTTGCTGATTTGGCATTTATGGTTAACTCTTCATTTTTGAGATATGAGGTTTTATCCCAAAATATTCTAGTAGAGGTGGATGTGAGGTGAGGGTGATTCCTTGGTAGGGATGAGGATCTATGAAGCAAGAACAGCTCACTCCCTACCAGCCTGGACAGGGACCCACCTCCAGCCTCTTCTGAAACTACCTAAAAAGTCTCTGACGTGTGGGAAGTAGCATGGCGTTCTAGGCTGAAAGTGTCAGAAAATTGATTCTCATCTGGATTGTTGCAAAATTATCTGTGCAACAATAGACAAGTCAATTCTCTGCTCATATGCAGTATCTCTAAAATGATTATTTCACAGATTTAGCACTATATGCATCTCTGGCTTTATGGCCTTACTTCAGTTCATACACAATCATAAGCAGGGAATTGAGCTCTAAGTGGTTTCTCCTTTACTCCTGTAGACACATGAATTCTTCATAGTAACTAAGTGTGGGAATAGAAGGCAGTGCACAAACTGGGTTCAAATAAATGGGAAAAAATTGGCATATAGATCTTCTATGAGCAGGTTTCCCTTGTCTATTGTAAATCTAGCAAAGGGGGCAGAGACTTAAATGAAGCAAAAAAATAGTCAAGGCCCAGGATTAATAGCATTTTCAGGGATGGAAACAACAGAACACTGTATAGTTCCTAGAATACCCACTCTATGAAAAAAAGAAGGACCTGCCATCTGGTCCTTTAAAATCCCTAATTGTGACCAAACCTTTCAGTTTCATTTTCTCTGGAAAGTCCAGTCTAACTAAAAGAAGCTAAGGGAGCCTGAGATCTTCTGTTGTCCAGAAGTCCATGATCATTTTCAGTACAATAGCCAGACAGCAGGGACTTTACCACAGGGATTTACATCAGTTATCACCATGATAATGCACCCCGACTTCCCAAACCTGACAGTGAAAGGAGAAGATAATTTCTTTCTTATTTTATTTCTTGTGACATAGTTAAAACATCCCAGCTTGTTCTAGGGACAAGAGAGTGGTAATGATAACCGCATTTCACATTTAGACAACTTTCTACTCACTTATGTTTTATTCATAGTTGACAAGTCTCCTCTGATATACCGAGGCAAGTCTGAGGGGAGCCTATGAGGAGGCCATAGGGTTGTGTTTTGCAGCTGGCGTCAGAGTTCCCTCCAACACCCCTTACTCCAGATCACTCTTCTAGTTACTAAAGTAGAAACAAATTACATTCTTATCTTCTAGATATATTATTCTTTGCTTTTTGACTAGAAAGAAAAATTATTTCATAAATTTTCTTAGGCCTAAGCCTTGGGAGGGGTGGCAAAGTGGAGGGGTGGGTGTCGATGAAGACTTGAAGCTCATGGTTTTGACAAATACCCAAAGCCTTGGTGATATTGGTGAAGTCAGGTGTATTATACAACAGAGTTTGAATCCTGAATTGTATATTTTCTTACTAGGCATAAAGTTCCCAGAATAAAACTGTAGCAAGTCCTCTGTTTCCAAATAGATCTTATTCATGGATGTTTTTCATATCTCTCTTATTATAAGCTTTTGAGCATCTCACTGTACCAGGAAGTCACCATGCCTATAGGTGATAGAAACATATATCCAGTTTCCATGCTATAGGAGACAAGTGTAGTGAGAGAAACCAAAATAGAACCCATTCTGGCCAGAAGAAGGAGAAACATATCAACTGAATAGAAAAGAACAATTAGAAGAAAAGAAGGTCGGAAGAGAGTCCTAGGAGAATAAGGGTTCAGAAATCTATAATTAATTTGGAGTTCTGATTCTGTTCTGTTTGACTAGGTATAGAATGCATGAAGGGATGTAGAGAAATTAGTTCACTCCTCCCCACAAATCACCACCACCACCAACAACAACGAAAACCCCACAGGTTTTTGGTAATATTCCACAGGGTAAAGTAGTACATCGGGAGGCTGGGATGTGATAATTTAATAACCCTTTCTATTCCTCCTGTTCAGTTCCTATGATGGGCACTCACATGCCAATGGCTGGAGACATAAACGGACTCAGCCCCACCCAAGCTCTCCCTCCCCCACTCTCCATGCCCTCTACCTCCCACTGCACCCCCCCACCGCCGTACCCCACAGACTGCAGCATTGTCAGGTGAGTGCACAGAACGTGCCCCAGGGGTCAGTCCTAAGCATCTATGGGTGGAGGGTAGACAACTGGCAAGACCGATAAAGTAGTTGAGAAAAGAGAATGCTGTCTTATTTAAGGAAGCTGAGTCTGATGGGTAGGGTGGTCAGCATAGCTCTATCAAGAACTCCTAAACCAGTGTGGGGAAAGTGGAAGCATATTGTCACAGGTTTCAGACCTGTTTCTTGGTTTTTATTTATTCTCTTGTCCTGCCTCCAATTCTTATGGGTCACCTGTGGCCCCTGAGTTGGTGCTCAGGGCTAGGTTTCCCCAGAGGGATATAAACTGACTCGGGCTCCCTCTTCTGCTCGCTGGGCTTCCTAGCTCTCAGCCACCATTGGACCATAATTTTGGAGTTGGATGTCTATAAAAAGTTTTAATATGAGCAAAATATGTGAAATTTAAAGAAGCCTCTGCTACTCTGCTAGGAAGTGGGGACACTCTGGGAATGAGGGTTTCAGAAGGACAGAAGATAACAAAGTCTAAAAGGTGTTTCTCACAGAGGCACATGTAGCTCCACAGTTTATGTTTAGTGTATGTCTTCTGCTTCAGGGGAAGCAGGCTTTATCCCTTTGGCTGCTGGTAGGGTATGTTTTGCCCTTACACAAGTTTAGCCACAGAGACAGTGTAGTACATGGCTTAGCTCTGCAGAAATTGGCCCTGGGATGGTAGTGACATCCCCAGTCACAGACCAGCATTACAAAAAAGAAAATCTCTGTCTTAGGAACATAAATCAAGAAGTATCAGTGATATTCTGAAGTATTAGCCTACAATATTTTCACTATCTTAAACATCCTAAGAAACACCCAAACACAAAATAGCAAATATCAAGATTCCCAAATTTATGTGATCCTGGACACAAGAAAATTGAGGGTCTGACCTCCGGACCTGCCACCTGTACCCACTGCAATGGCCCCTGGTGCATTTGAACAAAACCTTTAGGTACCCCAAATCACCAACTAAAAAATCGCCACCTTCCGGAACACTTATGCTTGATTTGATGGCAGTTTACCTAAAGCTTGAGTTTCCAGCAATCCTCAAACCTCAGCTCCAAGGCCCATCCACACTTCATTTGCTGCCAGTCTCTTATGCAGGACATCCAAGGGCAAAATGTTGGGTTTTCCTTTATCTCGCCAATGCAGTTGGGGTGAACTTTCTTTTTCTGTTTCCTCCTTCCTCTTCCCTCCTCCCTCTGCAGTTTCTTAGCAAGGTTGGGCTGTTCATCATGTCTGGACTATTTCACGACCCAGGGGCTGACCACCATCTATCAGATTGAGCATTACTCCATGGATGTAAGTAAACTGCTAGACCTTTCTCTTGAGTAAAATTTCTTTATTTTTTCCCCTCTGGTACTTATGCCTTGTAGTTCCATCTAGGATAGATTTAAAATTTGTTTTGGTCATGCTTCTAATCCTCAATTCTGATGGAACCCATAACCTTGTCAGAAACATTCTCCAGGTTAGAAGCTCAGCAATCAATATGCCTGATCCTTCAGCTGTGGCCCATTGCACCCAAGTATATACAAATTGAGAGATAGAATATTTAATCCATATGATTGAGAAATTTTAATCTCAAGACAGGTGACTAAAAACCAAACTGTTGGGAGGCTGAAGCAGGAGGATCACTTCAGCTCAGAACTTTTGAGACCTGCTTGGGCAACACAGTAAGACTTATTCAGAGATTGGTTAAAAATGTCCTCATTAGTCTGTTTAAATCATCAGGCAGGAGAGCAGAAAGGACATAGTGTGATTCTCATTTAAGCGTACAAATGACAAAATTATCATTGACCATAGTGCTTTGATGGTGGAATCAGGAGGAACCTGGCTGTAAATATCTAGTCTGTGACCCTGTCCACGGGGATTTTTCATCTCTTCTTAAATTAAGGGTTTTAAGGGTGAGTCTGCTCTTCTTTTCACTGCTGATCCTTCATTCATTTGTAATTCTGTCAGCCCCGCTCCGTGCCCATAACATCGGGAATGATTACTAGCCATGAGTTCAAGTCCCGGGCACAGATTTTAGTAGCAATGAAATTTGAAGTTGTTACTATGCCTCTCAGGTCCTTTGTTAATCCAATTGACATCACTCCCTTCTGACTCTGATATTTTTTGAAACAAACTGCATGTGATGGAACTTTCTCTTGCTTTCCACCCCCATGTCTTGAAATTCTGCATACATGGGAGCTACTTTCTCTGCCTCTTGCAGCAAATCTGATCCTTCTTCTCTCTCTCTCTCTCTCTCTCTCTCTCTCTCTCTCTCTCTCTCTCTCGCTCTCTTTGGCATTTGCATCCTCAGTTCTAGCTTCCAGATGGCACTTTGGACTAATGGGAGGAGCTTGTCTCTGCTTCTGCTGCTGCTTCTGGAGCAGGGACTCCTTCCCCTCCTTGAGCAACAAGGCTAGACATGTCCCTGCAGCAAGAGAGGGCCCCAGCCCCAGAGGGATCAGTGTATATGATGCTACACTACACCCATCTCTCACAGTCCAGAAGTCATCCCTGATGCTTCCTTCATAGGTCATAGGTAAAAACTATAGAGAACACTTTAAGAAGTTCTGCTAGGACCTAGACAACATCAAAATCACTTCTCTCCACAGATGAAAACAGAGTGGTCCTATATTTGAGAAGCACTTGTAGTAGAATCCTATGTGGTGGAACAGGAAGTCTGCCCCTTCCCTATACTTTTATGCAATACTTATTACTTGTGGACTCATCTCACATGAGGAGGGTCAGGATTCTCCTGCATCCATTCACGTGCAGAAGTGCTTTCCACAAACCTTTCTCTGTTGCCATTGCCTTGTGAATGGCACTGGGATCATAAGAGTAATCTCATTCTCATTTGGGTTCATTCAGAGTTTCAGAAGTATACAGAGTGCAAGAAGCAAAAGAGCAGCCTAACTTAATTAATTTGCAGATTATCTTCTTTATGATGTTTTCTGTTTTACTACAGAAGTTAAAATAGCTGCTACTGTCTGAAAACCCATAGAATGAGATAACATGACAGCATGGTGCAGATTTCCCTGTTGGGAAATATTAGAAAGCTATTCGGTTTTCTCGTCTTCCCCTCAGTGTCTTCCTGCTCATTTCTGGAAACAGATAGTTCATGTGTCTTTGCAGCACTCAGTTATTTTAGTGTGCCTTTCTGGTAGAGAAATGAGACCATGTTGGGTATCTTCACATTTAAAGCTGAGTTCATAATGTGATGATAAACATTATGCAGTGTGCTTTATAAGCTATATAACACCACCATACCTACACTTGCCTTTGAGCCCATAGTATCTAAAATGTAAAGAAGTAATTGTATCCAAAGCACGTAAGTAGGAAACTAAGACCAGATTGCCATCTGCCAAGCTGTTTTCTGCCTGCTATGCTAATTCATTGAAAGCACACACATACATTCATTTATTTAGTAAACAAACTAATGCCAATAGATGCAAGTCATGCACACGAACCTACTTAAGATTGACCGTACTGGAGAGGCCTCTTGTCCCTCCTGTAGTACATAGATACAACTGCTGTGCATTTGATGTATTTTATTCACATACCACATACCATAAGACCTTTTGCTCTACACAACACTTTTAGGCTCCAAAAATATTTCTGAGTTCATGATGTATTCACTTTATTACAAAACTGCAAGGCTTGTTAACCTAACCTTCAATTTTGCTCTCCATAAAATAAGTAAAATAATATCAAGCACTGGTTTCAGGATTCAATAGGATTATGAAAATAAACTAATCAGTTTGGTGCTTGGCATGCAGGAAACTCAATCCCCAATAGAAATCTTTCCTTCTTCCCTCACTGTTGGTGACATCCCATTAATACCAGTCCCATAGATTTGAATCACAGAGAATCTTACAGTTTTCCTTGAAACTTTTGCCCTCTCATTTAACTACTGTCTGCACTATTTTACACACAGGTAAACGGAGGCCAGTGGAGAACAAGTGTATTGTTATTAGTGATAATAAATTCAGATCATTTAAGCCAAAACACCACAGAATAAAAACAGCATGTAGTAGAAATCTAGGTGTCTGCCTTCTAATGCCTGGCTTCCTTCTCATTGCACAGGATTTGGCAAGTCTGAAGATCCCTGAGCAGTTCCGACATGCCATCTGGAAGGGCATCCTGGACCACAGGCAGCTGCACGACTTCTCCTCACCTCCGCATCTCCTGAGGACCCCAAGTGGCGCCTCTACAGTCAGTGTGGGCTCCAGTGAGACCCGTGGTGAACGCGTGATTGATGCCGTGCGCTTTACGCTCCGCCAGACCATCTCTTTCCCACCCCGTGACGAGTGGAATGATTTCAACTTTGACATGGATTCTCGTCGCAACAAGCAGCAGCGCATCAAAGAGGAAGGGGAATGAGCGCCCATAGCCGGGTTCTTCCCATCTTCTTCCACCTCCCAGCCCCTACAGGGCACGCCTACCTGATCCTCAAAGCCTTCTCACTAGCTCTTCTTCTTCTCAGTCTGGTTTCTAAAGGGACAGAGAATTAGGAGGCTACCTGTTACCTAAAGTCTGACCTGTCACCTGATTCTGATTCTGGCTTTAAGCCTTCAATACTCTTGCTTGCAAGATGCGTTGACATTGCTAGATAGAAGTTAGCAAGGAAGCAGTAGGTCTCTTTAAGCAGTGGAGATCTCTCGTTGACTTTTATAAAGCATTTTCAGCCTTATAGTCTAAGACTATATATATAAATATATAAATATACAATATATATTTTGGGTGGGGGGTATTGAGTATTGTTTAAATGTAATTTAATGGAAATTGAGTTGCACTTATCAACCTTCTTTGGAATTTGCTTGTTTTGGATGGCTGATCTGTACCCCTTTCTCAGGGGTATCATGTATGGTGACAGATATCTAGAGTTGAATGGTCTATGTGAGTAACAATGATGTATAGGTCCTCTCCTTTCTTTGGATGTTTAACATTTAGCACATCAAACCTGTGGATGCATCCAGTGTGTTTACCATTGCTTCCTATGAGGTAAAGTTGTATATATGTACACAGTTTTCTCTGTCAGTATATTTTATGTTACTGGTGTCCATTCCAGTAGGCTGGTTCACTCTGTGGCTATTACAAGCTACATTTTATGTTTGCTTTGTCATATACTATAGAGCAGGGCATCATTTCTTGCTTTTGTTTGAGAATGAGGAATGCAGTTTTTCATTTTTTTTTTCTGGAAACTTAAACGGTCCAAGTAAGCCGTTCCAAATATATGATGAAATGTAGCCAAATATAGCGGTAGCCCTTTGAAATTAAAGGCCCAACACCTAGTATTTATTAGAAAAATAAACATTTGCTACATTAGAGTAGCCTTAAAACTAAATTTCACTGCTAGATTGACTAAGTAAAATATACGTTCCCTGCTGTTGTGAGAATTTGGGCCAATTCATCAGGATGAATGGAATTTGTCTAGTTTTTATGGGGAGTTGTAATGTCTATTAGAAAGATTCAGAAAAAATAATAATGATTCAGAAATACTGAATCTCCATGAGAAAGGAAAGAAAGCTAGCCCACCAAACTCTGAATTTAAATTCCCTTTGAAGCATGGAGTGATGCTTGGGAAATGGACCTTTTCAAGGCTTTCCTGTTGATAAGACACTGCATGCAGAGGCAAGCTCATCTCCTTTCCCCAAGGTCTAAAATGAGAATAGTGGCTTGGAAGATACAAACTTAGTAGTGTGGTTTCCACATGGCATGAGCTGACCTACTGCTATTTTCCTCTTGGTCATCAAAACTCCATTACTTTAGAAAGCAGAGGTGAACACCCAGTTTTCCGCCTGACACTTTCCGAGCGATGTGTAGACCAAGAACTGTCTACAAAAATCCACCTTGAGAAATACTTGTTTCACACTTTGGGAAAGCATGCAACAGTATCCCCTCTAGATGTTTTGGAAAGATTTTGAGACAAGTGTATATTATTTTTTCCAGTCTAAACCAAGTGTTGTTTGTATGGCAATGAGCTCCACAGTCCTCCCGCACATTTTGTTAAATGGCTGTCATTGCACATGAGCTCCCATTTTTATTTTAAAGTGCAAATGGGCTAATATGCCTATGAAATGTAATGTATGGGTTTTGCCAGAAAATCGTATATTGTGTATATGCGTGTGTGTGAAATTGCATACTATGCTGGTTTTGGTTGTTATAGCTTTCTCTTGGGGATAGTTGGGTTTTCCAGAACCACAGATGAACCTTTTTTTGTTGCTGTTTTTATATTTTTGCAGAAACACCATTTAGTGGGAATTCAATGTCAAATAAGACATGATACCTTAATTGTAAGAAGGTGGGAAGGGAAAGCTGGGTTTTTTTTTAACTTTTTTAATTTTGTATGGAAAAGCAAATGAGTCCTTAATTTCAACATTTTGTTGTGTTTAAATAATGATAAGCACCATTAACTTCTGTAACAACTCACAGCTTTGCAAATTCAATGGGTGGAGAACGAAGCTGTGTCTTAGCCATGTTAGGAAGACAGATGGCTTCCTGTGTGTTGTGAGTATTTGGGCCATCTCAGCACTGTTGGGGTTGCACAGAGGACTCTGTGGCATTTCAGCACTATTTAGGTGGCACTAGGGACTCTGAAATTCCTGTACTGTATCTGATGATTTTGGCATTAGCCATTAGCCATAGGTAGGCACAGTTTCTCTCCTCACACCAGTGTTTAGTGTGTGAGTAGCCAGAGCTTCGGGGAAGAGCATAGAGAACAGACATCTGCTGCATGCCTTTCACTGGAGAACAGGAATCCTTTGCTTGGTGGTGAAGTAGATAAGATAGAAAGCAGGAATTCTCCTTGTTAATCCAGTTAGCTTTTGTTTTCTTGGTATTCCCCCAAATATGTTGACTATGAGAGATATGTGGGGCTTTTTTATTTTTATAATTGTACAAAATTAAGCAAATATCAAATGTTTTATATACTTTATTAATTTTTTTCAAAAGGTACTTTCTTATAGACGTGATACTTTTTTACAGCTTCCATTGCTTGTCTTTTGGTATTTTTGTGTTATGGGCTATGGTGAGCCAGAGGCAAATCTATAAGCCATTTTTGTTTGCCAGGACATGCAATAAAATTTAAAAATAAATGAAAATACCCTGAGCAATTGTGTTCATGTGTTTGTGTCTGTGGGTTCATCCTTCTAACCTCTGGCCTTATTTCTCTTACTACAGAAAGAGAAAAAATACTTCACTTGAATTCAAAAAGTGTTTGCTGTCCAACTGGATGCTAGATGGCCATGTGTCTGAATTTTATTTTATTTTTGGACATTTATTTATTTATTTTTATCAAAAATAGATTTTTGTACAATGTATTCTGATCATGCTTTCCTGTCCCTCATTTACTTCAGGCTTGTTAAACTAGAAGACAAAAATAAACACAATGGTGAAATTAAACATAAAAATTAATCCATAGTCTTTAATCCATGACGTCCAAAAGTTAGCTTCTCGAGCACAAAGTTCTAGATAAACAATCCAGGTCTATGGATAAAAATGATGACTTCATTTAGGGAGTTATTTGACAGGTAGAATTTAACCAGGTAATATTTTTGCAGCCCAAACCTGGTATTCCTACGAAGACACATGATAGTATTCTATCTCAAGTGATTCCTGGAGACCATAAATTATGACATACTTTATAAATGCCTAGAAATAACAAAAGGATCTGACAAGAGTCACTGGAGATAAGCAGTTAATGGGAAACTTAATTTTGAAATTAAAGGTCTAATTAGTGTTTGCAAATCTAAAATTTAAAATATTTCAAAAGCAAAGGACACAGACACCCTCTCTTCCAAATAATTAGACTATAAATTGTTCTCAAATAATTTTGGAATTTTAGATTTTCATGATGCAAATATGTGGATTGATGTCTATAGAAGTTTTTACAATAAACAAAAGGATTGTTTTTTTAAAGGATAATAGGGAGATTATATGAAAACAATTGTTTTAGGGAAGCTTTGAAGTCCTGCAGGATAACTCATATTCTTTGAACATGGTCTCCACAAGAATTTTGGGTTAATTATTCTGACATGACAGATTGAGAAAAAGCCTAAATATAGACACATATGGTATTTTAATTTACTTCACTTGTTTTGAATTATTTTAATTTTCAAAATGGGTATGATTTTGAGTTTTGTGGTTATATTATTCCTCTGGGAGAGATGTGAAAATAAAGGTTTTTCTGGTTACTGACTCAAGGATATGCTGATTTGATAGAAAGGTTTTGTCTTTAGGTTTTTAGAGAAGGTGATTAATGTCTATACACCTTCCAGAGCAATATGGATCAGATATGATGAAGGGAAACCTCCTGAAGAACTAGATTCCAGACAATCAAAAGATGTTTTCTTGATGATACTAAAATTTTTGTTTCAAGATTTGTATATTACAGAATATACAGCCTTGAGGAGTTTCATTGTCAGACATGCTGAACTGACCGACTTTGAACTCCTGATCTCTTGGACTTTCAGCCAGATCCAGTCAAGACAGAGACATCAGAGACTAAAATAATCATTGTTTTGGCCTTCTTAAGGCCAACCAACTCCCCTTCCCCCTCTTCAAAGCTATCTCAATGCCCATATTCAGCCCATATCAGTTATGAAGAGTCACAGTTTCCTGGACTTTGGGGCTGGAGGTGGTTATTCTAAGATTGCCTTTCTGGGGAATTTGGAAAGGGTCATAATTGAAGCAGGGACAAAATAGCTAGAATTGACTCATAGCCATGATCTCATTTGGTAGAAATCTTTACAATTGTTACTAAATTGAAGCCATAATTTCTTATTTTGATACAAAAATCAAGAATTTTATTGGTATAAATTTCTTCTATTGATACAAAAATTTTAAAAGTACAAGGCTTAGACCTAATTCTTTTGTAACTGCTATTATAAACTGATCTGAGATGTGAATTAAGGGACAAATAGCAAATCCATGGCTCTGAGTTTATTGTTAGGGTGTTTTCAGATAATTTAGTTAAAAATAGCTGAGAGTAGTTAACAGACAACAGTCCAGATTACTTTACATAGATAGTTGGTTTTCAAAAACATCAGAAATTCACAGAATGTGACAGTTAATGTTATTTTTTGTTGCTGTTGTTGAGACATATCAGTTCCTAGCAGCTCCCCTTTTGTGATTCAAAAAAAGAAATTGAGTGTCTCTACCTCCAGGTGAGGTAGTACATTGTGGCTAGGTAGCCACTGGGCAGAAATTGCCTGTTTCATCTACAGACAAAATATTGTCCAGAAAAAGGACATATTATGTGGAATAGTCAACTGATAATCTCTGCCAAGTCAGGATTATCAGTCCTTAAAATTCTACATTCAAAGTTGGTCAGATGATCCTGGGCCAGGAGGCTGAAGACTGATGCTCCAACTTCCGGACTTACAGGTAGGCAGCTGTCTTTACAACTTGTCTCAGTTCTGGAAGCTGAGTTAGGCTTCCTATACATTCAGAAAATGTTGGTCATTCTCAGATTTCTGACAGAGTTGAAAGGGTACTTATAGTCTCATAGCCAACCCAGGCTATTTAATATTGCAAAAATATATCTGAGAAGATAGTTTTCAGATAGTATACAAGCTAAACCGAGACATAACATATAGATTTATAAGTACTTTAAGTTAGGATAGATGACAGAGTATTCTATTTAATTGTCAAAGATGATGGACTATATGTTTGGTGTATCTTATACTTTATAATTTACAAAATGGTAATAGTTGTGCTCTATTGATATCTGAGATTAACAAAAAGCCTTTTAACTGGACAGAAAGGGGGAAATGTGAATTGATGCTACATGGTGATAAGGTGAGAGTCCATGATTGGGCAGTGGAAAAGGAAGGTGGACAGAGATTTTTAGAGAGAGAGAAAACAGAGGGGAAGGAAGAAAGGAAGGAAGGAAGGAAGGAAGGAAGGAAGGAAGGAAAGAAGGAAGGAAGGAAGATGGAGGAAGAGAAAGACATCCAGATTCTGAGTGGTTTTAAATAGCCACAGGTAGCTATGAATATCTTATAAGGGATGGATAATTACTGGACAATTTGTCTTATCTAGGTGGGCAATTTATATCATCAATTGGCTCTGAGTTCATTGTGTGGGCATCTCGTGAATTGAGAATTTACTGATATAAATCTGACTTATAAATTACAAGCCTCTAGAGTTTTGATTTTACCCGGTTACTGGGATTTGGGACTGTTGACCACAGGGGGTGAATGGCTGGAAATGTGAACAAAATCCACAACAAGAGAACCATGAGATGGGCGGTCACTGCTTGGGGCTAGTCATGGAGGCAGTGGGTATGGCTGGGGCCTGAGAGTAGCCATGATAGCATGGGATGGTGAAATCTCTTTTGTAATACTTCCCACTACACAAATATAGGGTGTACAATCATAGGTAACAACAATAACAGTCAGATGAATGAGAAATTACTATTCATAAGGCATGTTGCATGCAAGCTCACAGGCAATTTATTTCATGAAGATCAAGAAAATGAAAAAAATTTTTTAAAAAATTTAAAAAAGTTTTTTAGATTGTTTTCTACTTCTTTTTACTGTTTCTATTCCATTTATAAAATTACTAAAATGTGTAAGAGGCAGAGGACCAGGAAATGTGCTGTAAGGGCATGTCTCTTACAAATGATAGGGATGGTGTCAGCTGTAATACCTTAGCAATATGGCCTTGAAAATGACACTTGAACACATGCAACACCAAAAGACATGCTAATTGGAAAGGGGAGAGTCTTATTAGATGAAGAACTATAGGCCACTCAAGAATGCTGAGAGCAAGAAAATTAGTCTTCCCCAGAGATGAATCCTTTAACTGGTTATCCAATACCAAAAGGTTAGCCCTGAAGTCATATAGTTTTAAGCAACATTAAATGGGTTCAGCTGCTTGGTCTTATCTGTTTATGCTCTTGTGTATATGTGTCTGTGTATAAAAATATATCATAAATGTAACAGTGATAAAAAAAAAGCCATAATGAATTTGAGAAAGAGCAAGAGGGGAGGGAGTGAAGAGAGCAACGAGGGGGAAATGATATCATTATATTTTAACATTTTAAAACATTACTAAAATATGAAAAATAGAGATTGCCAAAGTCAGAATATAATGAACTGTAAGAGCTCTTGACATCACTTACTTAACATGAACCACAAGTTATAAAGCCTAATTTTGAATAAATCTGTTAGAACTATCTAAAATTTTCATAGGTATAGGTGATGCAAGGTTATATTTTAGCTTTAAGTTAAATGCTATTATTAACTAATATGATAACACAGCAATCCTAGATGGTATGCAGGCATTCTTGTTAGGAAGGTAAGATTATGCAATAAAAGACTGCATAACAACAGTTGTACATGCTAGACCTGGAGAATACAGCCAGACTCTTGATTTGAACATCCAGAAACTAACATATGTGGTGCTCAGTCTCCCTTCAAATGTCCTTTTCATCCACATCTACTATTGTGACCAACCAGATGAATCAGAGTCCCACAGAGTAATCTGTACTCAGTATGTATTTTAAGCATTGGAAACTCATTCCTTCTTAAGAGAAACTTGCCACAGAAATTGAGTGTCACATGGATATAGTTCAGAAGTGTGCAGTTCATCAGTTTAGAGGAGTGTTTTTAAAGTCATGTTGGGTGTGTCTTTGAAATTTATGAGATTTGTAACTCCCCACACTAAACCCAAGTTTGTGTTTGTGCCAAGTGGGTTGCAAGTACTGGCAGGTGAACTTCCCTTTCATGGTTTTTATCAGAATTCTCGACCTAGGACCTCAGAAGACCCGCATTTTGAAATCCAAATAAAAGTTAGGTATAGAGAGAAAGGGTACTGGAAGTACTTTCAAATAGAAAGAGCTGAGATCAGAATAACAGGAAATGAAGAATGCAATATGCACATGACTCACCTGAGATTTGCTCTATGACCCAGGAACACAACCACTTTATCTCTCAGAAAAACTGGGATGATTAATGCAATGGGTGGTTTCTAGTCACTGGGTACTGCCTTCTATTGGTTGATCATTGTGCTCTTCTGTATTTCAACTAAGTTCCTACTAGCTGATCTAACAGCCCTCCAACTTATTATTGCCTTCGTAACACTACTCTATCTCATTAATAATTAAGACCTATAGAAATCACGTGAAAGCACTTTCAATACTTAGAATGTTAAATGTAGATGCTTTAAAAGAATGAACAAAAAAAGCACAGAAGACCTATTGCCAGATTCTGGACTGCAAAATGAATAGAGAACTCTGTCATATCACTTCATGGGGCGTCCTGCCAAAGACACTTTGTAAATGATTAGAAACTTTATGCTCAGAATTGTGGAAATTACAGTGTCATCCAGCACCAACACACTTGGTGTATTAATACAAAGGCTGAGAGATACCTTATAAATATCCATAGGAGAGTTCAGAAATCAGATTGCCTGTGTACAATTTATTCTCTACTACCTTTGAAAATGTCAACACTGTGCTCTTTACTTTTTCTTTTTGCTTTGTCCAGACCCTTAAAGAATTGTGAGCCCAACTTACTCAATTCTAAACAACACAGAGTGAATAAAAGTCTATTGAAATTTGCAGTGCATCATTCCTTTTTCCTGATTCTCTTTCTCTCTGTTGAAGACACCCATGATATATTTCATTCTACCCTCAAGCCTGAAGTTCCCAGCTTAGCAGATGGTGATCTTTGGTGGACTTGATGGATAGAGCAAAGGCACTATTTGCATATCACCATGTCTCAAACCTGACCTTGGAGATAGCTGCATGCCTCCTCCTCTTTATAAATGCCCACCCTCAGATCCATGACACCTTCAGGAGTCACATGTAAGGCAAAATCTATCCCTAAGCCTGGCCTCACCAAAGCTCACCAAATGGTACCATGCTGTTTAGTAGCTGTCTAGTGTTTGGTCAGCATTGAGCAATCAGTGGGAGTTCTGTCTGTTCAGAGAGTACCTAGCTTCTTCCCTAGGATAATATCCTATTCATCAGAAAGAAGCTTGGCTGCCTTTCTCTCTGTCTTTCATCTCCTTCACCTCATTACTTCTTGTCCTGCAGTACAATACCACAGTCTTTGCTCATCATCACAGCCTCTATAACACTTTGACCTCCCTTGGTGAGGGTGGCAGGAGAGTGAATGCTTGGTCTCTCCCATGATTGTAATGCATTCTTTCCCTCCCTGGGGAAAAGGTCTCCTCTGTCTCTTGGCTGAAAGGTGATTTTCTTCCAGACTGCCCTCCAATTATTTCCAGTGTGCTTGCATAATACCAATCTCCTGTTGAGTGGAATGGGTGTCTTCATGGTGAGGAAATCAGGGATGATGCGTACTGGTAAGTGTGAGAAAATGATGCATAGATTGATCTAAGCAAAAGATTTGTGCATACATGGTGTCACCTGGTTGTGGTTCTCTTTGAATTTCCTGTCAAAAACATGACTCAGCTTCTTCTGACACTGTGCAAAGCATTTTGGGAATTTGGCATTGGGCAAACACAGGTCTATGGTTATAGAAAGACAAACCTAGAAAAAATTTAGGGGTCATTCTCATTGCACAGAATAGGAAACTGAGCCCTGGGAAGGAATGGGAAGGTACAGAGTTTCACAGGAAGGGGATTTTTCAAATGGTTCATAGTAAGCCAGCTGACTTGTATCTTCAATTCCATTTTAGTGCAACTTCTCCTGACCTGTCCTTGCCTTAAGCCTCTTTTCTAGGCCACAGCTCTTCCTTTGTTACTCTCTTAGTGGGACTTGTCAAGGAAGACTTTGGAGGACAAGTGATTGCTTCCTGCTGCCTCATTTTCACCTTCATGCTGGTTCTAGCCATAGACACGTGTGTCCAGGAAGTACTCTAGAACTCAGAGGGTGGAACTACTTGTGGATTTCACAGTCTTACTTATATATATCACCTCCTGATGATTCTGCCAGTTGGTTTAATTTTTTCTCCTGTTTCTAAATGCAAAACAGAATGTTCGTTCATGGTACCTGGATAAATAATGGGCAACATTCTAGATTGCACCTGTAGAAAATCAAAACCTTGTGTGAGTAAGTGAGTGAGTGAATGAGTGAGCGAGTGAACACGTGCCTTTGCCTGTCTGTCAAGAATTCCTTTTGGAAAATTTTGCTACTCCTTGGCTGAAGAAAAGTAGCATTCCTAATTTAAGCCTGAAGCCCCTAGATCAGGGGTTCTCAACCTGTAGGTCATAACCCCTTTGCCAAACCTCTGTCTTCAAAACTATTTAGATTATGATTCTAACAGTAGCAAAACTGCAGTTATGAAGTAGCAACATAGATAATTTTATGGTTGGGAGTCACCACACCATGAGGAACCATATTAAATGGTCACAGAGTTAGAAAGGTTAAGAAGTACTGTCAAAGAGGGATGAGGACAACGGTCTTTCCATGGCAACATCCCTTCACACTAATATGTCAGGAACCAGAAGAGACAACATCAGCAAAGTAAAAACAAACAAACAAACAAACGAAAAGTTGCCTCTGTATCAATTTTAACAGAAATCTCTATGCATATCACTAGGAAAAACAGATTAAAACAAAAAGTGGATCTTGTGCTGGCTAGTTTTATGACATCTGAGAGGACATGCCTCAACTGAGAAAACAGTTCATAAGATTGGACTGAAGGCAAGCCTGTGAGGCAGTTTCTTATTTAGTGATTGAAGGGGGATGACTTTGCCTCTAGTGGATGCTACCACCATTATGGTACCATCCACCACTCAATGACATAGAGTGTATGAATAAATGTTTCATTTATGTACAGTTCATATATTCTGACTCACAGTGTTTACAAGAATTTCCATATAAATTACCTTCCATAATGATATGAGACAAAAAGTTCAGACAGAAGATGTGAAGGGACAGGAAAGTGGAGTCTTTGAGAAATAGCTAAGTCAGAAAACTGTTAGAATCGGGGTCTCACCAAACCTTTCTGATTGAGTCCATAGCTCCTGTCCATGGTATATGTGTCCTGAGTCATTTGATGACTTTTCAGTGGGTCATACCTTTGAACTAAGCACACATACACCTAGGAAACAGAAAGCCTGTGGTCTTGTTTTAGGCAAAGAGAGAGTAAAATTTTAAAACTGTATCAGTTTTAGATTACATTCAATAATCCCAAATGCCTCAGGATCCAGGCAAACATAAGACCTTCCAGGAGCTTTCATTGCCAGGAAGATGAAACTTGCCAGTGACTGAAGTCTACCAACCTTACTACTAAACAACCCTTGCTATATTTCATTCTTCTCAGAGAATGATTTTGTGGTGATCTCTAGTGAATGCCAACAACCATTTGTAGAATGAACAAAAAGTCCTTGAAATTTCATATTTTGCTTTTGTTTGTTTTGGTTTTGGTTTTTTGCGTCTGTTCAGCCATCTACTTCAGCAGAATGCCTGGGCCCAAAGCCTCTCTTCTCAGTCACCTCTTCATGCTTTATCTTTCAAGTGCTCAAACATTTCCTCTGTGCCGAAGCTCACCAGTCTACCACAGAGGACTCTCCAGCATCTTATCGGATCGTTTCAAGAATAGATGGAATTTGTATGGTCTCTGCCACTCCATCTGATCTGTATTTGAATGCTAAGACACATTTTAATTGTTTTGAGGCAGAATATAAACACACATCCTGTCTGCCAACGAAGACAAAATGGGAAAAAATTTACAATTGTCAGCAACTTTTCAACTATATCAAATGTGTATCGAAGATATCTTTTGAAAGCCTTGGTATACTTGACACAGATGAGGCCCACTGGTCAGCATTTGTATTCTGGGCAGGTCTCAGTCATATGTGCTGTTGAGTAGTCTGGATGAACTCTTCCCTTTCCAGGTGTCACCATGGCCTGTTTATGGCTGACAACTGAAAAATTTCTCCTGACCAGTAGACATTAATATATACTTCCCTCTCCTAACTTCTAAACATGATGCTGAAAACATGCTAAGCATCTAATGAGGGTTTAGTAAATCTGTTGCACATTTTAATAAATGCTATGAAAACAGGCAAAATAGCTAATATGCTTGTTTCTTTTATCTGAATGACCCACAGTAGAAGAGAAGGGCCAAAAAAAAGTGCAGAGAACATCCAGCATTGATTTTCTGTACACATAAATAGTGTTTTCCTTAAGGGTGTCCTTGTCGATCACACTACATGTAACCAGTGGGGAACTGCCACCTATCCTTAAAGAGATAGTGCTGTATTAGTAGGAATTTTTTTTTTATTAAAACCAGAGATTTTACCTGGTGCTTCCTCTCTGTTTCTTCTTGTGTCCTGGATCATCAATAAGGCGCACCATTACTTCTCCTAGACTGCCCATGACTTTGCCAGAGACATTTTGCATAGAGAAGGACAGAGGGGAGGCTCACTCTCTGTAAGCACAACTGAGGCTTTGTGGAGGCTTCTCCCTAGTATATGTGCATTTTATACTTTTAAAGATATAGAAAATTGGGCTGGAGAGATGGCTTAGTGGTTAAGAACATTTGTTGCTCTTGTATTGAACCAAGGTTCAATTTCCAGTACCCAAGTGGAAACTCACAGCTATCTGTAACTCCAGTTCCTAGAGAACCAAATGTCTTCTTCTGATGTCCAAAGGCACCCAGGACACATGTGATGTACAGTCATTCATGCAGACAAAATATGAACATATAGCAAAATCAATAAATTTAAAAAAATATGGAGAGTTGAAAAATAATGTTACTTGCACACATATACACTCTACAGATATTATGATTGTTAATATTTAGTAGTATATATGTACAGGTTTGTCTGTTTGATTCACATTGTCTTGAGTCTGGGATACACTTGAAGATACATATACGCAGCCAGTATCAATGAAAGCTTACAATGCAGCACTGTATTGTGAATGAATGGAGAAACATGCTTTTGAAAATGCCAGAGGAAAGCAGCCTGTGGACTCCTTTATATAGAGACCATAAAAAAAAAAAACACCCATAATGCTATGCCAATATAGGAGGCCTTCCCTAGCTTCCCAGCATCTGTGCTGAAGATGCCGATACCAATCTGTGTTCACAGATGCTATGAGTGATGACATTGTAGAATATTGACAACAGTGAACTCACAAGGACCTTGTGACTCTACTGTTAGCAGTGCTTTTCAACCACATATCATGAGTTGATCATCTAAGATCATGAAACCAGTCAGCAATTAATCTGAGTTACTACTTAAGTTTCTTTTTCATACTCTTCTCAATATTCTATCACACTATGGTAGCTTAACATTTTGAAGCTTTCCCCTGACTTTCTTGGACAAGGCATGTTCCAGTTCAGTTTGAACCAATAACATGTTAGCAAGATCTTACAGATGAATTACTCCTTATGTTATTTAGCAAGCCTGCATCTGGACTCATTGGTCTAGTACTATTGGTCTAATATTTTCTAGTATGAAAGGCAAGTCTGCATCTTCCTAGTGGGCTGACTAGCTGAATTAAAATAAATAAGGCTCATCATTGTTACCTCAGGTGGTTATTGTGTGCCACTTTACCCGTATACTACTGTTTCTAAGATACTTTAGAGACAGAGATAACAAAAAGGAAGTTGATTTCTGAGGGCCTAGATGGAGAGCCAGTCTCATCAAAGGTAGGAGATGCTTTATTCTTCAAAGACCTTAAGTATTCATGTTGTTCCAATTTAGCTAAAGCCTGCCTTGAAAAGAGACCCGGGATGCATTTTCCACTAAGTTAATCCCACTGAAAGCTTCTTCAATTAAATCAAGCTTTAGGGTCCAAGAAATAGACAAGTGAGTTAAGCCTCCATGACTCAGCTCCTCCTTCCTCACTGCACAGCCAGGAATGTGAGGAGGAAATGAGTTGGATCAAATATATGCTCCAAATCCATGAAGCAAGAAGCCTGGCCCTAAACACACCCAAGATGGTTTTCCAACAAAATACCTGTGCACTATAGTAAGTCTACTCTAGTACTGGTCCCAGTGAGTAAGAATCTCACATTTATGAGTCTGGAAAGAAGATGAATGTACCCATGTACAGGCACGTACCCATGCAAAGGGGGTTTAGGTAGAGCTAGCATATTGACACTAACAGGAACTGACTGATTCATTACCACAGGCTAGTACCCCTGCTATCATTTAGGAAATACAAAATCATAACATATAACTGATGTCCTTACACTGTTCCAATGGAAAATAGGCTGAGAGTGCAATAACAGGACAAGAGGGGAGAGGAAGGCACCAAATCAAGTGGCACAGGGTGAGGTGAAGTCCTGACACAGTACCTTTAGCCTGAACTTGAAGCTGAACTCTGTTGTGTCAAGTTCAAATATAGGGACTCAAGCTGAAGCTAAAGATCTTAGAATTTTCCTTATTAACCATCAAAAAAAGTCTCTTTCTGAAATAAGTAAATTTCCAGCCTCTTCCAATTTGTGGTATCCCAATAAATCTAAAGACAGCCATGGTTGCTAACTATCGAGAGTGAAGCCTGTTAAAGTGAATCTATATATTCATGAACAAGCTTTCTGAAATGTGTCCAGACACTAATCCAACAGTATTACATTACTTATATTGTACAAAGTTTGCAGGTCTCTGTTTGTCAAATTGCTGACACTGCAGCAAGGTATTTTTGATTTTCCTCTTCTTCTTTATAGTACTGGGGATTGAAACAAGGATTTGGGTCGGATAGACAAGCACTCTTCACTGAACTCCAGGCCCAGCCATACTTATTTCTATTTTGAAACTTTATAGGCTTTAACTGGTTGTCCAAGCTGTTTGTGAGCTCAGTGTTTAACCCTATCAGGCCCTAACTAATGCTTTCACATTCATACCATAGTATGGCCGATTGGTCAGCACTTACATTTTAGGGCAGGCCACATAGCTCAGCATTCCCAGGTTAAATTTTCACTCATATCATTACTAGTGGAGTGATAAGTTATTGCACCTGTCTGCAACTCAGACAATATGGAAGTCATTCTAATACATATACAAAAAAGATGAATCTAACTTTTAATAATCAGTAATAAAGTAACAAGATCTCAATAAATACTCATGATTCTTAACACAGCAACAAATAATATTGCTCACAGATTGGTAGGGTTAACATAGTGAAAATGGCCATCTTACCCAAGCAATCTACAGATTCAATTCAATTCCCATCAAAACTCCAACATGAGTTTTTATAGATCTTGAAAGAGCAATTCTCGACTTCATATGGAAAAATAAAAAAACCCAGGATATCCAAAATTTCTCAATAATAAAAGAGCTTTTGGAAGATAAAAACACCCCTGATCTTAAACTATACTACAGAACAATAGTGATAAAAACCACATGCTGTTGGTACAGAGACAAACAGGTTGCTCAATGGAATAAAATCAAAGACCCTGAAATAAACCCACACACCTATAGACTCTTGCTTTTTGACAAAGAAGCCAAAACCAAACAATGGAAAAAAGAAGGCATCTTCATTGAACGGTGCTGTTCTGCTGGCAGTCTGCATGTAGAAGAAGGCAAATAAGTCCATATTTATCACCCTGCACAAAGCTCAAGTCCCACTGGATTAAGGACCTCAATATAAAACCAGATACACTGAATTTAATAGAAGAGAAAATGAAAAAGAGCCTTGAACATATTGTCACGGGAGAAAATTTCCTGAACAGAACACCAACGGCTCAGGTTCTAAGATCAACAATTGATAAATGGAACCTCTTGAAACTGAAAGACTTCTGGAAGGCAAAGGATACTGTCAATAAGACAAAAAGGCAGCCTACAGATTGGGAAAAGATCTTCAATAACCCTACATCTGATAGAGTGCTAATATACAAAATATATGAAGAACTCAAGAAGATAGACTCCAAAAAAAAAAAAACAAACCAAAAAACCAATTTAAAAATGGGGTACAGAGATAAATGGAGAATTCTCAACAGAGGAATTTTGAATGACTAAGAATCACTTAAAGAAATGTTTAACATCCTTAGTCATCAGGAAAATGCAAATAGAAACAACCCTGAGATTCTACCTCACACCTATCAGAATGGCCAAGATCAAAAACTCATGCAGCAGTACATGCTGGTGAAGATTTGAAGAAAGGGGAACACTCCTCCATTGCTGGTAGGATTGCAAATTTGTGCAAACACTTTGAAAATCAGTGGAGCAGTTTCTCAGAAAACTGGAAATAATTCTACCTGAAGACCCAGCTGTATAGCTCCTGGGCATATACCCAAAAGATACCCCATGATAACACAGGGATCGGTGCTCCACTATGTTCATAGCAGCCTTGTTTGTAATAGCCAGAAACTGAGGTCCCTCAACTGAAGAATGGATACAGAAAACGGGTTCATTTACATAACAGAATACTATTCAGCTGTTAAAAACAAGGACATCATGAGTTTTACAGGGAAATGGATGGAACTAGAAAGTATCATCCTGAGTGAATTAACCCAGATCAAAAAGGACATGCGTGGTATATTCTTACCGATAAGAAGTATTAGACAAAAGGTACTGAATACCCATGATACAACCCACAGACCTGAAGTTAAACAAGAAGGAAGATCCAAGTGAAGACTCTGGGAGGCAGAAGGGATAAGTGGGCAGGATCAGGTATTGGGGGAGACAGGAGGGGCGGGGAAATGAATGGAAATGTGCAGCTGCCAGAGATGGAGGAAGCCTCTAGAAAATCTCAGAGACCTGGGATGGGAAAAGCTCCCATGACTCAATGTGGGTGACCTTAGCCAAAATGCCCAAAAGTGGGGATATGGAACCTGAAGAGATTACCTCCAGTAGTCAGACAGGACCCCCAGTGAAAGGATGTGGACATCAACCCACCTACAAAATGTTCGAGCCAAAATTGTAGGGACAAAAGGAAGAGAGGCTGAAGGAATGGGTGGCCAGTGATAGGTCCAATGTGGGATCCATCCCATGGGCAAGCACCAATCCCCAATGCTAGTACTGGTGCTATGTTGTGCTTGCAGAGAGGAGCCTAGCATGGCTGTGCTCTGAGAGGCTTTATCAGCAGCGGACTGACACAGATGTAGATACAGCCAAGCACTGGATGAGGATGAGGACCCCTCTAGAAGAGTTAGGAGCAGGATTGAAGCAACTGAAGAGGTTGGCAATGGTTTTGCTAGATAAACAAAAGTAGACAGGGAGCTGAAGAGATGGATACCCTAGCTATACTGTTTACATATCTCCACCTCTTGCTCCTATTCTATTGTAAAGGCAAGGTTTCAGTGCACCAGCGCCCACCAGCTGCAGAAAAGACTCTCAGGCCTGTTGATTATTATTATCTTGGAAGACCCTATAGGAAGACCAACAGTGTCAACTAACTGGACCCCTGGGAGCTCCCAGAGACTGAACTACCAACCAAAGAACATACATGGGCTGGTCCAAGGCCGCAAGCACTTCTGTATCAGAGGGCTGCCTTGTGTGACATCAGTGGGAAGGATGTACCTAATCCTATAGAGAGGAGATAGTTCAGAGTAGGGGAATATGGGGGCACTCTCTCAGAGATGAAAGTCAGAGGGCATAGGGGGCATGATTTGATATATAAATAAGTAAAATAATTAATAAAAAAGAAATACTCTGTGAGAAAAACAATTGAGTAGAGACCTATACAAGTTGAAAGGACACATATAAATATGTATGTAGTATAATTATAAAATGGGTGACAGGGAAATCAAGAAACCTGTGCACACCTAGACTAGAAGCATTATAGAAACAGAAAGAATAATAGCTACAGACTGTAACGTTTGAGAATCTACAGGACCCCATTTACCAATGACTTGAAGAGAAACAACTATATCCGGATTTGTGCTTTTTTATTTGATACCCTGTGGTATCTGAGAAAGGCATATGGATATATACCAGTCTACTGGATATATGTTGAAGAGAGATACAGCTGATTAATATGTGAGAGCTCTTTCTTACTTCTTTAGGCACTTTCACACTGATTTCTATAGTGGTACTCTCATCAACAATGAATAAGCACTCCACTTTTTCTACATCCATGTCTGCATTTGTTGTCATTTTTTAATTCTTATCCATTCTTCCTGAGGTGAGATGAAACTCAAATTAGATTTAATTTTAATTTCCTATTGCTGAATATACCACATAGAGTTTGGGAATATGGAGAAATCAAAATTGTATCCTAATACCAACTTGGATGCTTCATTCTTGTTGGCTACTGGGGTTTGGGGGAACCAAAGGACATAACCTCAGCCAAAATCTTGAATGCTACAGTAATGACTGGCCCTGGCAAGACATACTCACTTGCCCGCTAGTGGTATATTATGTTATAGAAGTAACGAACTTTTTCCACTGGATGGTTTTAGCTGCTTTTCAACAAATGGTGCTGGCTCAACTGGAGGTCAACATGCAGAAGAATGCAAATTGACCCATTCTTATCTCCTTGCACTAAGCTCAATTCCAAGTGGATCAAGGACCTCCACATAAAACCAGACACACTGAAACTAATAGAAAGGAAACTAGGGAAGAACCTTGAACATATGGGCACAGGGGAGAATTTCCTGAATAGAACTCCAATAGCTTATGCTCTAAGATCAAGAATTGACAAATGGTACCTCATTAAGTTACAAAGTTTTTGCAAGGCAAAAGACACTGTCAAAAAGACTAAGCGGCAACCAACTAACTGGGAAATGATCTTTACCAACCCTACATCTGACAGAGGGCTAATATCCAATATATACAAAGAACTCAAGAAGTTAAACTCCAGAGAGGCAAGTAACCCTATTAAAAAATGGGGTACAGAGCTAAACAAAGAGTTCTCACCTGAAGAGTATCTAATGGCTGAGAAGCACCTAAAGAGATGTGCATCATCCTTAGTCATTAGGGAAATGCAAATCAAAACAACCCTGAGATTCCATCTCACACCAGTCAGAATGGCTAAGATCAAAAACACAGGAGACAGCAGTTGTTGGAGAGGATGTGGAGAAAGAGGAACACTCCTCCACTGCTGGTGGGATTGCAAGCTGGCACAACCACTCTGGAAAGCAGTCTGGCGGTTCCTCAGAAAACTGGGCATGACACTCCCGGAGGATCCGGCTATACCACTCCTGGGCATATACCCAGAGGCTTTACCTGCATGCAATAAGGACACATGCTCCACTATGTTCATAGCAGCCTTATTTATAATAGCCAGAAGCTGGAAAGAACCCAGATGTCCCTCAGTGGAGGAATGGATACAGAAGATGTGGTATATTTACACAATGGAATACTACTCTGCAATTAAAAACAATGAATTCAAGAAATTCCTAGGCAAATGGTCAGAACTGGAAAATATCATCCTTATTGAGGTAACCCAATCACAAAAGAACACACATGGTATGCAGTCACTGATAAGGAGATATTAACCCAGAATCTCGAAATACCCTAGGCATAATTTGCATATCAATAGATTTCCAAGAAGATGGAAGGAGAGACCCCTGGTCTTGGAAAGACTGGATGTAGGGGAATGCCAGGACAGAGAAGCAAGAGGGGGTTGAATGGGGAAAAGAGGGAAGGAAGGGGGCTTATGAGACTTTCGGGGAGGGAGGAAACGGGAAAGGGAAAATGATTTTGAACGTAAATAAAAAAAACTTAGAATATAAAATAAAATTTAAAAAAAAGGGAAAAAAAGGAAAAGAAAAAGAAGTAACGAACTACTTCTGATTGGATTTAAAGCTCACCCTAAAAGGATGGAACTCATACTTAGTATGGCTAACTAGACCAAAAACCTATGGGTAGCTAGATCATAGGCCCTAACCAAGACCACACTACTATTTTTTTTTAATTTAATTTAATTTTATTTTTTTTAATTTACATTCCAAATCACTTCCCCTTTCCCGTTTCCTCCCTCCCCGAAAGTCCCATAAGCCCCCTTCCCTCCCTCTTTTCTCTGTTCAACCCCCTCTCATTGCTCTGTCCTGGCGTTCCCCTACATCCAGTCTTTCCAGGACCAGGGGTCTCTCCTTCCATCTTTTTAGAAATCTATTGATATGCTGATTGTGTCTAGGGTATTCTGAGATTCTGGGTCAATATCCCCTTATCAGTGACTTCATACCATGTGTGATCTTTTGTGATTGGGTTACCTCACTAAGGATGATATTTTCAAGTTCTGACCATTTGCCTAGGAATTTCGTGAATTCATTGTTTTTAATTGCAGAGTAGTATTCCATTGTGTAAATATACCACATCTTCTGAATCCATTCCTCCGTTGAGGGACATCTGGGTTCTTTCCAGCTTCTGGCTATTATAAATAAGGCTGCTATGAATATAGTGGAGCATGTGTCCTTATTGCATGCAGGTAAAGTCTCTGGGTATATGCCCAGGAGTGGTATAGCCGGATCCTCCGGAAGTGTCATGCCCAGTTTTCTGAGGAGCCGCCAGACTGCTTTCCAGAGTGGTTGTACCAGCCTGCAATTCCACCAGCAGTGGAGGAGTGTTCCTCTTTCTCCACATCCTCGCCAACAACTGCTGTCTCCTGTGTTTTTGATCTTAGCCATCCTGACTGGTGTGAGATGGAATCTCAGGGTTGTTTTGATTTGCATTTCCCTAATGACTAAGGATGATGAACATCTCTTTAGGTGCTTCTCAGCCATTAGATATTCTTCAGGTGAGAACTCTTTGTGGAGCTCTGTACCCCATTTTTTAATAGGGTTACTTGCCTCTCTGGAGTTTAACTTCTTGAGTTCTTTGTATATCTTGGATATTAGCCCTCTGTCGGATGTAAGGTTGGTAAAGATCATTTCCCAGTTAGTTGGTTGCCGCTTTGTCTTTTTGACGGTGTCTTTTGCCTTGCAAAAACTTTGTAATTTAATGAGGTCCCATTTGTCTATTCTTGATCTTAGAGTATAAGCTATTGGAGTTCTGTTCAGGAAATTCTCCCCTGTGCCCATATGTTCAAGGTTCTTCCCTAGTTTCCCTTCTATTAGTTTCAGTGTGTCTGGTTTTATGTGGAGATCTTTGATCCACTTAGAATTGAGCTTAGTGCAAGGAGATAAGGAT
This sequence comes from Tokudaia tokunoshimensis, assembly GCA_036184795.1. NCBI lineage: Eukaryota > Metazoa > Chordata > Mammalia > Rodentia > Muridae > Tokudaia > Tokudaia tokunoshimensis. The sequence goes on from BTHU01000015.1 coordinate 12,214,229, forward strand.
GGGTCAATTTGCATTCTTCTGCATGTTGACCTCCAGCTGAGCCAGCACCATTTGTTGAAAAGGCTATCTTTTTTCCACTGGATGGTTTTAGCTCCTTTGTCAAAGATCAAGTGACCATAGGAGTGTGGATTCATTTCTGGGTCTTCAATTCTGTTCCATTGATCTACATGTCTGTTACTGTACCAATACCATGCAGTTTTTAACACTATTGCTCTGTAGTACAGCTTGAGGTCCGGGATACTGATTCCCCCAGAGGTTCTTTTACTCTTGAGAATAGTTTTAGCTATTCTGGGTTTTCTGTTATTCCAGATGAATTTTTGAATTGCTCTTTCTAACTCTATGAAGAATTGAGTTGGGATTTTGATGGGGATTGCATTGAATCTGTGTATTACTTTTGGTAAGATGCTCATTTTTACTATATTAATCCTGCCAATCCATGAGCATGGCAGATTTTTCCATCTTCTGAGGTCTTCTTCAATTTCTTTCTTCAGAGACTTGAAGTTCTTGTCATACAGATCTTTCACTTGTTTGGTTAGCGTCACGCCAAGATACTTAATATGGTTTGTGGCTATCGTAAAGGGTATTATTTCTCTTACTTCTTTCTCAGCCTGCTTATCCTTTGAGTATAGGAAGGCTTCTGACTTGCTTGAGTTGATTTTATATCCGGCCACTTTGCTGAAGTCGTTTATCAGCTGTAGGAGTTCTCTGGTGGAGTTCTTTGGGTCGCTTATGTATACTATCATATCGTCTGCAAATAGTGATAGTTTGACTTCTTCCTTTCCAATTTGTATCCCTTTGACCTCTTTTTGTTGTCTAATTGCTCTAGCTAGAACTTCAAGTACTATATTGAAAAGATATGGAGAGAGAGGGCAGCCTTGTCTAGTCCCTGATTTTAGTGGGATTGCTTCAAGTTTCTCTCCGTTTAGATTGATGCTGGCTACTGGTTTGCTGTAAATTGCTTTTACTATGTTTAGATATGGGCCTTGAATTCCTGATCTTTCCAAGACCTTTAGCATGAAAGGATGCTGAATTTTGTCAAATGCTTTCTCAGCATCTAATGAGATGACCATGTGGTTTTTTTCTTTGAGATTGTTTATGTAGTGGATTACATTGATGGATTTCCTTATATTGAACCATCCCTGCATCCCTGGGATGAAGCCTACTTGATCGTGGTGAATGATCGTTTTGATGTGTTCTTGGATTCGGTTGGCAAGAATTTTATTGAGTATTTTTGCATCGATATTCATAAGAGAGATTGGCCTGAGATTCTCTTTCTTTGTCGGATCTTTGTGTGCTTTTGGTATTAGTGTAATTGTGGCTTCATAGAACGAGTTGGGTAGTGTTCCTTCTGTTTCTATTTTGTGGAACAGTTTGAAGAGTATTGGTGTTAGGTCTTCTTTGAAGGTCTGATAGAATTCTGCACTAAAACCATCTGGACCTGTGCTTTTTTTGGTTGGAAGACTTCCAATGACAACTTCTATTTCTTCAGGGGTTATAGGACGGTTTAGATGGTCTATTTGATCCTGATTTAATTTTGGTACTTGGTATTTGTCAAGGAAATTGTCCATTTCCTCAAGATTTTCTAGTTGTGTTGAATACAGGTTTTTGTAGTAGGATCTGATGATTTTTTGAATTTCCTCAGTTTCTGTTGTTATCTCTCCCTTTTCGTTTCTGATTTTATTAATTTGGATACTATCTCTGTGCCCTCTGGTTAGTCTGGCTAAGGGCTTATCTATCTTGTTGATTTTCTCAAAGAACCAACTCCTCGTTTTGTTGATTCTTTGTATGGTTTTATTTGTTTCTACTTGATTGATTTCAGCCCTGAGTTTGATGATTTCCTGCCTTCTACTCCTCTTTGGTGTATTTGCTTCTTTTTGTTCCAGGGCTTTCAGGTGTGCCATTAAGCTGTTAGTGTATGCTGTCTCCCGTTTCTTTTTGGCGGCACTCAGGGCTATGAATTTTCCTCTTAGCACTGCTTTCATTGTGTCCCATAAGTTAGGGTATGTTGTGCCTTCATTTTCATTAACTTTCAAAAAGTCTTTGATTTCTTTCTTTATTTCCACCTTGACCAAGTTATCATTGAGTAGAGCATTGTTCAGCCTCCATGTGTACGTGGGTTTTCTTTTGTTTTTGTTGCCATTGAAGACCACCCTTATTCCATAGTGATCTGATAGGAGGCATGGGATTATTTCTATCTTCTTGTATCTGTTGAGGTCTGATTTGTGACCAATTATATGGTCAATTTTGGAGAAGGTACCATGAGGAGCTGAGAAGAAGGTGTATTCTTTAGCTCTAGGATGAAATGTTCTATATATATCAGTTAGTTCCATTTGGTCCAAGGCTTCAATTAGATTCACTGTGTCCCTGTTTAGTTTCTGCTTTCCTGAACGATCCATTTCAGAGAGCGGGGTGTTGAAGTCACCCACTATTATTGTGTGCGGTGCGATGTGTGCTTTGAGTTTTAGTAAAGTTTCTTTTACGAATGAGGGTGCCCTTGCATTTGGAGCATAGATATTCAGGATTGAGAGTTCTTGATGGTGGATTTTTCCCTTGATCAGTATGTAGTGTCCTTCTGTGTCTTTTTTGATGACTTTAGGTTGAAAATCAATTTTATCCGATATTAGGATGGCTACTCCACCTCGTTTCTTGGGGCCATTTGCTTGTAAAATTGTTTTCCAGCCTTTTACTCTGAGGTAGTGTTTGTCTTTGACACTGAGGTGCGTTTCCTGCATGCAGCAAAATGCTGGGTCCTGTTTACGTATCCAGTCTGCTAGTCTATGTCTTTTAATTGGGGAATTGAGACCATTGATATTAAGAGAGATTAAGGCATAGTGATTATTGCCATCTGCCATTCTTGACGCTATCTTTATGTTTGAGTGGTTATCTACTTTTGGGTTTGATTCAAGAAGGTTATTATCTCATTTTTTCCAGGGTGTTGTTTCTCTCCCTGTATTGGAGGTTTCCACCTATTATCCGTTGCAGGGCTGGATTTGTGGAAAGATATTGTGAAAATTTGGTTTTATCATGGAATATCTTGGTCTCTCCATCTATGGTGATTGAGAGTTTTGCTGGGTATAGTAGTCTAGGCTGGCATTTGTGCTGTCTTAGTGTCTGCATGAGATCTGCCCAGGATCTTCTGGCTTTCATAGTCTCTGGTGAGAAGTCTGATGTGATTCGGATAGGTCTTCCTTTGTATGTTACTTGGCCCTTTTCTCTTACTGCATTTAGTATTCTTTCTTTGTTTAGAACATTCAGTGTTTTGATTATTATGTGACGGGAGGTATTTCTGTTCTGGTCCAGTCTGTTTGGAGTTCTGTAGGCTTCTTGTACGTTCATCGGCATCTCTCTCTTTAAGTTAGGGAAGTTTTCCTCCATAATTTTGTTGAAGATGTTTACTGGCCCTTTAAGTTGCAAATCTTCACTCTCATCTATACCTATAATCCTTAGGTTTGGTCTTCTCAGTGTGTCCTGGATTTCCTGGATGTTTTGGGTTACGCGTTTTTTGCATTTTGCATTTTCTTTGACTGTTGAGTTGATGCTTTCTATGGAATCTTCAGCACCTGAGATTCTTTCTTCCATCTCTTGTATTCTATTGTTGATGTTTGCATCTATGACTCCTGATTTCTTCCCAAGGTTTTCTATCTCCAAAGTTGTCTCCCTTTGTGATTTCTTAGTTGTTTCTACTTCCTTTTTTAGTTCCTGGATGGATTTGCTGAGATCCTTCACTTGTTTGTTTGTATTTTCCTGTATTTCTTTAAGGTATTTTTGCATTACCTCTTTCAGGATTTCTTCCTGATGACCCACGTTCTCCTGCATTTCTCTGAGCGATTTTTGTGTTTCCTCCTCATGGGATTCCATCTGTTGATCCATCGTCTCCTGCATTTCTTTAAGCAGTTCTCGTGTTTCCTTTGTAAGGGCATCTAACCGTTGATTCATTTCTTTAAGCAATTTTTGTGTTGCTTCCTTATGGGCATCCGTCTGTTGACCCATACTCTTCTGCATTTCTTTATGCAAATTTCGTGATTCCTTTGTGAGTGCATCTACCCGTTGATTCATCTCGTTAAGCGATTTTTGTGTTGTCTCCTTGTGCGCCTCCATCTTTTGATCCATGTTCTCCCGCATTTCTCTAAGCGATTTTTGTGTTTCCTTTGTAAGGGCTTCTAACCGTTGATTCATGGTCTCCTGTAACTCTTTATGAGATTTATTTGTGTCCTTCTTGTGATCCTCTAATAGCATCATGAGAAGTGATTTTAAATCCAGATCTTGTCTTTCGGGTGTGGTGGGGTATCCAGGACTTGCTGCTGTTGGAGAGTTGGGTTCGGATGGTCCCACATTACTTTGATTACTGTTAGTAACATTCCTACGTTTGCCTTTTGCCATCTGGATACCTCTGGTGTTAGTTGGTCCTGCTGCCACTGGCTGTTGGTTGGACCTCCTGTGAGCCTGCAAAGCTATTTCTGCCCCCCCTGGATTACCAGGATTCCCCTGGCACCGATTTCTGGGGCCTGCCTGCTCCTGAGTGACTTTGGAGCCCTAATGTGCTTTGCCCCAAGTGATCTTATATTGGGGAGGCCTTGCACATCTAAAGGCTCAGCCTAGTGGATTCCTGGAGCAGAGGTCGCCAAAGGGAGGCTGGCAGGCTCCTGCCCTGTGCAGGGGTGTGTGATCTCTCCTGGGGGGGGGGGAGAGGGCGTCCCTCTGCCAGGCAGAAGTCCCACAGCAGATCTGGCGCGCTGGTCACTGCAGATCAGCCCAGCACCTGGGAGCAGGTTACACACAAGCTGCCTGAACCCGAAGCGATATTATGCCTGTCTGTCTCTGAGCCTGGCGGTCCCAACTACCTGGTCACTGGAGCAAAGATGGCGGAGGGCACTCTCCGTGGCGCTGCTCACCCTGTGGTCACGATGGCCCGCCGATCTGGCACCCAGACGACCACAGCGCCAACCCGCCCTCGGGCACAGATGGAAGCCCCAACAGGCCGTGTCCCAAGTGATGTTATATTGGGGGGAGAGCCTGGGTACCGGTCTCTCCAGCGCAGTCTGTTGGAACAGAGGTCGCGTAAGGAAAGCTGGCAGGCTCCCTCCCAGCGCGGGGTCCCTCCACCAGGCAGAAGGTCCCACCGCGGAACTGGCGCGCTGGTTACTGCAGATCAGCCCAGCACCTGGGAGCAGGTTACACACAAGCTGCCTGAAACCGAAGCGATATTATGCCTGTCTGTCTCTGAGCCTGGCGGTCCCAACTACCTGGTCACTGGAGCAAAGATGGCGGAGGGCACTCTCTGTGGCGCCGCTCACCCTGTGGTCACGATGGCCCGCCGATCTGGCACCCAGACGACCACAGCGCCAACCCGCCCTCGGGCACAGACGGAAGCCCCAACAGGCCGTGTCCCAAGTGATGTTATATTGGGGGGAGAGCCTGGGTACCGGTCTCTCCAGCGCAGTCCGCGGGAACAGAGGTCGAGGAAGGGAGGCTGGCAGGCTCCCTCCCTGCGCGGGCGACCATACTACTATTATTCTGCTAAATGGACATAGTGTTAAACCATGTCCTAATGACTTATCCCTATACCCATATATTAATGTTGCTTTCAACCATCATCACAGAAGCTTCCTTTTACAGTATATGGGAATCATTTCAGAGACTCACAGGCAAAGAATAAGAGACTGTAATATGCTCAGCCATAAATGTGTCATCTATATCAAATTCCTTGCTCCCAAGTCTCAGGGATCATTAAGGAAAAGGAAAATGGAAAGATTAATAAGAGCCAGATATAGTGGATGACTGCGGTAACACAGTCAATACACATGAAGGGATTTTGCACATGTGAACTTGCAGTGGTTATGTGTTTGTGTACAATACATGCATAAGATTAATCCAGGCTAAAATCTTAGCGTGGACTGGGAAGCAGGTCATGAGGTCTCATCCCATCTTGGGAGCTATTGACATTTGATGTCTGCTGGGATAGGGGCCCACCTTTGCTCCAGTAGATAGTCCTATACCTATGTGCTGGCAGCACTAAGAGGAGTCTGTGGGCTTAAAAAAAAGGGCACATGAATTTGCATGAGAAAAGTGGTTGTGGATGTGGGAGGGAGATGGGAGGAGATGGATGAAAGGTAATGGGGGGGTTTGATCAAAACACATTATGTGCTTTTGTGATGTTCTCAAAAATATAAAAAAATTAAAAGGCATTCAGGGTGATAACTTTCTAGAGACAAGACCAAGAGAACTAGGCAACAAGGTCAAAGTTAGGGGTAGATACCTGATCAGATTATATAAAAGCAACATAACCCATACTGTGGGTTTATTTTTCAACTTTCATTGAATCTTGTATTCATTTATGTTTCAATCTCTCAATCTAGTAGGGCTTTCTGCTCATTTTATGTGGTGGACTGAGCTGTGATTAGGGCCTCAAGTTCATTCAGTCTATACATTCAGGTCTACACTAAGGACATGCCAGTCCCATCTAGCCCTCAGTCATCAGTCAATGATCCTTGTTTTTCAAAAGTTTTTTTTCTCCCATGATTGTGAGCAATACCAGGACTGCAGTCCTATCTCATTGATGCTGTCTAGGTTCTGTCTGCCAACACTCATGAATAGTATGTCCATATAAAGTCTTAGTATGTTGGATCAGGTAGCATGGCTGTTCTCTCCTATGCATACATAGGTATATTCTCCTGTTTTTGAAATTGTGGGGGAGGAACTGAAGCAGAGATCACAGAAGAACACTGCTTTACTGACTTGCTCTCTGTGACTGACTTACACAGTCTGCTTTCCTATTCAGTACCACCTGCCAAATGGTGGCACTGCCCACAATGAGCTGTGCCTTCCCACATCAGTCATTAATCTGGAAAATGCCTGACAGACTTGCCTCTAGGCCAATCTTATGGAATCATTTCCTCAATTGAGAAATCCTCTTCCCAAACTTTAGTTTGTACTATCTAGACAAAAATCCAACCATGATAGCTCAGAATCAAAAAGAAACAACGTTGAGGGCCTAAAGGTCTTCTCTACTCCATAATCATACATTAAGTTATAAAAAAAATATTGTTTTAGGCTCCTTCTTAGGAGAAGCCAAAGTAATATTATAGAAATACACAGGACCAGTCCTTACTCTCAGAAATGTAACCAATTGAATATGGAAATAGGACAGAATTGGTAGAAATATAAAATATGAGAGTCCAAACTGTTGAAGGTCTAGGACGTTAAGGAACCACCAAGGGAGGGCAGAGAGACTAGCTAATGGGATAGGAGGAGGCATCAGAGAGGGAGTCATGGTTGACCTGGAGATTTTGATTTTTCAGGCAAAGACGGCCAGGACTGCTTCCCAGAAAAAAACAAAACAAAACAAATTAATTAAATAAAATATGCATGTCTGTATCAGGGAAGGGCATCATTTTGCCACAAAACTTTAACTGGGGTTTTCAATTCAAGTTCACAGGGTGTGGAAAAGGGTGTTGAAAGATGAATCCGGTAAGGCTGGTTGCAGTCTGGCGAGGTCACGGTGTGACTGCCTTGCCAGACTTTGAACTTGATTTACATAAATATGGAGCATGGAGATTCAACGATGTGAGAGAGAAACTTGGGGAAGCACTGAATGGGACGAAGGCATTTTAAATATGTCATGCTGGAAACTCCGTAGCAGTGGACGGGTGAAAGTCCCGGATGAGGTGCTACAAGATACCTCCAGGTAGCGCTCAGGAGAGCAGCCTTGCAGAACATTATGGACTAGGTTAAATTCTCGCGAGAACACTAATCTAAATCAATGACTCTGCCAGAGCACTGGTCAGCTCACAGTCACGACTCCTTTTGTGTGGCTCATTTCTAAGATCAGGAGAAAAATCGACGTGTTCCTCGGCATAGTCTCTTTGTCGTAGGCACTTGTAGAATCGCGTTTCTTTTTGGGGTCATTTCCCTCAATTTGGAAATACTCATTCAAAGCTGAATTGTCAATCTGATCTGAACCACTGAGAATTGCGTCCATATTTGACCCCTTGCAGTTTTTAACAGTAACAAAGGACACACCTTTTACTGTGCAATCAGTAGCTGTTGACTGTGGAAGATGAAATGAGATCCAGAGAAGGTAGTAGTGAGGGGGCAGGTTACTTGGAAACAATTCTTATTCACTTTTGAAAATCATAAACAAACAAAAAAATCAATAAACGATTAGATTGGTGCATCAAGTCTTATTTTTCTTGCCCTTTATATTCACTTTCTCTGTTCTCACATTGCAATTTATTAAAATACACTTCCAGTCTTTCATTCTCTGGATACGAAATCCCCAACTGCAACACCATCAGTAGCAAGCTCTGACTTTATCATTAGCATCCCCCTGCCCCTGGGAACTAATCAGGACTTTTTTTTTTTAACCTAGGGCAAACAATTTTTCAATCATGGCTTTAAATTTGATGAGGTTCCATTAGGAAACCCCATGTTATGTCCTACTTCTAACAGGCAAAAACATAAAGAGATGGTCCAAGCATGTCATTAAAGGCAGGAAGATTAAGGCAGAAGATTACACAAGCAGCCACCCACACTGGTGTTGCAAGGCTAACAGTCAACCTGAATCACCACCCTAGAGCCTGTATTCCTTCCAAGTCCTGGCTTCAGCTTACCATTCAAGATGCAAGAAGGTAAAATGTTAGTACCGGTGACCAGGAAAGCAGGTGTTTCTTTTTCCTTAGTTACTCTCAGCCCTGGGGCAACAATTGTTTCTTGTTTTTTACATAGTAAACAAATCTCCTGGGTGGTAATTAAAGAATTTATACAAGTCTTAAGATCATGAAGAATAATATTTGGTCTTGTTTCTAGCAGGAGAGGCACGAGTTTGTTATCTCAGAAACTAGCTTTTAAATAAGCTTTCTCCACCCAGGGCTCCTGTCAGCCACAGTGGCTGCAAATTGCTCAGCCCTTCCTTTACCAGATTCTTCTCTGAGTTCTTATTTTTCTCTTCTTTTGTCTTACTTCATTCTGTCCCGACCTGCAGTGATAGCTCTGTCCTGCAATTCCAATGATTCTTAGAATATTCATTCAATTTGTGTTTCCATGTTCTGTCTTGTCATTCTTAGCTAACTATAATTTTTCTGCCTTTCTCCCATATAATATTTGTGCACCTCTTATAACATTTTCCTCTTTTTTATTCAATTAAAATATCATTAAACTAATTTATTTCTTTGTTATCTTGCTTCTGGATTGTTAATCTCTTTTAAACCAAGAAATTAAAAATATATCTGGTCTACTTGGAACGCATTTTAGTGTGTCAAATGATTTAAGCAGGTGATAACAGGTGATGAGCAAATTATTATTGAAAACTCATTTAAGGATCTTCACAATAATAAATATAAATACAACACAGCAATGAGATTATAAATGGAATGAATAATTGTGTGAACAAAGCAAGATCAGTCTGGTTGTTGTACTTGAATACTGAATTTCATATCAAACATCTGGGCAACCAATGAGAGAAGGGAAGACAGAAAATGAGTAAGTTAAAGAACACTGATAGTTTAGTTAGAGGCAAGAGAAATGGGAAATTTGTTCTGCTGAAGTTTGAAAATTGATGTAAGATTTTCATAATGTATTGAATTCATAATGAATTGAGTCAATCTACCAGAAATCTGTATACTGCAAGAACTTAAAATGCTTTCCAAAGGGATTAAAGTGTGTGTGTGTGTGTGGGGGGTGGATGTTAAAATTTTAGTATGCCATTTCAAGCACTCAATTAAGAATCACTTGTTTTTCAACAGCACCATAAAATGATCTAGAGATGAAAAAAGACTTACTAGAAACAGCCTAGTGTGGGCGAATACATGCAGAACAAATCAAAACAACAACTCAATTCCAGAAAGTCTTTGTACTTTAGTAAAGATGCAAATGAAAACATACCCACCCTTGGGAAATTATTTAATAAAACAAAGTTAAGGGCTGGGAAATTGGCTTTGTTGGTAAAGTGCTTGCTTTGCAAGTCTGAAGATGGGTTTGATTACCTGAGTCCATGCTAAAACAAAACAAAACTAAACTAAAAGCAAAAAAGGACCCCACTCCCCTGAAAGAAAGTAAGAAAGAAAGAAAGAAAGAAAAGAAAAGAAAAGAAAGTGAAAAAAACAAAATAAAAGCAAAACAAAACTGAATGCAGTAGCATGTGCCTAGCTAGCCCTTGTTCAGTTGTGGCACAAGTCCTCTGTGGCATGCTGGTCAGCCAATGGAGCCTCTTTGGCCATCTCCAAGTCATTAAGACATCCTGTCTCAAAAAAAAGGTGATGTGGGGTGGGTAGTATCTAAAGAAGGCAATTGCCTGAGTGGTATACAAGCACACACATATTTATGTTCCTGTAGTTATATGTACACCTGCAGACACATAAACACAAATACATATGCGCACACACACACACACACACGCACACACACACACACACACACACACACACACACACACACACACACACATCCAAAAGAGGACAAGTGAATATTTGCAAAGCACAAATAAGCACTCAAAGGGAGAAGTGGACACCAGCTCCTACCTCTCTTCAATAAAGTTTCTGTAGTTGATACCCACTTACAAATGAAAAAAACAGTTTTCTATTATACATATATATATATAATATCACTGTGATATATATATCACTGTGCTTAAGGGTAGGCCCCACACCCAATAGTAGATGGCCAACTGTTTTGTTTTAGTGTGGGCTCAGGGAACCAAACGCATCTTCAGACTAGCAAAGAAAGTACTTTATCAACAAAGCCAATTTCCCAGCCCTTAATTTTGTTTTATTAAATAATTTCCCAAGGATGGGTATGTTTTGTGGACATTTTGTCTTATAACCATATTTCTTTGAATGAAGCAACAAAATGTTTGGTAAGAGAGACTCCTCAACCCATGATAAATCTTGAGATATTGAAAATGAAGCCCAAATTCTAAAATTTTGTGGCAACTGAAATATATTATGACATAAACTGAAAATAAATTAGTGCTCAGAAAAAAATGGTGAGAAAAGTCAGTGAAAACTGAAAATCACTGAAAAATATATTGAGTCTCAGCTGGTAGCAAGTAGTTAGTCGAAAATAGTGATATTCCAGACAGAAAAAAGCAGGGTAATGACCCCAGACAGGATAAACCTGTAGACAAGTAGACATGGCTCCAGAAAGGCCAGAAGAGCAAGGGTACTTCTCAGTGCTCTTCACAGTGTATGTATGTGATACCTGACAACAACATGCACATGGCCTGAATGTGAAAAAATGGAATTTTCCCAAATAAGCGCTAACATTTTAATAAAGCAGGCTGTGACTCTCAGGGTAAATGCTAGGAAGGGAAAAACAATCTATATTTAATAAGCTAATTAGCAGGTTATTAAGATGGTGGCTAATTGCAAAGAAGGAAAGCAAAAGAAGTGAGCGAGCAGATGGAGCAGACACTGGCAAACCAACAGTTTATGGTCACTTATGACCTGAAAGGTTTCACACTTCAGACTGGTAAAAACGGAAATGTACGTTGAACTGATGAGCTATCCCCAGTCATAAAGATGTGGGAGGATCAAAACGAAGGCAGGCAAAAGTGAGCAGAAGACACGAAAAGCAAGATGGGTGTGATTATAGACATCTTCATGTGGTACCTACTTCAATGCAGGAAGAGAAATGTATGTAACATAAATACAAAGTAAGACACGTAAAACTTTCAGTCACTGGCAGATCACACAATTCCATTCAGCACAAATATAGAATGCTTGAATTGTACAATTAACTTTTCTCTTGACAATTCTGAGTATAAAATAATGACAGATCATGTTCAGCAGGGGAAAAAAATATTGGACATTATTTTAGGAAAGTATTGCAAAATTTTGGCATGTTAACTAATATATTTCTAGAGTGACTCCTTAGGAATTGAATTAATAAAAATATAAAATTTAAACTATTACAAAAGACATTCAAGTAAAAATAGGAGGGACTAAAACTTTAATATGCAACTAAAATTGATAAACGCAGTAGCTTTTCCTTTATAGTTAGGTACTCCTAAAGGAAAAAAGCTGGATTTTGTGAATGAAATTTATATCTTCATATTAAGACATTAGTAAAATTACATCAAATCAAAGACTAAGGAAATAATAGAAAACTAAAATACAACAGATAATTTTCAAAAAGCAAGAGATGGTTTCTTATATAACTAGATAAAAGGGGTTAGTTGTTTTAGCAAGAATGACTAAGAAAATTAAAAGGGTAAGTTACTGATGTTAGGAAGCAGAAAAACAGTATGAATACAGACATTAGAAAGAAAACAAGTGGACTGGATAGATTGCTCAGTGGTTAAGAAAACTGTGAAGGCTCAATAGAGGCCCCAGTGTGGGTAAATCACGTGGGGGTCATGGGAGTGGGTTGAGTGGAGGAGCATATTCTTGGAGGCAGGAGGTGGGAGGATGGGTTGGGGGTTTTTGGGGAGGGGGAAATCAGGAAGGTGTATAACATTTGAAATATAAATGAAGAATATATTCAATAAAAAAGAAGAAAAAAAGAAACAACAACTAAAAAGAAAAGAAAAGAAAAGAAAAGAAAAGAAAACTGGTTGATCTTACAGAGGTCCTGAGTTCAATTCCCAGTAACCACATGGTGGCTCACAACCATCTGTAATGGTATCTGATGCCCTTTTCTGGTGTATATGACAGCTACAGTGTACTCACATAAATAAATAAACCTTAAGAATAAAAGAAAACAAGTGAAAGTGATATACCCATTTTTATCAACAAATTTGTAAGTTAACTAAAAGGAAATGAACAAGGTGATTGTGAAACATAGTGTACCAAAACAGACACAAGAAAAATTGGTAGGCATAAATACAGATATTCCTACATATGGTCTTTCAACAAAGTTTTCATTTACATTATCTCATAAATATGTTTGCAGGCACAGATGGCTTAGAAAGTAAGTTTCTCCAAAATTCACCATGGGAAGAGAAGGAGCAAGTAATCCTAGATTGCATGTTTCTGTTTCCATTCTTGATTTACATGATAAATTTCCATCAATAACATTGATAGATACTAGTTAATTATGACCTGTGGGATTATGGTGCCAACAGTGCTGCCTAAGATGGCAGGGAGGGACTCAGCAATATCTGTTATAAAATGCATGTTGTATAAGCATGTTGTTGCCCATCAGTGGCAGCTTTGATAATTTGGAAGGAATACAATAAACAATAAAAAGTGGTAAATAATTTTAATCACTGTGCTCAGAAAAATCTAGTGATATAATAAAAATAGGTGAAAAGGCATAAAAAACAAAGGAAACAAAAAAAAGCTATTTAAAGTATGTTAGATGGGTTGTACGCCATCAACAAACTCAATTTTAAAGATCTTAGAGGCTAGAGAGATGGCTCAGCATTTGGAGGCATGTACTACTCTGCAAAGAACCCAAGTCCATTCCTAGCACCCACACCAGATGACTCTCAACCACCTGTAATTTCAGCCCCAGAAAAATCCTCTTCTGGCTTCCCATGGCACCAGTGCTCACATGCACAGACACACAGACACACAGACACACAGACACACAGACACATAGACACACACACACACACACACACACACACACGCTCAGGCACACACATATGTACACACAAACACATGCACACTTTAAAACAATACATTTATAATAATAAAACTAAATTTGTAAATATAAATTGGTAGCTGTAAAGATATACAATGTTAACCCTAATAAAGAGGAAGCAAGGATAGATGCTTTAATTTCTTTCATAACAAACTTGAGAATGAGGATCATGAGGAGTAAAAGCAGTTGATGAAGGGTCAACTCTTAGAAGAAATAATGATGTTTAGTATATGTGCACTCATGGCACAGCATCCAGACTTGTAACTGGAAACTGGCAAACGTGAAACAAAAAAATAAACAAACAAAAAATAACCACTAGATAAACCCACTAGTATACCTGGCAAGATTTCAACATTACTGTTTTGGCAGCTGATGAAACCACCAGGCAAATATTCCAAAAGTATAAGAAAACTCCTAAACAAAACTGTATTATTCAGGGTTCTCTAGAGTCACAGAACTTATGGCTAGTGTCTATATAGTAAGGGAATTTGTTATGATGACTTATAGTCTGTAGTCTAACTCCCCAACAATGGTCATGAATACGCCTAACATGATATTCCTCAAACAATCGCAAATGCATTTGTAAATTTACAATGGGGCAATGTCCCTTGGGAACATCCTTTTAGCATCTGAAATTAAATTTCAATTGATGTTAAAGAAATTGGAAGAAAGCATATATAGCTATACAAATGTGTTCTTAACAAATAAAACAGAAGCATTCATATTATTTTATAATCCTTGTTTCTGCAACCAGTTATGTGATGTTGCCTTAGATGGTATTTATAACTACCTTCTTCTACTACCCATTCGCATTTCCTCCACCCTCTGAAACACCTCAGCAGGTCTTGACTTTTTTTTCCTGGAAGAGTGACCCATACCTTCATTCCTGATAGGTCTGTGTCCTTTGACATCCTGCTTGGATTAGACTGTTGTAGTTTCCCATTCTTTAATCACAGTAGTACTAAGAGACACCCTAAAGGATCTCCTGCACTCCAGACACAATCCTTTTTACCTCCATTGTGGAGAGGCAATTCAATTTCCCCATGGTAATCTGGATCTATCACCCCTCCTAACACTGTTACCCCTTTCTTAGCCTCTTGGTTTAAAGGCATTAGAAGCTCACAATGACCAGGGGAAAAGTCTGAGCTTCCAGTTCAGAGGAATGTTTGTTGTGGCTCCTGGTAGAAGCACTCTCCACTCTGGAACCAAAACTTCTAGGTCAGTAGAACCTAGGGCTGTGGGGACATGAAACAAAAATTTTCCTTGACAGTCACTAGGAGTGATAGTGAGTGGAACTATTCCCTTTTCCATCCCTGATTCCTGGACCTATGGATTCTGGTTATGGGAGAAATTGTACCATATATCGGATGCTGATTCAAAGCATATACTGCCTTCTGAAGAACTCTGTCCCAACCTTCCATGCTGCTGTTACCTAGTTGGTGGTGTAACTGTGTCTTCAAAAGGCCATTCCATCTTCCTATCAGACCAGCTGCTTCAGGATGATGGGGAATAGGGTAAAACCAGTGGATTCCATGATCCGGTGTTCATTGCACTTCTCTAGCTATGAAATGAGTTTCTTAGTCAGAAGCAATACTATGTAAACCATGACGATGGATAAGGCATTCTGTAAGTCCACAGATCGTGGTTTGGGCAGAAGCATTACGTGCAGGAAAGGCAAATCCATAACAAGAATAAGTATTTATTCCTGTAGGAACAAAACGTTGTTCTTTCCACAGAGGAAGTGGTCCAGTGTAATCAGTCTGCCACCAGGTTGCTGGTTGGTCACCTTGAGAAATGATGCCATATCTGGGACTCAGTGTTGGTCTCTGATATTGGCAGATCTGGCATTCAGGAGCAGCTGTAGCCAGGTCAGCTTTGGTGCATGGGAGTTGGTGTTGTTGAGTCAAAACATAATTTCAAAAGTAAATTTAGTCCAACTTCCAACATCCCTATAGCCTATAGCAGTCTCAACAATGTTAAAAGTTCAGTCTCTTTTGAGATTCATCCAATCACTTAGCTACAATCTCCAAGGCAAGACAGGAAAGCAGCTGGGCAAACTCCAAACTCTGCATCTCCATAGCTGATGTCAAAGCAGTCTTCGGATCTCCAGCTCCTTCTTCATCTTTGTTGACTGCGACAAAGTTCTTTCTCCTAGACTGGTTCCACTCCCTGTTAGCAGTTTTTCTTAGCAGATAGCCCACTGCCCTGGCATCTCGAACATCTCCAAGGCAACTTCAATGTTATAGCTTCTTGTTTCAATTTCTGGGATCCAGTCATGATCTCCTGGACTCCTCCAAAAGTCTGGTATCACTTCTCTAGCCCTGCCCTCTGTACACTCTATGCTCAGGTTGATCCATTCCACTGCCATTGCTGTTCTTGGTGGTCATCCCATGGTACTGACATCTCCTATACACTGGGGTCTTCTGCTGCAAATAGGCTTCACCACCTTTCATAGGCTCTCTTCATGGTGCCAAGTCTCAAATCCTTTGCATGACCCCTTCAGTCCTGGGCCATCAACTACAACTGAACCTGTACCTTCACCAATGGTTTTCCATGGCCTCTCACAGTGGCAAGCCTCAGCTTTTTTCATGACTCCTTCATGTGTTTAAAACCAGTACCACCTACACATTATCAAGTACAGCTGTAGCATGAAGTACTACCTTGGCTATTTTTAGAACACAGCTTCTCTGTGTTCTCAGAAAACACTTCCCAGAAGATTTCATCTCAGTGATGCTGGTCTCTTCTTAATCACCACTAATTTCTTAGCTCCAGCTAACCAGCATCAATTGTCCCAGTAGTCCCTTCTGTTTTTCACTCTAAGGTCAGAACCATATGGTGGAAGCTGCCAAGTTCTGCTGTTTGCAAGAGCTGGAACATGTTTTATTACATTATCACTAGCTTTCTGTTTTCCAACTTCTTCACTTTCCTGGATCTTGCTCTGTAGATTGACTTTGAACTCAAAGATCTGCATGCCCGTCTCCTGGGACTAAAGGTGTGTACCACCATGCCTGGATCTAACCTTAGCTGCGTAGTATCTTCCCTTAATCTGCTATCACCTAGAACACAGGACTCAGCTCCATTTCACTTCCCCATTCCTCTTTAATACTCAAACCATATATTTTATATTTTCCTTTCTAAGCTTGCTATGCTTATTCAAAATGTTCTTCATGAGATTTAAACAGAGAACAAAGTCTATGATGGGAATTTCTGAGACTTCCTTTGTTAATGTAATTAATCTGAGTCTCTTCACCTTAGCCTTGGGCAGACTCTTCAGACAAGGGAAAAAAGCAGACATGTTCTTCACCAAAATACCACAAAAATAGTCTCTAAGCGACATACTGCAGTTCTTTTCCACTGTAATGTCTTGGGCAAGGTCTGCAGAATACAAATCATTCTCAGTAACAAAGTCTTCCATATTCCTACTTGGATGCCCTATTAAGCCCCATTTAAAGCATTCTACTGCTTTCCAAATCCAAAGTTCCAAAATCCACATTCTTCCAAACAAAAGCATGTTCAGGCCTCTCACAGCAATTCCTTTTACTGGTACCAGCTTCTGTATTATTCAAGGTTTTCCTGCTGTCAACAGACACCATGACCAAGGCAACTCTTATAAGGATAACATTTAATTGGGGCTTGCTTACAGGTTCGGAGGTTCAGTCCTTTATCATCAAGTTGGGGAGCATGGCAACATCCAGGCAGGCATGGTGCAGGAGGAGCTGAGAGTTCTACATCTTCATCTGAATGCTACTAGCAGAATACTGACTTCCAGGCAACTAGGATAAGGGTCTTAAAGCCCACACCCACAGTGCCATGCCTACTTCAACAAGGCTACCCCTCCTAATAGTGCCACTCCCCGAGCCAAGCATATACAAACTATCACAAACACTGTCAATCAATGTGATCTAGCTGACTTTTAAGGAGTATGCTGTCTAACAGCAACACAGTGCACATACTTTGCTGTTTTGTATGGAATACTCACCAGGAAATATTACATTATGGGCCATAGAGAGAACTTCTACAAATTTAAAGGAAAAAATGTAATATGGAATCTGCTTTTTTAACTACAACAGAATTTTAAACCAGAATCACTGAAACTAATAGAAAAGAAACTGGGGAAGTGCCTTGAGCACATGGGCACAGGGGAAAATTTCCTTAACAGAACACCAATAGCTTATGCTCTAAGATCAAGAATTGACAAATGGGACCTCATAAAATTACAAAGTTTCTGTAAGGCAAAGGACACTGACAAAAGGACAAAATGGCAACCAACTAATTGGGAAAAGATCTTTACCAACCCTACATCCGACAGAGGGCTAATATCCAAGATTTACAAAGAATTCAAGAAGGTAGATTCCAGATAGCCAAATAACCCTATTAAAAAAATGGGGGTACAGAGCTAAACAAAGAATTTTCACCTGAGGAATATCGAAGGGCTGAGAAACATCTAAAGAAATGTTCAACATCCTTAGTCATCAGGGAAATGCAAATCAAAACAACCCTGAGATTTCACCTCACACCAGTCAGAATGGCTAAGATCAAAAACTCAGGAGACAGCTGGTGCTGGCGAGTATGTGGAGAAAGAGGAACACTCCTCCACTGCTGGTAGGATTGCAAACTGGTAAAACCACTCTGGAAATCAGTTTGGCGGTTCCTCAGAAAACTCGGCATAATACTACCAGAGGACCCAGCCATACCACTACTGGGCATATACCCAGAAGACTCTCCAACATGCAATAAGGACACATGCTCCACTATGCTCATAGCAGCCTTATTTATAATAGCCAGAAACTGGAAAGAACCCAGATGTCCCTCAACGGAGGAATGGATACAGAAAATGTGGTATATTTACACTATGGAATACTACTCAGCTATTAAAAACAATGAATTCATGAAATTCTTAGGCAAGTGGGTGGAAATGGAGAATGTCATCCTGAGTGAGATGACCCGTTCACAAAAGAAATCACACATGATATGCACTCACTGATAAGGGGATATTAGACCAGAAGCTTGGAATACCCAAGGAACAATTCACATATCAAAGGATACCAAGAAGAAGGAAGGAGAGGCACCTGGTCCTGGAAGGGCTCAATGTGGCAGTGTAGGGGAATACTAGGAAGGGGAGGTGGGAGTGGGTTGGTTGGGGAGCAGGGGGAGGGAAGAGGGTATATGGGACTTTTGGGGAGGGGGGATCCAGTAAGAGGGAAATCATTTGAAATGTAAATAAAGAATATACCTAACAAAAAAATTAAAAAAAAAAAAGAATTTTAAAAAGGTGAATTTGGACCTGATGGCTTAGGCATGTACTCAACACTCAGGATACTGAAGTGAGAGGATCATGAGTTGAAGTTCTATCAGTTCCACGCAGTACATTCCAGCCCAGTCTACTTTACTTAACAGCAAGAGCCTGTTTCAAAAAGCAGTCAGAGATACAGGGAAAGAGAAGCTCCAAGTATTTGGAGATTAAACACTATATTTCTAAAAGAAGAACCATCTCAGGAAGAACTTCAAAATATTTTAAGTAAATGAAAATAAAAATAAAACTTATCTAGATGGAAGCTGAGTAAGGCACATGCTTGTAACACCATCATTTAGAAGTATGAGGCTTGAATTTGGAGCTAGCCTCAGGTATAGAAGGAGTTCAAGGCCAACTTAAGCTGCATAGCAAGATCTTGTCAAACAAAACAAACTTGTCAAGATTAGTAGACTCCGAAAAACAAGTGTTTCAAGGAAAAGTTATACAATTTCACGCACATTTTAGAACACACATAAGATCTTGAATCAATAACTTTATCATCCAGACAAAACACAAACTAATGAAAGAAAACTAGGGAAATAAATGAAAGCAAACAGGTAATACAAGAATAAAGCAAGCAGAAGTCAAAAATAAAAATGTGAAGAGTAGTCTGTGAGGTTGAAAATAACAATGAGATAGAAAAATATAACTAAATATTGATTTCACTGGAAAAGGCAACAAAATTGATAAACCTATAGCTTAGGAAAATAAAGAGATATGGAGAAGAGTTAGACTACATACAAGTCACCACCATGGGAAATGAAAGAGGTCACTCTTGGACCCCAGGACATCAACAGGGCCATCATGAGAAGCTATGACAAATCTGTTTACAAACTTGTTAACTTTGGTTAAACAGACAGATTTTATAAAGTCATCTTTCAAAACTCCTACAAAGGGAAGTAAATTCGTTAATGTGCTTGCTTAGTAAATAAATGAAATCAATAATTAACCTTCAATAAAGTAACTATAAACCACTCTGTCTTTAAATATTACAGAATAGGTTATTTCAATCCTCATTTATTTACCCCAAAAGAGAAACAAATAGAATACCTGACAATTCATTCTATAAGGCAAATATGACTCTAATATCAAATCTTGGCAAAGGTACCATACAGGAAAGAAAACTGCATGCCAAAACTTCATATGCACTTGGCACAATATCTGAGAAAATTATTAGCAAATTAAATGCAAGTATGTATAAAAAATAGTGCATATGCCATCAACCAAGTGAGATTTATACCAGGTATGCAATTATTGGTTAAACATTTAAAAATCAATGTAATTTACAAAAGACGAAGGGGAAATTATATTGTTCAAGAAATGTACTTGATAAAAGCTAATATTCATTTATGAATCAAAAATAATAACCAAAATCTAGTCATATTAAACTCCTTGTAGCCAAATACATGAGGGACTTTCTCAGCATATAAAAAAGGCCAATATTCATGTTAATTTTTGAAAACTGGAAGCTTCCCTTTATATTAAAACTAGACACAGATGCGCTCTGCCACCACTGCTATTCAGAATTGTGCTGAAATGTTCTAACCAGTCTGATGAGACAAGAAAGAAGAATATCCAGTCTTGTCTTTGCTTCCAAAGGGATCATTTGGGCAGAAGTTTCCATGTGCCCCTGATGAACAATCCAGCAAGGGACAAACTATCAGGTTACTAATCCAACCCCGTTGTCTTTATGTGAACAAGTATTAAACATTGAAATCACAAAATAGCACCATTTTATTAACACTAGAAAATCAAAACCCATATCAAAGCCAGGCATGGCCATTCGTAATCCCAGTTTGGGGAAGGAAAACCAGATTTATTCCAGGGCTTCCAGGGCTTCCAAGGCTTTCTAGACAAACAGTTTAAGCAATACAGTGATCTCCAAGTGGAGTGAGAGACCCTGTCTATAATAATAAGATTAAGTACAATGAATGAAGACAACAAACATTAATCCCCAGATTCTACAAGTGCACTCATGGGCAATCATAATTGAACCAACATGCGTACATGTGCACACACACACCATACACATGCACACATTCCATCTCATTAAAAATGAGTAAAGGATATGAACATAAATGTCACCAAACAAGATGTATAAATAAACACATAAAAAGATGTTCAATAGCATTGGCTAATGGAAATGTAAGTTAATTAGTCACTGCTTCACTTCCATTTGGCAAAATTAAAACAAGTATTGGAGGTATTGGTGTAGGTTCCAATTGTTAGAGCAAATGCAAAATACTAGGGATTTCTTGTCATTTCCACTGGTAGCCCCAAAGTACATACTCATTCTGGTAGATGGTATGTATTAGATCCTTATAACTCTAAACATATAATACAATAGTCACACCTAGGTTCATACCTAATTGATATAGGAGTCAGAGGTACAAGCCAATCTCCACAAACACACATTCATAGCAATGTTATCTTTATACTCACCAATGCTGGAAGCTAATAATATGTAAAGAGAAGCATGGATTATGATGCAGGATTGTCACCATACAAAGATATAAAGTGTCACACATGGATTTAATTTCACAGTATCCAACAGTAAAAATAAACAACTACAGAATTTGTATAAATGCAAAGAAGAACCTTAAAAGACAGGATTGCAGAAATAATAAAAACTCACTGTTGTCTATTTAGTCATCCTTAGAATTATAAATAATCATTCCACACTGAACTGGCTCAGTGGGATATGTTTATATGTTTATTTATTATATACATATTATAAACTAGCTTTTATGTTTGTTTATTATATACATATTTAACAACAATGCTAAAAGAAGAGGAGGTTGGTAAATTTTGGAAAAAGCACTGTGGAGGCAGAAACAGAGAGAGTAGGTGGGAGTAGAAGAAGGTATGTAATGTATTCCATTTTCATTCATTTTAATCCATTGTCTCAAAATGTGATTTTTAAAAAGCCAATGCAGGTTAGAACCTAGAGAAGGCCGAAGATGAAAAAAAATCAATGAAGAGCTGTTGATTTTTTGAACATGGAAACTATTTTGCATGGTCAATATGATAGACACACCATATTCTGTGTTCATCAAACCTACAGCACCTTCCAATCAACAGGATGAACCTTAATGCACGCTATGTTAAACTTCATTTATGTAGTTAGAGAATTGCAGGGAAGAGCACAGAATGGGAAGAGAATTAAACTGTGTCACAAATGCATCAAATAATTTTACTGAAGTGGAATGTACTGAATGACCTTTGGAAAATACCTGAGTGTATAAAAGTAAAGGCAAGAGAACTGCTACACATTAGATCTTAATTTATAAGGTGACCAATGAGAGTAGGGCTACATTGTGGTATTGTTAGATGTGTGTACTGGAATTGAGCAATTAAATAAGTAGGTTGTGGGCGTGGAAGCCAGTGCTTTTATTGGAGGAGTGGGAGTTCACAAGCAAGCAATGGAAGAAGGCTTTAATTATCCACAGGCCAATCAAGCATATTTGAAGACACCAGTCAAAATGTCTAGCTTAAGTTATGGCTCAGGAAATGTGTGAGTGAGTGAGTGAGTGAGTGTGTGTGTGTGTGTGTGTGTGTGTGTGTGTGTGTGTGTGTGTGTGTTTATGTATCTTTGCTCTATGAACTGAGGTCATGGACAATGCTCTAAAGTGATACAATTTCTCAAAATTGAAACAAAAGAAAAGGAGACTACCCCAAAAAGACATAAATCTACTGGAGGAAATGAATTTGCAATTAAAAACCTTCACCTGCATAAAGATCTGGTCTCAGATTCATTAGTGAATACCTCTTAACATACATCTTAATAAGTAAGTTAAAAAATCCTGTACAAAGTCATAGATAAAATGTCAACTCATTTTAATGAAGTCTTAGGATTATCTTCATATGAAATTATATGGGAATATTATAAAAAACAATTGGAAAGGCCAACACTATGGAGAAAATTATGCAAATATTCTATCAATTTAGCAACTTGAACCCAGCACTATATAAAAACCACAAGATATCATAACCAAATGCAGTTTATTCCAGGAATGTAAGAATGCAAGAATTCGACATTTAATGAGTGGAAATTGTGACAGAATAAGATAAATGAGAGAATTTTATCTTATGTTAATGTATAGTCAGTTGGAAAGATTCTTCATCAATAAGAATATCTACTAAACTTGTATAGGACCTGAGGAAGGTTCCCTTCACTCATGCAAGTAACTCTCCACAGGTTTTAACTCCAGCTCCAGAAGAATCTGACATCTTGGGCCTCCATGGATACCTGCTCTCACTTGCTCATATCCACACAGAGACAAATACACAGATAATTTTTAATATAGAAATAACATTTGACAAAACCAGTAAGAACCCACCCATATAGACATAATTTTGACCTCATCAAAGTAGGAATAGAAAGAATAATTTTAATTTGATGAAAAACTTTCAATAGGTCAAAAACTGACCTTACACACAATAGTGAAAGAGAATCTGACAAAATTATAGACTTGGGGCAGAGATTTGCAGAAATTAAGGTCATTTCTTTGATCAGGGCTTATTAACTCACAATAATTATACTCGTTTGCATGGCATATCAATTAAAGACTTTAATAGATTTCATGGGAATATAAATTGGTGTAATGGTTTAGAAATTGGATGGACAACAGATTCATAGAACTTCAAAATGGTCATATCCTTTCACCTAGAGTTCTGATGTCCTAAAATCTACTAGGGAATCTTATCAAAAGTATAGGTAAATATTTATGTATAAGAAAGTTCACCGAACATTTTTGTTTTTATTTGTTGAACTCTGAATTGAACTTGAACTTTAACATTGTGATAACAAGACTCTCCCAACTTCCCTTCTTGAGTACACAGTTTCTTTCCAGACCATTTAGGAGCTATGTTGTTCTCTACTTTTCTCAGAAAGAGAAAGGACAACTCTGTGTTTCTTGTCTTTAAAATAGTGAGAAAAACAGTCCATACCACATACAACACACATATGTATCTATATAACAATGTTCAGTGTATATGCTGTTTTCCATCTGAACAGAAATACACATAAACGTTTTACAGGATTGTCAGCTTTACTCTCAGTGAACTCATGAAAATTTAGTATAAATGTATTAGAGAATTTTATCTAATAGTTATGTTTATATGCAAAGACAGTAAGAGCATTTCACTATAGTGTCCAGTAGGTGATACATTTTACAAATTAATTCATGGTTCATCTGTTGTGTAATTTTAGCAAATCATATATGTGCAGAAACTATCATTAAAATGTTGGTTCACCTTTGAAAGTACACTTAAATGACCTCATAATACTTTATTATATGTTAATAAACATATCAATTAATTATAAAAATATTTTAAATTTACCTCATGTGAGTGTTAAGTATTATCATAGGATGTGCTGGAGAGATGACTCAGAGGTTGCAAGCACATATTGCTCTTCCAGAGGACCCTGAGCCTTCTTCTAGCTTCTGCAAACACAAAGTATATATGTGATGCACAGACATATAAGCAGGAATGATATTCACACTCATAAAATAAAAATAATCTAAAATAGATTATCAGATAAATTGATTCTTCATTGATTAGTTTACATAAAGATATCTACAAAAAACAGACTCCCTGGAAACAAGCCTTAGGTATAAGACCAGCAAAGAGAATTCATTGGATTAAATGTAATATTATTCCTGCACCAAATAAATTAATTTATAATGCCATGTTACTTTGAGCTCACCAAATAAACAAAAATAATCCCATTATATTGGCATGGTAGGCATTAATCTTATTTACTCTGTAACAGAATCGATAGAAAGAGATTGATGGATCATCCGTTAGGACTTCTGAATCTTGTGTAAGAGTCACAGAAATTCAGACTGATACTGCAACAGTGGACAATATGATTTGAAGATCCCATTGTTCAGTGGTCTCCAGCTGAACATGTAGGTTGTGTAGGCCATTTTGAAGAGCTTAAAATCATAGACCTAAAAGGCCCATCTCTAACTGAGCACAACAAAGGCCCATAATACCCATCTTTGATTAACCATATCAAATTCTCTTCAGTTTCCATTTAGTTTCTACATTTGACCAGGAAACCTAGAGAATTTTAATATGGGTACTTATCAAAAAGAATCCTTTTCAGAAGTTTGGTAGATTTCTTTCAAATATAACATCCTTGGAAAAGAGTGAAAGTGATTCATTCAGTTTGTAGGTATTCATCAGAATAGTGTCTATTGTATTGTCCTGTGCTTGATATGACCACTTTCCTCCATTTCCTGCAATGAGAACACAGTCTATTAAATAGGAACTGCTGCAATTGGAATCAGAACATGGACTGTTGACTAGATATAGTCAGTAAACAGATAGAAGAAGACCTGCTTGCAACAACGTATGAAGCATTTGCAGAAACTCAAATGAATAACACATGTAAAGAGCTTCAAAAGTAGAGTTTGCTTCTGTGTTTTTTGGCCGAGATCAAGTGGTGAGTGATTTGGCAAACAATCACAAAATAAAGGAGTGTTTACAACATTAGTGGGCCTGAAACTGATTTGTAAATTATAATGGAACCTGGGGACCTTTTAAATACACTGATGACTACATTTTAATATTTTTTAATATTTCCCAAATGATTCAAATGTGCAGCCAAGTTTAGGAACCAGGAGATTAAGTACATTCTTATATTTCCACCTTGGTAAAGACTCAGCTTCAGTAGAAATGACCAAGCCCAGATAAAATCATGCTGTAAAGCCAATTCATTAGATTCTATGGAATCAACTCTACTCTCACCATAAATCAGTCATAGTTGATGATAGGCTAAGCAAAACTGCCAAGCGGACCATTTTCCTATTATCCTCTGACATGATTTCTTGTGTGTAGCAACTGGCCTTCACTTAAGGAAGTTGGCAACCAAATTAGGGGAGTCTCAGGAAAACAGCTGCCATACTGTACCTTGCTTTGGGGAATGATCAACCCTTCACTTCTGGGAAGAGTTAGTCATCAAACATGTCATCAGCCTTACCAAGCACTTAGTTCCTTTTCCCCTTGAGGTAAGACTGACTCACTTTTCCAGAATGACAGCCATAGATGGTAGAAAGACTAGATATGTTAACCAATGCAAGGATAGCTTATCTCACTTAATTTATTCAACGTACATGCCTCTGGGTAACATTAAGTCCAAAAAACCATTAAGCCATCCACGTACAAGTCTATATAGTGTCCTTTGCCTCATAAAAGATTCATTTGGGTATAAATGTAATCCCTTTTTTCTGATAGCAAACAGCAGGACTAGCCAAGAAATTCCATGTGGGCCTGGGGGAATGGACTCAGAAGTTAAAATTCCAGGTGCACAAGCATAGGGCCTGAGTTCAGATCCCCTGTATCCATACGTTCTGTTAATCCCACAACTGGGGGTTAGAGTCAGGAGGATGAGACATCTGATGGATTCTAGAGACATTGTCTCAAAAGATATGGTGAAGAATGAAGGAGAGAGGAATATGGCTATATCAGACTTGGGCTTCTACAGGCAGTATGCTCAAATGCACATGCACACACATACAGGACACACACACAGGGCACACATGCAGGGCACACATGCACACACATACGGGCACACACACAGGGCTAGCACATACAGGGCACACATAGGGCACACACATAGGGCACACACAGGGCACACACATACAGGGCACACATGCACACACATATAGGGCACACATACAGGATACACATGCACATACAGAGAGAGAGAGAGAGAGAGAGAGAGAGAGAGAGAGAGAGAGAGAGAGAGAGAGAATACCAGAAAGAAGGGAAGGTATCACAAAGCTGAAGAAGCATTTGAACCAAAATGACTGTCTAGGATTCTTTATTCCCATCAGCCTTCTGACATTTTCAAAAGTGCCTGCTAATTGTTGACTTGATATACTCAATAATCGGAGAGAAGCAGTCCTGCCTAGACCAATGTATGAAGTGCTTGTAGGAATTCAAATGGGTAATAGATGCAAAAATGCTTTCCTAAGCCCTTCCTCATCTTCCTCACCACCTATCTGCATTAGAATGTTAATCCTATTGATGCCTCTCCATAGTATGTCATAATGTGATAGTTTGGAATTGTCTGTAGTACACCACTGCAACTCCCAACCCCATCATTAAGTCTCCCTGGAGCCTCATATCATGGACACATTTTTCCCTCATTTTCTTCAAATTTAGTTCAATGCCATAAACATGAAAAGGTATACATGCATATCACCTTTGTCCACCAATGTGACTGTCAGGTGTTGGTGTGCTGGCATCCCTACCTACTCTACAAAAGTGCACTCAAAATTTCACCCTACAAAGTCCTGGAAGATGATAAGGTAGAGAAACAGTGATAATAAGGTTCTAAAACAGTAGTTCTCAACTTGTGGGTTGCAACCTTTTTGGGGTCAAACAACTTTTTCACAAGGGTCACATATCAGATATTCACATTATAAATCATAGCAGTAGAAAAATTACAGTCATGAAGTAGCAACAAAAATAATTTTATGGGTGGATGTTACCACAGCATGAGAAACTGTATTAAAGGCTTGCATCATTAGGAAGGTTGAGAACCAGTTCTAAACCATATTTCTCATAGGAGTAGCTCATATTGTTGGAAGTATTTCTCCATTCAGATATGTTAATATATAGGCATGCTGTCTTTTGAAGAGGTCCCAGTGTACCAGGACTGTTGTGTATGTGTGTGCAGAGTTCATAAACAGTGTGTCAGTGCTGAGGGATTCTCACATTACTGAACTTAGAGTCTGGCTTTCTCTTTGGCTTTGAAGACAGAGTCTACCTTCTCTAACTTCCCTGCTAATCTCTTCTTTTCTTCTGATAATTCTGACTCCTAGAAGTAATCTATAATACAAAATTCCCTGTACACCCTTCTCTTCTACACAGTTTTATTAAAGAGGAACTCGTCCAATTTTAAAGTTCTGGCTAAAGTGAATTTATTGATATAAAATAACACAGGCTCATGTTTCTATGCAAAACTTTAAAGTTAGTGCCTTTAGTGCTATTTATCTGCACTGCCAGTTCGATGATAACTAAATCCTTATCAGACATCTCCTAATATTCCCTGTCATTACTAAACTGAGAACAGAAAAACAACTCTATTCATGGTTCCTGAGCTCAAAATCTTTGCCTAACTCACTCACCTCTTGTTCTTTCCTGAAAGAGACAGGTTTCCTGACTCTACACACATCTTTAATGAGTACCTGCCAAACACCTACAATACTACATTCAGAATATTTCCTAAATGTACTTTTTCTTTTGTATTTTCCCTGAAATACTTAATTGATGCTGCCCTATCTCTCCCCCAGAGGGTTGCACAAGTATACTGTTAGACTCCTCTGCTTCCAGAATGATTCACTTATGCCATCCTATTCAATGCAGAATGTTCTAGACTGCTCTAGAAGGTCATCTTTGAAAGGTTTGATTTATCAGACCCTATGTGATGTCCCATCACTCTCATCTCTATATTTCACCACATTTCTACTTCCACCTTACCTAGAATCCTTCTCCCTCTTTTCCTGTGTCTGATGTCTAAATTTCGTTCCTTTGTCTTCACTAACACTTGGCTTAATCATTGACTCTCCAGGACCATTCCAGACTCCTTTTACTTGGAAATAATCTTAGTATCATTAAGCTGCCAAGAATTAACTGATTGTATAATATCTAATATCCTCTAGCCTGCAGGCTTTTATGACTATGGTTTGAGAACTCAGGAAAGAGAATCATGCCTGTTGCATCTCTGATTCCCTAAAACATTTCAGTCGTCAGCAAAATGCTCATGGACTGATGCTTAATGAAATAGGAACTACAATATTAGATTTTTCTCATCTTCAGATTTAAGACCCCCTCTTGATCTGAGCAATTTTACATGCTGCAAAATTTTCAATATATTTGCTATCATTGTCCCCTCATTCTGACCTCCACTCTCCCTGGAAACCACATTGTTTTGTTAACTATTGTTTGGTGATGTCTATGATATAACACAATTGTAAAGATCATTGGCTCTAAAATCTGCATAAGAAAATCACCTAATCAGAAAGTAAAACTTATATCTAATTTTTTGATCGGGAGATTTCATCTTGTGTGAAAAATCCTAAGGAAAAGCTTATTATTTATGGCTTATGTTTCCAACATTCTCCTTTATATTTGACTTAGAAAACTGTTCTATTTCTTTGTTAATTGCTTGTTACAATTAATGATCAACTATTTTTGGTAGTTTCTGTGTGTCTGTCTTCATATTCACATCCTTTAATTTTTATTATTGGTATGTTGTACTAGCAATAAATCTGTTATATTTAACCAACCAAAATCACATCATTGATCAAAGATTGTACTTTACATGAGGGTTCATTTCTTGCTTTTTAAATCACATATGTTTTCATGGCACGTAATGATGTATAGCCATGACTTTCAGTACCCTGAACAGCCTTGGTCTTGCTCACCAGTTTCTCTAACTGGTTAGGGTTAGGGTTAGGGTTAGGGTTAGGGTTAGGGTTAGGGTTAGGGTTAGCCCCTGACAGTTACATATCTTTCCATTCTCTACATAAACTATCCTTTAAACTAAAGTATCTTTTTCTGGAATGACATGTACCTAGGATGATGCAGGAGTTAAGGTTTTCAAATTGATGGCTTTCATTTCAAAATGCATTTAGCACCTATTCATTCTCCACTTAGGTGGGTACCTTGTTTTTAACATTCAGTAATATTCCATTGTAAAGACCTTATATGGTTTATTCATTTTCCTATTGAAGGATATTTATTAAATATAGAAAATTATAAATTAAATGATTACAAATACTTATGTGTAGGTGTTAGTATGGATATTGGTTTTCAATTTACTTAGTAAATACTATGCTATATGATTTTCAGCACTGGTGTCTTAGGGTTGTACTGTTGTGAACAGATACCATGACCAAGGCAACTCTTATGAAGACAACATTTTATTGGGGTTGGCTTACAGGTTCAGAGGTTCAGTCCATTATTAAAATGTAGAGCATGGCAGCATCTAGGCAGGCATGCTGTAGGAGGAGCTGAGTGTTCTACATCTTGTTCCAAAGGCAAGCAGGAGAAGCTGTCTTCCAGGCAGCTAGGAGGAAGGTCTCTCAAAGCCCACCCCCACAGTGACACACTTCCTTCAACAAGGTCACACCTCCTAATAGTGCCACTCCCTGGGCCAAGCATATACAAACTATCACATGCTTGATAAGAGTGTAATTCTTTCTATAAAACACTGCCCTATTCTATTCTAGAACACATTATCTATGAATTCAGAACTGCAAAAGAAACTGTGTGATTATTCCATGTAGTTATACCATGTAATCTATTGAGTGCTTATTTACTCACTAGACCAGTGGTTCTCAACTTCCCTAATGATATGACCCTTTGATACACTTACTCGTGTGTGGTGACCACCCCCAATCATAAAATTTTTTTTGTTGCTACTTCAGTCCTGTAATTTTGCTACTGACATGTTTCATCATGTAAATATCTATGTTTTCTGATGGTCTTAGGTAATTCCTGTGAAATTGTCATTTGACCACCAAAAGGGTTGTGACCCACAGGTTGAAAACTGTTGAATGCACTAGATTGTGAAAAACTCAAAGCAGTAAGTGACATGTTTGTTTTGTATTATTTGAGAATGAGACAAATTGTGATATGATGTGACATAAAGAAAAGCATTAATAAATCTCTTGTTTCATTGATCAATTGAATTTTCAACCATGCAATAACTAAATACATATTTAAGCTCCATTCTGTGCTCTAATTAGGCTCAATGCTAAAGTTAGTAGACTTGGACTGTACCCTTATTAATAAAATATATCATGACATTACTTGAGACACACAAATTCAGGATCATTATACATACATACATACATACATACGTACATACATATATATATATATATATATATATATATATATATATGGAAACCTGTTAAAGTCACCACACCAACCAAGGTAGTCCTGACCCAACTACAGAGTCTTTGGTTATCTGTAGGAAAAACCAAGTTTCCTGGTATGTGTAGAAGGTATTCAAATATCCCAAGTGACCTGTAATGCCTATAGGTTGTAGAGATAAAAAGAGATGAGGGTACAGCTGACCGGTAATGAATATGTGATTCCTCTTGATCAGTCAATTTAATTCCTTCCACCCTGACCCTTCCCTTTACTCTCTTTTTCACTTATCTCAACTACCCAGTAGACACTGAAATACATAGTGTGAATGAAGTCACAGTGACAGTGTGCTTGTAGACATGGTGTTAGGCTAGGCATGTACTTTTCCACACAAGTACAACACAGAACCTTATTACAGGGATCTTAAGAAGAGTGGAAGAAAGAAGGCAGGGTTTTTTGTTTATTTTTATGCACTTTTTTTAAAGGTGTATGTGTATTTGCCTGCACATATGTGTGGACACCATGTGCATGCGGTACCTGCAGAGGACTGAAGGTGACATTGGATACCCTGGAAATAGGGTTACCATTGTGAATGTTGAGTACTAAGTACTCAGAATTGCTGTACCATGTCTCCAGCCTCAGAACACAATTACTTAAGAGTTAAGAAGATATCAGGAGGAATTAGTTATTTTGGAAATAAACTTGCACATCCTTTTCTGAAGATGTGTTTACAAAGTTCTTATTATGCTATGAGCACCATTCTGAGCACATCAGATACCTCAGCTCTTTCAAGGGATATACAACCTACGCAGAGAGAAATTTCTTCCCTAGCCTTTAACATAGTGTAGTTGTTGGAGGAAATTTACTGAAGCACAATCAAGTAATTGATTGTGTAAGTATTTATTCAATTGTCAAACACTGTTCTAGGTGAACAGCATGTATAGCTACACTGAACACACAATCCTAAGACTCGGCTTTCAAATTGTTTCTATTGTAAAGAGAGAAAAGTGTTAATGGTACAGGGTGGGGGGGTCCAAATAGCTTAGTGAGAAAAAGACAAAATATTAGCGCCTCCTGCTGAAGAACAGAGAGTTAGGTTGGATTATGAAGCATCAAAGCATATGTTAAGCTATTTGCTTTTTCATATTAAATTCAGTTGAGGAGAGAAAGACAGATGACTCACTTTCCCTAGTGATGATGGGATGAGTGTGCACTACAACATCTTGAAGTGCTTTACTGTGTTTGGGTATGTTGATGTACAGCTGGGGTTTCTAAGGTGTGGCACTGGTAGTTAGACAGGGGCCTGTGGGCTCTTAATGCAGAGCTGAAGATATTTCACTATGTCTGGAAAATGCAGGGGACCCAGAGAATTAAAAAGAGAAAGATAGCATCATCATGGTGGATGTTGTTTCTAGAATGGTGATTCTGGCAGTATCATGGATGCTAGAAGAAGGAATTGGAAGCAAAGGCCTCTTTTACTAGTCTAAGAGAACATATGCCTGGGAGCCTTCATAAACAGGAGATGAAGCTGGTCCTCATACAACATTCCTTATAGCTTATAATCTTGCCTTTTGCAGGGCACCAACATATTAATGAAGATCATTCGGTGAAGGTAGGTAGGGTTTGTCCCTCCATACATGCCTTCTGAGGATGCTGTTAGTATAGTAGATGCAATAACAGAATACTTTGGAACATAAACTTCATTGTTCTTACCCATATGTCTGTGCATTACTGAGCCACAAAAAACTCAACTTAAAACAATATGCTATCATGGGATATCTGACTCTCTCCTCTCACATGGCCTCCAGGAAAATGGAAGACATGTTGGCTCTCCACATCTAGCTCCTTATCATCTCCATGGTTGATCCTACACAGCTGTCTAATCACTGTGTGCTGAAGAAATGATCATGGAGCAGGAAGATTATGAGGGGACACTGAAACCTTGCTAGAGATTGCAGAGCTCTTTGGGACAGTGAATTCTGGTAGAGTGTAGGCAGTCATGACAAGGTAACATCAGACCAGTAACCATTACCCAGTAATGCCAACCAGTAAAGTACAGGCCATTTTGCACACCCAAGGCTGGGTGCAGGGGGTGGGCACTGGGAAACAGAAAAAGTATAAACCAAAGAAAAATAAAACACACATTCAGCTGTGAGTGGTTACCAGGCATCCAGTAAAGGATCTATCAAGTATAAGAACTCTGGAGACTAGAGCAAAAGGCCCATTCAGAGCTGCCACTGAACATCTGCCTCTGTCTTGTTTTAGGTTTTATTTTCTTCAACTCCTGCTTTCCTTTTTGATGGGTTATTGTGTAGGTGTGGACAGGCTAGCTTCACTAATTTTCAATGGAGCAGTAATATTTGTACTGAAATTTCAGCGACATGGGTAAGAACTATGGGATACCCAGGAAATGATATGACCTTTGAGAACTGTGTGACTTACTCTGATTTACTTGCTCCCATTTACTTACTTATGGACTCTTGCCCTTCTCACTGGTTTGCTTTACACTGCCTAACAGTTCTTATTTGTCTGCTGGGACCCAAAATAGAAGCCTTTGACTTCCTCCTCAGGTTCTGCATTCTTTGTCTTTATTTATAGCAATTACAAAACATTTTGTACTTCTAGGTCTCTGTTGTCTAATGCTATCCTTGAATTTCAGGGATGCATGATTCTTCCTCTTTTTTTTCCATAGCAAATAAAGTGGCCCTTGATGCATTCAAAATAGACACTATATGAAGGGGTAGACAACACATATAATCAGTAAAGGAATGCATTTGATGCTTCCCCCTTCTTTGTTCTTCCTGGTTCCTTTGTTTTCTAGTGCTTTCTAGAACACCATAAGGTCTGATGCTAACTTGATCTCACCTTCTGATGACTCTGTGTGAATTTGTCTTTGCCATATAGGTCAGCCTCTTGTTGGAGAGTGATGCAGCCTGGGTGTTGGGAGACAGCTCCACCCCTGAGTCACAGTGCCTCTGGGTTCTGTGGTTCTACTCTGTGTGAAAGGTCTTTCTGTAGCATTCTTTCAAGGTGAGTTTTCTAATTAGCTTTCCCTTATAAGGTGCCAGAGGGGACGATTGGTCAGAAGTAAGGTCCATAGATGGGGTAACAATGGCCAAGAGATTTTTGCCTTAGGCTACTGGGTGGGAAGAAGTCTTCCAGTTGACATCTGGTGAGAATTTAATGACTCAGAACTTTACTCTCCACCCCTGGTCTCTCACCCACCAGCTCTCTTCACTCAGCCAGGCCTGGACTTTGAGAGCATGAAGTCATATACATCATGATTACACCTGCACAGTAGCTATACTCAGTTTTAGAGCACATGTTCTTCAAATCGCCAAAGGAGGACAAGATGACTCCTGAATACCCTTTAGCCACTACATCTCTGGGAGGAAGCTGCCTTCCAGGCAAAACCAAAGAGTTTACAGGATGGTCAAGAGATTAAATAGTAAATAAACAGTAAGGACAAACAGACATGGTGGTTTTCAGCTATTTAATGTTTATATGCTACTACATACAGGCATTTTTAACACATATATCTTTAGTATAGAGTCAATACATATTTCAATGTTAAAAGACAAATTTGTGAAAGAAAAATACTGAATGGTAAATGTATTCATAACTCTAACATGTAGCAATAACCCTTGTTTATTCCTGGGCATTTTCCTTTTTTAATATGTCACTCAGATCTCTAAAAAGGGCTATGATTTTTATTTTACACAGTTTACACAGTAACAATTAATGTGCTAAAATGTGTGGAGGAGTCATTCAGGAATGGAGGGATTCAAAGGCTTCCATCTTATGATCGTCACAGATTGCATTCTGAGCGTCTAGTCATTCTTTTACAATTTCCTTGTTCTTCAAATTTCTCCCAGTCCTAAATGTCTGCATTCAGAGAGACAAACAGGATTCAGACCCAATGTTAATATAGGCTCAGTCCTTTTAGAAAAATGTTGATCTTTGTTGTTGTAAAGAAAAGTTTGTGTGTAGTCAGTGAGCAGAGACATCTAAACTAACTCACTTCCAAGTATGTGGCTATGATCCTGGTAAATGAAGGACAGCTTTCTAAGTTAATTCTTTAACCTGATCTGTGTTCAAGTTCATTATTGTGCTCTTAAGATTACTGAGGTCTAAGAAGGGAAAAAAATAGGATAGCTCTAAGAATAGTTTTGAGGGATCTGCAGTCACTCCAATCCAGGAACTGGGAAGAAAATTACAGCCTCCACTTTGCCTATGCTAGTAGTCAAGTGTGGTGTAGAGGCAATTTCAACATTCAAATTACATCACATCTTATGATTAAACATAAATTACCCATGGGCCAATTCTTTTCCTATGATGCCCAGACACCAGGACAGGAAAATCCTTCCTAGAATAGATAAATATTGAAGAAGATTTAAACATGCCCTCATTTCCAGGAACAGATCCCATCAATTTAAACTATATGCATCGTCAGATTCGGAAAGCTAGCATGTAGGGAAGGACAAGGATTTCTAGGCTTTGCGTTTGTGTTGCTGGCCTGTTATTTTGGTAGTGTAGGTTACCATCTATCTAGGAGAGAACATTGCTTCAGTTGGACCAGAGGAATCGCTAAATGAACCTATAGAAAGGTGGATGACTTCTGCCTTTTTGTTAACATGCAATTGCTCAGGAAGCTAAAGAAGAGTCTTTGGAACACATGTACCATTTGGAAATAAGAATTTGGCACCAGTGGAAATATTCTCTGTGTTGGATTTAATTGTGTTGTTCTGTGGATTATCAGAGGTGGAGACTGGCCTATATAGGTGACTGGTAAAAACACCCTTACAGTATTATTTAAAGCTTGCTGAGAAATGATGGCAGTTGAAATGGAAGTGATTATAACTCCTGCTCTTGGTGCATCCTGTATGCTGCTGCTCAACCTCCTTATTTTCTCCATAACCCTGTAAAAGAGGTTTCATTTCTTCCATTAGGTACAGGTAAAATTAAGTTCACAAGAAGGCAAACAACTCTTCTAAAATCACTCAGCTAGTCATTAACCCTGCTGGAGTACAGCTTGTGAAATTTCTTTCTCTGCTCACTCTTTTGTGTTAGCGTCTTGGGTCGGGTGCATTTCAGAAACTGCAGGACACAAAGACTGAATCGTGGAATTTAGACCACTGATTTGAGAGGCTCTCGAAGGCAGACCAGATGTTCTGGCTGACATGACTGAATGACCTTTTGCAGCTAAGGGTGGCATTCTAACACAAGTCCTGCCCTCATGAATTATTCTTAACATATCCTCTAAGACAGATGTTCTCTCAACCATCCTAATGCTATGACCCTTTAATACAGTTCCTCATGTTGTGGGGACTCCTCTAACCATAAAATTATTTTTGTTGCTACTCCATAACTGCAATTTTGATACTATTATAAATCATGATGTAAATCTCTGGGTTTTCTGATGGTCTTAAGTGAACCCTGTGAAAGAATAATTCAACCTCCAAAGGGGTGGCAACCTACAAGTTGAGAACCACTGATAAGCAATGCTGGGAGAAACTGGTATCCCAAGACATGGGGTAGAATTAGGAGGACTGTACCTGTTTTCTGAATCATTCAGGGTAGATCAGAAGTCACTTATCTTTCCTCAGTCTCTAACAAGTCATTTTGTTTAGAAAAAGGGATTATCATTAGACAGAAATGGCACCAATATCCTGACACCTGATTAAAAGCAGAATGAAGATAAAGTCGTTTCTAGCTCCTTCCTGGTCTGGGAAGCCAACATCCCTCACCCCACAACCCCCAGGGAAATGGCTCTGTCCCAGCGGCAGCCAGCTCTTCACTTTGAAGTTGCTTCTAAACCTGTTTGTGTTTGGAGCTCCAAAAATGTTTGTGCTCGCTGCTGCAGGCTGGCCCAGCTAAGTTGCTCATGCAGAGACCATGGCTGGCTTCCCGGGTGAAAAAAAAAAACAAAAACAAAAACAAAAAAAAAACCACGACAGTTAATTACATCAACCCAATTAGCAGAAGCAAGCAAGGCTCACCTGCAGACTCACCCGTCTGGCAAAGGGCCCCCAGGCTTTAGTGGGGAAGCTGCTGAATTGAGAGACTAAGTGTTTACCAGTGACCTCTTTTCAGTACCCTCTTGTCTTACAGATAAAGTAAAGGAACTGGAAAAGGACCAATCTCTTACACCATAGTCTGCTGCGCAGCCTGCAGATAGTAATGGCTTTCAGATTGTTCCACTGGGGAGGAACAGAGTCTTCCTTCAGCACCTACCAGTGATCAGAGGTGGAACAGGATCAGATATTGCCTTTGGTAATGAGGTTGTTTGCTTGCCTCTAACAGAGCCCTGAAGAGACAGAGCCCTCTCTGAAAGGCAGGCTGGGGGATGTGACAGCTGTTTTCCTTGGCTCCAAGCTCACACTTTCCACCTTCACAAGGAATCCACAGTGCTGGGTTCAAAGATGAAATCCAGTTGTCTATTAGCTGCCTACCAGGAGCAAGTTGCTTAAACTCTTGGAGCCTTGACATTCTGTTTGCTAAAGTTGTGAGAGAGCACACTTTAGGGATGTAGATCCATCCAGTGATTGTCATCGAGTAGAGAGAGAATATCTCCAAAGGGCAGAATTGGGGTAGAACTGTTCCGTGTTGTGATTGGACTGCTGGCTAAAGGACAATGCATTTGTCTATGGCAAAGAGCTATATTTTGAGACATACAAGTTTTGCAGAATGATCCCTTTTAAAAGTTGATGAAAATCCCTCTCTAAATTCAGTAAAGAGAAGAAGGATGATAATAGATTCAAAAGTACCAAGCAGAATGTATGGGCCAAGTATGTCCCATATGTGTACCAATGACTTTCCTTTCTCCCCAAGCCTGCTTTCCTTATCTTTCAAATAGTAATTCAAATATTATTTCCTCTAAGCATAAAAATTCATCTTCCTTTTAATCATGTGATGGTAGTAGTGAGATTATTTGTGTAAATATTTTCTCTACATTCATTAGTTGACATGTCTTGAATCTCCTTGTTGAACTGGGATCTGTTACCAGCCCTGCTGTAAAAGCATTGCATAACCAGTGTCCCCCTCCCTAGTGCAGCTCACAGCCTAAACAGTAAGTACATCCATATCATGAATGCTACTGTGTGAAGTTCAGTGGCAACAAAAAGCACCTCAGTGCTGGATAAGGGAAACAGAGAAGACATCCTGGAAAAGAGGTTATCCCAAATGAGTGTTGGATGAAGGGAAGTAGCAGGGAGACCCACAGAGAAGCTGGGGAAGCAGTCACTGCAGGCTAATAGATGCTAGAGCAAGGGAAACTGGGAAACTATTTAGGATTATAGCATCTATCCATCTGCTTGAGGGCTCAGAAACTCATCTTTCTGGTTACACAAGGTGGTTTGCTAAGTGTCTTCTTCCCATGTGTTTCAATTCTTCGGTTTCCTGTAACTGGGGCCTCCGTCCTTAGAGTTTGCTTGAAAATCTGGATCAAAACTTAAGGGAAAGCTTCCCTGTGGAAGAGCATGACCTTTTAGTTTTTTGTTTCTTTTTCATTTGTTTTGCATAATCAATCACTCACCTGCAAAGCTGGGGGTTTCCCTATCAGATGACAGGAGTCATGGAAGGGATTCAAATTCTCTAAGGTGGCTCAATGATGTCAACCCAATTACCCGAGACAGCTTATCTTCACAGCAACGGCCCTCAGGTATCAGTACCTGTGTGGACTTGGGTGGAATTCTTTGCTGGGACACTTGGCTGACAGCAAGTCTGCTCATTCCTGCCACTTTTTCACCTCCTGAACAGTAAGCAGCATCAGCCCCTAGCCAAAGCCCAGAGAAAGCTAGCATCTCTTTGGAAGACACAGGACAATAAACATGTGGACTTAGTGGGCTCGAATATTCCTAAAGGTGTTGTCTACCTTTAACTGTCTAAGATCATGTAAATTCTGAGTCTGGAAATAGAATGACCTGTTCAGGATCCTACATCCATGGCACATCAAACCAGAGTATAGTAGCATACTCTACAGGAGATGTGTTTCAGAACCACAGAAAGGCCTTAGACAAAGATGGGGTTCAGGAACTTAGTTTCTCCTTCCCTATCATGAAAAACCAAGTCCCCAGTGCAGTTCTATAAAGAATAAGGACAATGATAAACACACACACACACACACACACACACACACACACACACACACAAACTCAAATCCATGCACATGGGGGAAGGGAACTTCCCAGAGGATATTTCAACAGCAACTATTATACTTGCAACAGTGGCCCTTTGCTGTGTTACCAAACAAGATGACAACAGCAAAATTCTATTCAAGTACACAGCAAGGAGGAGATCCATCTGATAACACAGCCACATTGTAGGTTGGTTACTGAAGAGGAAGGCTCTGACCTTACTGGGCTCCTTTGTCTCTACAGGGAATTAGACAGAGGAAGTGGAATAACCGGTTTGGGTCTTTGAGCTTGGGGTGTGGCAGTCTTAGCACTTAAAGTATCTCCTTTAAATTTACTGATTCATCTCTTTGTACCTTTTCTCCATGTCTAAGATGGTGGAAGAAAAATTTCTTCCCCTGGAGATAGCACAGCAGTGGACAGAATATCATAGACATAATTGAGGGAGGAGAGACCACTTCCCTTTTTAGAAGGGATGCTATTATTTTCAATGAGACAGATTAGAACCCTTCTTCTGTCTTCTCTAAAGCTCCCTAGTCTTCATGACTAATTTGGGGATTCACCTACTGTTAGGACCACTGGGATGGCTCTAAGGAAGATGTCTCCCAGGCACTTCCCTGGTCATAAAGAGCATTGGTGCAGGGCTTTGACATTAGAGGTGAGTGCCTCCCTCTATACGATTTTCCAGGATCTTGGGGCAACTTAGCCCTGGGCTGTGACTCAATTCCTGCCCTGTTATGAAATGGCTGTGCCAGCTTGGCACAGTCACCGGCCTCATTTGCATCCACATGTGGTGTTCTCATGCCTTTGTGCACATTGCTCTCCTTAGCTGTGGCTAGTACAATGCCTTCTTTCCTTGCATTAAGGTCTCTGGCTTTTGTCCTCCATTTAAGTTTAGCCAGAAAAATCAGATTCTGGTCTCTTTCTTGCCATTGCCTCATGGACTCTGAGAAGAATTCTACTTGTAGCATCTTATTGAGCTTGGTGTGCTTTTTCCAATGTCTCTCAAGTCACTGAGTTAGAATGGGTAATTCTCAGTCCATTGCTTCATGGACACAGCTTGCTCATTTATTGCTTTAATAGCATGTGCATGAGTTCAGGTATTCATTCAGCGAGTACTTCTGATTTCCCTCTGTGATATGTCCCTCTTCATGCTCTGGAAGTAGAGTAGTGATTATATTTCCATTCATCTCAAAAGAATGCAGTCAGTAAATAAAGTAAATCAAGTCAATTCTAAGCAGAGAGTTTTATATAAAAGCATGAAAATGTTAAGAAGAGAAAGGTAAAGGTTCTGATGACTGCAGAAGTTCAAATGGAAAGAGATACCATGTCCAGTTGCCCCAAGAAGGTAGAGTATGATTTCCCACTTGCCACAGATGGGACACATGGAAACCTATGAGCATGCTTCAGGTATAAATAATACAAATTTAAAGGCAGGAGTATGACAGCCAATACCAGGAACAGTAAGGAGGCCAGCACCAATGACTATAGGGTAGAAAGCATTGAAAACAAAATGGAGAGGTCACTGACTCCAATATTATGAGAAATTATTATAACTTGACTGGTGAGTAGGAAAAATAGTGAATGATTTTGTAGAGTAACAGGGTTAGACTTGTGTTTTTTAAGTATTACCCAGTTATTTTTTTAAGATTTATTTATTATTATATCTAAGTACACTGTAGCTGTCTTTAGATACACCAGTAGAGGGCGTCAGATCTGTTTTTCAAATGATTGTGGGCCACCATGTGGTTGCTAAGATTTGAACTCAGGACTCTCGGGAGAGCAGTCAGTGCTCTTAACCACTGAGCCATCTCTCTAACCCCAGCATTACCCATTTCTGTGCTTGGAACCTACTGAACAGAGTCAAGAAAAGAAGCAAAAAAAAATGCTAATGGGTTACTTTCATGTCCTAACAAGGTGCTGAGAATCAGGGTGACAGAAAGGTAGTGTCTGTGGAGAGCAGCG
Organism: Tokudaia tokunoshimensis; assembly: GCA_036184795.1. Lineage (NCBI taxonomy): Eukaryota > Metazoa > Chordata > Mammalia > Rodentia > Muridae > Tokudaia > Tokudaia tokunoshimensis. The sequence goes on from BTHU01000015.1 coordinate 12,255,098, forward strand.
GTGGACACAATTTGGGAATGGGTAAGGAAGGGTATAGAGAGGAGAAGGATAGGGCAGCCTGTTCAGGGGAGAATCTTGACTTAACATAGGATGGTAAGCAATCATAGAAGGCTTCCTAGAGGAAACAATACTATCCCAGAGTAAAGCAGATACATGAGGTAGAGTGACCAGCTGTCCATTCTCCTCCAGGACTGTACTGCTTTTTAACCCCTCTGTACTGTGGAAAGAAGGGTGGTGGAAAAAGGATGAGAATGTTCCAGAGACTATGGGTGGCCCAAGATAAGTGTCCTTTGATATGGCTGGAAGAAGCCAAAAAGTTGGTCACCCTTGTAATTGAACAGAACAGAATAGAAACATCCCATCAGTGAAACTGGACATGCTAGGCAACAGAGAACAAAGGGATGTAGGTAGACAACAGGATGGTTTGGAGAAGTAGGCAAAAGATCCAATATGCTGAGTTCTTTACACCAGATCAAACATATTTGATGTGTTTTAACATCACTAGAAGTGTTCTAAAGAAGAAGTGAAAATATAAGTAACTTAGAGAGTTCACTGGGACCTTCAATTTATTTAAGTAGAAGTCTTTATTAAAGATCATATATAAAGATATGAGGTAAGGTAAAAAAGCAAAAAGGATAAAATCAAGAATCAGAGTAGAAGCTGTATTTGCAGAAACACTTTCCAACCAAGTAACCTGTAGCCACATGGCTAGGCAAGGATGTTCACATGCCTAGCGGGACCACAACCCTTCAGAGCAGCAGCCCTCAACCCTCCTAATACTGCCACCCTTTAATCAGTTATACAAATTATGGTGACCCTCACTCATAAACTTAATTTTGTTGCTGCTCTATAACTGTAATATTGCTACTGTTATGACTCACAATCTAAATATATGATATGCAGGATATCTATTATGCAGCCCCTCTGAAAAGATCATTCAACTCCCAGATGGGTCATGACCTGCAGGTTGAGAACCCACAGGTTCTAACGCCAAAGGAGTTGACCACTGTTGCCCTATTTGCAAGGATGACATGAATGTTCTCATTGGCTCTCCATCGCGAACCCATTATCTTTGTCTTTTTCTCCTTGGTGACCAGCCTCCAGGTCATTTCTTTTTCTTTCAAATGTCTCCATGTAGTCCTCAAGTCCCAAGTGCCTCTGCTGCTGCCTGATTCAAGCTAGTTGATACTCACAAAGATGTGTATTGGGATCAGTAGGCACAGGCTCAGCTGGGTGCTGGTGACAGTTTGGGAGAGGAGTGTCCTCATGGCAAATTTAAAAGCAATTATTAATAAAAGTTTGTCTGCTCCATTATTTCCACCTGCCATCAATCATAGATAATTACCATGGTAGATCTTCCCACTGGGGCAGACTAGTCAGGCTCCTATTCTCGGTCAGAGTCACTGTAAGGGATTCCTCATTGGTCTCCGTTAAGTTCTGTCTTTCTCCCTCAATACCTCAAAACCCATTTTTGTTAATAGGCCAACTGAGACATAAAAGCACACATTTCTGACCTCCCCAAATCTCAATCATCCTGTGGTTAAAGCCTCATTCTAACCTGGTCAGTGTCACAGTTCCCGGACAATAGCTTAAGAGCTGAAACATGTTCTGTTTATTCAACATCCCAAACTCTAATTGCTGAGATTGTGTATGCCACAATATTCAGGGTTTCTGTCTGCATTAACAAGAAGTAAAACTAGTTTTGATTCTTGCCCTATACGGGATGCCTTGAGTGACTTTAAGCAAGTCACTTTCCCTTTGAGAGGTTCAATTTCTCTTTAGTCAGATTAATATAAGACCTACAAAGCTGAATGAGCAGGGTTGCCGGGAGGGCCAGAGGACATCATGGCTGTGAAAGCCACCACCCTTATAAGCCACAGCAGAGGCTAAGAATGGTAGGTATAATATTCTTGCAAGACTTTTTGATTTTGCTTGTATGGCTTATTATATCCACTGTGTCTTTTATCTTAGCTACTCTACATAATATGATGAACAGCCATGGCCTTGCAAGGTTTAGCTCTCCACTACAAGTATATCCCAATTATACATCCTTTGTATTCGGGCAGGTACCAGCATATCGTCTTATTTGTGCATGGTCATTCTCTCTTGGTCTATAAGTGCTACGACAGCTAACATTTATTTGACATCCTTCCTAATTGAAAACACACAAGGGATATTAAAGCAAATCTTGAGAAAGTGAATGTCCAAATGAACTAATGAAATGTAGAGACATCTCTTTTTTAACCCCTCAATGCAAAATATGCTAATAGTGCCCTCTGCTGCTGACCGGTGGGTTCATGTCTGCTGTACAGTGGAAGAGAATGCACTAGAATAATAGCGGAAGAACAGTAGGAGAAATAGGTAGAAATTGCTAAGCTTTTCACAATGTGTGGGGGACTGAGTGGAACAGAGATAAAAGCTGGAATGTCACTGTTTTCATGAAGCTAGGGAGTCAAAGGGCGCTGTGAGATTGGAAAGTCAGGTTTCTGCTTTCTAGATATGTGGTAGACATCTAGTTGGTAGTGAGAATACCCTTCAATTTTATGTAATGAGCGTCTCTTTTCCTGTGTTCATACCAGGGCTACAAATGTGTTCTTTATGGCTAGAGCTTATTTCTACATATTATTACGTGAAAATTGATTTAAATCTTCTGAAGTTGATCGTGGACAAACAGCAGTGTGTCCAGCAAACTGCCAAAGTACCACTAGGGAACGAACCCCGGCCCTCTTCCCTTTCCTGGCTGCTTTGTGTTAGATAGTAAGAATGACCCCTATCTTCTACCTTCTAGAGATCACATGATAAATTCTGGGCATCTTCCATCTACAATCTCAAATAAACCTCTTGATAACTCATGAGAGGGATGACTAGCTTTTTTTCCCCACATAACCTGAGGAGAGTAGGAACATCTATTATTCAAAAGCCCTAAGAGGTGTCAAGAGAGACCTGGGTATGAGCTCACATTTCCCTGCCAACCTTTAGTTAACTTCAATACATTGTAAATTAGGGAGTGTATTTACCCTGGCCTTCCCCTGCTGGTCTGTAAACACTAAGCATTGCCATGGCAATGAATTTTTCTTAGTGTCTCTATCACGCTATCACGAGCTTGATAGTTTCCTCCACTTGCTAAAGAGAGCCAAGCATTGGCTTAATGAACTCAAGGATAGAAAACACTGTGATCAACACGGATGGCCAACCATCTTTTTCTGTAATTTGTCCTTCTTTCCGCACATGGAAGCTTTATTCCACGGGATGTTAGACATAACAATACAGTCTCTGCTGATTCTGAAGGCAGATTTGTTTAAAGTTTTCAACACGACAGTTAGTCATATGTGATCTTAGTAGGCAATGTGATCTGGTGGATAGGCACACCTCAGAATCCCCCAGGAAGCAACCTTTTCTGGTACTGAGCCTTTTGAAGTGGCTCGCCAGTGCTTCAAAGCAAAGTTCCTGGTACAGGGAGCACATCTGATGTGCTTTTATTACCCTTCGAGACAAAAAACTTCACTCAGAAGCCAAATGTCTGGAAGGAAAAATCTGTACCCTGCACTCAGCCCCTGCGGCCTGGAAGTTCAGAGAGGGCTGGGAGTGCTCTGTGAGGAAACCAGGGCATGTCTGAACAGAGTGCTCTCGGAGGCTCCAAGCCAGGGTGGCTGCCATCTTGGGAGGAGTTGCCCTTTCAGGATCTCTACAGGAGTGTGTAGAAGTGGGTGAGGCCTAAGGTCAAATAACTCTGGGTTACTCCCCTGCCTCCTACTTATCCCAGTAGCTCAGAACTGTCAGAACTGCAACACATCCACTCTGTTTCTCTAGGAACTGACTTCAGTTAGATTTTACCTGCTTCAGGTTTCTTTTTCTCTTATATAGAGGACTGACCTGCTGTACCTAGGTGTTGAGGAAAAACTCAGTAGTTCGTTAAAGGAAGCAGGCAAGCAAACATTATCCCCAGAATCTTCACTCTCTAGTCAAAGGAACCCTGCATGGTAGCTCTTGATACACAGCTGAAGAACGAGTAAAGTACTTTAAGACGCTCAGAAGTCAATTGTGTAAAAACGACATGATGTCGTTTATGTTGAATACATAGAGGGAGGTGGGAAATACAGTTGTTATTTAATTACTAACATTAACTTCAAAGAAATATAAGTAATTCATCTTCATATTATCTCACAAGAAAAACATACCCTGAAACTCTGAGCTTTAAAAATAGGATGGGAAAGCAGGGGTGTACTTAGTAGATGTTGCTAAATAACACTGGATATCATGAGAAACCAAAACATTGTCCTGGTGACCAAAAGCCTTGAAGTCAGTTTCTGAGCCTCGGGCACTCTGTGATTTCTTCAAAATCTAAGGAATACTGTTGCCTAAGACCTTCAAAGGCACTTATAAAGGTGAACAGACCAAAAACAGGCAGAGAGAAGAAACAAAATGGGATTGGACACTAGTTGTGTAATGTTTGACCATTTGGTTTTAAATAAGGCAAATTGGCTCCATTAACTCCCGTTGAAGATAATTTTCTTCTAATATTTCCTAAGGACTCTGAAACCCTGTTATCTGTATACTACCAGGAAAGATGTCCTTAACAAGGCACACACAGCCCCGACCCTCTGAGCTTACCAAATGCTTTCAGCTTTTCAAACACTGTACTTCATGGCTAAAATGTCTTCCTTAATCTGCCGTGAAAGCGGAAGGGGTTGTGGGAGTAGAATGGCCCCAGGCTGTGTGGGGCAGAAAGATCCCTGGTTTCCTAGGCAGAGGAAACACTACAGGTGAGGCCATGGGCTCCGGTTGTGTGAGGGCCTCTCTGAGCCACTTCTGACAGGAGCTTCTCCTCTCCTCCTGGATAGGAAGCATGCTCCCCCAGGGCTCCACTCCACCCACTTAAATAATATCTCTCTTGCCAGGGAATGAAATAAAACTTCCTCCTTACCTGGTATTTATTTGGATTTTCACAGCACTCATTAAAGTCTTTTTTCCTAAGGCAATCTGCAGTACAGATCCTATTTCACCCTAACCCCTAACAACAACTTCAATATGAACTCTCAAAGGCTCAGTGTTTTAGACTTCCAGGAGCTGCCTCTATTCGTGCCTAGGACTTCTCCCATGGGTACAGTGGTGCAGGGAGAGTTTTGGGGCCCCATCTGCTTATATTCAGCAGGATGGGGCTCTCAACAACCAGGTCAGCTATCACCTCTGTAACCTGTTCACTGACCCCACCTCCCCCTTCTCTGAATTCATCTGGCCTTTCCTTCCTACATCTAGTATAACTCATGCATTATACTATTTATTTTATGTTGCCAATTCATTGATATCAGTTCTCCTTCACCTTACTCTGAGTCCCTCCACTCATTCTGAGTATCCTCCTGGCCTTTACTTAGCCACTCAAGACTATCTGAGAAATAAACTCAGTATTGATCAAAAGCTTTGTTCAACCCTCTTCCCTGAGACTGCCTCTTTCCCCCATCTACAAAATAAAGATCGTATTAAATGTCTCTCATAATTTTGTACTTATATACGAATGCCAAGTGCTTCAAGACCATAAAATGTGTTATAAATGCCAACTGTGATTATAAGTCTTTGAAACAATGGGACATATGGTTAGTGAGTGGAAAAGGATGAGACATGGCCAGTAATTCTTGCCCGGTCCCTGTTTCTACTCCACCCACCACCAGATGTAACTCAAGGGTGAAAACACAAATCTGCAAAGAAGAAGGCTTTAAGTAAGGTCTATAGGACTTCTGGGACTTATGTCAGGGATCCGCCTTCATGGGGGAAGGCATTTGAATCTGAGAAGAAGAGCCTAGGGAAGGGTTTCCATATATAAATAAGACTAATATCCAGTTTGAAGTTGAAGTGGAGGTCCTGGTGAAAAAGGCTCATTCTTATTTATCAAGGGCAGAGAGGGTTGAGCAAATGACAGGGGTAGTTGCAGAAATAACTCCCAGCCTTTCTCCTGGATGCTCTCTATTGTCCTATGGAGGAAAGAGAAGCAGGACATCTTCTTCTCTTGGTTTCTGCTTCCTTCAGATGTACAAATACCATGGCCAGAGAAAGCTATGTTTTACAGTGAATAAACAGCCAGTCATACCCCTCCTCCATAGTCTCGTTTCAGGAAAGTGGAGAGCAGGAATATATTCTTCAGTTATTGTTTTATGGCTTCTTAATAAGATTTCTGAAGACTGAGATAATTCACTAATTCAAGCACTTCACATGGCCTTGGCCATCCATTGTACAGCAGACCAGGATCAAGCACTTCACATAGCCTTGGCCATCCATTGTACAACAGACCAGGATCAAGCACGTCACTTGGCCTTGGTCATCCATTGTACAACAGACAAGAGTTAATGATCAGATTGTTCCATGCTTGTCATTGTTGGCTCTCAGAGTCAGGGCAGTGGTGGGCACAGCAAGCATTGTGTTCTGCAGGAAGGAGACGAGGAGGAGGAGGAGGAAATGAGGAGGAAGAGGAAGAGGAGGAGGAGGAAAAGAGGAGGAAGAGGAGGAAAAGAGGAGGAAGAGGAGGAGGAGGAGGCAACAGAAACTTTGACAGAGACTCTGTTCCAGCCCAGCAGTGAGCTCAAATGTGGTTGAATCGTCTTAATGCGTCTGAAGCTATCAACCAGGTAAATAAAAACAAATAAACCAGGCCCCACATCTCTGATTGAAAACATCAAATTGTCAGGGAGCAGAATATTTGGGGGTGGGCTGCTGGGACCCTGTGGGGAGGTCACATCATTCCACAGTCTTCTTGGCCATAGGTGGAAGAGAACCAGGGCCTTTTGTGGTTTGGAATTTTTGCCATATGGTTTCTCTTTGCCCTCAAGGGCTCAGGGTGTGGGATCAGTCTACCTTTCCCCACTTTTCAGCTACAGCAATGTCAGCTTCCTCAGAATGCTTAATGCTTTGGCGTGAGGAGCTGCTGAGGTGGCCTATTACTCCTTCCTTGACGTCAGTGAGGGAGTTGGTTCCCTGTGGCTGTCTTATATGAAATAATTCAGCATTTGTACTTCAATTAAAATTCATAGGTATATATTATTAAATGGAACTGACTCATTCCATGGCTCCTCTTCAGCTGAATACATGCCAAAAAAATGTTACATGTGTGCTAATGATGAAAAGCCAGGAAAACGGAGAGTTCCTTGTCAGTTGAAAGGCAGGCTATGCAAAAAGCACTTCACATCCCAGGCCACACTGTCCTAGGTCAGTCCTTTCTAAATTTAAGTCGAAGATGATCTCTGCCTTTCAGGAGTAGAAAAAAGATACCCACCCATGATCCACCCACGATCTCTATGCCTTTCATGAGTGTTGCTGGACACTAGGTATGTCTCATGAATGAACTGGAATCAAGTTAAATTAGGGACTTGTGTCCAATGTATCTCACGGAACAGAAGGATATGCATGTCGTCCCACAGATGTTAGGAGGAAAAGAGAAAGAGTTTGCATGCATCTATAAAATCAAACCTTCTCTGTTAGCAAATTAGTTAGGCCTTGGCAGATAGTGGAGGTTAGAAACAGTTCTCATACTGTTTCTCTTCTCTCTGGAAAGATCTTGCTTCTTCTGGCTTCATGCTCTGGAGTCAAGGAAGTGTCTTCAGGCAGTCATTACACAGTCTTCATGGCTCTCCCTTTCCTCCCCTATTAAATGGGCATCCATCGTCTTCCATGCTCAGAACACGCATGGATTCCTCAGGTGTGAGCATGTTCAGTGTTAGATCTGTTCAATACAGAATGACGATGACAAAAATAAACCTTTGAAGTACAGAACTTTGAAAAGGAAGGGACAAAAGGTCCTTAAGTAATAAAAGTAGGACTTTGTTATCTACTCCGCTGTGAGCACAGAGTCGTTCTGTGTAAACAAGAGAAAAGGTGCCCCTGATGGAAGGATCCAGACCTGCAGAGGAATGGATGAGGGAGCAAGTTCCATCTTGGGCCAAAGAGATAAAGGTACCCATTCTCCAGGTAGAGAAAGCCCCCATCTGGATTTCAGCCCCACAGGTAAGGAATTCTCGCATCCCCTATCCCAACAGTTCTGGCTTTAGTTCCGCTCAGGTCTGTTCATCACAGGATCGTGTCTGAGCCTCAGTTCATCACAGGATCGTGTTTGAGCCTCAGTTTTTGCCCAAAGTGAAAGAAAGAACTGGACTGTAATTTCTTTGGCTTTCTTCAGTCCTCACAACAACAAAAATTCGAATGGGATTTTCCACTTATTTGTAAACAGGACTATTTAACATATAGACTCTAATTTCTGAGTTTGGCTTTCCTAAGTCATCTGATGGCACTCCCTAAATATTTGAATGAAATTATGCATGGTTTGATGTGAAGCAGATTAAAAAAACGAATGCTTTAGTATATCTTCAATGTTCCAGGTATAAAAGCAACATGGCCAACCAGCAGAACGGGAACAACCACTCCCTGCTGTCAGTGTGACACATGATGGGATGGCACACAACAGTGGCGGCATCTACTAAGGTGCTTACCCACTTTCCATGGGCTGGATGGCACATTCTGTGCTGAAGTTGTTGCCTCTCCCAAGGCACGAGCTCACCCAGGAAACAAGAACTGTGCAGAGTCAAGGACTGATGTCTTTGTTGATGTCTTGTAACCAGAAAACAGAAATTAGATCCTTGCCCAGATCTGTCTGTCATGGAGTCTGAGTGCCAGCAAGTGCTTTGCAGTGGAGAGCAAACAAATCAACTTCTTCCCATATCATGAACTGCTAACCCTAAAGTCGGAGCAAAGGTTTCATAGTTGCATACACCTGTAGTGACATCACTTGCCGCTCTCAGATGTTAGCAGAAAGAAATTTGCTTGTATTTTTCAGTATTTCTAAAATTAGTCTTGCCATTGGTTTGTGTTTGGTTTGTCTCTTGAGTAAGACATAGGGTTTTGGAAAAAATTATAATGAATTACACCATTTTCAGAAAAGGAACTGGAGGCCAGAAAGCAGAAGGGAGTTAGCTGCTCTAGGTCACCCGGGAATCGAGAGCTTTTCCCATTCTTCCACGGCAGAGATGCATCCAGAATTCTGGTTTGGCAGCAGTAGACCAACAGCACACAGCACTGTAGTTACATTTCTCAGTTTCAGTGAACAAATGTTCTTAGCACTTACCAGATCACAAGTGGCAGAAAGAGAGCCTCACCTTTAATGGAGCACATTGCAAGATTGGGTGTGGTCCCCTGCAGGCTAGAGTAAGAGAGAGCAGAGCCTTTGCAGTGAACCCCTAAGTCTTTGAGTTCTCTGAATTAACACTCCAGCTTGCTAGCCAGTCTTGTTCCCTCCAAAGCAAGCCACCCACTTTCCTGCAGCCCACTGTCTGCTGGAAGAGATGTCATGGTCCATTGCTCCCGGCTTGTCCCAGATAGCATCATCAGAAGATAAAATGGGTGTGCATCAGACGACAAATGCTGTAACAAGGATCTCTTTATTAAACACCTTAGACACAGCATGCCTCTGTGATCTGACAGCAGCACAGAGAAGAGGCTGCCCAGCAGAGGTAGCCTGTGAGAAACAGTTCTGAATTTACACCAGTAGCAGCCCCTCTCCATCAGCCTAGCAAAAGTACCTGGGGCAGGGGAATTAAAGATGTCCATTCTTCCATTATCACTGGGGTGCATTTATGCTGCTGGAACCTCTTCGTGTCTGTTTAAGGACAACATGGAGGTGCCCTTACAGAGGACTGTGGAAGGGAATCAGAACTCCTGCTGAAAATGCCAGGCTTAACATTCTACCCAAGGGGGCCCTGTGTCACAGTCCTTATTCCAGCGGTGGCTTCCTCAAGCCTAAAAGATGTTGCTCTCTGTGATTTTTGGACCCTGGCAGATGGTGTCCTGGGGGCTCCTCAGACTCAGACACAAGGCAGACTTGCTGTGAAGAGTCTGAACTCTCAGCCATCAGTACCATGAAAAGTGATGGGGGAAGGCAGCAAACCACAGAGGCCTGAGACCAATTCTCATTCCATCTTTAGACTCAGGGTACACTCTAGCTGTGGGGGGCAGAGTACCAGCCTATCATGTTGAACTTCTGAATATGCAGCAAATTAATTCTGTGTGTGTGTGTGTGTGTGTGTGTGTGTGTGTGTGTGTGTGTGAGAGAGAGAGAGAGAGAGAGAGAGAGAGAGAGAGAGAGAGAGAGAGAGAGAGAGAGAGATGTAGTGTTTGTATATCTGGGTGGTATGTGTTTGGGTATGCTTATGTATGTGAGGCGTGTTTGGGAGTTTGTGTTATGTGTAAATGGCATGTATGTGCTTCTGTAGTGTATTTGTGTTCTATGTTTACCTGTGTGGCATGCAGAGTATATGTGTTGTGACTCAGTGTGGTGTGTGCTTGAGGGTGTGACTGGGCTCTGAATGATGAACTGAAGAAAACCAATTAAGACGGGAAGAAAGCAAAGCAAAAAGAGTTAGGAACAGAGGGGGAATCTAACAACTCTTAGTATCCTGTTAATTTATACCACGGCTCTGTACAAAAATAAAAAGGTTCTCATAAGATTATCTATTTAAATAAATATTCAATAGAACACTCTCTTTTCTATAGTTCATCTTTGGGGTTAATATTCAGTCCATGCTTCCCTCGCTGTTCTTGATCCAAGATGGCAATCACTTCATCTGCCTTTATCCGCTCCTGCAAAAAGACAATTGACACATTTCTGGTACAAGCACAATAACCAGCCCGGGCAGCAGATGCTTCTCCAACATTTCCAGCCAGCCATCTGTGCACAGATTGGTGCAACACCCTGTCAGGGATAAGCCTACTTCAGCCAAACTGGTACATTCTTCACACAACCCCACGTTCTAGCAATTACCTTTCGAGGTGGCTCCTAAGGAAGAAGTCTCATTCATTCATCAGCTTTCTACTCTTTCTGTCTCTCAGGCTCATCACCATCTCTGGCTTAGCTCAGTGTCTCTCAGAAAAGACTACTCACCTTTTGCCAGAAAAGTCTGGCGCTGGTCTCCCTCACTTGATAAGGTTTTTGGCCCTGTCTTTCTTTGTCCTGTTTCTGTTCCTGTCTTTTTATGGAGAATGAAGGCCAGAGTTTCTCAGACATGGCACTACTGACATTTGAGGGAGAGAGAGAGACGGAGACAAAGAAAAACAGAGAGACTTTTCTGTATACTGTCAATGTTAACATCCCTGGTCTGCAAGATGCCCCCACATTGTGGAAACTAAACCTGTGTCTGGACATTGTGAAAGGTCCTCTAAATAGCTAAGTACTACATCTTAAGAGTAAGTCATTCAGATTCTTCTCACTAGGTGTCCTAGAAAGTTCCCAACAAGTTTCCCTCCTCGTTCAGGTTCCTGGTGGACAGTCTCCCTTAAGTCTAACTGCAGCACTGTCCCACACGGGGCTCACCAATCTTCAGTTGGTTCTTGGTTCTGTTTTCTTGGTAAGCTGTCGGGTTGTTAATATTTTTTCATCCTCAGTTCTATTGTGTGCTGCCTGCCATTCTCTGTCTACCTTTTACTACAACTTTTGGTTACATCAAAATCTCTGAGTATTCATTCTTAAAATAGCTTTCCAGCCCTGATTTGAAATGCTTCCCTGGAGGCTCCCAGTATAGCCTGTGCTTTCTTTTACCCTGTACCAGTCCAGCATAGAACCAGCAGGTCTTCCTTCAACTTCCAAGGCAACCTCCCCTTGAGGTTAAACCACTGTTTACCTGTGATACTCCTCTAATCTAAGTCCCCATGTTGGCTGACACCATCTTTTCCGTGTAGTCATTCCCTAGGACTAGGGGAGCTTACAAGGGTATGAGGAGTGGAGGATGTCTGCGTTGGCTTTTTAGAAGCTAGAAGAAAACCCACCAGTCTAATATGAACTGTGAAACATGGACCCTGGCTCCTTTTCACCATCACATCCAACGCTCACTTAGAAATCATGCTGTTCTGGCTGCTTTGGCCTTCTTTCAGTGGGCTGTGTTTTCAGTTTATTTCTTTTCTTAGTGCTAGGAATTGGACCCGGAAGCTTGCACGTGCAAGGCATGTGCTGCAACACTGTGCTGTCTCCCCATCCATTTTTCTTCTTGACTACCCTACTCCAAACCTCTTCTTATCTCTGATCTTCTGCAAGCCATCCTCAGCCTGGAATCCCTCTCTTCCAGTGTTCCTTTTAGTTGGCTCTTCCTGCTACTCAGGTTGCAACTTGCATATCATACATTTGTAGATAATTTGTCTACTATCTGTTAAGTCAGTTATGTTATTCTATTTTCTATATATCACTTATTGTTGTTGAAACAAATCTTCTGATTTGCATTTTTTATCTGCTGTCTTTTTTTCTTCTTTTAGGTTATAAAAAGGAGAGAGAAGGATCTCATTGTCTTGTTCACTGATATGTTTCTAGTGCCTATAAAGCCTACTAACTCTTGTCAAGGGCTCTATTATAGTAAAAATGAAGTATTTGTGGGAATGAAGGTCTAAGGTGCATCTCCACAGGCATGTTCATCTTATAAAGTATATTGCCAACATTGTCTCCCAAATTAAACCATCCCTAACTGATTCTTTATGTCCCTAAGTGATAATTTGCTGCAGAAGACAATTCTTACAAAACTTGCCTAGTTGTTTAATAATGTGGGTCCCTGTTATCATCTCTCTGGCTTTACGTTAAGTTCCAAGAAAGCTGGACTTTTGTCCAGTTTATATTGCCCTTTGCCAGGTCCCAGTACAGTTTCTGGCACACTAAATTATAAGAGTAACTATATTCTGACTTGAAAACAAAGCTTTTGCCAGGCAGGAGCTGAGAGTGAATAATGATGCCACATACAGGCAAAGATACTAAATAATGGAAAACTGCATCGTGGCATCTGAAAGCACAGGGCTCAGCAAGCTGGCATAGGTGCAAAGCTCTCACATTTGATGGTCACAAGAAACTATTAGTGCATGCTTCTCTTAGAAGAGAAGAAACCCAAGTGCTGGGACAGATGTCTACAGACCATCCAATAACTTACGTAAGCATGTGACTGAATAATCCTGGAGGTAAGTTTTTTCTTTCTATCTCCGTTCCTTCCTTTCTTTTGATCTATTATCTACCATATATGCATATATATATGGCTGCCCTGGAACTCACTCTGTAGACAAAGCTGGCCTCAAACTCAGAAATCTGACTGCTTCTGCTTCAGTGCAGGGAGTAAAAACATACACAACCATGCACATTCAATAATTTATATAGAGAATCTGTTTCTTACTTTTCTCAGGAGTCTGATCTAAGTTGGAGTTTAAACCAGGGATTTATAAACTTTGTTACATATTAGAATCACCTGGGAAATTTTAAATTCTTAGTACTCAGAAATCTCTGTACATAGTTAGAGGTGCTTGTCATTTCCTACTGTGACCACTAGATGCCGCTAAAGCCTGAACAGTGGCGAAGTTTCTAAATACTTTTCCATGAAGCGGTGAACACTGGTGTTGAATTATCTTGAGCAGAAAGGAGCAGAGAACAAGGTTTGCATTAATTATATTAATAAAATGCTACAATGTATTGTGAGGGAGTGGTGGATATAAAATGATTTTAAATTAATACTAAAGTGGGGTGCCGATTTTTCCACAATTTGCTGTCTAGACTTTCACATAGGGACAATGGCGCTGGCATTTACAACCACTCTGGAAAGCAGTCTGGCGGTTCCTCAGAAAACTGGGCATGACACTCCCGGAGGATCCTGCTATACCACTCCTGGGCATATACCCAGAGGCTTCCCCTGCATGCAATAAGGACACATGCTCCACTATGTTCATAGCAGCCTTATTTATAATAGCCAGAAGCTGGAAAGAACCCAGATGTCCCTCAACGGAGGAATGGATTCAGAAGATGTGGTATATTTACACAATGGAATAGTACTCTGTAATTAAAAACAATGAATTCACGAAATTCCTAGGCAAATGGTCAGAACTTGAAAATATCATCCTTAGTGAGGTAACCCAATCACAAAAGAACACACACGGTATGCAGTCACTGATAAGGGGATATTGACCCAGAATCTCGGAATACCCAAGACACAATTCGCATATCAATAGATTTCTAAGAAGATGGAAGGAGAGACCCCTGGTCCTGGAAAGACTGGATGTAGGGGAATGCCAGGACAGAGAAGAGAGAGGGGGTTGAATGGGGAGCAGAGGGAGGGAAGGGGGTTTATGGGACTTTCGGGGAGGGAGGAAACAGGAAAGGGGAAATCATTTGGAATGTAAATAAAAAAATATAGAAAATAAAAACAAACAAACAAACAAACAAAAAACCCCAAGGAAAGAGACACTACATGCAGAGGAGGATGCTGCACATCACACAAAGTTTCCCAGGTTCTCATCATTGGCGCCTCCTTTGTCTTTCTGTGCCAGGCTGTTGTCTTTGCGTCTGAGTTAATGCGAGCTGTTCTTACAGCCCTGGCTTCAGATATTTCTGGCACGTGCTCCGTTCCTGGCTTCCAGACTCCCCTCATAGTCAGCGGCTATCTTCTGTTCACTTCTGACCTAAAGCCCTACCTAGCGGTGAAGAAAGTGCTTTGAGGGTGAGAACAACAACAAAAAACTGTTGCTGACACTGGATTCAGTTTAGAAATTTAAAGGGAAAATAAGCACATCATTTTAAGACTAGAATTTCAAGGGCTGGGAGATGATCTTGGTTAAGATGCATAGGGTTCTCACAGAGGCCTGGTTTTCAGTTCCCAACTGCCATGTCTGGTGGCTCCCTCTGACTCCAGGAGGACAGATAGCCTCATCAGAACGCCACTTGCACTCACATGTGTGCATACACATACATAATTAAAAATCAAATCATCTTTAGCTGTATTTAGTGCATGCTTTTAATCCAGCACTCAGGGGTCAGAGACAGGAGGATCCCTGTGAGTTCAAAAGTAGCCTGGTCTACATCATGAGTTCCAGTACAACCAGTTCAACATAGATCCTGTCACAAGAAGATACAAATCTTTAAAAGTGCAAAATAGAGTTTCACCTCTTCATCCACAGTAGACTCTGAAGTCATCAGTAGACTTCTGTGTCAGCTTCAGATCTACCCTTAGTGACCATCACAATTAGTGTCTTGAGCTACTGTGGAGCTCTGATGGATATTTTCAAGTTGATGATATCACTGAGCCAAGAGGAGGACTTGGAAGTTACTCCCTATAGGGAGCCTGACTGTTTTCTCACTGGAGTTTCTATTCTGCCTGCTGGTCTGAACTGTAGGGCTCTTGACAGATGGAAACAACAGTAAGTGTCCTGGAGGACACTTCGAATATAATATTTTAACATTCAACTTAATGGTGTAACAAATCATAATGATCTTCCAGGTCTCTTTCTCCTTTCCCACACATGCTGCATGAACTAGTCAGAGATATTTTGATGCTTTTGTAACCTTACTAGTGACCAGAAGAAAAGTCCCTGGCTACTAATGGTCTAGTGGTACCGTGGTACAATGGTGTCAGTGAGTTCAGTAGTCAGCATTTGTTATGACAACCAAGATGCACTAATGGATCTATTTCTGCACATGTTTTCAAGGTTAGAACTCAACTGGGTAAAAACAACCTTCATGGCCCTTAATCTACTTTCCTCCAAATCTCACTACAAACACTACGATAGGCTTAGTGACAACGCAAGGGACTTTACAGAGTGGTTGATCCAGAGGGCAGGGTGCAGACTCACCAATTCTCTGTAAAGAGGGTCCAGGGTAAACCACAGTGCCACAGCACAGCGCTGGCCTCTGGTGACTGCCTTCACCCCATGAGGATTCTCACCACCAGATGAGAAGCTGATCATTCGCCCACACTTTGGTTTTATTGAGGCCTGAGGAAAAAAAAAATTAGACTTTCAGTTCCTGTACCATGTGACCTTCTGTTGTTCCTTCTGTGTGATTACTGCTTTCGGTTAGAATTCAAAGCAAAGAAGATGGCGTCTTCATGATGAAATAAAACACAGATCATTTCAAAAGTTTTACATGTAAAACATAGTTTCAAAATAACATTTTCCTTATATCATAAGAACACTTAAAGCACCCTGTGTGGCACATCCCATGCACATAGGAATTGCATGGCACGTGCTCTGGTGACAGCCTGCCCACTCAAGAACACAAACTGTCCACTTTACTGTACTACTTCAGCTCCTGGCACTATCAGCTCTTTGATATTTAATGTGGGTGTGCATTCTGATGCCTGTAAAGATGGAAGGAAACCAGGACATGAGGGGTACCACAGAAGTTTTACGGGTAGCCCAGGTCGTGGTACACCCTTGGCAATTCTCCAGCCAAACACCTACGGTTTATGAAGCTGTCACTGTATGAAGCTTGGAATCCATTTCCTTTACATTCTTCTTGCCCATGGTTCATACAGGCATCATGTGGTTACCTCTAATGACAAGCGCACACCACCCCTTGAGCTGACCCACTCCTGATTGCAGAGCTCTGAAATGACTGTGTCAACCATTCCAAGCTTGCCATTGCTCAGCTGGCTGCTGACTTTCTGGCAGCACAGGCAGTGCAGTCAGGGAACTGCCGAGACTCTTAAGTCTGAGCAAGCACAGGCTACTGAGTAGTGGAGGCTACGGTCCTGGGTCTTACAGGGTGTGTAATAGGATTAGATGCCATTTTGCATCCTTTAGGAGATAATGAGAGCTTACTCACTCCACTGAGGTTGGATAAGTGCAGACAGCACAGCAGCAGCCCTGGCCATGGTGTGTGTGTGTGGGGGGGTGGTGGTGGTGGAAGACAGGGACATTCTACAGCTATTAGGCTGTTTCTTTCTAACCCTCTTAGGAACATATCTGAGTTCTTTCTAAAGTTCTTGAGTGCTATGTAACATTAACTCTTGTCCTGTGAATGAGTGTGGGAAGCCAGAAGTTAGTGAAAATTAAAATTAAGAACCCCAGTGTGTGTGAGTCTGTGTGTGTGTTTGTGTGTGTGTGTGTGTGTGTGTGTGTGTGTATGTTTGGTTGTATGTGTGTGGGTCATACACATATGCTAGTGTCCATAAAATCCAGAAGAAGGTGTGGGTCCTTGGAATCTGGAGTCTGAGCAGGTGTCAGCCACCTGATGTAGGTGCTGGGAACTAAATGACCCTTCTGTATCTGATGTTGGGAAGGAAGAAAGGACCCTGCCCACTTCTCTTGACATTGGATTAGGTTTGTTAAGGGAAAGCAGATACATGAGAATTTATAATTTTCATGAACTCTTACCTGATAATTTTTTTTATTTATTTTATATTTTTTAATTTACACTCCAAATCACTTCCCCTTTCCCGTTTCCTCCCTCCCCGAAAGTCCCATAAGCCCCCTTCCCTCCCTCTTTTCTCCATTCAACCCTCTCTCGTTACTCTGTCCTGGCATTCCCCTACATCCAGTCTTTCCAGGACCAGGGGTCTCTCCTTCCATCTTCTTAGAAATCTATTGATATGCGGATTGTGTCTAGGGTATTCCGAGATTCTGGGTCAATATCCCCTTATCAGTGACTGCATACCATGTGTGTTCTTCTGTGATTGGGTTACCTCACTAAGGATGATATTTTCAAGATCTGACCATTTGCCTAGGAATTTCATGAATTCATTGTTTTTAATTGCAGAGTAGTATTCTATTGTGTAGATATACCACATCTTCTGAATCCATTCCTCCGTTGAGGGACATCTGGGTTCTTTCCAGCTTCTGGCTATTATAAATAAGGCTGCTATGAACATAGTGGAGCATGTGTCCTTATTGCATGCAGGTAAAATCTCTGGGTATATGCCCAGGAGTTTACCTGATAATTTTAATCATCTGCAATAGCATTAAAACTCTATGAAATGAATGAACATGAAGTGCTATTGAGCGTTTCCATTAAAAGCTTAACAATTTATTTTTCATTCACTTTTTGGAGGGAAGTAGATTCTGGGTGTTTTGATGGATGCCTCACTTATTAGAACTGTAGAACTGTGAAAGGGGCACATCCCCCAGCCCTTCTGTCTTTCACACATAAAAGCAGCAGGATGGTATTTAGCTTACACTAACAAGGATAGCGCTAACCCCTGTGCTATGGGACACTTCCAAATATGGCCACTAGATGGAGTAGAAGCAAAGGAATCTTCAACCATCAGTCTGATTTTTCTTTCAAGTGATATAAAATAGGAACATTTTCCTTTTTCAGTTTCCATGTTTTCAAAGCTTGGAAATAAGATGTTTTGTCCACATAGCTCCTTCACAAGTGAGAATTATTTTCAGGGATTTAAACTCCAGCCCAGATCATCAATCCTGGTTTATACTCTCAGAGTCTGAAGCCTCAAGCTACTTACTGATTTATCTTACTTTGGAGTGAGTCAGCACGTCTGTTTGAACATACGTCGTTGTGTTCAATTTCCTGAAATATTTTTAAATTATACCTGTGTTTCTGGATACTATTCCAACGACCCTCATAGGAATCCTCTTTAAGTCAATGATATATAGCCTGAGGTATCACCCACTTATACCACCACAGTGTTCCATGAATATTTCACCATGGAGGAAGATGGGCAAGCTAAGACTGAAAGCACAAAACAAGGAGAGAGTTTGAAATTTTCTTACCTATGCCAAGACCTTCATGTGCATGACTTAGCTGCTTAGATTTTGCAGAAAGAAGGAGACCTCCTAATCAATTTATAATTCATAAATTCTTTTTGTGATTTAAAGTTCTTATAGTGAGTTTGATCTTGGGCGTAATGATCAAAAGAGTCTAACTATATTGTCTGTGTGTGCTAAGGATTCTGGTTTCTGAAGGCATTTTTTGATTGTGAATAAAATGGTTGACTGTGAGGTTTGATTTAAACATTTGTGAATATAAATAGCCATTTGGAGGTAAAGGTTCATGGCTTATACTTAATAGTATATACCAGTTTGCATGCACATACATATGCATTTGGAAGTTCATGCTTAGTCTAAGCACTCTGGCTACTACTGGAAGCCATTGGTTTGTCCCTGATGTGGGTGACTTAGGAACTGAGGCTGGAAGACCCCCATCGGTTGGTTGACAGAACCTCCAGGCTTTGATTCCACTTCTAACATCATTTAAATGACTGTGATGAAGTTCTTAAAAATCCCTATTTCTCAATTTGCTCATCTTTAAAATGGACTAAAATGGTGACTTATGCTTTAGTATTTTTATTACGTATAAACCACTGAAACCCTTTTTATTTCTTGAGTTCTTGAGCTCAAGAACTCTGAAATTCAGCAATCTGTAAGATCCTGGGAAGATGGTAATACTGAGTTAAAAGTACTAAACCAATTTTAGGAAGAGGATTACTTACAGTCACAGTTTTAGCATCCATTTCAGTGAAGATGAATTCTCCTCCTTCAAAGTCGTCATTCATATACAGGAGAGCACTGTAAGTAGGGGGCAAGGCAGTCAATGACAATACAGTCCTCAACAGCATCACAGAAAAGCAAGGACAACTAGTGATAAAGGGAGTGGCCTAAACAGGAGCTGCCTTTGATGTCCGCCCTCCAAACCCTTGACATTATGCTCAGGGGTGTCTGGGTTATACTCCTCGTGCTTACCCGTTCCATTTCCATATGGCTTTGGCCTTGTTTCAGAACTCACTTGACACTGTCAACAGCTAATCAGACTTGACTTCAGATAGCCTTATAAATCCAGCCACATTGCTAATAACTCTCTTCTTATGTATAAAAGGAACCTCAGGGGATGGACTTTTCTTTCTTTTAGCTTAGGTAAGGAATTGCTTGTGATATAGTCTTGTCATGCAGATAAATGCTTACTAAATGTTTTGAATAAAATACAATATAGCAACTGTCATGTTATTAAATACTAATAGTCACTACATGTTAAGATATATTGTTTCATGCTAGGATATCTTCTATTAGTGTACTAACATGTCTCCTCAAACTATACAACAGTATTTATCCCCTTTTGAGTTTTCTATTTTCTTTTTCTTTTTTTTTTTTTTTACTTTTTTTAAAAATTTTTTTTATTATTTTTTTTTGAAGCTTAAGGACATCCTTTATTCAATTCTTTTTTATATATTTTTATTTTCTATATTCTTTATTTACATTCCAAATGATTTCCCCTTTCCCGGTTCCCCCCCCCCGCCTCCCCGAAAGACCCATAAGTCCTCTTCCCTCCCCCTGTTCCCCATTTGCCTAAGAATTTCATGAATTCATTGTTTTTAGTTGCTGAGTAGTATTCCATTGTGTAAATATACATGGAAAATATCTCTGATAAAATTGAAGAAATGTATAGAAAAACACATTAAGAGTGACTATTTAATGGAAAAATTATACAGATAAAATGGTAGGCATAAAAATATTCCTAAGTTGATTGAAAGTGTAATTATAAACATTTTCTGATAAAATTGAAAATCTACAAGGAAAATATTTCTGATAAAACTCAAGAAATATATAGAAAAACATATTAAAACTATTTCTTGAAAAATTATAAAGATAAGATGGTAGGCATAAAAATATTCCTAAATTGATTGAAAGTAGAAGTAAAAACATTTTCTGATAAAATTGAAGATTTACATGGAAAATATCTCTGATAAAATTGAAGAAATTTATACAGATAAATTGGTAGGCATTAAAATATTCCTAAGTTGATTGAAAGTAGACTTATAAACATTTTCTGATAAAATTGAAGATTTACATGGAAAATACTTCTGATAAAATTGAAAAAAAATGGAAAAACATTAAAATTGAAGATATCATGAAAAATTATACAGATAAAATGGTAGGCATAAAATATTTCTAAGTTGATTGAAAGTGAAATTATAAACATTTTCTGATAAAATTGAAGAATTGCATGGAAAATATCTCAGATAAAATTCTTTTACTCTTCACAACACAATATTTTTATTGAATATCTGGTAATTTCACATCAGGTACCCTGACCTCCCAGGTCTTCCTGTCTCCAGCCTTGTGACCTATCCCCCCAAAATAGAAGGAAAACAAAAGACAATTTGTGTGACCCGTATACTAATCACTGCAGCCCGGCCACACTCTCAGTGGCCAGCCCCTTAAAGAAAACAGAGTTCTTTCCCAGAAGTTCTGCTATCATAATGGAAACATGTAGACATGGTTCTTGGTGAGCGTGAATAGCACACAGGCCTGTGATAATGTGTTATGTATGTTCAGGGGCCCTGCCTGTGTGCTCTCAGAGCGGGAAACACATGCCAAATGATACGCCTTAGTGAAACAAAGCGATTAAGAGAGCCATCTGTCTAATTAAAAGGAGGGGAAATGTGCGTGATGCTTAATATAAAATGAGAAGGCTCCCCCTCCATCGCTGCTGCTCCATGTGAGTCCTGGAGAACTCTGCTTCACTGACAGGAACAAGGAAACAAGTGGAGCAAAGCAGCTTCCCACTTGCTGTCAAAGGAGCAGCCCTACCTGTAGTCCCGGAAGGTGTAAGCAGGAGGCTCCTTCCAGCATTCATTGGCTTCTGGATCCAGCAGGCAGTTGTCTGCATGGATGGGGTGACTGAGGTCATTTCTTCGATCCTGCTGCCCTGCCAGAAGAAGGGACAAAGGAAAATGAGATTAATCAGGATGGAGAACGGCAGCAGAATCGCCACAATGTGAAAGTTAAAAGCACATTTTGACGGTCATCTTCCCTTTCTGCCTATCCCTTGCAAAGATGGAGAGACAGAAGGTAGTGGTGTTATATAAAAACAGCCGCTGGGGGACTCCAGTGGTTCAGCAAAACCCTGATATGGAACCTAGGCCAAGCTACACCTGTCCGGTCAGCTATAAAAGATGGAATACATATACCCGGGTAAACCCTGTGCAGTGCGTGTGGGGTAGCAAAGACTACAGGAGGACAGGAGGACAGGAGATGTAAACCAGAGTTTTGACTCACTCTCCATGGATGTAAAGTGCTCTGACAGTTCTTTTCACTCACACTGAGGTGAGGAGAAAACTATGACAAACAGGAGTGAGGGGCACCTGCCTTGCAGTATGCTCCTCCGTGAGCATTCTACACACCGTCTACACAATCGAATTCTCCATTGACTTTTATGCTAGTCAGGACACATGCTGCATGGCTACTCTCCTAAGAACTAGACCCGTGGGAGTTTCAGATCATTCCAACCCAAAAGCTACAAAAGCCCCTCCACAGTTACTGTCTTCACCTAAATAAATGCAATTCCAGCCCATTTCTCTAATACTACTCTCCTTGTGACCACAACTGTACTTTCCAGCTTCCTGAGTCCCTGAAACCCAAAGCAGAGAGGCAGCTTTCTTCTGTCTTAGCAATTATGAGAAATGGATTTGAAGATGGAAAATGTACAGAATGAGAGTCTTCCAGAACTTTAGAAGTCAAAGGGGGGGGGGAAATTAGTAAATTTCTGTTGTTTTAGAGAGCTAGAGTCCTCATAAGTGACCATTCTAGAATGTAGTAGAGCTTTGCGGTGCATTGTTTTCTATCCTGTGGCATGCTAGGAAGAAGGTGACAAGTTCAGGCTCTGGAAACCTACCAGACAGGGCTGTTCTGCAGACCATGTGTGTATAGGAAAAATACAGGGTTGAGTTCAGCATGAAATAGGATTCCACAATCTTCCGAGCCTTCTCGCTGATGTCATAGAACAGCCTTGCACTCTTTAGTGGCACCCGGCCTTCATAACCAAACTGAAACAACAAAAAGCCAAGGACATTGGAGACGGTGGTGTTGACTGGAGGTCTTGAGACAAACAGGCTCTAGGATTCATTAAGAGAGTACAGATGAGCCATCTCTGCACCAACTAACAGGGAGAATAACTTCTTCATGCTTGTGGACTCAGATAGAACAGTGAACCACTGAAGCTTGGTAAATGCGTGCCTGAATGAAGGGATCGCCTGAAACAGCAGTGTGGCCGGACTGTAGTTCAGTGGTTGAGCATCTGCTGAAAATGAACCCTCAGCACCACAAGCAAATGACAAAACCACCAACCATTTTGCAGTTGTGCCCTTTTAGACTCTTCTTCCTGAATCTGCCATTCACAATGGCCTCTGCCATCCCCTAGGAACCCAAGCTGAAGGGAAACAAAGAATTTACTTTGAGTGCTTTCAAAACAGTTGCTCCTTCAAACTTCTCATTGGGTGTGTGGGGTGACGTTTTCCCTCGGTATCCATCACCAACCAGCATGATTCCCTGAGAATAAAACAAATTAAAAGACTTCATTAGTGACAAGTAAGAATCCATCTGGGTTTCTTTTTGCTTTGGCTTCCAGAAGCTGAGAAGCCAATCCAATGCTCAGTATCATTTAACTCCACAGTCCCCAACACAGTTGACAAATGTGCTCTTGTATCTAGGGTAATTATTGTTCTTCATGTGAATGTCTCCTGTATAACCAATTCTAACCGACAGGGCCAATTTTCTTTGATCATCAGTCCATTTTCATTAAAAATAAATACTACTTTTTCTTAAATAGACATAATTCAAATTATTCATATACTGGTTAATTGCTGGTTAAAATAAAGAGAATTCTCCACTGACTTTTATGCTAGTCAGGGCACATGCTGCATGGCTACTCTCCTAAGAACTAAACCAGTGGGAATTTTAGATCATCCCAACCCAAAACCTACAAAAGCACCTCCACAGTTATTGTCTTCCACCTAAGTAAGTGCAGTTCCAGCCCATTTCTCTAATACTGCCATCAAGGCTCAGGACACTCTGCCACAGGGGCTGCCCTCCTCCAGGACACTGTCCTGCAGGCTGAGGACCACATGGCAAAGGGTCTTTTCTCCCTCTTGGTCAGTGCCTCCCTCAGGGTACACTAGCTTTCAGGGTTCCCCTCCTCTAGTCCTCACACTGGCCACACTGTGAAGCTCCCGGCACTGCTCTTCGGACAGGACGTTATCTAGAAGAACCCGTTGAGTCCCGTTCAGCTGTTGGGAGTTGTAGACGAAGGTGATGTTCTCATAGAGCAGAGGGCCACCTGGAGGGACAAAGCAGAGTGCCTTCCTGTTATTTCCACTCTCTAAGAGGGAGCAGAGAAAACCCAGCAGTCAGTCTGCAATGGAGAGCACCGGAGATGCAGTCTCCATAGGAACACAGAAGCACAAGACAAATCACATAGTATAACGCTTGATAAATGTTTAGGTCTCCACCCTGAGGACAATTTGCTAACTGAGGTGCTGATAACCATATCAAAGTGGATGGACTGTCAGCCAGTCTCAGTCATATACACCCCTAACTCTGAATTTGCCAGTGCAGGGACTAGGCTAGGTATCTCTTGCTCAAGTTTCCCTTTCTTATATAACCCAGCCATTTTAGCTAAGCCAGCCTTTTTTCCTTTGGGTTGACACTTATCATCCCAGTCCTGGCCTTTCAGCTTCTGGCTCTCTCAGCCTCTTCTCCTCCTCATATGTCCAATTTACTTTGCCTGTCATGTTCACTCTGGACTCACCCAGATGCATCTGTCTATGCTTTCCCTTATATCTATAATAAAAACCTCAACCCTTTAGGAGTGGTCACGTCCTCCTCCTCCTCCTCTTCCTCCTCCTCCTCCTCCTTCTTCTTCTTCTCTCTCTCTCTCTCTGTCTTTTATTATTCAATGAACACAATATAGATCGAGGGAAACCTAGATGTTTGGGTACCAGCTTTCCCCACAGAACTATAAGCATTATATGTGCAATGGTTAAATTGTTTGTTTTTTATTTATTCTGATCTTAGAAAGCAGAATTCCACATGCCTCAACATCTCGTCCAGGAAGATGCCCTTCTTCACGGCCCCTCATTTGTATCTCTGATACAGCATCACAACCAACTCATCGCCTGCAGATTCCTACACTTTAAGAATTGTATGCATGCCTCAGATCTGGCATCCAGATTCCTTCTGCATGGGACTCAGTCATCAGGGAACACAGCATCCCCTGGTGTCCCCAACATGGTTGACAATGTACTCTTGTATTTAGGGTAACAATTTTATTGTTCTTCATGTGAGTGTCTCCTGTAGTAGAAACATGAACCCCACATAGGCTCCTTGGAGAATGAGTGGGGTGGAGGGATGCAGCCTCTGATGGTGAGAAAGATGAAGCAGAGACTGAAGCAGAAACTGAACAAAGAAAGAGAACAATTCCTTCCCCCATTATAGTCATGAGTATAAGAACCTGATGCATTCCTGAAGGTACGACAGCTCCCCAAGGAAGGCCAGCTACAGAGGACACAGAGAGTCAAAGGGGAGTGAAAAAGACGTCCACTGAAGGAAGAGGAGACTCAGAAATTGATGTTTCCTTGATTGCCATGGGCAGATTAAGTTGGAGGATAATACTATGTTAGTCCAGTTTGGGTCTGAGCTCTGTCACTGTCATGGTCAATGGAATGCTGAAAGCAGGAGGTGGAGCTCATCCGACTTGAGCTGTGCGTAGCCATTTGTTAGAGCCGTTGCTCCTGGAGGAGCATCAGTGCTGACAAGCTATCTTGGATGTAATTTTTCTTCCACGTGTGCAAGCATGAAGCTATGACTGCATTATCTATATTTATGTTTCATATAACTTAGTGCCAGAAGTTATGAAATCAAAAGAAAGCAGGAATGCAAAAGAAACTGCAGCCAAATCAGCAATATTAGTGAAAAAGGTTGATATTACTTTGTTTAAAATAAAATACCAGATTCCACGTGAACACTCTCCTTAATGATTGAGACAAAGTTCTTTGGAACTTTCATTTCTTGTAGTATGTTGCTGTGTAATGCTGTGTTTTTATCTCATTCTTTAAATATTGAAACTACTATGAAATCTTACTGAATATGATGAATTTTACTTTTAATCACATATTTTATATAAGTAGAAAAGTAAATAGTTTTCTTTATAACTTGATGTTTCTTAGAGTTTGTTGTACCACTCACTTATAAGTAGATAGTAGCCATAAAATACACACTATTATTTTATTAACCACACTTTGATTTACAGACCCAAAGAAGCCAAATAACAAGGAGAGCCAAAGGGAAGAGGCTTGAATCTCATTCAGAAGCAGAAATAAAATAGGCATCAGAGGTGGATTGAGGGAGGAAACTGGGTGGGAGAGGGGGTGAGGAGTGGGAACAAGGATGGGGAATCAGGTATAGGGAGAGGGAGGGAGAAGAGAATGGAAATCAGCAGTGAGCAGGGGAGGGAGCATCTCTAGGTTGAGCCAGATACCTGGGTCAGGGAGGCAGCATGGAGTCTATGGGGGTGACCCAAACTAGGACATTTAGCAGTGGGGTATATGGAGCCTGAAGTGGCCTGTAGTCTGTAGCCAGACAGGACTCCCAGTGGAGGGATAAGGACACTAACCCACCCACAAAACCTTTGACCAGAAATGTGCCCTGCCTGCCAAAAGTGCAAGACAATGATGGAACAGAGACTGAAGGGATGGCCAGCCAAAGACTGGCCTAACTTGAGACCCATAACATGGACAAGAACCAATCGCTGACACTATTAATGATACTCTGCTATGCTTGCAGAGCCTAGCACAACTGTCCTCTGAGAGGCTCTATGCAGTAGGCAATGGAAACAGATGCAGAGACCCAGAGCTCAGGGGATCTTGTGGAAGAGATGGGAGGAGGACTGAGGGGCCTGAAGGGGATAGAGATGCCGCAGTAAGACTAATGTGGACCCTTGGGGACTCCTCAGAAACTGAACCATCAACCTAGGCTCCCCACGCATACATAGCAGATGTGTAGCTTGGTCTTCACCAGTCAATCTATAAAACCTATTTTTATGGACAATATCACATGCAGCCAATCTTTAGAATCCATCTTTATGGAAGGTGTAGTCACATTTGATCTTTATTTATTGTACTTTGCACTTTGAGGGAATCATATAAGCATTTTTGTTCACATGGGATTGAGTTAATTATCACCTGGAAAGTTTTTAGTAAATTGTGCTGTGCTTAAATAAACGACTCAGGGTCAGACTCCCAAATCTTGAATGAATGCTGGCTACTTAGCTGTCCTGAACTGATCTGCCATCTTGCCTCCTGGGCATCGCTACCCTGCTGGCCTCGGTGGTGGTAGACATCCCACACTCTGCTCTTGAGTCTGTCCCATCTCCCTTCCACGATGGACTGCAAAATGTGATGTGAAACTACAAGCTGAAATAAAGTTGTTTTTCCACAAGTTGCCTTTAGTCATGGTGCTTTATCACAGCAAAATAAACCCTAACTAAGATACCAGCCAAGCCTCAACTGAGATATTGGGATAAACTTTGTGGGAGGCCATGAATTCCTGGCTATAACCACATTGTCACCAGATTGTGACCCACAGAAATGATGAGAAAATAAATGGCTATTGTCTTAAGAAGATGAAATTAGATAAAACAAAAAATAACAACTGCCCCTTCAGAGGTCTTTTTCATATCGTTTGGAAAAGATGTTCCAATCTATGTAACTAATACAAATTAGAAATTAAGGTAGATACCTTTAAAATCAGAAAACTGCATATTTACTATAACTTAGAAATTAAAAAAATACTCTCTGAACAAGAAAGGCAGGATAATTGTAGATTTATGAGAAAACATTTGCCAATATGAAATTGAAATAGAAGTAGAACAGAGAGTTTAGTGATCTACATTGCTTTGCAAATTGTCAAGTAGTCATTATTTTCTAGTTTGAAGTAATTTACTTAAATATAATAAGATTATTATTAAAATACGAAATTTAACATTATAATGCTAAAACATTTAGAAAAAACTGTACCACTCAAGTTCTGTATAAGTGTTTGCTGCTATTATCATTACTATTGGATTAGTTAGCTGTAATTAGAATACTATATTAGATTCTGGTATGGATATTATTAAGCTTCCCTTAATGGAGTATATTTAGAAGAGGGGCCTAAAATATTGGCAGCACTCCCGGTCCTACGACAAGTAACATTCAAATACCATGTGAAGGCAGGAGACTCCATGAAGTCTTAAATATGTAGAATCAAAGACATGAGAAAAATTGGTATTTGAAACATGCTTTTCCCAAGTTCATATAATTATCACAGAATGTTTACAATTTCAAACAGAAAGTTATCACACTTAGAAAACATTTGAGAGAGAGAGAGAGAGAGAGAGAGAGAGAGAGAGAGAGAGAGAGAGAGAGAGAGAGAGACAGAGAGAGACAGAGAGAGACAGAGACAGAGAGAGAGAGAGAGAGAGAGAGAGAGAGAGAGAGAGAGAGAGAGAGAGAGAGAGAGAGAGAACCTTGGCATTTATGAGAATGCAATCAGTCCAAAGATGACTTCCAGTAGCACACCAGATAGTGGAAGATGTGAAAATTATAATAAAAATATTCTCCAATAGGTTGTGGTTCCTAGGACCTGGTTTGATGGCTGCAGCCAACTGTTAACCACTGTGCAGGGAGATTTAGTTAACCAACTTAATTCTTCTCTCATTCATAAAGTATGTGCCTGGCTTCAACTCCCTGGCTTTAACAAAGATCACATAGAGAAGTATGCCCTTGTGCTCCCTGTTTGTGGTTCATGGCAAGAGCAATGGTATTCCCATAAATATCACATGTCACTAGACATGGGGCAGGGTGCAAGGTAATAACCTCCCTTCACAGATGATGACTGCAGGGCACAGAGGGATTAAGGAGTGACATTTCATAGTGTGGCTCCTATCATAACACATCCTGAAACCAAGCCTTCAGAGTCCAAGGGCGACATTATTTCTGCCATGTCCCCAGTCACTCTGGAGTCATTAGTGAGTAAGTATGGTCTTTGGAAAATGGGTGTTAAAAGAATGTGTATGTGATTGAGGTGTCATCAGCAAGTCAGCATGGATGTTTCTTACATGTGGTTAGTTTCAGAGGTGGCCCCCAGTGACTGTTCTCTTAGTACTGAAGAGCTGTCCTGTGTGAAGATTATTTAACACTAACTCGAATAGATGATAGATTTGTTATTCTATGGCATGTGCCCCTTGGCATCTACTTTCTACCAAGCCCCTAGAGTGCTCTGGGATTGTGAATTTTATAGCTTGCCACTTTTCTCAGTTTGGATTCTATTCAAGTGTCAGGGCACTGCAGTCATGGTGTAATAAGAAATGTATTTATATTTTGTTACCAGTTCCTAGTTCAACACATAAAACACTTACATTTCTCTAATAATAGAAGTATATTTATCATTCATAGACTTTACAAAGCTCATGCTTTATGCCAATGAAGTGCCTTATGGTGTTTCCCTTGTATGGACTCATAATGGGTCTATTCCCTGAAGGACTAACGATCAGAGGGTTATAAGTACCCGGTTTATATGAACTTTCAATGGAGATGTTGGGAGGGTAGGAATGCAGAGAGTACAGGGAAGATCTGTGTCCTGGTTACCTTATAGCCTGCCCTGTGTATATTCATCTGCTTGTTCATTTGTATCCTGTGTTGCATCTATTATAGAAAACTGCTAAGCATGTTTTTGGATTCTCTAATCATATCTATCAAATTTGTAAAATCTAAAATGGATCATGGGGTCCCTCATTTGTATCTGGTCAGAAAATAGACTGATCAGCATATGTGACTGCCAACTGTGGCTTTTGTCATCTCTAAAGTGAAGTGGGGACAAGCCTTTGGGATCTAATGCTGTCTCCAGGTACAGAACACTGAGATTGAATCTGTGATGTCATGTCGGTGGCTCCCAGATATCTGCTCAGTGACAGTGATGGGAGGACACATCCCATGCACCTTCTCACAGAAATAGTCTGTCATCATGGAAACAGTAGAAACAAAAAGGAGTGTGGATTTATTTATCTTTCATATTGGCATATTTCCAGAATACATCCTGAGATCCATTTGTTAGTTCAACCAAGAGAACTATGGAAATGGTAGCTATGGATAACCAATCAATCATTACAAAGATTTCCTCCTCCACCCTTCCTGCTAACCTTAGCTCCCAGACACTGGGTTCTTTGGTAGCTGAAAAGAGAAAAAAGCTTTGAAATCTGGCAAGTGCCCTGGAGTTTCTGAAACATTTTCATCAAAGTACTGGTATGTTGGCATTCAGTTCCTGGGTGGCTTCTGAGCTTCAAAAGGAACATGAACTCTGGGTGACTAGGAAGTTCTCAGTTTTTGGTTCTGTGGCTACACACTGAGGTCTAGGTCAGAGCAGGTAAGCCAATTATCCTGTTTACTGTTTCCAACCAACTTGATGAAAGTACAGGAAGGAAAGGGCTGGGAAATCCAAGACCAGAGAGGGCCAGAAGTTTCAGAGCAGCCAGGGAAGTTCTAACCAGTTCTCCTGAGGCCAGAAGGACAGACCCCGGGATTCATGTGCTTTGGTCTCTTATCTTACAGCTGGTGCTGTATAGAGGCAGCTCCATCTTCATAAGTTCAACAGAACTTGAAACTGAAAGAGCTAAAAAAAACATTGTGTCTGCATCTAATAATACACATCCATGTTTTCTTGCCTTTATCTCTAGAGAATACACTATAGCATATGCAAAATTGTAATATGTACATAGCACATTATATTAGGTATTATAAGTAGTTTATGGGTGATTTAAGGGATGCAGGAAGCTGCAAGGTGTTCTGTCAATTCTATGATATTTTATCTCAGGTGTTGACATTCTTAGGTACATGGGTTTGCTTGAAAAATAACAGGTGTTAAGAAGTACTGGTAATATTGTCAATGGTTTTCTTGCTATTATTATAACTATGCTTGACTATGTCAAAACTGCTCGGGGCAGTACTCTACAATTCCATTAATTCTGTCCTTCTGTCACCAGGGTATGGCATTCTGTTCTTCTTGTCTCTATGCCTATGTCCCACTTGTTTTACCCACTAGACCAGCTCTGTACACATGTCTATAAATCACTCTGAATATCTTTAGGCTGACATTGTAGATCAGTTTTAGGCTACTTACACAGCATGCACAAGGCTCAGCATCAAATTTCCACCATATCATATATATTTTAAAAGTAAAATTTATTTTTATTCAAAGCCTCACTCAAATTTATATTGTTTAAATATTTTAGATGAGTATGCATGACCTATGTCTTCTCCAAGATCCTTGGAGACTACCAAGATCTTGTAGACTACCCCCACACTATCTAGTACTCACTCACTAGCTGAGCAACAGAAATAAGTCCAGTGACCTCTCTATTCCTCAAGTATTCAGCTGAGAATGGGGAGGACCACACAGTCCCTGTCTAATTCAAATCATGGAAGGAGTATTTGGAAATACTCCTTCTCAATGATACAGAGATCTGAGGCATTCTTGTGTTTAAGTATTGAGTTCAGATGTTAGCAGATATAGTTTTAATCTTACAAAGAAATGGGTTTGATCTCAATCTCTTAAAGGATTTCCCCATCTCATGCTCTTTCTTGACCATTATAGAGGTAAAAGCTTGCAAGGGCTTACCTTCTCTCAGGTCTCGACCTATCTTGGGTGGTGACTTCTTTCCCATTGACAATCCATGAACTTCTGTCCCATCCATACTCACTCCTGAAGGGACTCTGTCCATTCAAAATAGTTGAGACTGATTATTTCTCATTGAATAAAAATGTCCCAAGGCAGGGAATACTGTACTTACATAGGCTTTGATTCTGAATTATATACCATTCACCTATCTTCCTAAATAAAGTTCTATGCTGTGCCTTTTTCTGTGTCTCTCAGCTTCCTCCAGATGTTGTGTTTTTCTTTAAGTCTTTTCTCTCAACTTTTATTAAAATTAATTTCATTCCATTCATATCAGCATATTAAAAAAAAGATGATTCTGTGCACCTAACTAATTCTCCATGTTGTATTGTTTCTTGAACACAGACTGCATCACTGAATAATGCTTGAGTGGAGATAAACCATGTCCTAATGTAATAGTTGGTTCTTGACTATTTTGAGGAGAAAGACACAGTTTATGTCAAGCTTTGCAAATGATAGTAGATAGCCTTTTAGTCTACACAGACTTTGTATGTCCAAACACTCCTATATATCCTTGATTTTTCCCAATCATATTATGTCACCCAAGGGCTTATTGACTGCAAGATTCTAAGACATGAATCTCCCACTTTGTTGTGGCAAAACCATAAGCTAGTGTTCGCCATTGACCAGGGTTCTTCCATTGACACGGCCTTTCTCAATTTGAGAATAGTTTGATTGGACTGTGTGATTGCAAACAGGCAACTCAAACATGGATAAGTTTGAGTTACTTAAAAACAGGTGAGTTGACTTTAATTATATTAAAAATGGGTTCTCTTAGTTTCAATTTGCTTAGTAATAACACATAATTCACTATACAGAAACCTTTCTGTCCTTGATTTCAAATGAATGTAGTAAGGGAATTTACCATCAACAGGCAAATTATGAATATGATCAAAATGTGTTATATGAAAATCTCAAAGACCCAAAACCATCTTAAAGAGCAAATTTTATAAGATTTGTTAATAAAAATAACATCCAGCCTTGTGCAATGAGTAATCACAGAAATTTAGCATTTGGAGAACTCTTGGGCTAACTTCTTCATTTTAAAAAAGAATCTCCACACACAGGAGAAAAGTAATTCCTCAAAACCATACAGAAGTGAGTGGGAGAACTGGGGCCAGGAGTTGCATGCCACTAACATGCAACTTGAAGGGTAATTCCATAATCTACTGGAGTTGAGTTCTGGGCACTATCTCCTGCCCTGAGCATCTCATCTCACCAATAGTCTGTTTTGCAAATAGAGGACTCACCGGTTCTCATCCTGCCGTCCTCCATAGCTGACCCAGTAATTCTGTTTACAGTTGAAGAAAAGGTATACATTTATTACCAAAATGCCACTTATAGGAATAAAAATTTTAAATACTCCTAATAAAATACTTGGAAGACCTGAAATATTCAGAAACTTATACTGTGTATTGATGAAGAGAAGGTGAATGCAGTTTTGCCAAAGGCACCATGGATAAAAAAATGAAGCAAAGGACCACATGGAATCAGGTGCTTGGCCCTCTGGTTCTGACGTGGAACCTGGTAACAGAAAGGGCTTCAAGGATCCTTGAATGCAAGTGGTTTGTGGATCATGACTAAACTTGAACAAAGAAACCAAGCTGGATTAATTATCTGTATAGAACCATGGAGTAGGTGTTATATTTTGGGGTCTCTTGGGACCCCAAAACACAATTCTTCAAAATACTAAGTAGGAACAAATATATGTATTACACCAGAAATAGTACCTTAAAATAACCTAATTTTAAAAAGTGTTCTGTTGCCAATAAGCCATGATTAGGAACCAATTAAAAATATGCTATAATTAATGATTTCATCAACACATTAACACGAATATTGCATAAAATAGTCAGTAATCAATAGGTAAGTGAAAAAAACCTATACCTCGTTAATCCAAAGAGAAAAAAGTAATATTATATGAAAAGGAGAAAATAGTATAAACTGCCATCAAGAAAAATAGAAGTTAAAAGAGTGATGATATAGCAATTAGCTCTTAATATATATGAGGAGCATGGATACTTTTCCTCTTGTAAGGCTGGTAAATTGGTATTTTCCTATGTCACTAGAAACAACGAAGGTATCAGAAACATTTTCCTTAGAAAAGAAGTTAAGATTCAAGAACTTCAAGATCCCGTATTCACCATGCAACAAGGTCCACTCCTGGGATTAATTTGAAGGAATAGTTTAATAACAGAGCTCCCTGGACTATGCATTTTTGAGAGAAATCAGAAATAATTGTAACATCAAAAGAATTAATCATATACTAATTCTATCTATGTAGCCAAAATATTTTAAATCCTTAACATCATGAAGAACCAGGTAAGTGTCTCATCAAATAAAAACAAGAACTTGCATTTATCTACAGCATGGATTCAGTCTGCAAAGGGCGCTGTGAAACGGGCTGATCAGAGGACAATACAGGAAGCAGAAGAGGACAGTACAGAGGCTGACTCACCACTCAGCCAGTGCCTTCTGAAGATGTGTTATGTTGTTTAAAGGATGGCATGCATTAAAAACATGAAAACTTTTACATCTAAACATTAGAAAACTGAAGCAAGACAGACAAATGAATCATGCGCAAAATATTTGCTTCTGACTTTGGACCTCAGCATCATGGGAATCTATCAAAATCTTTAAAGTTCATCACCTGTATAATGTAAATATTTCTTTCAACTGGTTAGTTTAGAGAGGTTATTAGACTCTTCCACAAATGTGGGTAGGACATTAATATTTAAATATCCACCAAGAAGATCTTTTAAATGGTAAGTTTATTATTTTTCAAGCTTTCATCATTACTTCTTAAATTAATTAATTTATTCACTATATATCCCTATTACAACCCCCTTCCCTTCTCTTAATGGTTAAGAGCACTATCTGCTCTTCCAAAGGACCTGGGTTCAGGTCTCAGCACCCAGATGGCAACTCATAGCTGACTATAATTCCAGTTTCAAGGGATATGACACCCACACATCAATGCACATAAAACAAAATTAAATAAGTTATTTTTAAA
This sequence comes from Tokudaia tokunoshimensis, assembly GCA_036184795.1. NCBI lineage: Eukaryota > Metazoa > Chordata > Mammalia > Rodentia > Muridae > Tokudaia > Tokudaia tokunoshimensis. Next base: position 12,289,371 of record BTHU01000015.1, read on the forward strand.
AGATTTTAAGTAACAGCTCTTTTTCTCATTCTATTCTTACCGGTTCAGCATATGAAAATCCCAAGCCCTCTGCAGCTGACTTGATCAGTTCAGCTTCAAGTTTATGACGTTTGACAAATGCTGTTAAATCCTAGAAGAAACAGAATTCATATTTAAATAACAACTAAGAAATGTGATAGATGCTCAAGTGGAACTTTTTGTTATAATAGTCAGTGAACTAACATAAAGATCAACGTTGCAAATGTGGTCTCCTTGGCAATAGGTTTGTCACAAGATAGAGTCTATGAGAAATATGTGCTTCTGGCATGGAAAAAAGTTGAACTATGTGACCCAGTAAATGAACATCCATATATATCCTTAGAAATATGTATATAGATATGTACAGACATGTGTAAAGTATTATCCACTTGAAAGGTCACTGCAGTCATAAAAGATTACAAATAGCACACTGTCCCTCAAGAAGGACAGTAAAAATAAAATGTATAAAATAAGTTCTAATACAATGGTATACAGGCATAAAGAAAGAGAGCAGGAAGCTCTCTGTACTCATCTATTAAGGTTAAACAATAATATACTAGGATTTAAATTTGGCCCTCAAAATGATAATTTCCTATGTCTAACTTAGTAAAAGTCATCTGGCAAGTATTAGGTAAAAAAAAAAATGATACAGAAAATGGTATAAATAATGCCATCTTCACACAGAAGAAGAAGGAAAATTCTGGATCTGGAATAGCCATTAAATCTTTATGTGTCCTTAAGGACCATGATTATTTTTGTCATTGTTGTTGCTTTTTAATCAGTTCTCCCTGAAACACACTGCAGTTTAAAGAGATTTCTCTCAGAACTCACCTCTCGGGCCTCAATGGATGCTGGGTCAGTGCTGTCATCCAGCAGACTCTCATAGAAGTCTACATTGTCCAGTACATCCTCGTCGTCTGGATGGAACATCAGGTAGGCTTTGGCACACTCCAAGGCTTTCACGTATTCACCAACTGGAGAAACAAGGTGTTGCCACATTTGATCAGCCAGATCTGCCCAGATGGTTTCAGAGGGAGACTTCAACGTGTCTCTTGATGTCAGCATTGGTCATAATAAACAAAAGACAAAGGTTTAGCAAAAAGGCCAGAAGCATTTACACAGAAGGTCAGACACCTTCAGGTACTTAGATAGGAGGACCTTTGGTTGCTTTGGTGCTGGGCACTATGTGGAAATCCTCTAAAATCTGTTAGAAAATGCTTATTGGTAATTCCTGGAACACTACAGCAAAGTTGTGTGAAATAATTGAGACTTGTTCTATACTATGTGGCCTATGTAAATATTCTGAGCATGGGTTTCTAATATGTTGATGACAATAAGCAGCTGGCTTACCTGATTTGCATTCATTGGTCATGATGTGCACATTTTCATAGTACCAGGACAAAGAGTAACACTTTACTCTTGGAAAAAGAGGGAGTTTGCCAAAGCAATTTTAAATTGTTGGTCTGCATCACCATCATCACCACCACCACCACCACCACCACCATCATCATCATTTTTTTAAAGGAAAAATATTTCTTTATGTCTGACCTCATAAAAGGCATCAATGTTGAAGACAGGGAGAAATACAAGAAGTGCATTGAGTCAAGCGATCATGACCTGTCAAGCAGCCAGTTACTTTTCCACAAAGTGAAGATGTGGACATCACAGTGACTTAGGTGATCTGAATACTACTAATTGCTTTTAAGTGTAAGAGGGGATATTCAATATCTCCTCTTCAATAAAAAAGGAAACTACTTCTGGTATGTGTCTGAAGATAGCTACAGTATACTCATATAAATAAAAATAGATAAATAATAAAACAACAACAACTTATTTAAAAAAGGAAACTAAAGCTATTTGAATTACTAAACTTTACCTAGGGGACTATGGGAAATTTAAAATTTTTATAATATTTTCAGATGATGAACAGTGGAAAATGCAGTCCATATGGGAGGAATATTTGGCAACGTGAATCAAAACTACGAATGAATAAACTATGTGACCCAGTAAATGAACCTCCATATATTTATCCTTAGAAATATATACAGACATGTGTAAAGTATTATCCACTTGAAAGGTCACTGCAGTCACAAAAGATTACAAACAGCACACTGACCCTCAATAAGAAGATGTATAAAATAAGTTCTAATACAATGGTATACAGGCATAAAGAAAGAGGGCAGGACGCTCTCTGTACTCATCTATTAACGTTAAACAATAATATACTAGGATTTAAATTTGGCTCTCAAAATGATAATTTCCTATGTCTAACTTAGTAAAAGTCATCTGGCAAGTATTAGGTAAAAAAAATGATACAGAAAATGGTATAAACAATGCCATCTTCACATAGAAGAAGAAGGAAAATTCTGTGATTGTCTTTATGTATAGAATTTTGAAAGTATAAGAAACTATGCAGAAAGGGAGGCATGTTTTTATTACATTGGTTCTTTAATGAAGTCCTACTAAAAATGAGTTGAAAAAGCATCTTGGTTGAATGAGAAAATTTGCAAGCCTAGTGTAAGTTTTATGACATGAACGCAGGAAATCCTGAGTTCCAGTACTAGGGTCCTCCTGCCTCACTCTGAGCAAGCCCAATTTCATGGGGGGAAAGTGCCTAAGCCTGTGTTGCTTTGGTGATGAAATGAAAGAACGCAGGAGTCTGGATGGTGGCCAATGCATACAATGATGCAGAACCCACAAGGGTTTTCACGGATGACCCCCCACATTACCTCTGTAGTAGGCAAACTGGAGGTAGTCATAATGCAAGGGAAGAAAGTTCTCGATTGGTGAGAGGCGTCCTGGGCGGGTGGCAAGTTCCCTTACACACTCATGCTGACAGACAAGGACCTGCATGTAGTGATCTGGAAGGCAAGAGAGAGAGAGAGAGAGAGAGAGAGAGAGAGAGAGGTGTCCTCTAGCTGTTGAGATCATACCTTAGTCAGGGTAGCACTTCTACAGGGCAAGGTTTATTTACCACGCCATACTAGGAGAGAGAAGAGAACTCTCTCTCTGTATTTCCAAGCCTGAAAACCTCTATGGATGGTGACATCATTTTCTTAATGATCACTTGACAGCACTTGGTACCAAACTTTCACAGTATGTCAGGCTTCCTGGGCATACAGCTGAATATGAACTGTCTCATAGACACTTAGAGCTTCTATTTGGATACTTCAGAAGGCCTGAGATGCTCTGGAATTGAGATCAGATTTTTACATCCTGTGGATGTTTAGAAACCCTTCAGAGATGGACCATCCAGCATGCAGAAAGCTCAGCAGGTGAAAGGGAGGACCCAAACTCCCTTTCCCAGGTCGTATCTTTCTAAAGGGGGAAGTAAAATATTTCCTGATACCTATTGCTCAGAACCTTATACTACCTACTTATAGATCAGGCTCTTGACTAATATTGCTTATTCTAATACATGGGATACTGTTTGGATAGAGAGTGGCAAAATGGCAGAAAGGAAGACAGCTGGAAAATTAGAATCAACACTGTCCTCCTTGTGCCTGATTCTGTAGTTGCTGTTCTCATTTAAACTAATAGAGATGAGGAAGTGTAGATGATTCCAGGCCCCTTAGCTCTCAGCTCTGTTTTGTCAAGGCAAAAGCTAGAAAAAACCAAACAGCTAATGACACGGGGAAAGCTCTTCTTCCTCTTTGCCTAACTTTGAATTCTATCGAAAGATGGAGGCTCTATTTTCCAGGGAGAGAACGCTTCATTCATGCTTCGGCTGAGTGGGATCCCTGAGGATTGAGAAAATTGCTTGACTTCACAGCTACACAATTTAATTGGCCACAACAGCTTCTTTCAAGAGGTCCTCTGTTTAGTTAGAGCTCTTCTTGGATCTGAAAAACCTTGCAGACTGAGGTCAGGACACAGGAAGGAAAAGAATATTTGGAGGGTGGAGGCAAACATTTTCTTTAACCTGGCTAACTTGAGTCCACGTAGAACAGCTACCAGAATCAACACCAAAATCCACCACATTTTACCTCTGGTTGAGGCTGGGGAGAGATAACAAGGTCTACATATACAATCAGAAAGTTAGGAATAAAACAAGAGCTATGTTTCACATATTAGGGGAACAATGAACAGTCAACTGTAGACTCCTCCATAGACCGAAATCTTCTTTGCCTTCAAACCTGTTTTCTCTAATGTAAAGTGACAGAGAAAGGGAAAGGTAACATCAGTAACTCAAAATCTGAAGGAATATATTGCCAAGACAGTAATAAGTAGCAAATAGGAGCAACCAAGGCACCTTTACCTGCACAGAAAGAGCTGACGAGGGGAAAATCGGGGCCGAGCAGCCTCCAACTTTAAGTCTCTCCTAAGTCTACAATTCAAGCATTATGATTTTCCTAATACAGACTTTACTGTAAGTGTCAACTTAACTCCAAATTGAGGTCGCCTGAGTCAAACAAGCATTTGCAGGGTGAAAGTCATCATATTAGTTTTATTTCTTGTATTCTTTTCCTTTCATTATCATTGTGCAATTAATGCGTTTTTAATGCATTTGAGGTTAAGAACAATTGTGTGAGAATACTTATAGGTTTTTGCTACAATAAATTGAGCATGCTTCCAATTTCCATGAGATCTTATCACAATTGTGGATATTTGGCTGGGACTAGAGAGACTGATTTATTTTCATCAGGTTTTTTTTTTGTTTTGTTTTGTTTTGTTTTTATTTTGCTGAGAGACAGAATTCTGGTTGTGGTAATTAAGAGCCAAAGAAACGGAGTGTGGATTTGTCTTGTTTGTTCATTTGTCCTTTCCTATCAGCCAATGGGTTATGGTAACTTGACCAACACTCAATACTAACACACGGAAAGACTAATTTCCATGACAGGTTCTAGATCATTTGCTGAAACTGTTCCATGGCCACTGACAGCGCTGGTGTTGAAACAATGCGTCAGAGGTAGGTCACATCATCCCACAAAAACACAGCGTAGTAAACTGTTAAATATAATAAAGAAAAGACTAGCTCATTCCCATTGCAAAAGACTATCTATTGAGAAGAAAGTCAGTAATTACACAGTAAAAGACACACAAAATTGACTTTTAAATGAATTACCATTAAGGCTCATAGAAATACTGAAGAGTTAAAAAATGTCAGCATCTAAGGAAACAAAACTTTTGGAAGTAAATCCTCAAAATAACTAATACAAGTATATTGATTTTAGGCAACTTAATTTTATGTTGGGTAACAGGGCTCTTCATAGGGTGATAATTTAATGTAATGATTTTGATTGTAATAGACATATTGATTCTAGTTTATACTTTGTAGCTGTTCTCTAATTAGCTTCTAAAAGCAATCCACCTTTATTTATGGCTGACATTATCACAAGCACAAGGCATTACTAACACATTGATCTATGCATAGTTATGGGTGTATATATCACATCCTTTATTCTGGCTTTCACCAACACATTTGTTTAGCCAATATTTTTTAAGTAGCTCAGGGATTTGCTGAAGATTGAGCACTGAACAAGTTAGGACACCAGCCAAGTGATACCGGAAAACACACTAAAGGTTTGCAAGGGTAAGGGCAGTGAGCGCCTAACCCAAGGGGTTCAAAGTAATTATGAAAGCAAGAACGAAGAAAGAATGTGCATGTACACACTGAAAGTCCTTAAAGTGCAAGGGCTTTATTCCAAGTGGAATGAAAGCCACGAGGGGAGGGAGTTTATGGACAATAGCTCCATTAGTACAGAATGTGGGCTCTGTATTGGAGCTCAATCTGCATTGCACACCATGACCAGGAAGGAAGTAGTCATGGAGGCATAGTTAAAACACAGTTTTGATTTAAGCCATGGCAAATGGGGAGAGTCCGTAAGTGTAATGTACCATGTGAAAGATCCATTTGTCCAAATGGATATTTATTTGGCAACAAATAAGAGTTGAGGAAGATGTCAAATTGGCAAGCAACTTCCGAGGATCTGGTTCTAGCTACTAGGTAGGTCCTTTGGGGGAGATAAGGACACTTTAGAATTGGCAGGGATAACTGACTTTAGTAATTTCCAGTTCAGCTCAACTTTGTTTTTCAATATGTATGTCTTGGAACATAATAGGTCATCAACACATATTTAAATAAAGGTTTGTTATTAAATAAGTTACTGTTTACTTGGGTTTTGATTATGTTGACTTTCAAAGTACCAGTTCTCCATTTTAAGAAGCCTGGATCTGATTTTCAGATTGTTTCCAGCCACATCACATCAACCAATTCCTCACCTAAGGGGTGAATCTCTTCAGTGAGGTACTTGGGCAGAGATGCAGATCTGTGTGAGAAAGATCAGCATCCTTTAGGCCCTTATGATATCATCAGAAATAGGAAAACAAGTCCTTAGCTGGGGAGACCACAGACTCAGGTAAAAAACATACCACTATTGAACCTACTATATTGGCACAATGTTTGTTTTGTCAAAGTGCCTTCTAAATACTGTTTCTATCCAGGGGTTAGTACTGCACCCAGCTTTCTTCACAGACCATCTTGTTATGGTGGGGCAACAGTTAATGAAGGAGCCCATGAGTGGTAAAATGCAGACAATGTGTAATGATGGGGGGGGCTCGTCTTTATGGGGCAGAGTTCTATCATCCCTCCAAGGCTCAGGAAGCATCATGGAGGGCATGGTAGATGTCAGAAAGAATGTAAGAAACACAGATTGGAGAGAAGTGGAGTTTAAGAAAAAAAAAAGATGTCTTCAGGAAATAACATAGCCAATGTACTTATGAACTCACTGTAGCTGTGTTTATTCTCACAAGATATAAAACTGGGCACCTCAAAATTTCCCCAAGGTTGCAGGAGGCATCTATAAGGTCACTGGTGGTTAATGATTGTTGGGTGTGGAGGTATCATCTTAGTAAAGTCACTGGAAAGCCATCCTTCTCAAGTAAGTAACATTCCATACATGTTCCAGCAAGAAACTCTAGTTAAACTCATTGGACCACACACATTAAAAAGAAGTAGGATGGGACCCATTGAGAAGAAGAGTTTCAGTTGTAGAAGGAAATAGGATGGTGGAAGGAATCAAGGACAAAAATGGTTAAAAATCACTAGAAGTGTCAAAAAATTAAATTAAAAACAGAATATCAAAATCAAAACCCAACACAAGGTCTGAACCCCTTCCCCACCAAGCAGCATCTAATACTTGTATGCTGACCACTGGAGAATAGCTACACATGCTCAGACTGTGACATTCACTGAGAGTCCACCATGTACAGGTGCTTTACCTGTCCAGAGGCCTCCTCAAGCCTTCTGCATACTAGCTTCTAAAAGCTAGTCACAGAAAACTATGCTACTATGCCTGTAGGCTTGCCTGTACTGTTGTGGCCAACCGAGCCAAAGGAGGAGTCACTTCAAGAACCGCTTAGCCATAAAGACCCTCCTCTGTTTCCCATGAAGGTTACCTCCTCTGCAATCCCCATAGTCACGGGGCATCCAACTTTTCATTTCACTGACTGGAGATGTAAGCAAACTCATCACAGCTACTTGGGGGTCTGCTGTAAGAGGATTGTAGAATCAACGCCTGCTAAATAGTGCTAGAGTGAGTTAAAGGCCAGCCTGGGCAACTTAGTGAAGCTTGAGTCCCATGATAAGAAGTAGAAGCATGGGTAAAGTTTTAGCACAGTGATATTATAGTTTCCTCTTGTTCCTGCCTTTGTTCTCTATGAAAGCATTCCACCTCTCCTGTACTATATAAACACACTCCTAAAGTTTCTCTGAAAAATTGTATTCTTAAATTTATATTGTTAACACATAGAAGCCCTTTTCAAATATGGTATATATAGAAAACTCACTTCTTCCAATAAAGGGTTACTTACCCAGTATCAGCAACTCTTGAATATCACACATTGCCTACTCTTTTAAACAACATTCTCAAGAATAATAAGCCAATTAATTGCACAAGAATGTATCTAAGGGTTTATTGCTAGATTACGTACAATAATGAAAACTTTCCGTTATGTTCAGTAAAGGCTAACATTTAAAATGATGGTGCCCCATATTATGGGTGTTATCTAGCCACTACATACAAAAACGTGAGTCCATGTGTACTTACATGAGAAGTCCACATTTTTTTGGTAAGCATAAAATAAAATAAAAAGCAATATGTTGAAAAGAAATACTTATAGTACTTATAGTACTTTCCTATAATATCAATAAAATAAGTAAATATGCAGTTACTAATAAACTCAACTGAAGAAATTGGGAAGAAAGAATCAACAAAATTTTAACTATAAAAATTAGCAACAGAAGGCAGGGTGGAATAAACTCATGAGAATCTTTAACATTTTACAATAGTTACTACTATGCACTGTATTGTCAGAATATTCACATGTCTACAGCACTTCAGAGTAAACACTCAAAGAGCAAAAACAAGCTTTACCTGCGATTGCCTCATAAAGACCACCTTTATACCCTAAGTACTCATATTCCTCAAATCTCTGAGGCCCCTCACATAGAGCACGGCACTCCATATCTTCATTGAAATATTCTCTTAAAGCTTGTTCAAAGTACTTGATTGCTGCTTCAAAGTCATCAGCCTCATAATGTTTAACGCCAGCATTATAACTCTCCTGCAAAGACACAGAAAAAAGCTTGTTTGTGAAGAGTGGTGTCTACACAGATCTAGAATCGCTTAGGAAGGTAAGAGCAGCATTTTGGGCTGCAGAAGATAACACCAGGGTTTCACTGGTCAATCCACTGTGACTATCCTATGACAAATAAATGTCAAAGAAAGGGGGCCTGTAGCATAACTGAAGTTTAGTGAGAGCCACAGGGCAGGAACGGGATTCCCCAGAACTCACCAGGTGTGGCCTGGCTTCTCTGTCTACCAGGGGGGCTTCCTCTCTGGCTGCCGCTTTGTAGTCCTCTATGCTCTGCTGCATTTCCATGTGCTCGGGGTTGGCCATGAAGAATGTGTGAGCTGCTTCCGTGGCCTTTTCTAGCTGGTTGAGCTGTAGGTGAGAAGGACACAACCAATGAAATGTTCTGTAGACTTGGCTTTAGAAGACTAAAGACACCAGTCTAAGGTCTCAAAGTAGAGAAGTAGTGAGGACAGAAATTCAGGCAAAGCACACATTTACATGTGTGCACCCACATATGTCCACACTCACATGATATATACAAAAATGTTTTCACTCTATCATATTCAAACTCTGCATTTTCAGGGCTGTTAATAAACTGTTCATATAATTGTATGTGTATATTTTGGTCCTGGTGAAAGGAATAAGTCAAGTTTGTTCCCAGGTTATTCTTTTTTACATATCCATGTTTTAAGGAAAGTGTATTTTGTTTACGGGTATCCAAAACAAACAGCTTGGTAAGATTTTTGCCCTCTAGTTTACATTTCAACATTGGGGTTTGTACTTTCATGCTAATGATGGAGGAGAAATACAGTTGTGGTTTTCTGAGTGACTGAACTGAGTAAACTCTTCCTCCACTGAGTTTGTGTTTTGGCTTTAGAGAGTAAAGAATAGGATGGTGAAAGATATAAAATAATCCAATTCAGGAAGAGGTTAACTTTGTGCCCTCGATTTTCACCAATGCAAAACGTTGGGTGGATGACTTTTAGTTACATATGAAAGTGCAGGAGTCCGTGGTGAAGGATTCCCTGGAGTTTGAATAATAGGCAGAGGGGCAGTCTAACTTAGGTTCTGGAAACTAAACTCAGGTCCCCTACAAAAGCTGTCCATGAGGTCATCTCTCCAACAATAGAAATGACAACTTTGGAATAATCAGTGAGCTGACATGGCAACGCCTTTTGTGTGATATTTCATGATGAAAATAAAGAGGTTTTTAATTAAGTGGAATTAAATTGACTCAGTGTCAACACACATTGGCATATGCTTAAGTTACAGAGAAACCTTACAAACAGATTCATTTTCTTCATATTAGAAAAGTAAACACTTATATTAGTAATCTTTGTTATAGTAAAACCCAAAGATGTTTGATATATTATAAAGTATGATAAAAGAAATCACACTGTTACTAGATGCATAAGTATGAAGTCATTCAATAAAACTATTCAACTGAGTCTTTCTCTAACAAAGTAATTATTCAGTGATAATAAAAAAATACAAAAAACAAAAAAACAGAGGAATAACGCGTTCCCAGGGTCCCAGTATGTGGAAACAGACAAGGAAGGACCACAGAAAACATATACAGCCCTAATTTATGATGTAACATCCTTACTTTTCTATTAAGGCCAAAGTCATTAATTTGTTCACATCTCTTTCACCATGGATTTTCTCTTAGTTATTACCTGAAATTAGGTCTTGCCATCATGGTATGCACGCAGAAATGTTTAGACTGCCCATGTGACTGGCTTTGAATCTTCCCTCTTGTTCAATTCTAATTTTCTCCATTTCCCCAACCCTAGTACATAGAAATACAAAGTGTGTGGATATTACATGATGCTATTTATATGGGAACCAAGAAGATGTGCAAGTTCTAAATTGTGTAGAAATCCAAATGTATTGTTCAATTGAATATGGAAAATGTTATTTAAATGTTTATGCTTTCTTTGGTCATGTAGTAAGCAAAGACTTTACTCATTAAAAACTTCATACCACAATAGACTAAGTGGGATTCAAGTGGTTTAACTGTGTTGTGTATGAATATGTTTCAGAAACAATACCTGTGGTGGTTTAAATATGCTTGGCCCAAGGAGTGGCACTATTAGTGTGGCCTTGTTGGAGTAGGTGTGGCCTTGTAGAAAGTGTGTCATTATGGGACTGGGCAATAAGACCCTCCTCCTAACCACATGGAAGCCAGTCTACTCCTAACAACCTTCAGATGAAGAAGTAGAACTCTCAGCTCCTTCTGCACTATGCCTGCCTGGATGCTGTCATGTTCCTTCTTTGATGATAATGGACTGAACCTCTGAACCTGTAAGTCAGTCCCAATTGAATGTTGTCCTTATAAGAGTTGCCTTGGTCATGATGTTTTCTCACAGCAGTAAAACCCTAAGATGGTAGCATATGATTTATAAATGATCTATCAAACAAATGGTTTTGCTCCCACTATCACTGTTGTGGATAGCATCCATGAACACATCATTTATAAAGATACAATATGTATTTAAGCTACATGGAAACTGCCTCCAGTAACAGCCAAACTTCCAGTAATGAGTAAAAGAGGTTAGCTCCAACACACTGGCCTGGTAACTTGAGGCATTAACACTGACAGAAAAGTTTGGTATTTATGGTCCTCACTTTCCCACCCTTCTGGCTTGACTCAGACTGGTGCCCTGATACAGAGAGGATTTGTCCATTCAATTTTTCATTTTGAAATCTAACTTGACTATGAGGCTAAGCATGAATCCTGCCTGAGGAAATTCCTTTTCAGACCTATTATGACAATGAAAGAACTCAACACCATCTTCTCTTTATCTCCATACTGGGATGTTCCATACACTATCCTATGACATCCAAGTTTATTTGCATCCCAGTTTTCTGTGGAAAGGAACCAATAACTTAGTATCTTTTGTATTATTTTCTACTTACATGTCACATACATGATTATCTGTGCAAGGAGAAATAAGTATGTCTTATACTCATTAGCAATCAACCAAAAGATATCCATATGAGTGTCCCTTATATGTTAAGCAGTGCTAACAGCATGAGAACATAATGAAAACATCTCTGACATCACTGAGTACAGTCATGTTCTCAATGCAGTGGCTGTGTGCTTACTTGTTTTCCTTCCTTATAACCCAGGACAACACATCATCTTGAATATGTATAGGATGTATATGCATATGTGATTCTGTGTCCTCAGCATGGAACCATAAAGTTTCTTCATGCACTGGTACTAGTCCTGGTTTTTAAATTATAAACTAAATTTGTCTGCCAGTATACATAAATTCAAACACCATATTAACTGTAGGCTCTATGTACTTGTACTTTTATTTTAGCGGTACATGGTTATAAATGGCCAAGTGGTAATGTATATTCTACATAGAATGTCACTTATTGGATGAAGATTACAACAAAGTCCCATAAACACCAGATTTTAGCTTAAGAATGAACTACCCACTAAAACCAAACTGCATTTACAGGCCCTATATGGGATTTCCTTTAAAATAGAATTGTAACAAACCACACAAAGAGAGAACTTTGATGGGGTCACTCTGTGGAGTAGAAACATAAAATCTGGGTCAAGGACAATTGAGGAAACTCGGCTGGTGTGACAAGAAGAGATTATCTAACATTTAACTGCCCACCGAGCTGAGAGAATGAAGGGAAGAGTGTTCTTAAAGTGCTAGATTACTTCACTCACGTCTTAAAGACTGAGAAAACCTGCCAGCCCAGAAGCCACACAGTATGGGCAGCCATGCTGTGTGGGAAAAAAATGAATGTTGATGTAGTTGGCATCCTATACACATTGAGAAGACACACTGTCATACACTAGTGACAGAGTGCAGTTTCAACACAGCTCCTCCCCCACGAGCATGCAATGAACATGCACATACATCCAGGGACCATCAACCAGCCACAATGGGGCTTCAGATACAGAACCATGACATTCAAGAACTTACAGGTTAGAGTTAGAAGTATATGACTCTTTGGTTGAACTCCTCTGACTGTCATTTAGCAGTCTTGCTCAGATGAACTGTAAAATTTACATGTAAACCACTCATCTACAAGTTCTTTACTTCATCCACACACATCTTTGGCAAATGTTCATTTTGCACACTGTCACAGACTCAGTTGATGAAAAACTTGGGTGGCCTGATGGGGGGAAAATGCCCTGCTTTCCATATACTTCCAGGAGGAGATAAATTTCAAGTGATGAAATAATTTTTGAGCTTGCTAAGTGTTAAAAGGCAAAAGTGACCAACATTGTGCGCATGAGCATTTGGGGCTAAAATAGGAGTACTGAGAATAAATTCAAGGAAGATTTCTCTGCAATCCAGCTTCTGAACTAAGAACTAAAAGTAGAGGATCCAGCCTGGTCTACAGAGTGGATTCCAGGACAAGCCAGGGCTACATAGAGAAATTCTGTCTAGAAAATCCAACGGGTTGGGGGAGAAGAAGAGAAGGAGGAAGAGGAGAAGGAGGAGAAAGAGACAGAAAAGGAGGAAGACCAGAAAGAGTTGAATAATGGGTCCACATGGCTGATAGGCTATGATAAAATAGACGCCATGCTAAGAGTATCAGGAAACTAACTACTAAAGAAACGTACAAAGGGCTATAATGAGTACTTATTCATATCTTTAAATGGTAACCAACTGGGGCTGCTATATGGAGAACAGTTTTTGTCATAGTCAGAAAAGCATTGGAGTAACCTGGGTCAGGGTGGGGTTTTCACAAAATCAACAAGGCAGCATAGGTAAATGACTGTTCCCCCCACCCCCACATGCTCCTTTTTTTCCTCTTCTTCTCACATCTTATTTATAACCGGGTTTCAACTCTGGAACCAGATGGGTCAAAAGGAAACAAACATGCAAGCATAGGAAGCATCTGATTAGAAGAAGCATAAGTTTGTGTGTGTGCCTAGGTGTGTGCTTGTGTGTTTGTGTGAGTGCATGTGTGTACATGTGTGCAGGACACTGGATGTCCCCCTATTGCTCCATGCCTTTTTTGAGACAGGTATCTCATTAAACCTGGGCTTAACAGAAGAGGTATGCTAACTGTCCACTGAGTTCTGGGGTTCTGCCCATCTCTGTCTCACTAGCACCGGACTCTCAAATCTGCATCACCTACCCAGGTTTTACACAGGTGCTGGCGTCAGATTTGGGTCCTTGTGCTTAATTGGTAAGTATTTACTGACTGAGTCACCATTCCAGTCCTAGCTGTCTTCATTTATTTAATGAATGTACAAGATATAGACTGTGCCACAAGACATTTTTACTTAAAATTTTATTGATATAGGTTAATTTTTTTCCAGATTTTATAAGTAAATGCACAACTCAAAAATGATGAAAATATTTAAAGAGAATTTGGAGAAAATATAAACTTTGAAATAAAATTTAGTAATTTGTTGGAGCTACTGAACTAAACTAACCTTGTATGTTATAGTCTAGCAAATGTAAAAATTGAGTTATTTAGGAGAATTACATCTTATTTTATGAGAATCCTAAAGATTTAATAGAATAGAGTCAAACATTTAATGAAAAAGCAACCACATAAAAGACTTTGTATTTTATTTCCTAGTGATGTGATATTAGTACCATAACTTAAAATATACCCACGAATGGAATTATTTTCATAATACAGTACAGGAAATAATATCTTCTGACAAATTTATAAAATTAATTTCATCAAACCTTGGGAACACATAATACCTCATGTTGTTCTTTAGCTTTGACTTTAGGAAACTTAATACTGAATTTTGTATCATTAACAATAGATAGAATATATTGAATTTGTAGTATAACAGAATGCAAGCAGAGCATTTGTCTTCAAGTTATTGTATTTTTCATTTCAAAATGTAACTATCAATATAATTTCTCTAGCCAGGGAACTCAAAGGCGTCTTGGGCACAGGAATTATTTCAATTTCTAGGCATCATATTTCTTTCCTATGTCACATGTAGAACATTCAGAAATTTCTGGTGTTAAAGCTCTTATGGTAACTCAGAAAGTAGGTGCCTATGCTAGTGTAGAAAATGAATTATCTTTGTATTTATGGAATGTTAGCCTAGAATGTATCCATGGTTATGAGTAAATATTTATGACTTTCAAAATACTATTTGGTGGGGATTAAGGGGGAATGGGATTTCTGAAGAGTAGCATTCCCCTGTGAAATAAGCTCAAAAGGAATGAGCGGTTTAGAGAGCTTTTTGTCTGCCAACTGCTTTCCTTCCGTTACTTAATATGCAGAATCTGATTAGTAGGAGTCTGTTATTTTTACAATATGGAGATGTTCTAAGCTTACATCTTAACATTAAACACTGATGATAATGGGCCATGGAGCATAAGATAACCTATGACCTCATTTGAACAACAGACTCGAGCCATCAACTACATTTTTTAGGACATTCTTACATAAAGGAGACCCTTGTTACCAGGCGATGAAAATGCTAAGAGGCACACCAAAAATTTTTTTGATGTTAAAGAAAGTTAAACTTTCAAGTGCTAGCTGAAATTAAGTGCATGCTTATTTGAACAACTTCTCTCAAGGCACTTGCAAATATTTACATTCCTAATAGAAAACCCAGAACATTGGATGACATCTGGGCACATTGATCTGGCTCAGTCCTTAGTGTGGACTTGTCATCCTGACTTGGCTACAGTAAAATCAGTTTGTGTAGTTTATTGGTATGAGGCTGTCAGTTCTAGTTCTAAACCCAAGGGCCTAGATCAAATGAGCAATGCAGAAGGCATCCCAGTCTCTGTGGTGTTTGGCCAGCAGTCTCCCTTGAGGTGTCAAAGGGTGACTAAGGATTCCCGAAAAGACAGTTCAGGCCAACACCTCTCTGACACTTGTTTCCTGCTACTGTTCTTGGAATCAAAGCTCTAATGGTCTCTGAAAATTTCTTCTGGAAGTATATACTGCACATTTCATAACACACTTTGGGCAGTGTTCTGTGAATGTTGCGTGATCTCTAGCTTAAACATACAAAGAATTTCACCTTAGTTTATTTCTTAAAAAGCACAATAGTAATCTGGTAATCCTCTCTACTATATCAAATCTGGACTCTTCTGATCATGATAGTGACAGGGAGAATATAGTTGTGAAGTTGTTTATAAGAAATGATCCTTGTATATCGTGGTGTAGTTTGCAACACACATTACAATGAAGCTGATCGTGGTTACTTACTAGGAGTCTTCCAATAGGAATGTGAAACTCTTTTAAGAATCTAAGCAATACATCTCTAGCCTTAATCTGAATGCAGAGGTATTGGATCAACATTTAAAAGGGCATATTATAGGATGTTTAGACCCAAGTAGAAAGCTGTGGTGAGATGAAGTCATTCTTTATAAACTTCACGGTATTGTGCATATGTTTTTGTATGATGACAAGTGGAGACTTGTATGATCTTTCTCTGGTAAGTCACTGTGAAGTTCTGGCCACAGCTTTACTAGAACCAAAGCCCCTTGCTTGCTCTCAATGCTTTTCAGATGTTAGCATCCATACTGTATCTCCCTGAAACTGCCTAACAAAGTCACAGAGATTTGACTGGGTCTACTTTGATAGACAATCACCTGTGGATTTCTGCTTCTGAAACATTCCTTACAAATCAACAGTGCAATAGCTTCTCACAGACTTTGAACCGTTTTTTTTACTGGTCTTGAGACTATTTTAAAAATAAGTCAAAAAGTTTTGGTTGTTGTGTTGTTTTTGTTTGTTTGTTTGAATATGCCTGTGGGATTGACAGTCACAGGCTTAATTCCTTGTCATAGGCAAGAGAGGAAGGGAAGCCAAGGAGTAGAAAGCAAAGTGTTCTGTTGGCTTATTGTCTCTATTTTTCTAAAAAAAAAAAAACCACCTGGATTCTCCAAGGGTTTTTCAGAGAAAGGACTGCAGGCCAGGGAAAGTAAATGACCAGTTGGAAGTTGGACCAGCAACCACTGTCACAGTTCTAGGATCACACTGGGAATGTTTTTGTCAACATCATTGAAAAGTCCTTAAGGGTTTGTAAATACACAAATAAATACATCATCACAATTTCTAATGTGCTAGAACTCCTATGTCACAAACAAAATTTAAGATACCTCAACTATTCCCCACAAAAATGCAGGAAATGCAAGCCCATAATACAAAGCTTTCCCACTAATGTCTTTTGATAAGACAGAGATGTAAAATTCTTCTATGAAATATAAACTTTTGCTTTTGAAGGAAGGGGAAGATGACCTTCAACCTTACTTGTTTCCAAGCACTCATTTAAGCTTACGAGAAGGAATGCACCATGGCTGACAGCCAAAGAGAGATTCACTTCCAAACTCTTCCTGGAGAAATCTAGATCAGGCCAAGGTCCTTCTGAGAACTTAACCCATCCAGCTGCCTAGAGTGTGCTTCAAATCTGCTGGACCACATAGCCTCACTAATGAAATGATGTCCATGACAGAGTGTCTCAGTGGTTCCTAAGTGCCTCACATCTGGCTTCACATCTACTGCTTCTCAAACATCCAGCCATGCCAATGATCTTTGAGGTGGAGAGCAAATGAAATATCCCCACCAAAACCACAGGTTATACACAAATGAAATATCCCAACCATACATATAGGTCAAAGATAAATACAAGTTTTCTCTGTTCTTTAGTCAAAAGAATCTATTAGAAAGAAAAGTGCACATTATCTGAATTCCTATGAATGTTACATTTTAGAAACTATACTTATGGTCTAAACATGGAAGGAAGTGTTAATTCTCTTACTACTCTTACAAACAGTGAATTCTAATAAGCCTAGGTAAATTGGCCTGAAAGTATTTTTTAATCATATATTCTCATGGGCCCATTGGCATGAGAAGATTTGTCCAGAAAATTGATGATAGGACCACAGTTAGGATGAGCATATCTGGGCTGGCAAGAGGGTTCAGAGACTAAAGACATAGGCCAGTAAGCCTGGACAACCTGAGGTTGATCCCTGTGGGTCATATGGTAGCAGATGAGAACCAGAAAGTTGTCCTCTGACTTCCATGTGCATACGCCATGGCAAAAATTGCCCCCACTGCTTCCTTCACATACACACAAAATAAAAATGTGGGGAAAAAAATCTTTAAATAAAGTACACAAACATAAATTTCTTTACCATTCTCTCAAACTCAAGGTGAATTGGTGCAAATTTCATCCATGTGGCAAGATATTTCTCAACAGAAGAACTTAGATAGTTCTTTTGGATATTAACACTTTGGGGAATATGAAATAAATACGACATGGTTTGATACATTACTTTTTAACGCTGCTATAAAATACCTTGGCCAACAGTGACTTATAGAAAGAACAGTTTCTTTCAGTTTGCCATTACAGAGGGAAAGTCCATAGTGGCCAGGAAGGCATGGTAGCAGGCAGCTGAGAGATTAAACTTTATCACACTCAGGAAGCAGGCAGCAAACAATAAATGAGATGAGGCTCCAAATCCACAGGGCTGACCCAAGTGAACATTTCCCCCAGCAAGGCTGCACTTCCAAAAGGATAATCGCCTGAAACAGCACTACCAGTTGGGCATCCAGGGCTCAAATAGATGAGCCTATTGGCAGCATTTTTTTTTTCATTCAAACCACAATGGTGGTCTTGGTTTCTTGTTAGATACAATCCCACTGGGAAGATCTTGGGCTAGGCAAATGCCTCTGGAGACAAAGTGTTTACAGTTTAAGTGTTTCACACTAAAGCTCAAATCCCCAGCATCCTTGTAAAAACAGTGCAACCATAGTGCCCATCTGTAACCTTATCACTCAGAGGCAGAGAAATGGGTTATAGGGGTAAGGGCAGTCGATAGATTAGCTGGCATTAGTGAATTGTGCATATAGGTAATGATTCCAATTCAATAAATAAAGTGAAGAATGGTTGAGAAATACATACAATGTCAATTTTGGGCAACATACACATTCACACAGGTTCACATGAACCTGGACATGCATATGTGCCGACATACATGAGAACACACACACACACGCACACACCACAAAAAGACAAAAGAAAGAGGAAGGAAGAAAGGAATGGATGGAGTGAAAGAGGGAGGGAGCAAGGAAGGAAGGAAGGAAGGAAGGAAGGAAGGAAGGAAGGAAGGAAGGAACGAACTAAATCTGTACAGAAGCAGTGGCAAACCGGATAGTTGGCCACCAACACTGTTATAGACAGAAATGTCAAGGCACAGTAACCTTCATGGAAAGGCCTCATAGAATGTAGGACAGGTTGAGGATCTTGAAAAACAGATGTGTGTGTCCATGTGGGTACATCAACTACAGAAGGACATGAGGAAAAACCAACACATCAACAGATGTGTTGATGAAATGGTATTTTTTTGGTAGAGTCAAAATTTTTTTGCGAGTATGAAATACAGTTGGATAAAACTAGATAATTGGAATCACTGCACACAAAGCTGAGACATTTAAAGCATCATTCCTGTAAAAAGGGCAGTGATTGGCCTGTGTGTGTGTGTGTGTGTGTGTGTGTGTACTCATGCATGGGTGCACATGAGTGTGCGTACAAACATATCCTGTTTCATTTTTTGTTGTTGCTGTTTTTTTGTTTTTTTGAGACAGGGTTTCACTGTGTAGCCCTGGCTGTCCTGGAACTCACTCTGTAGACCAGGCTGGCCTCGAACTCAGACATCCACCTGCCTCTGCCTCCCAAGTGCTGGGATTAAAGGCATGCGCCACCACTGCCCGGGCCTGTTTCATTTTTTAAAAGACTTTGAAAACTATAAACTAATTGTGTTGGCTAGTTTTATGTCATCTTGACACACAAACTAGAATTATCTGAAAGGAGGGACTCTCCATTGAGAAAATGTATCTGTAAGATTTGATGATAAGTCATTTTCTCAACTTGTGATTGATGAGGGAGGGTCCAGTCCATTCTCGGTGGTGCCTTCCCTGGGCTGCTGGTCCTGGGTTCTATAAGAGATCAGGATGAGAAAGGCTTGGAAAGCAAGCCAGTAACAAGATCCCTTCATGTCATCTGCATCACTTCCTTCCCTGTTTGAATTCCTATCCTGACCCCCTTCAATGATGAACAGTGCTGTGGAAGTGTAAGCTGAATAAACCTTTTCCTCCCCTACTTGCTTCATAGTCCTGGTGTTTCATAACACCAATAAGAGATCTAATTAATATACTAATATATCAGTGCCTGCTATGGAAGTCTGCACCACTCATCAGGTGAAGGGAGTGAGATTTGGGGGTTATCTAATCAACTTGATGATATTCTTTGCGTTCTGGGAAGAACCTGCATATTTTAGGATCAACTGAGAGAAGAGTCAATTTGGAGTAGATTAACTATTTTAGGAAAACAACTGGAATTCCCCTTTAAAAAATAAAAATAAAACAGGTTAACCAAAGCAAATGTAAAATCAAGGATAGCTTTAAATTTTCAAAGGTAATTAACTAGGAATAGGGTGGAAATAGCAAAGAAATTAGACCAGTTTTGTAGGGGTACACAGTTTGTTAGAGGATTTGAAAAATTCATCATTTCATTTTGAGAAAGGTTATGCTTGATGCCACATGGAGATGTTCAAAGGCATCCGTTCTCTTAGCAGTTAACCTTAACCTTAACCTGATCAGCTGAGTAGCAGCTAGTATTCACTTGAGACATATTTGAGGTTTTTGAACCAAAGGACTGCAGAAAGAAAATCGTCCAAGATGAGGACCTAAGTAGTGATTACACATGTGATTACACTGAGACCCAGGAAGTAAAAACAATTGCAGACTTACAGATAGCTCTTATCTTGCTAAGTATATCCCCCTGGATGATTAAAGACCTACAGAAACACGTTATAGTTAAAAAATAAAGTATAAGATAAACTTGTATGTGAAACATATTACTTTAGGGCAGGGCATCAGAGTCTTCATTTTACTACTGTGCTGTGACACTTCATAAGGGGAATTTGACCTTTGAACCAAGAACTCCTTTGACCAAGAACTCCTGTTTGCTTCAAAGTGTCTCAAAAGACTAATCAAACTTCTCATTCTCTATTTGACTAAGATAAATGTCACTAAGTCTTAAGAATGACTTTAATTATAAATCTGTCACAGAATTGTTACCACAGTCCTAAACTGTGACCCTTAGTAACCATCTGGTGAAACACCACCTCCCAGTCTATGGTAATGTGACTGAAACAATCAAAGTTCTGAGTATGACAAGTCCTATGGCCCTATGCATCCTAACACAGGAGCTGGAACCCATCATCTTGCTTCTAATTCCAAAGTCAGTGACTTTTGTAGTATACCACAACATCTAAGGGGAAATGGCCAACCCACCTTTTTCACTGGGAAAGAGACATCTACCATTTTAAAGCAATGAATATGTTAAGAAGTTGTATGTAAAGTATATCCCTTGAAAACTGACAGGCAGAATAAGTCAAATTGAAGCTTTCCATATGCCACCAAGAATAAGTAAAATTAAAGTTGCAAAGTGGTTGCAAATTAATACAGAAAAGGACTCTGGGAGTGTTCAAATTAGGAGGCTGGTTTGAATTATTTAAAAAAAACAAGCCAGGAAAAATTTCATATCAAACAGACTGTGAAATTATATTCAGCAGTTAAAAAAACTTAGGGTTTCTGATTTGATTTTGTGTACACTGTGAGTTGACATTGCTTCACTGCTCCCTTGAAATGTGACACTGTGGAAGAGATCAGCTGTTGAATGTTTGGTTTTTGTTAAGGGAAGTTTGCCACTCCAGAGTTCCAACATTGTCTGTCCATGGTACTATTGAGTGTGTATTTCCAGATGTCCTGAGATTCAGTCCCAACTTGGTCTTTGAATTCAATCTGTTCTACAATTAAGAAAGATCCTATGCTGCAACTGGGTAAGTAGCCTTGTGTACTACATTGAAGCATTACGCTAAAACTTTCCCTTAGATTCTAAGAGATTGGAGCTTCAACCTGACCTCACAGACAATGATAATAATACATCTTGAGGTCACTTAAGACGGACATTCTACTTTGTACTCAGCCTGTTTGTTTTACCTTCCTATAAAAGAATAATGTAGGGCTGGAGAGATGACTCAGTAGTTAAGAGCACCAAATACTCTTCCAGAGATCCTGAGTTCGATTCCCAGCAACCACATGGTGGCTCGTAGCCATCTGTAATGGAATCCAATGCCCTCTTCTAATGTGTCTGAAGACAGCTACAGTATATTCATATACATAAAATAAATAAATCTTTTAAAAAAAAGAATAATGTAACAAACCTATGTTACTTGCCTTGAATTTCCTATGCAATCAGATTTTGTAGCTTAAAAAATGCACAGCTCTAATTTTTGATGGGTCTTCCATGCCTCTAACCCAAGATTAATCTGTGTGTATTTGTATTTGTGTTTTAATAATCATTTGCTAAAACCAAGCAAATTTAGGTCTAAAGCAATCTTATAAAATGGATATCCACCATAAATGTTGAAAGCATCATTTGGATATTGCTTAGTGATGGTTGCTTATTATCAAGTCAGTTTGGATCAGTAGGGGGCAGTGACTAAATCCCTTGTAAAACTTAAAAATGTTTGTAACGAATCCCTTCTTCCTTCTCCATGTGCTGCTCTCCATGCTGTTCAATAAAAGAGAGGAAGAAGCCATTTGTTAGAGACATTCACTGAGATACAGACAGATATAGACTTGGAAATAAATTCACAAGACAGTACTCAGGTCTGCACATACTCAGACCCACCCAACAGACAGATGGGGACAAATGAAGGCACAGGAAAGATGAACACAAGAATTCAACCTCTCTTTTGGTCAAATGATATGAAGAAGATATACTTTTTATTTTTAATTTACATTATTTATTCCTATCCCTAATGTAACAGCAATACATTATTGGTTACTATAAGTTTATTATTAATGTGTTTAAACCAACACAGGATAATAGGAAGAAAACCGAGATGATCCCTACTTTTTATTAGATGATCTAGAGGATAGGATGAAAAACTTAGTCACTATAATTCAAGGTTAACTAAGCATTCTTAAGAGAAGTAGAAACATTTACCATGAGGACTCAAAATGCAAAGCAGGTATGAATGGAAGGGTCTGAATCTGGAGAGTCTGCAATGGATCATAAGGAAGATGACATTTCAGCAGGTCTGTCTTCTAAGATGAGTTTACCATGAGCTAGAGAAGTAGGTAAAGTCCTGCCCACTTGTTAGCATGAGTTTACTTGAAGTATATGTGAAGGACATAGATTTTGGAGTAAGAGAACACTGAAAACTTCTGTGTAGTCTAGGCCAAACTAGACTAGAATTTGAAAGTTAAGTATATATTACATTGTTTGAAGGCACACATGAGAATTTTAGAGCAAGAGGATCATTTGACTCTTTTTAAACTTCCTTTTCATAAACATCTACATTGGACTGCAGAGGAAAGTTTAGGACACTAGCTTTCACCACGGTATAAGATGGTAGTGAGATCAGTCACAATGAGTGGCTTATAGGCTATTGGCTCCAGCCAGATTTCACATTAGTTCTGAACCCTGAGTATTCTAGAACAGGCCACATATCATGATAGCTCACTCAGCAAGGAGGTACACTGACATATTTCCTATTTCTAAAGCCCACTTTTGACAATCAAAAATTTTAGATTTTAGGCCATGCCTGCCAGAAAACTAGGTAGGCTGCCTGAAGACCTTTGCTTGTCTCTTTTTTCCTCCCAGATTTAATCCCACAGTCTCATCCCTACTGCTGCAACAGAACCTAGCTGTGGTCTTTCCTTATCCCTGCTCACATCTCCTGAGGATCCTCCAGACCTTCCCTTCTAACCTCCCTCCCCCAACTTGTCACTATATCCTAGATACCAACTGCAGCAGGCATCTCCAGCTAACCTAAAGGTACTCCTACCAGGGCAAAAAGTAGGCTGAAGTCAAATTTATACCTTTCCCATTTCTTTGGGTATCCAATCACTACATCCCTAATGGATCACAAAGACCTCCTACCTTCCTCTCCCAACTCATCCAAGTTATGCCTTCAACATGAGAAGACATTCCCTGTGAGTACTTCAGCTGAACAGACCAGGAAAAGAGGCAACACACAGCCATCTCACTCTCTGAAAATTCACGGAGGAAACAGAAACCAAGGAATAAAACACCAACCCAACAAAGGCAAACCTATGAATTAGCACCTGGACATTAAATAACCATGAACCCAAATCATGAGATGTTAGCATAAAAGCACAATCAACAACACACAGGGCAATATGACTCCATTAGAGCCCAGCTATCCTAGCACAACAGGTCTTGAATATTCTAACATAGCTAAAACACACACACACAAACACACACTCTTAAAACAGCATTTATGAATATGCTAGAGGTCCTTAAAGAGGAAATTAATAAATCTCTTAAGGAAATCCAGGAAAAGAGTGTAAGAAAATAAATAAATTTGTTCCAGACATGAAGTTGGAATAGAATCAATAAAGAAAGCTTAAACTGAGAGAATTCTGAAAATGAAAAATTTAGGAACATGAATAGGAGCTACAGAGGCATGATTCCTCAGTAGAGCATTACAAATGGAAGTGAGAATCTCAGGCCCTGAAGATACAAGAGAAAAAATGGACATATTAATCAAAGAAAATGTTAAAACTAAAAAATCTTCTGACACAAAACATGCAAGAAGTCTGGGAGACTACGAAAAGACCAAACTAAGAATAGTGGGTATTGTGAAAGGAGGAAAAACCCAGCTCAAAGGCCAAGATTATGTTTTCAACAAAATCTCAGGAAAAAAATCTTAGCTTATAGAAGGATATGCCAATAAATGTTTAAGAAACATACAGAACACCAAATAGATTAGACCAGAAAAAAAAGTTCCCTTGCTACATAATAATCAAAATACTAAACGTATAGAACAAAGAAAGAATAATAAAGTTAAAATGAGAAAGACCAAGTAACACATAAAGGCAGACTTATTAGAATTATACCCAGCTTCTCAGTAGAGACTCTAATGGTCCAGAGGGACTAGACAGATGTGCTGGAGACTCTAAGAGACTAATATGCCATCTCTGACTGCTATGTGCAACAAAACTTTCAATCACCATAGATGGAGAAAATAAGATATTCCATCATAAAGTCAAATTTAAACAATATTTATCCACAAATCCAGACATACAGAAGGTGCTAGAAGAAGAACCCCAATGTAAGGAGCTTAGCTGCACACATGAAAAGACAGGACTAAACACTAAATAATCTCATAGTAGTGAAATCAAAAGAAGGAAAATACACACACATCACTACCACCACCACCACCACCACCAACAAAATAACAGGTATCAACAATAATAATTGGTCATTGATTGCTCTCAGTTCCAAAGAAACTCAGTTCCCCAATAAAATGACACAGACTAACTGGAATGGATGTGAAAAATAGATCCATTTCACTCAAGTTTGTGAAAGAAACACTACTACAAAAATCACATATGGACCCCACACTGTGATAGTGGGATACTTCAATACTCTATTCTCATCAATGGACAAGTCATCCAGACAAAAACAGAGAAATAGTGGATCTACCAGACACTATAAACCAAATGAACCCAACAGATCTTTACAGAACATTTCACCTAAATACAAAAGAATATACATATGTTCTACTCTGTACCTCATGGAACTTTCTCTAAAATTGACCAAATATTCGGACACACAGCAAGTCTCACCTTATACATAAAAATTGAAATAACTCCTTGGATCCTGTCAGATCACTAAGAATTAAAGCTGAATATCATCAGCAACAGAAACATCAGAAAGTTTGCAAACTTAAAGAAACTGGACAACTTTCTACTGAATAAAAAATGGGTCAAGTCTGAAATTAAAAAAAAAAATTAAAAAAATCCAAAAAACTAAATATTTCCTAAAATTCAATGAACATGAATACACAACATACCCAAACTTATGAGACACAGTGAAAATGATGCTAAGAAGAAAGTTCATAACACTTAGTGCCTACAGAAATAAACTGAAGAGATCTCATATTTGCAACTTAACAGCACACCTGTACAGTCTAGAACAACAACAAGGAAAAACACACTCGAAAGGGCTAGATGGCAAGAAATAATCAAACTCAGGGCTGAAATCAATAAAATAAAGGCAAACAAAGAATTAATGAAACAGAGTTATTTGCATGAGTAGAGACAAGGACTTAAATAACAAATCTCTGTTCATATTTAAAGAACAAGCATAAGATATAAGATTACCATATGAAGAAAACAAAGTGGGTGTAGAATACGTAAATAAATAAAAGAATAAATCAGTCATGCTTTCCTATATGAAAAACAGAAATGTTTCAGCTGTACTGAAGGAAATGTGGTATCTCGGAAGAAGGTCTCATTTAGTTTTGCCCATGTCATTCACTGAATCTGCTCTGAGTTTAAGTGTTTATTATCTTGGAAAATATTCCTTCCAAATTTCAGCTTTGCATTTTCCATTTGCCTTTAGTGGTTACCTTCGACTTTGCTTCCTCAGCTATGACTTGCACTAACATGTAAATACCATCATCTATTCCCAAAGACCTCTGAAGTTTGCCTCTGGGTGCCGATCTAGCAGGGATCCAACAATCATCTACTATTTCCGAGCTTTCTACTGGTTCTCTTATGATAAAGTTTTGAGGATACTGTTTACCAGTATTCAGAAGAAAATTAAAATTTTAGCAAGTTAAAAAAAAATGAAGTCAGCATAGCACACACCCATAAGAACAGCACTCAACTATGTGCAACTGGGAATTCTAAGTTTGGAGCCAGCCTGGGTTACAGAGTAAGACTCCATCTGACAAAAACTTAAAAGAAACAAACTAGAAAATTAAAAGATTAATAAAAGTGAAATGATGTGTGTGTGTGTGTGTGTGTGCGTGTGTGTATTTAAACAATATAGTAATGATCTGCTCAACTCAAAAGTCTCTGATTATTTCTTTCCAATGACTAATTCTCCTTGGCATAACTTGGAATTTGTTGATGCAAAACACACACCTCTTACCTCAAAGGGAATAAGGACAGTTTATTCTAGAGCCAAGGATGAGTGGCCAGTGCCTGAGAAGACAATTAGGTCATCCAAGGTCATGTTCTAAAGTAGAAGGAGTTTCATGAAGTTTTATGGTAGAAGAACGAAAAAATGTCATAAGTCAAAGCTAGTTTAAGATACATTGATGAGTTGGTTCCTCAGAGAATCCAGGCAGATAAGCCTGGATTCTTACTGATATCATTCTTTCCATTGGTGGAAAATAGGGTTTTGTTAAATGAACACATTGCACAGGTTTTTATCTGATTATTAGGCTGTTAGGTCTAACACGAGTGGGCAAGGAATAGCTATTTGGTAGGCTAAAGATCATCCAAACAAACTGTAATTTGGTCTCTAAAACTGTGACATCCCAACCTCTCCTTGTTTACTGAACTTTTCGTCCATCCATCATTCAGTCTTACACGTGTATTCACGGCTTCCAATAAGACATTGATGAATACGAATTCATCATGCAGTTGTGTTATATGAAGAATGTCTAGGTGAAGATATGCCCTTGTCTCTGCCCTTAAGAGTTAGTCCAGTTGGGTAGGCTAATTGCTTGACCAAGGAACCAACTGTTAGAATGTTGGGTTCACCTTAGGAAATGTTAAAAGGACATTAGGAATAACTAGACCTTTAATGAGATTATGTACTTTTCCTCCTGGAATTCCCATACTGAAGTTCAGTTTCTTACAAGGCTGCAGGCATCAAGCTTTATAAGTCTGCTCACTTTGCCAAATTATTCAGAAAGGCTAACCTTTCCGTTTATTAGTTCTATGTCTTTTCCAAGCATGCTTTTGCTAAGACTTTAGGCTTTATTCTTTCACTAAAGCTCTCTTTCCCACTGTGAGGCTAGTAGGCTGCCATGTAGCTGGCTTCTATGCCTAATGCCATGGCTTTGTCACATCCTCTTCTCTATTTCCTTCCTCAGGGCATCTGCTTAGGCATACAGCTTGCCTCCTTTGAGGAGTTGTTATTGTTGCTGTTGTTGTTGTTGTTTTGTATTGTTTTGTTTTAATTCTGATGAAATTGTCTTGGAGTTTCTTTTTGAGCCTGTTTTTAAATTCTTTTATTAACAAGACTAAGAATCCCCCAGAAGGGACCCTGATACCCCATATCAGTTGTCCATTCATCAAACATTGAGAGCTGCCAGTATATTGAACTAGCCACCAACTGTACATGATAGGGGCATCTAACGTGAATGTGTCTTTTAATCTAAATCAGTATCAAGATAATAAGAGAACAAAGCACCATGAAGTCTTTAAGAACATAACTACAGTCAGGTATGGTTAGTTAAATGAGAAAGTGACAAGTGACTTGGCAACATATTTTCAAATCGAGTGGCCTTTTGCTAAGTAAAACAAATTATTTAAATTTGTATTTGGTTCAATCTTCTAATAGCTATTTAAAAAATAATACAACCTACTTAAATTGGAACTAGTAGGTCATTCTTACAATTCTTAAAACATAAGAAATAAATCAGTAAGAGTGGGGATTTATTTGCAGAGTTAGATTAATGCAGGAGCATTTATGTGAAAAGTTGCAAAGTTCAGTCAGCTACTGGTAAGAGAAATGTCTGTAGAAGGGCAGGTGGATCTGTGTTCTTGCCACGTGGGATAGACATGTAAGAAGAGAAAAATAGACAAATAAAACCTGTAAAGTCCAAAGAGAAAACAGATTTTCCTTGTAAATAGTTCCCTTGAGGACTTCTGACATCTTCTAGGGATATGATGATTTTAACAATCTTGGCTATGCCACCTGCTGGGTTTTCAAATCTCTTTTCCAGAACCAGAGAGTAATGGACAAGTCCCGGTTGCCACATACTAATGACTTGAATATGCTCAAAAAGGAAGAAAATGAGAATAAAATTCAATTAAACAATCACCTATGCATTTAGGCAAATAAAATATTGCACTGAGACCAAGAATTAGATTTGAGTAGTTATCATTAAATCTCCTTTGTTTATAATTTTAAAAAATGAAAAGAAAAAAGTATGTATTGGTATTTTTATTGGTATTTTTCTGAAATAAACTCACTGGGAATTTACTGTTTTACCTAGAATGGCTCTGATGCTGAGTACAGACAATAAACAGGCAATTTGTGAGAAGTACTCATTACTCACAGGTAAGAGGTTAGGGAAGGGTCCACAGGAACATATTATTTGCTCTACCACTTGAAGAAAAACGGTTGCACTAGCTAGTTTTATGCCAACTTGACACAAACTAAAGTCACTGGAGAGGAGGGAACGTCAGTTAAGAAAATGTCTCCACTGTCTCTGACTCTGTTGCCTACCTTTGGATCCCTTTCTCTTGGCTGGGTTACCTTGTCTGGCCTCAGTGGGAGAGGATGCAACTGGCCCAATTGTAGCTTTATAGGCCTGGACAGGTTGATGTCCAGGGAAGGCCTCCCATTTTCTGGGGAGTGGGAGAGAAAGCTGGGAGGGTGAACTGGGAGGAGAGGACAGGTCCTCTGCTCAGTGAATAAATAGAATCATTGCTGAAAAAAAAAGGAAAAAAAGAAGGAAGGAAGGAAGGAAGGAAGAAAGAGAGGGAGGGGGAGGGAAGGGGGGAGGGAGGGAGGAAGGAAGGAAGGAAGGAAGGAAGGAAGGAAGGAAGGAAGGAAGTGCCACCATAAGGCTCAGGCTGTAGGCAAACTGTTGGACATTTTTTTAACTGGTGATTGATGGGGGAAGGCCCAGCCTATTGTGGGTGGGGCAATCGGTGGGCTTGTGGTCCTGCAGTTTTCCTCTGAGGAACTTTTCACTGATAGTCTTTTCCTTTCTACCTCTGCAACAGTGTTCCTATAAAGACTCAGGTCTCCCTGTACAGTTGGGTGTTACCCTTTGTAGACCACAGATACACAAGGCTATTTCTCTTATTTGATCTTTATTAGATTGAGAATTTATGCTGGCTAGTTTTATGTTAGCTTGATACAAGCTATAATCATCTTAGAGGAGGTAGCTTCAACTTTTAAAATGCCCCCATGAGATTGGGCTGTAGGGAAACATGTAAGATATTTTCTTAATTAGTGACTGACAGGAGCAAGGCCCAGCCATTATGGGTGGTGTCACCTCTGGGCTGGTAATCCTAGGTTTTATAAGAAAGCAGGCTGAGCAAGCCATGGTAAGCATGCCAGTAAGCAGCACTCCTCCATGGCCTCTGTATCAGCTCTTGTCTCCAGGTTCCCACCCTGTTTCAGTTCCTGACCTGACTTTCTTTGATGATGAATACTAATATGGAAGTATAAACCAAATAAATCCTTCCCTCCCCAATTTGCTTTGTGTTTCATTATAGGTAATAGAAACAAAGGTGATGCTTAGGGAAGGCTGGGTAAACTAAAGCCCAAATGAACAGTTGGCATTAGCCTCTACCACAACATAGGAACAGGGTTTTTCTAGCTGAAGATGAAGAGGACTGAGGCCTGGTGTATCTGGTCATAGCTGTAGGGAGTCAGAAAGGAAAATTGCTCTAAGGAGGAGCTGTCATGGCTGATGCTGAGGCTGAGGACTGGGTAGCAATGGGTACTGAGAAAGAAGGGAGAACTAAATCCCAAATGTATCTAGCCAGTGTCAACACTGAGCGCTCTCATGGCTGGAGTCAAGCTAAGTATCTGAGGCTCTTGTTCACCACACCCAGTAGCCTCTCTTTGTAAGTCTCCCATCACCTTTGGGCTGTATATATTATGTGAACTCATGGTACTGGGCCAGTTATCTCTGTCACACATTCTAACTCCTAGATAAACACAGCAAATTTGTATAAATTTAAGTGAAAAGCATCATTGGTATAACTGGTTTAATATATCCACAAAACTAAACATAGATATTCAGAAAGGCTGCCTCCCTATAATAATCTTTGCTTAGGGCCCCCTGGGCCCTCTTTACTTACAGAAGAGCAGATGGTGCCTATCTTTAAACCTTCCTCTGGAACAGCAAATGCAAGGGTTCTATGTTAAAAATACAGACTTAGGGGACTTCATGAATTCTGTCTCTCTCACCCATCTTCTCTTGGCTACATTAAGTTATTTCTCAAGACAAAGAAGTCTCTAAGAGAGAGGGTCCAGAACTACTGTTTTCTCTCAAGCTGGCAATGAAAGAATGGAGATCAGTCAGTGTCATTGCACTCTCTGTGGGCAGTGCCTACAGAGGGCTAAGGCCGGGGTCCTTACAATAATCTTTTTAAAGACTTATTTATTTTTTGTATATGAGTGCTCTGTCATCATGTACACCTGTGTGCCAGAAGAGGGCATCAGATCCCATTATAGACGGTTGTGAGCCACTGGCTATCAAGATACTGGTGGGTCAGTGCTTTGGGCAAGTTTCACACTTGTTGCACTCTGGCCTGCAACCATTCTCTAAGGACGCATCTGGTAATGAAGGGCCTATGGTCTAAGGTAGAGTGGCAGGACTCTGTGAATAGACTCTGCTCTTCAGTTGACTCTTCTGTGCTCTGCTACAGTTCTCAGTCATTACGTCTCTGTCCCCTTGATGCTGGAGGACAAAAATATCCATTGCATACATTATTAATGGTATTTCTTATTCTATTGTTGTCTGGAAACTATGAAAAATCTTACCCTTCTAGCACTGCATCTTAACTTTTATTATCTTTTCATTGTGGAATATAATTTTGACGAGAACCATGTTTATAAATTTAAAACCATCTATAAGTCGAAGGGATTCCCACACTACTTTCTCTATTACAATCTTAGGGCTTCATGGGCATCTGGACAAATGCCACCCTCTACACCAGTGTTTGAATCCTCTGCAAAGATCTCTCAATTGTTCTGCGACTTCTTGAATACACCAACTGACATAAAATTTATTATCTTCCAAAATAGCACCTTCCAGCTTTGGACAATCCAAACTTTCTGCTTAAAATCTGCCTTCTTCAAGTTCTACCCAATTGATCTTCACATCAGAGTGTTAAAGATATGTCTAAAACAGTGATGTAAGCACATCAGTTGAGATTTTTCTAAAAGAAACATTGTATGTCATATTGCATATAGCTGAGCCTTAATCCAAACATATGGTGTGATTCTATCTGCACCTGGAACTTACCATGCCATGTTTGTGTCCATTGAATTTGCTCTCCAGTCCCCCTCACAGCTGTCCTGTCAGAGAGGAGTGGTCTAATAATCCTCAAGGATTTTTGTTTAAGAAAGTTGTGATATATTATGCATAGGGTGCTCTCATTGCTTTTTCCACAAGTCAGCTGTGACTGGAGCAATGGGTTTCTATTTAGTAGTACAGGTTTAAGCCAGCTCAGCTGTTCTTGCAGGAAAGAAAAAAAAAAAACAAACACCAAAACTATTTTGCTGGTAGTTCTCCAGTTACAAAAGTTTGGGAATCATCCCCCAAATATTTAAGAAAGCAGATATTGTTTCCAGAGGCTAAATAGCACACACATGGGATGTGTAAAATCTGTTGACTCTAAGGAGTCAGAAACAGCATGGTAAATATATCTGACTCCTGACAATAACCAAAGCGAGTTCCAAAGAACCTTGGGCAATGGGAAATAGATTTCTAAGGTCCTCTGGATTTCTCCTTAGCACTTTCAACGCCAGCAGCACACAGCCCTGTGTTTGCTCCTGAGCCACACCCTAAGCTCCAATGTTTTATTCATGTGGTCTGAGATGCAGAGCTGCTGATGCTACAATCCTCATTAGGAATAAGCTTTGTTTGTGGGTTCACAAGAGAACAGATGGACATTAATTGGCTGCCAATACAATCCATTTTCTGGAAGGGTTTTCTTTTTAGCTTTCACAATCTTGTCTAAGTCTTGGGACATCAGAATTTTGGGACACCAGAATTTTGCGAATTGGCCCCAAGGGGGCAGAAAAGTGCTTTGATGTTAGAGAAAAGTTGTTAATGTCACAGGTAAAGGCAACCTACACACACACACACACACACACACACATGCCCACACAAGTGCACACGCACATGTGACCACGCATACAAACTAAGTCTAATAACTCTGAATAGACAGTAAAAAATAATGTTTAGTGTATATATATATATATATATATATATATATATATATATATATATGCTTGGTGATAGGTTCTTTGGGTTATTTTTATAGTTTTTAAGTACATTAACATATTTCACCAAATATTACTCTATGACAGGCTTTGACAGTCTCCTCTTTATAAGTAACAGAACTGTAGTCAAGTTGCCTCACTGCCCTCAAAATCCCATTAGGCCAGCAGCCATGACCTTAGTAGAGTGCATTAAGGACTAGCAAAAACGAACAGATGTTTATAAGTAACAACAGACTCATGATAGGTCCAACAGACATAAACATGCTACCAATTCATGTAATGCAGACTTAAGGAAGGAATGGGGTACAGGTGGTTGCTTATTATGTGTGCATCACTTGGGATCTTTATTTCTCCTATCCAATGGCTCACTATTTCCAGGCAGAGACAATAGTTGTATGGTTTCCTCTAACATAGCCACCTGAAGATCCTTATAAGTAAAGACCCAAACTATTAGGAAAATGCATGCAGAAAGCCTGGTTGCACTGTGGCATATACAGGATGAAAGTTCTGGATTCTGTAGCATTCCTCACTCTCCAAGACACAGAGGAAGATTCAACACCTTTGCTTTTCTGACCTGGCTTTAAGAGACACTTAGGCAACCAGTCAATAGGGAAATTACAAGAAGGAGAGGGATTCCCATTGTCATCAGAGGCAGTGGAGATTAATGGCACTATGTTGTTTTTACTCACATTTCCTCCTAGAATGAATGCCGATTTTTATATCAAATGGCAAGCTATTTCTTTCCATTACAGAAGTACAGCATGAGAGCCTCATAAACAGGCATCTGAAAAAAGCAAACTTGGTTTTCATCTCTGAGAGGATGGATGATAAGGCATTCAGTGATCCGGGCTCAGTGAGACTTTCTTCTTCTTCTATGAAAATCCCCCTTGCTTGATATAGCCAAACATTCCAGGATGCTTACACTCATTTAGAGCTTGATAATATGGCATTTTGTAAAAATATAAAGGACACAAAGCCTGAGATTGTCTTTCTTTACAGAACTGTAGCCAAGTTGCCTCACTGCCCTCAAAATCCCATTAGAGCAGCAGCCATGACCTTAGTAGAGTACATTAAGGACTAGCTACAACGAACAGATGTGAAAATCCATGCTCTTACTCTAAAACTTAGCATACATATAAAATATAACAATACAAACACATTTAGTAGACCCACAAATGACTCTGAATTAACTCTTTATAAGCCTACCTTCTCTATAACTGCAATAGAAGGTCTCCTTATATGTTTCATGTTACTTTGGTGATGATGTTGAATGAGCATCCAATAGATACCTATCTTAATAAGATAACAGTGAGAAAGAAAAGTAGCATATCTTCCTTGGGGACACTGATCTGACTATAGTCATAAGTCACAAGCAGCAAAGAGAGGCACAGCACGAAATTTTGAGTAGGAAGTTATAGGAGTGGAATATTTCCTCAATAAGATGGGAATTCATGAAGATCTCTCAGTTTCTTCCATGGGCTTCAGTGCCTGGCACCTCTCACAAAGGCTAAAAGGTATTCAATACCAGGCTTCTGGTAAGAAAAAACATAGCAAATAGCAAACCTATGCCAGTTATCCCAATAGCACTTGTCATGAAATTAGGGTTAAGCTTTAGCACATAATGTCTGCTGTTATAAATGTGAAATAGTGTAAAAGTCAATTTCCTTTTTAAAAAGTAAACCAGAATATTGTTTTGGGAAGAGAGGATTTTAGCAGTTAAATTGACTCCTTTTTTCTCTCTCTCTCTTAATGCAGACTGTAAAAATATTCCTGTTTTTTAAAAACGTTAAGCAGCAGAGTGGTTGGATCCCCAAATATAGTATCAGTGGTAACTTCAAAGAAGCCACAAGGAGTGCTTCCAGGGCCGGCTCTCACAGTACCTGTTTTAGTCTTAACAGTCCTGACCTCCAGGTCTCCTCTTTAAAGCTAAAGCTTTCCTCTGTCATGAAAGCCTCCTATTTTGCTCACCTCCCAGAGACACAGCAGTTACACAAGGTAACAGTGTGAGACTCCAGTGTGAAGTCCTTCCAGGGGTGGGCACTTTTTTAGTGCATGGTCTGGCTGGGTGGCTGCCACACATATTGATTGCTTTAGCCTGCCTAAGTGCCCAAAGGCCAACTGGCTCTTTAGAAAGACTTCCCAAGAAGCCACTTTCCAGGGAGGAGTGGATGCTCTCAAGATGTAAAGCAAACAGAATCCTAGGTACTATGCTAGGGGGAAACTGGGTGGCTACAGTATGCCTAAAGGCTTCAGGCAAATGAAAATTCAAGTCCCTCAACTTACTAAAAGGAGAAACTGAAACCCAGAAAGGGAAAAATAACAGTTACTTGAGAAGCATCAATTACCAGGACCCTAAATGATTATCTTTGCCTCTCAACAGTCTAGAGTCTTCCCAGTGCTTAGCTAAACAATACCAAACAACAAACATCTGGAAGCCTGCACTCAGTAACACTCAGTATGAACTGCTTCCACACAATCAGAAATTTGCTTTGAGAAGCTAATACAGCAGAATGTGTTTGGGAGATTTCTGAAACTTCATACTATTTATGCAGATGTTTGAGTCTGGCTGAAAAGAGACAGCATTGGGAAGAACAAATGCTGTTGCTGTCTTACACCGTAACCACTTAAAATAATTTGCATTTGTCTCTGCCTAGTTTTTGGCATTTGTCTGAAGGCTAGATAGTTGGCCTGGCCTGACCCACTTTGTTTTTAAAGTCATTCTCCACTTTTTTTTTTTTAGTTTAGTTTTTACAATACTTGGATTTTTCAAAACTGTTTTAATCCACAAATTGAAACCAAGTATGTTTTTTCAAATGATTTTAAAAGTATTTTCTTTTCTCTCACTTATCTAGCATTGTTCTCATACAATTTTTAAAATGAACATTCCTACTTTAGACATAATTATAGAAATTTATAACATTCATTATAGTAAATATCTATTGTGCTGGCTATTCATCAATCTACCTGTCTGTCCGTTCACCTATCAGTCCATCTATCATTTACCAAACTATTCATTGTCTTCAACACATCCTTTTCCCTTTTAATGTTCTTTTATTTAGTGTGAATGTGTGTGCGCAACCCTGAGGGCATGTATGTATACCCTGTGTGCACAGGTGTCCAAGCAGGCCAGAGGGGGCATCAGATAACAGGGTACTGAAGTCCTAGGTAATTGTGAAATGCCTGATATAAATGAACTCAGCTTATCTGCAAGAGCATCAAGTGCTCTTAAGTGTAGAGCCATCTCTCTAGTCTCAGTCTTCAACAAATCTTTAGTGAGTGCATTTTATGTGCCATACATAATGCCACACATTGCCATAGGTAAACCAAGTGTGTAAAACAGAGATTCCCTAAATTTGTATATTCCAAATTTGGATAGAAAAATAACTATATGTGATAGTATATGAAGGCATTTTCTCATCATGTGACTAACATCATAGGAAAGCTTTCAAAAGCTGTCATAGATACTCTACTGCCTATCCCTTCAACAAATACTTGTGAAGACATATCAGGTGTCAGTGTATTGATTAGTTTAGAGTAGATCAATGAATATGATCCTCTTACAGTTTGCAATGACATTAGACTCTAAACACCTTTGAAAATATCTTGGTGCTTTAGTTACTTTCTTGTTGCTATGGAAAAGTTTATTAATGCTCAGAATTCCAGGTTACAGTCATCATAATTCAAAGGCCACAGCATCAGGAACTTAAGACAGGTCATACTACATTTGTAGTCAAGAGAAGCATGTGGCTACTCAGTCACTCCTTATACCATACGGAATGCATCCTAGGGATGGCTCCATCTTTAGTGGGTAGGTCTTCCTTTCTCAACTATGATAGTAACAAGGAACTATGATAGATGGGACAAGAGGGTCATCTTCCATGTGATTCCAGAGTCTGTCAAGTTGATGAGTCCCAGCCAACACTCTTACTAACATTATTATTTAAGCAGACTTTTCCCAATAACCTACAACATTTTTTATTATAGAGTTAGTATTTTTCTCATTAGAATCATTGCATAGCACCCCCGGAATTCTATTCTATATAATATACAGTAGAACCTTGCCATTCCTGCTCCCTTCCCCATCCCTGAGAGTGTGATTGTCCCAGTGGCCTGAGAGGTAAAGCACAGGCAGTGAATGAGCACAAAGAGATACAGACTTCTTGGGAGGCAGGCTTCCTTGAGCAACTCATTTAATTGGGAGGAGGGAGGGAACAAAGGTTATCTAAACCTTATGGGCCTGGGTTGGTCTGGGTCTTATTTGCATAAGAAGAAATTCCAGGTGCTGCTGGACACAACCTTATGAGGTGAAAGAAAGTTTAACCAACTATGTGACCTCTTCTGGTGGAGCAAGGGTAGAGACAGGAGTATACCTGGGCCAGGACATACAGGCCCAGGGCAGGGAAGGAGGAATCCTATTCCTCCTGGTCTCAGAATGAGATTTCTGTGGTTTGGACACATCTCAACCCAACTACTGCTCCAGGCCTGCTTCTCATGGCGTCATGGCTCCCTGAGCCCCCACAGAACCTTAAAATTTATAATTGAACAATCACAATTCCAGCTCTCTGGAAATGACTCAAAGCACATTAAGAAAGCGGTAGACTTGTAGTTAAGCTGAGGTATAGAGATATCCCACAGAAAAGTGAGTGGGGAAAGGGCACACATTCTCAATCCAAATGTTTTTGCTTTCTAAACTTAATAAAAACGTAATAAACGTATATAATAATAAACGTAATAAAGCTAACCTATGGATTTGATATTTGTATCTCTTAAACTAAAATTAAATGTGGTAAAAATTTACTTGAAGATTTTATACAAAAAAGCAAAGTACATATTTAACTCATTAGTCCCAAAGGAACTTAATGTTTTTAAAAATAGGGTAGTGCCTATACATACTTCTCTGTTTGCAAAGCTGAGCTGTCTGAAGATCTCTTAGTAGCTCAAAGTCCTAAATATCTGTAGTGACAAGTCAGATAATGTCAATATATAGGTGGTCACTTTGCAAAACCATTCATCAATGGCTCTCAAACTTGTGGATGCTTCCAAAATACCTGAGTATTATATCCAAAGAGTTTGCTGATCCTAATGTTTCTGATGAAGTAGATCTAAGTTGGGACAAGAAAAATGGAACTTCTAACATATTCCCATGTAATGTTGTAGCAGCTGATTTCAGGACTACCCTGCTATGTCTCTTATAGGAGATAGAAGGGTCATAATGAATTTACTGTCTTAGCAACAAAGGTTGAGCTTCACAGATGCCTTAGTTTTTATAGAGGCAACAAGAAGCAAGTTATATGCATAAAATTCACTGACAAATACTAAAAACTGATGTTAGGTCTATATATGGTGATCAAAGAAACCAGAGCTTACATATGCCATGAAGGCTACAGGGCTTCATGCTGATAAACTGCATGTGGTTCTTCAAGGTATGATAAAACAAGTTTTATATGGTATTTTAAAAATAACATGATGTACAGAAAACTGTCAAGAACTCCAGTTGTTGTTGGTGGTGAGATATAAAGCAAGTGATTAAAGCTTATAAATATATATATATATATATATATATATATATACTTATTTTAACGAACAAATTACTTCAACCAGTGACAAAAGGATCTGGTGCCTAACACCCTAGCAGACATTGAATGTAATTACATTACTTATTATTAAAAAAAACCAAAAAACAAAAAAACGTACTTTTGACTTTTAAATTATCTCCAACAATGTTTGGTGCACAGAGCAGACATCCACATATAAACTTTAGCAAATAAATACTCTCCAGAGCTTGTCTTTTAGACCTGATGGTTTAAACACTGGAAACGCATTTGTCTCTTTCATTTGCACAGAGGGAACACGTGGGGAATCTGTTCTGTGCCTTCCACTAATTTAGGATTCTCTACTGATGGTCGTACTCACAGAGCTGTCAAAATACACAGCCGTGGAGAAATATTTAGTTTTCCTAAACAAAAGAATTCCCAGAAGACAAAGGAAGAATTCAAACAAATGGGAGGAGAAAAAAGCAGGGAGTGGCATTTTTGCTAATTGAAGTCATTTAAGTAGGCCTGCACAAAGTCATTCACTGAAGCCAGGCGGCTCTACCTTAACAGCTGCCAGCCGAAGTGTACCAAGTGTTTGTGCTTGATACCTAGGGGACACAGTCAATAAACAGATGGACTCATGAAAGATGAGAAAAATCAAACACGCAAACCAAAAACACTGTATAAAATTCTCAGGGACACTGAGACGGCTCAGAACATTAAGGCATCTGCTGCAAAACTTGCCTATCTGGGTCCAATATGTGGGACCTGGATGGTGCATGAAGTCATCTTTTGACCTGTGTGTGTGTGTGTGTGTGTGTGTGTGTGTCCCAGACACAAGCACACAAAGAAAGATAGAGATGATAGGGACTATATAATAGGTATTGTATCAAGCCCTCGATGTATACTATCTTAGCATACATATACAAAGCACAAAGCATGCTTGGTGAATCATTTCCTCTGCTGAACTTTTCACTGATAGTCACTAAAGTGTTTTTTCCTTTCTGGTTCTACAGTAGAGTTTTTACAAAGAGTCAGGTCTCCCTAGACAGTTGGGTATTGCACTTTGTAGAGCACAGATGAATTAAGTTATTATCTCTCTTATTTTATCTTTATTAGATTGGAAAGTTGTGTTGAGTGGTTTTATGTCAACTTCACACAAGCTAGAATCATCTGAGAAGGGGGACCCTGAATTTAAAAATTGCTTCCATAAGGTCGGACTGTAGGAAAGCATGAAGAGCATGTTCTTAATTAGTGATTGAGGGGGGAGGGCCCAGCCATTATGAGTGGAGTCACCCCTGGGTTTGTGATTCTGGGTTCTGTAAGAAAGCACACTGAATAAGTCATTGGAAGCAAGAGAATAAGAAGTACCCCTTCAGGGTCTCTGCATCAGCTCCTGTCTCCATGGTTCTGCCCTGTTTGAGACCCTGTCCTGACTTCCTTTGAGGATGAACAGTGATATAGCAGTGTAGTTGCTTTGGTCATGGTGTTTCATCCCAGCAATAGTAATCCTAACTAGGACCAAGGTCAAACTGTCTTTCCCTCAGAGATCTTTATTCTTCATCTTTCAGTCAGTGATAGGAAGCTAGATAAGTTCAGACCAAATATATTTAACTAAATTGATTGAATTTCATCTTAACCTGTCAGTTATCTCTGATGCCTTGGGCATGTTGGTAAGCTTTTCTGTACCTTAGTTTCCACATTGTTGAAAAGGGGTAATAAGTCTCCTATGCTTAATAATTATTTGATCAATAAATCAATTCTTCCCCTTATCTCTATCTCTTTTTACTTACAGCCATCAAATTAACAAATATTTATCAATGAAAACATAATTGTGAATTCAAGTTTCCCTAAGTTACATATGTAGAAACTGATGGATATAACT
Source organism: Tokudaia tokunoshimensis (assembly GCA_036184795.1). Taxonomy (NCBI): domain Eukaryota; kingdom Metazoa; phylum Chordata; class Mammalia; order Rodentia; family Muridae; genus Tokudaia; species Tokudaia tokunoshimensis. The sequence goes on from BTHU01000015.1 coordinate 12,329,398, forward strand.
CATTCAGGGGGTCTGGATTATCTTCTGGTACTTCCAGCAAGAATGAAGGCTCTTTCTAAGATGGGAGCCGAATCCTGATCCCACACATTAAAACAAACAAACAAATACTCTTCTGAATATTTTCTTCAAAACCTAATTGTAGAAGTTCAGAATTTAATTTAAAGCATTGGAAAACAATGAAATAAAATAAAATATATATTTGCTTTCCCAGTAAATGAATGTGCCATTTAGAGTAGCAATTTTTATTTGACTGTATTTTTGTTGCTATTCATCTTTAATATTTGTCAGACTCTGTAAGAGATTTTCATTCGACTTCATCTCAGCCCCTTGGTATAAACATGCAGATTTTATTTTATTCAATTGAAATTTAAAAGGGTTTTATCCCAGGTTTCCATGATGCATGTTAATTTTAACACACTTCTTATTGCTCAAAGACTTTTCATTCAGAATGGGGATTCCTGCCGGGCGGTGGTGGCGCACGCCTTTAATCCCAGCACTTGGGAGGCAGAGGCAGGTGGATTTCTGAGTTCGAGGCCAGCCTGGTCTACAGAGTGAGTTCCAGGACAGCCAGGGCTACACAGAGAAACCCTGTCTCAAAAAAACCAAAAAAAAACAAAAAAACAAAAACAAAAAAAAAAAAAAACAGAATGGGGATTCCTGGGAACTCTTACAAGGTCTTACTAATAAACTGCTTCAGGATCCAGCAGAATTGACTCTAGATTGTGAAATAATCACACCATACAGGGTGAGGCTGTCCATATATCCAGAGGTTGCTTTTCCTTCAGTGGCATCCCATCATATGACTCATCTGTGCTCAGTGAACTTGTACTGAGGATGTGAGATTACAAACTGAGAACAACTGGTGCAGGGGAGAATCTCTCATGTCCTGCATAGCAGACAGAGCATTACATATGGAGAGTGTCTAAAATTCCTGTAGAAGAAAGACTATTCTTTTTTAACCTTTTTATTCGTTCATTAATTATTTCACACAGCATGTTTGGGTCATCTTCACCCCTCCCCAAACTCCACACAGATCTCTCTGCCACTTCCTATTCTCCCATCTTCACCTCCTTTCCTATATTCATCAAGTTGAATTTGTGCTGCGCATGTCTACTCCCAGATATATGTATACTGGAGCATCACTAATTTGCCAGTGGTTGCACTCTCAAGGAAACCTGACTCTCCCTCTCTCTGCAGTCATCAACTGCCAATGGCTCGTTTGCTACGTATGGGATTTTGTGCCCAACTAACTTCTTCATAAAGGCTATTCATAACATGGCACCTGTAGCTACAAGCCATTTAAAAGAGTCTTAAAAAAATCTACATCCAACTTGAAATCCCAAATTGTTCATTTATTAAACCACAAATGAGTCATACCCACATTCTGCCATCTAAGGTTGAAAAGTCCTCTCCTTTCTTCAGCTTTTTCTTAGAGTCAAATAACTAAGGAATATAAATTTGCATACAATGTTTCCATTGGCAACCACCTAGGCTCGTATATTTTCTGTTACTAAAAATAATTTTAATTTAGGACAAGGGGTTTTTCTATAATTTGAAGCTCATGTAACAAAATACTTTCTGCAGAGATACTTGAAGTCAACACAATGTTATAAAACACTTATTGTGGCTTCCGCTTGTGGCAAAAATAAAAAGTGCACAGGAAGTAAAACCATTTAAAACTTTTCATAAAATTCTTATACAAATAATGCTTAGCAGTCTAGATAAAAAGGTAGTTGAAAGTCCTAACCATGTATTAATAATCATTCCTCATAACCTCAAGCAGAAGTGAGGTTCTGCCATGATGACAAGACACTCAGATTGACAGATGGACTTACAAATTGGGTGCAGTCATCACTTGACTTGGTCTCTAAGTGATGGAATTTGCATTTTGCCTCAAAATTTGGATATCAGGTTTTCACAATATACATGAGAATTCCAAAATTTTCATAGGACTGTTTCATTGGTACATACAAGTTGAAAATATACGGAAAATAGTGGCACACTCTTCAAGTCCGATCACCAGAGAGACGAGTTAAATATGGGAAGAAGACAAGATTTCTCATTTATAGACATTTTGAAATATAGACATTTGAAATAAAGATTCCTTTGGAATATAGAATAGGCCACAATTATCACAGACAGGAGCAGAGAAAAGAGGTATTTCTAAAAGACCATCATGTGGGCAGTCTTTGCAACAAAATTTCCCTATCTTTATGGCTAGCACATGATTATGCATCTTTTGAAGTGGTAGATGTGCTTCACAGTTAGGGACAGTTGATTGGACAAAGGATTTGAGATGAGATCTGCTTTGTTTCCAACAAAGCTTAGTTGTTGCATGAGGAAGGGAAAGGCCTTTACTTCCTTGGGTCCTCAAACCTCAGTGCTATAGGGAAACCTGCCACCTAGCCCACATCACATTTGGCAATTCAGCCAGTCATAAACTCACAGTAAAATTTTACATGAATTGAAAATCCATTTAAAAACACCAAAACATTTCAAATTATTTCACATCAAAGATTCTTCCCTCCTGAAAAAGCACTGTTCAGCACTATTGAACCCTCCTCCTGGCTTCTAAGAACATTCGGGCTGCCATTTTCCTGTAACTGGTCAGTTTTGATTTCTGTAGCAGGTTTCCGTTACCCTCCAGGCTCCACTTGTACTACCCCATGTTGCTAATCAGCAGTACAGGACAAGGAAACAGGAACACTATTGATAACTCAAAGCTCTCTGCCCTTACACACAATGCAAAGGCCAAACTCCTCCAGGGAGCTTGAGGGAGCTAGAGCTTCTAAAGCAAACCTACACTTTAATTGCATCATCTTCAAGACTTCCTCCTTGGGAACACATTGCTGGTCAGCAGTCAGATTTGGACTCGGGGCAGGGGGACAGAAAGGGTGGACAGCTTATGTGCACAGTTGCTAAGTATTATAACTCCAATACAGATGTAAAGTGCAAAGGGAGTTCCTGGAAGCTGCCTGTGGGATGAGCTCTGTGAGCAGTGCTTTTCTACTGTGACAGTCTCCACTCTGCTCCATCATCAGGCTTCCTTCCAGTTTCTTCCACATCCAGAATGTCCCTTCCAGAATGATACTTCCTTCCTAAAGTCTTAGTTGCCAATACCACTTCCTTCCTATTTCCCTTTCTCCAGAAAACCAAGTTGCAGTTTCTGACCTTTTTTTAAACAAACAAACAAACAAACAAAACAGCAAAAAATACCCACGAGATTCCTTTCTCTTAGTTTTTCTCACATTTTACATAATCTCTGCTGTCTTAATTGAGAAATCTGTTCTCAATGAATGACACAATCTACTGTACTCTTCCATCTCCAAAATAAACAGTAACTTGTACATGTACACAGAATAGTGTACACACACACACACACACACACACACAAGCACACTAGCAAATGCATTGAATTAATAACTCTCCATCAGTCTTTTTTCCTTAGTCTCAATGGCTTAGTTTCCTGCAGCCATGCTTGTTATTTGCATGATATATCTTCATGTAATAATTAACGATTTTGTGTCTGCATATGTATGCACACATGTTCAAGTCTGTATTATATTTGAACAAGGTCCTGGTTTCACTACCCAGATATATATATTAGTGATTTGAAATATAAATTTTGACTCTACAAGAGGGCAAGGAAACTTGTAATTATTTCACTATTGAAACTATGTCTAACATGATTTGTTATCCCTTAGTGCCACATACTCCAAAACTCAATTTTTGTTCCATAAATTATCATTCTTTATGACGTGAAAATTGATTATTTCTATAACAAGCTTCAAAATATGGCTTCAAATACTATAATCTAGAATTCATTGCCAACATTATTTTTGTAAGATTTCATTTTCTAATTTTTACTAGGTTTAGATTTCTTTACTCAAAAATTTATATCATTTCCTAGATGTACTGGTAAAATAGATGCCCATGGTGATAGAAAATAGGAAAAATGAAGCTGAATTAGCAGGTTACAGTCTTGTGATACAGCTAAATATATAGGAAAAATCTTGGCTAATTCCTATATAGTCTTTTTTACATTCTTCTCACTGTGTCTAAGAAAACACATCAAATTAAAAATTGTCCCCAAATCAGGAGCCTTCACTGGCCTCAAGCTTACTGGAGACTGATGATGGCATGGTGAGATGCTCAGGACCAGGATACTAGGGCAGCTGAGGTCTCTCCTAGGATGTACAGAATACACTTGACCTCCAGAGAGTCAGCCACAGCTATCTGCCACCAGCATCTGCCCCACACTCTCCTAAATTAAAAACAAAAACAAAAACAAACACAAAAAACCAAAAAACTTATATCTGGCCAATGAACACTATCTACAGAGTGAAAAGAATGTGGAAAAGAAAACACAGGTGGAGAAGAGTCATGTAAAATAGAAGCTGGTGAATTCTGTGTCTACAACTCACCTAAGACTTCAAGAATGATACTGACATTAAAGCTCAAGCAACATTTTCCTCCAGGACACATTAATCACTGAAACCCAGAATACAAACCACTACATTGGTCATTTACTTCTTCCTCTAAAGAAGACAGGAATATACCTTACAGCTTTCCTCCAAAAATTCACTCAGATCTATCGTGCCATGAACAGAAACATTTGCAATAATAATTCATTCTTTACAAAATAGAAGTCAAAAGTTTAAGAATAATTGAGGCTTTGTCTTTCATTACAGATGATTTTTAGTTATTTTTAGTCATTTTCTTTAACAATTGGTCAATTTAACAATTTGACAATTGTTAAGAATTGAGAATTTAATAAATTGAACAATTTAACAATAGGCACAAAAACATTGGGATTTCCTAGTATCATTTATTGCTCTAATAAAATATCTGATGGAAATCAGTTTGGGTGTTATTTCAGCTTACAGTTACAGGATAGAGTCTATCCTTGTGGAAACAACAGGGCAAGAGTTTCAAGTAGTTAAATCATATAACATCCATACTTGAGAACAGGCATAGAGAAATGAATGTATGCATGCTTCCTTGTTTGCCACGGAACCTGGTATAGTCAGCTCCTCACTGAGATTCTTTTCCAGGGTGAGCTGAAGTAGAAATTTCTGTTTCTTTGAAGACTCAGTTATGTCATGTGATGTTTTTCTGGAAGATGTCTTATGAGAGGATATTATGCTGAAGCAGACACATGAGCTGCTGTTTTGCTGAGGCAGACACTTGAGAGGATGTGCGATGTTTGGAAAGACTATAAGTAGAACCCAACAAACAGTGAATGCTGCTCTTGAATTGGTTCACTTTGCAATGCTTTGCTGGTCTTCACTGATGATGCTCTTGCATTGGTATACCTTGCCACACTTTACTGGTCTTCACAGATCTTCACTTGTGATGACTTCATAGAGAGAAACACGCCAAAGAACTCATGATATTCTGGCTGTATTTTTGCCACTTTTTAGCAGAGTTGTGCCAATTCTGTGGAGCCTTGAGGTTTCTTCTGGATCAAGTAGCTGCTACTGATTCATGTATGATGTTTGCGAAATGGACTGGACTGCTGATATCCTAACAACAATGATAGGTATCACCCCAAAGAACTACTTCTAAACATATCCACATCCCCCTTATCCTATTAACAATTGTCTCCACTACTTTTGGTTTATGGTCTAGATAGAAGGGTGGTTGAATCGTTTAAGAACCCTTATTAAAGTAGGTTTTGAAATAATCTAAGCCTACAGTGACATTAGGTTGTGTCCACTTGACAGTTAAAAGTTTACCACAACAGGGGTGGTCATATGGTAACTGAATTGTCTACTAAATAAATTCCCACAGAACCCCTTAAACATAAACAATGAGAGTTAAGCACCAGAAAAACTATCAATTAAATAAGAGTGACTTCATAGCTTAGAACATTGCTTCATAGTTTGCACATTTCAGTTCTGTTATTCTAGTATCACATACTTATGTGAGGCAACAGTGTATTATCCTTCCAATTGAAGAAACGGTAACTACAAACTACCAATGAACTAAAGGTCTTATTGAGTTTTAATTACAAACCCTCATATCACTCAATCAGTCCGTTTTTTAAATTAGATATATTCTTTATTTACATTTCAAATGTTGTCCCCTTTCCTGGTCCCTCCCCGCTGTAAATCCCATAACCCATCTCCCCTCCCGCTATTCCCCAATCAACCCTCTCCTGCTTCCCTGTGCTGGTATTGCCCTGCACTTTGGCATCGAGCCTTCCCAGTACCAAGGACCTCTTCTCCCTTTGATGTCCAACAAGGCCATCCTCTGTTGCCTATGTGTCTGGAGCCATGGGTAACTCCATGTGTACTGGTTGATGGTTTTGTCCCTGGGAGCTCTAGGAGTAGTGGGTGGCTCATATTGTGGTTCCTCCTATGGTGCTGCAAACCCCTTCAGCTCACTGGGTCCTTTCTCTAGCTCCTTCACTGGGGACCCTGTGCTCAGTTTAATGGCTGGCTGAGAGTGTCCCCCTCTGTATTTGTCATGCACTAGCAGAGCCTCCCAGGTGGTAGCTATATCCAGCTCCAGTGAGCAAGCACTTGTGGGCATCCATAATAATGTCTGGGTTTTGCAACTGTATATGGGATGGATCCCTAGGTGGGGCAGTCTCTGGATGGTCTTTCCCTTAGACTCTGCTCCACATTTTGTCTCTGTATCTCCTTCTGTAGGTATTTTGTTTTCCCTTCTAATAAGGACCAGAGTATCCATATTTTGTTCTTCCTTCTTCTTGAGCTTCATTTGATCTGTGAATTGTGTCATGGATATTCGAAGCTTCTGGGCTAATATCCACTTATCAGTAAGTGCATATGTGTTCTTTTGTGATTGGGTTACCTCACTTAGGATGATATTTTATAGTTCCATCCATTTGCCTAAGAATTTCATGAATTCATTGTTTTTAATACCTGAGTAGTATTCCATTGTGTAAATGTACCACAGTTTCTGTATCCATTCCTCTGTTAAGGGACATCTGGGTTCTTTCCAGCTTCTTAAAACAACAACAACAACAACAACACCCACCTGTTAAATAAATAGTATATCACAATAAATGTATTGGTAAGCAGGGAGTGAAGTGGAAACTTCTCATTTTTTGGAAAGTTAGTTATGTCAAATGATGTTTTGCTGGGGCACACACATGCAAGGATGTTTTCCTGAAGCAGACACAGGTAAAAGGATGCTTGATGAGGGAATATAAATATTACCCCAAAGACAGTGTGTGTTGAACACTGAGGAATGGTTTGGTTTGCTCTGCCTCAATATTCTTTATTAATGACACACATGTCATGTATTGGTTCACCTTAGAAAGCATTGTTAAGATCAACTTGTGATAATACTGCCAGTGAGAGAAATTCAGCTACAAACTGAATAAGGTTTGTAAGGAACTGTAAGGTTCATGTGGCAGCTTGCCACTTCAGCAGCCTTGCCTCAGGCCATTTGTCAAGTTGGTAGTTTCTTCGGGATTGAACTACAGTTGTTGGTTCTTGCCTGGTGTCTGATCACCAAGAAGACTAAACTGTATCTGCCAGTTCATATGTGGCATCTGCCTGCCTAGAGGACTGGTCTGCAGCTGCTGAGTTGTATTTGGTGTTTGCTATGAAGGAAGCAAACACTAAGACTAAGAAGGAAGATCAAGCTCTCGTCCCAAAGAACTATTGTTGAACAGGTCCACTTCCCCCACATCCTAATAACTTCTATCTTCTACTACCTTTATTAGGTGGTGGGCTGGAGGAGAGGTTGAACCCTTATTAAGAGAAGCTTGCAAAAACTGTATGCCTACAAAGAAGATAGACAAGGGAGATAGCTTTTGCCTTCCACGAATTCAAAGTTTGTATGAAAGAATGTCAGAAACAATACACAAAACAAAACTGGGAGGTCACAGAGTATGGTAAACCTCCAAAACAGATTCTGGTGTACATGAAGAGTCAAGGAAGCAAGATAAGAAAAGATTGCTAGCAATCATTTTCTACTGATTGCAAAGATAGAAATGGTGATTATGGAGTATATACATTCATTCTGATTCTCATTAGGTGACTTGCCCTTTTTCGGAATTCAGCAAATATTGGTTAGGCGAAATGAATAAATGAATACATTAGTTCTCTGCTCTGTGTATTTTTTCCTATGATATCTACTACTAAACTATTATTTTATATTCTAGAGGAAAACCATACAGTGAAAACATATAAGTAACAATGGTGACCATAGCCAATTTAGCCACCTCCTAAGGTGCTTTGACATTTTTTTTAAACTGTGTGTCATGATGCAGAGCAATGAGCATCACAGAGATTTATTATACGTTATTAAATGACAGAGCACAACCAGTTTGAAGACAACAGTTCATGGGCAGCACAGATTTTGACAGACATCCGAAGCATCTGGTATGGACATTTGCAAAGCGCTACTGGATATTTAAATAGTGTTTTATTATACCTATTATTATTATTATACCTATAAACCACTGTGTTACACATTTGGTCCACAATCCAGGTGTACAGAGAGGTTACCTGAGGCTCTGAAAGAAAAATGCCAACTGATGGTTTATAGAATATGCCATCTACCAAACAACTCTAGAAACCCAGCTTGTTGTATCAGTCAGAATGAATGGCACCATATTCTCCAAAGGCATGATAGCTGATCTGCCTGGTCACCGGTAGAAACCTCACTAGGGTCTAAAGCACATGCACTGTGATGTTTTCCAGGAATGGTGATGGTCTTGCTTTGAGTAATGCACTCTTCTTGGTTTGTTGGCTTCACAGTTTCCCTAATAATGCAAACTTCATTACAGTCCATGGGAATGCTTTTGGACTTTTAGATAGACTAATCAGATCACTATTAAACGCTATAGAAAATCTAGAGTAATCAATATATGATCAAATCAACAAACATTCAAGGAACAGTTACCTGAAACAAAACTAAAATGCAATAGCAAGAAATTAAGCTCAATACGGTGGAGTGTGTGACCTTTCAATAAGTCCTAAATTCTGTGTTCTTATCCCATTTCCTTTAAGTTTACAGTGACTATTCACAAAGAGTGTAGGAGAGAAAGGAGAAACAAAAACAAAAACTTTCTGCAAACTCAGCAAGACACGAAACTCTCACTCTGGTAAGGAGGTCCCAAGAGAGGCTCACAGCTGACTTCCACTAGAGGCAATTTCATTCCCAAAAGTTAACTACAGTACAAGCTACTCTGCAGACCAAAGGATCCTAAAGACAGGTCAACAACAGCTTGACACCTGGTGTGGTCTTTAAGGCTCCTCTATTCTTATGGTAAAAACCTAAGTGAAACAATTTCTCCCAAAACTTTACTTGTTCTCTGTTTAAGAAGTTTTCTTTCTCTTGAGAGCAGTATATTTATGTTGTATCCACCCATCTATAGATGTATTATAGTATGTGTCACAGAGTATATTTACTCTGATGACACATATCTAAGAGGTTCTTTACAGGAAAAGGTGGGAAAAAAATTAAGCGTAACTTCTTCCTTTGGAACAGAGTTTCTGTTGTAAACACTGTACTTTCTGTTTGTATTCACATGTAGGTCTTACACTAAGCCTTTGGCCTGAATTCAAATGGAGAGTTCCTTTTTGACACTGGCATGGTTATGTTCCCTTTTAAGGATAAGTGGAACTCGCACATGTTGTCTGTTCCAAACAACAGGAGGTAAAGAAGGCATTGAAAATCTGTCCCCAGAGCACTGTTTTTTTCTGTCCCCTTAGAAACCAGATTAGTACTTAGATTTGTTTTTCACTCATCAAAGAGCATTAGGTAGGAATTCAGAGTAGGAGAGAAAATGAATTGTCTTGACTACTATAAAGAGAAAAGCTGTAGATCTCCTCATCTGAACAGTAACTGTTAAAGATTATCCTTAACTCTTTCTCTGAAATAGCATCTGGTGGGAGAATATAAGCTAGATGTCCTTTTAGTGAAGCGTTGGAATGAATATGGGGAAGTACTTGGAAACACAAGGAATGACAATCACCAAAATTACTCTCACATCAGCACTGTCACAATAGTGACAGAATTGTGTGTGTGTGTGTGTGTGTGTGTGTGTGAGAGAGAGAGAGAGAGAGAGAGAGAGAGAGGTGGCTTTCCAGATTTTACACTTCTAGTTAGTTATCTTTAGATCCCTTTTTAGTTATACAGAAAGATGAGAATAAATCAGAGTTAGCAGGCCTGACTGATGTCCTTTCTGTGTCAGCAAACACACTGAAGAGGCACAGGAGGAAAGCAAAGGCAAGGAAAAGCATTATCCCTTGAAACCACAGCCCAAGTCTGCTTTATTAAGGACAGGATGAAATACAATTCCTCTTTGGTCTTACTCATATAAAGTTCTGCTGGGATCAAATGGATGCATATAGTTTGTCTCTGATTTGTATGGATATAAATTTCACAGAGCAAATGCTCAGTTAATGGCAGTGCCTGAAGGAGGCCGGAAGCCTGGAAGTAAGTCTGTGACTTTATAAACAGTCGAGCCAGTTTCTTCATATCTGTTCATTTGCTCACACGTTTATTGCACATGATCTGTTCTGGCTTTGGGTGAAATCTTCAGAAATGACAAACTCATTTCCCATTGGGTTGGTCAGATTATGTCCCTGGTACCCTATGGCTTTGGAATAAATCTTCAGTAATGACAAGCTCAGTACCCACTGGGTTGGATGGATTCTAACCACACTGGGATCCTGGGACTCCAATTTGCACCGCTTTTAACTTCCCCAGCCAGTCACATATATCTTCCAATCTTTGGAGAACATAATGGCAGGGCAGGGGAGATGATCTGGCCATTCTATGCAAGAATCAGAAGCTGAGTTCAGATCCCCACAGTCCTGTAAACATCCCTCTGAAGTGGCACATGACAGTAATCCCATCACTGGAGAGTTAAAGAGAAGTGGATCCCTGGGGTTTGCTGACCTGCAATTTTAAATAAGATGAGTTCTGAGCTCAATAAGAAACCCCCATCCCAAGAAAGCCACTCAAGATTTCTGATATTCACCTCTGGCCTCCACATAAATATATACAAACAGAAAATGTAAAACGAAAATAATAAACTAAAGAATATCAACAGCTCTCATATCTCCATAGGAGTTCTCCTCTAGGCTAAACTGTAGAGATGTTTTTTAAGTTCACTGAATCTTTTTGGTTCTTTCTAATTGGTAATTATTATAACTGATTTGATTTTATTGTAAAGCTTAGGGTTAGGGCATACCACTAGCATGAATCATTATTTTATAGCCACTTAGTCAGGAGAGTTGGAAGAAAAATATTTGTTTGCTTGTTTGTTTTAAATCCTATTCATAGCTAATTCTAAATTGGTCTAGATAACATGTTCTAATTTGGATCTCTCTGTGTAATGTTTCTTTCATGTAGTCCTATAGGCTTGTAATTACTAAACCAGCCTCAACCATAGAGGACACTCTTTTGGTAATTTATGAAGATTGGCAAAGCTCCTGACCATGGGTCAAAGTCAATCTCCTAGATACTAAAGGACCACATACATGAATATCAGCTGATAGACAATCTATGTAAAATTCCCCCATAAGGAAATGAGAACTAGTCACTAAATTATTGTATAATCAATAAGACTAGTGATATTGGTGGTCTTAGCACATTAGGTTATAGACTGAACATAATAGTCTTGTAAGAATGACTTTACCAGGGGTGGGAGAAATGGCTTAGTGGTTAAGAGCACCAGTTGTTATTCCAGAAGATGTGGGTCCAGTTCCCAGCACCCACATGGCAGCTCATTCCTGTCTGTAACTCCATTTTCAGGCCTTCCGACACCTTCATGCATGTATACATGCAGTTATATAAAACATCAATGAACATGAAATAAAAATAAATTATTCATTTTAAATAATGGCTTTAACAAAGCACCAGACATTTAAGAAAAATATTTTCCTTCTGAGACTGCAGAATTCATATCTGCAAAGAGCAATACATTGTAAGTATCATTTCTTGATTTTTGATAATTACTTATGGAAGAATATCATTATCTGTTCAGAGTTTAATCATACATGGTACCTATGGCCTGCTATATTGTACATCCTGTTATGATCATGAGAGGAAGAGCTGATGATATTCTGTGGAACTCCTTCACAAGTATGAATCCCTAATTCATTGCTAAAATCTGCCCCAATGATCTACCATTCTCTATGCATGTCCATGCCGTCCCCAGACAGCAGAATAGACAACAGAGAAAACAGTGAAGCCATTTTCATAGACTACATTGTATGTTAGCTATGATATCCAGATTCTAAGTAAATAAATCCCAAAAAGAGAAATAGCTATTTTTAATATCTGCATCTAACATAAAGAAATAGTGACATAAACGATTTTCCTTTTTAAAGGAACTTTGATAACAAGTTACTCGCTTTACAATATCTTTTTCTGAGTTAGGAGAGTTATTTGGCTGAGTTCCATATGGAAATCATGATAAGACAAACAATAAAAATATATTGCTTTCCTGAATTTCCTATGTAATAATGCATACTTTTTATATAAACATAAAATGAAAGCACAGTTGTCACATCTTACTTCAATTTTAGTTTACATACCACACATTTGTTAAAGTACATGAAAGGTCAAGTAAGCAGCTTATTAAATGAAAACCAAGCAAAAGCACAAACAAGGGTGTAGCTAAGTGTCGACCCCTTTCCTGACACACACTAAAAACCATCATCTGGTATTGTTTGTTGCATTTGTTAGAAGTTATTCCCAGGTGTTCAGCCTTCCCCACACTGCCTTAACACATGACTCTAGCTTCAGCTAAACCAGATGCCAAATGGGAAACATTTTACAGTTCGGAGAAATCAGCACGCTGGAATGATACAGAAGCCTCCAGCCAAGGCACATCCCCTAGGCTCCCCATCCCCTCACAGCTGGCTTGGAGCATACCAAGCTTGACTGCACACTCTACAGAACTCTCACATTTGCCTCCCTTGTGGTCTCCAGAAGAATTATTCGACATTGACAGATTATATTCCACTTAAAACTAGATTATGAAACTCTGCTCTAGGGACCGGATTAATTCTGCAAAAGACACATTTATCAATGGAGCGCATGCCAACAATTTCCAAAAATAATATTTTAAGGATGCTTATAATAACATGTAGAGTCAGAAAACATAGAAAGAGCAACAGATGTGATGGGTGAGGTCTGGCAAGTGAACCAGGATTCAGCCACTCAGGACAGATGCAGGAACCAGTCGAGTTGCTAGCAGGTAAGACTTTGGCCTCTGGGATTTAGAGAACAAAAGAGAGTTTCTACTCTCAAAGATGTGGACAAAGTGAAGATATGCAACTTGTGAGAAAATGTTTAAATAGCTAAGATTATTGCAGATACAACTTCTTACATAAAAAGTAAAATCACACTGAAGGAAAGAATCTTTTGGGGATATGGAGACTCCCTTAGGGACACTCGACAAGAAAACCTCTGTGAGGAGCTAACACTTGGCTGAGAGCTCAGTCAGAAACCTAGGAAGGAGTGGACCAGGACACAGGCATTCATGATAAAGAGACCCAGCACTTAGAAGCCTCCGGGGGAGCTTGTGGTGTTTGAGGAGCTTGCAAAAACTGTGCATTCCTGGAGGAAAATAATCTAAAGTTAGAACTATTCAACTCCAGAAGGACAAAATCCAAGTGTAAATAGGTTTTGCAAATTAATTTATCTTAGATTTTTTGATACAGATGCCAAAGTCCGACATAAAACCTACAAACCAGGAGCCTCCTGGAATGGACCTCAAAAATGTTATATTCTTTAGAAAGTCTTACTAAGCATGGGGTCTTCTATTTCACTTGCTTGAGATGAAATGACCAAGTGGAAAAGAAAACACGCGATGACCATAGTATTATTTTAAAAAGAGATAAATTTTTCACATGAGATGGTGTTTAATCTAGATTTTTCTACTTCATTGGAAAAACCTCATCTTACCCTGTATAACATGGAAAGATCTTCTGTATTCCTAGGTTCCAGTGCAGTCTCCCCTGAGTTCCCAGTAGTGCTGCGGAGGCATCAGGATGAAGAGACTTCACCCTAGCATCTCTCCTTATTCCTTCTCTCTTAAAAAAAAAATCACAATAACTCAAGGATGCCAGTTTCAAAAAGACTTCTGGTAATAAAAATTGTTTGAGAAGACCTACATATTTTTTCTTTGTGGTAAGTTACTATCATATCAATAGCAAGTACATTAATAAAGAACACATGTAAACAAAAACCAAACTAAAAGAAAACCCAGAAACAATAGAAAAACAAATAAAAAATGTAAACATATACTTGGCATGTTTACATTAAGTCTGGCTACAGAAACAATAGCATTTGCTATTGCTGGGTCATTTTGAAACCATGACTTCTTGTCTTGGGTTAAATCTACTGTGATATATTATTTTAAATAAAGGGGGTTATCAGAACTGAAGTGACCTAGTAGTGTCTGTTGGAGTCTAAGAGAGAGAGAATCTATAGCAAGTCTCAAAGCAGTGAAAAAAGAAGTGATGGCAAGATAAGGACGCCGCCTCCCATCTTCCCTCCACATGTGCGCTCTCAGTCTTCAAGTGGAGGGAGGGGGGACAGCTTCACAGGCGTGTGTGAATGTGAACAGATAGCATTTCAAGAAGAGAAGCAGCTGTCTGTGACAGCTGTGCTGGGATATATGTCAGGCCCAGCCTTCACATTACAGAAGATGTGAGCTAGGGCACTCTGTGACTCAGTCCTCCACCCTTGCCAAAGTAGTAGTTCTCCAGATAGTAAACCACAGGAAAGGAAAAACAGAGAGCCAAGAGAGAGACTAGGAAGAGAAACTGCACACACAGAGCCCCGTTGGTCACTGAATGGTGACGTGTGCTAAGAAGAACCGCTGTGTTCAGGAGGGTAAAAGGCATACACCTAACATTTCAACAGACACGTGGTTATTTTCAGTCACACAAATTACGTCCCCCACATGGTGCTTACAGATAATTAAAACCAGATGTTTAAGATGTGGCTCAACCATTACCCTGGATCCTCTCACATCCCCCTCGGCCTTCCTGTACCACTCTCAAGAAACTGGCTGTTTGCCTAAATGTAAAGGAGGGGTAGATGAAAGAAAAACTAGTTATAGGCTGTAGCATTCCTCTCCTGCTGATGAGTGGCTGCTGATGTGTGGTGAATACAGCCGGCTTTAAAGACCTCTCTAAGGGAGAGTTAAAAAGCACAGGGTTTTCGAGGCAGTTAAGATTCTTAAAGGATTATTTGTTCAATGTGTTATCAATTTATAATTTTTTCAGGAAATTCTTTCAAAATTGTCAACTACACATAAATAAACCTCGATACCCACTCTCTGTTACACATGTGTGTGCCTGAGTGTGCCTGTAACAAATACACTCTGACATACGGAGAGAAGTGTTTCTTGGTACCCAATTGAGCTGGCTTGCTTCCTATGGCTGCATTCTCCAGTGTGTGTGCTGAAGTTTGCTTGTTCCACAATATGGAGAAAACTTCTGGAGTTTAAACAAACGTGGGAAATGCAGACTCACATAATGTCAAACAGGTTTCTTCTCAGAGTCTTCAGTATGCTGGTATTCTAGATACTATATAATATCTCTCAAAGTTAACTGACCCAGAGTCTTGCAAATTACCTTAAGAAAGGAAGGATCTGCAGATAGCAAACGCTGATCTTAATCCATGGTGTCTTGAGTAGTCTCTGTTTAAATGTTCCCTGTGTGAAGGAAAAAAAATCACTACTTCTTAAGACTACATTGCCATATGATAGATCTTAATCAAAATGTATGTTTCTGTTTCCTCATGCAGAACCCTGACCTACCTCATTCCCAACTTTGTGCTTTTAGGAGAAGAGAACCAGGAGTGAATTAATTCATTTTTACTGTGATAGCTTTTCAGATATCTGAGAGCAGCACTCATCTCCACAAATTTCCCAAGCTCTTTTTTTTTAAATTTATTTATTTTTCTATTTTTATTTTTAATTTTTATTTATTTATTTATTTTGTATACATGAGTACACTGTAGCTGTTTTCAGACGCACCAGAGGAGGGCGTCAGATCTCGTTACGGATGGTTGTGAGCCACCATGTGGTTGCTGGGATTTGAACTCAGGACCTTTGGAAGAGCAGTCAGTGCTCTTAACCACTGAGCCATCTCTCCAGCCCCTTTCCCAAGCTCTTAATCAGAGGTGTCAATCCAGCAGCAGCATACCTGTTCCACATTGTCCTCTTTCAAATATATCACTAGGAATTGAACTCACATTTATAGATGTAGCCTTGGACCTTACTCGTTTGTTCCTTGAGAACATGACATGACCTAAATTTCAAGTAAATCATTAAAACTTGAGTTCTAACTCTTGAACTAATTATGAGTTCTAATTGTATCTAATTCTTTGTAGTTGTTGGTCCCTATCACTGTTTGCACAGACAGGATCATTTAAGACTCTTGCATGAACATGAACCCACTGTTCTTTACTGGAATTCCTTTGCTGATAATCTACCTTTGGATCAATTGTTCTATCTTTTCTTAGATGCCTCCTCATAGAAAGTTACCTCAGTTCCATGCAGATTTTATAACTCGGGAAATGTGGGAAACTTCCTTATACAGATCTCCTCCAGCCAGACATGACATCACGATTTGACAGTAGGTTAGTCTTCCAACTCACACCATATTAGTTAGAAACATTATTCTAGACTGGTAATGGATATCCAAATATAGTGGGAGATTCCATCAAGTTCTTTCTTTAATTAAGATACTAATATGACCTGCAAATTGAAATACCCTATGGCTCCTCTATAAGGACATCCACAGTGCAGTGATGTCACTTTACAAGGTGAATTTGGAATTGTAGTGGAGTAGGTACAGGCTAGGCTCTGAAGAGAACAGACTATCCATGGTGGGAGGTGATGTTCCATCACAGGAGGGTCTAGAGGTCACTGAGGAAAAATCACCACAGCCATGCTCAGGGGAGCATGCACTTGCTTTATTTTTGTTTCCTCTCGATTAAATGTGTGAGTTGTGGGGAAATGACCTAGCTGCTTATGTCATGGAGATAATACAATGGTCATTTTTAACCTGTGCCTAACTGGAGTGATTTAACATGGAATAGATGAGGTAAGCAGTTCAAATCTCTGCAGCACAGAACTCCTATTAAAGAACAAATACATGCGCATTCTTCACATTTAGTGGCTTTTCTGGGAGGAGCTTGTTTAAAGAAGAAATGACCTTTAAAACTGGAGTTCAGTTCATTTCCATTTAAATTTTTTTTAAAAGAAACAATAGTCCCTACCATTTGGCAAGTCAAAATGTCTCGACTAATTTTCAAAATCCCTAACAATTTAATTGGAACACAGAAGAGAACAGAAACCGTCAGAGCTTGTCATTTTAAGAACAAATATTACTTTCAAATTGCTTTTCCTCCCTCAGCTCTGACCTGTCAGATTTCAGCCCACAGTGAATTCTTGCAGCCGAACTGATCCGGCAGAAAGGGTACACATGCTCAGGGAGGCCCTTGGCTGTGGGCATGAAGGACAGGACAGGAGGACATAGGACAGCTTTCCTGAAGGGAGGAAGAGCATTTCAGAGCACTGAGTCACCCATGGTTCTAGTCTCTTCCAGAGGCTCCAGACCTTGGAAAGACAATAAAAGAAGGTGAAGTAGGAGATGGTTCTCGAAAGCACACAGTGTCATCCCAGGTAACAGACAGCTTGAAAATTAAAAGTGGAACAGGGAAACAAGATAAATAACTCAGGCTTGAGGGAAGTGGTTCACGACAACAGCCCAAATGTCAAGTATTGCTGATCTGCTCACAATCTTGTTCTCCATGACATGGTGAAGCTGTTTCCAACCCATGTAAATGCAAACTGAGGATAAAAAAGTCACTAACATCTAAGAATATACATCTCTGTAGGTGCAGGTAAATATGCACATGCAAGTGTCTTTATCGTTCACTAATTAAGTGATGACCAGTGAGCTGTTCATATTAAAACAAAACTTGGGGAGTTCTGACATATGTCGTCACCCACAAATGCAAACCAGAATCAAGATGATGAGTATATCCATTATGGATACAGGTTCATTTTAGTGAGGTTCTCATTCATCTCTCTCCCACCTTCTTCATCCTGAGGCAACCACTGATCATTAATTCCAAATTTAGAAATTCCCATTTAAGGAATCCCATGATGTGCACTTTTCGTCTGTCTACCTTTTTAGTTCACCAAAAGAACTGTTTGAGATTCAATCAGGTTACAAGTCATTAGTTTATTCCCTTTTTCTTGCTTAGTAGTACTGTATTGCCTAGCAGTAACACAGGTTTCTTTTTTTTTTAACTTTATGCCTGTTCATAAATGTGTTTCAAGTTTTAAACTCTTCCTTAAAAATCTGTTAAAACATGAGAACTCTCATTTGTGTGATAATATTGAATTATTTTTCATATACTTATTTGCTGTCCATCATCTTCCCTGAGATGTCTATTCAGACATTTGAATTTGTGAGTTCTAGTACTGAATTGTAAGTTTCTTATATATTCTGGATACCATGAAGTTTGAATCTTTCAAGTACTTCCTCCTAGTCTGTGACTGCCTGCTTATTTTTTTATACATCCTTTGCAGAGCAACCATTTTAAACAGGCTGCAATTTCTTGACATTTCATGTCCTGCTGAAGAAAAGAAATTAACAATTTGTTCAGATTGTCCTGTTTTCTTGGAACAAGACTGTCAATTTTAGCTCCTAAATGTAAGCCTTAACACATTTGAGTTGTTCTGCGATGTGGGATCAGTACTTTCCTTTGCATAGGCCTATCCAATGTTTTCATGGTCATTTGTGGAAACGATCATTCCTTGTTACACTAATTGGAAATCAACAGATGTGCATGGGGCTGTGTGTGGATGTTCTTCTCATGTCTGTAGACACAGTATTGCAAGGCTTTCCATAGACATTGGTGAAAGGCTGACTATTGTCTAATCAGAACTTCACACCTCCACAACCATACCTTAATTTCTTTAGGCCTAATTTGTTTCCAATAAAACAATTTAAGCAACGAAATAATTTAGCTTATATTAATTACACTGACCATAGTCTTAGGTACATCAAATAACCTACAGTGAGCTGCCTTGTAACTGGGCATCTGGTGAAGGACTATGCCCTGTCAGATTGACCTGACAACCCACTCACCTCGGAGGACATTTAGTTTTATCTTATCTTTGGAATGGAAGTCTTATTATTTCTGTCTGGGAATGGTATTTTTTGGCTTGAGGTTCAACTCCTTGGATGTGGAATCCCACTTATCATCTAAATAACCATCCACTGTCAGCAAGCTCTGATTGGACCTTGAAGAGACAGGTTCCATCTTCTCTTGCTACTAAGACCCCCAGTGAAGCATGAGAGTCCTCACTTAAAGTTTCCTCACACGTGACTGCTATCATTCAGAATCCAGCTTTTCTAAATCCACATGAAATCCACTTGTCTGACCTACTAAGTCCAGAAACACTCATGCACTAACCCAGTATTCCTAGTCTATCCAGTACTACATATAGAAATAATGTGAACTATGCTTAAAAGAAGCCCTTATCCACACTGCTAAAGCCCTTACCGACACCTTGCCAACCTCTTCTCTGTTTTTTTTTTTAAAAAAAACTGGATATCTTATGCCCTTCTTAAAATATCAGTATCAAAATAAACACAAAAGCCGGGCGGTGGTGGCGCACGCCTTTAATCCCAGCACTTGGGAGGCAGAGGCAGGAGGATTTCTGAGTTCGAGGCCAGCCTGGTCTACAAAGTGAGTTCCAGGACAGCCAGGGCTACAAAGAGAAACCCTGTCTCGAAAAACCAAAAAAAAAAATAAAATAAAATAAATAAATAAATAAATAAAATAAACACAAAGTTCTGTAAAAAATTATTAAGTAAGAGGAAAGCCTGTTACTATGTGATTAGGCCTGCTCAGGCCCTTACTCACCCCTCAGTCCATGAAGTGGATACACACTTATTTGTTCTCTAAGGAGAGTCCCAGTCCATCATGAAACTCACCCACCTTCCCCAGCAGACCCAGTGGTGTTTAACTCTGACCTCTGTGCTCATGAATGAACTTTAATGATGCATTTCAGGGTTTCAAATCACAATGTCATAAGCAGGCCTATGATCAATAGCCTCTTTATTTGCTCATGTTTGTTTTGGTTTGCAAACTTCTACAAATTTCCCAAACTGAGTTTCATCTGCTAGAATCTTCAACTGGGATCATATTACATTTACTTGAGGACATACTGTATGAAAAGAGCAATCCACACTCGTACATTCTTTTGTGTAAGTCACAGGCACAATCACAAACCATTTTAGTTCTGTATAAGAACATTTTGGTGATAAACAAAACACAAATACAATCTTGAGAAATGAATGTTTGCCAAATGCAGCGCACCATTTCCCCTTTCTCTGGTTTTACTGAGTACCAGCAAGCCCCATCCTCACATATAAGGTGTCTAGTGATTACATCTCCAGAAAGAGGAACAGCTACAATTGAGGTTCCAAAGATGATCATACACTTTCCAAGGAAGTCAGAGATTATTGTGTGGGTGGTGAGGGAATGCATAATCATAATAGGGTCAATTTATTGGCTCTTCTGATGTCTATTTTTAATGAATAGTGGGAATTTTAAAAAATAATTCAAGGGGAATTCATCTCTACAAAGAGTACTCATCTTTGCATACTTCATAACTGAGTTTTATTTGTGCACTGAACTTAGAGGCTGAAGATCTGTCTCAATAGGCATGTTGAAGCCATTTGACAACATAGCTGTATTGAGAGAGGTAGTTTGAAGGAAAGTAAGTGTGCTCAAAACGAGGTCATGAAGAGAGGGCTCTAACAGGATTTTTACTGTAAGAGGACACATCAGAGATTCCTTCTCACTGTGCAGTGCCTCTATCCAGATAGGAAGAGACCATTTGCAAGCTGAGATTCTCCTTATCAGAAACCATAGCACCTGGAGCCCAGCCTTGGACTCCTAGCTCTGGGCTGTAAGAAAATGAATGGAGGCTGTTGAAGTGAGGCAATCCCTGTGATTTTTGCTATGGCGACAGGAGTGACTTGGCAGGGACTCTTTCCATCACATGACCTGAGGGCAGTGAGAGCAGCTGCTGCCACAATTTGGATCAGCAATTCGTTCTGGACTCAACAGAAGGGGCATAGTGCTGATTAAGCATCCTGTGGATCAACATGGACTTTAAAACTGAGACTTTAAAAGTGAATTGGGGAAGCGTTAGTTTTTTCATTGACTTCAGAATATGTAATATTGAAAGTCGTTCTGAAAACTCTTATCTATCAGAGACAGAAGCTTAAGAAGCCATGAGCGATAATCAGGTTAACTATCTATCTTCAAGAGTACTAACTGTACTGAAGCTTTGAGGACAGACTGAAACAGTGGAGCCTTTTCCCGGCAGCAATTCCCTGGGATGCCCTAGAGTCTGAATTATAAATGCACACTCAGCTGCTCTGGCCTCCCCATTTCCTCTGCCTGGAGAATGTCCTCAATTCCGGCTTGGCCCAGACTCTAGTCTATCTTAGGAAGGACATGCTTCTCTGTCCTCAACTGTTCAAACAGACCCTCCCCTTCACCACAAACTACAAATGAGTTTTTGGAAAATGTGACCTCATCCCAGGGTAAGTTAGGTTCATTTATAGCAATGAAGACCCAGGAGCTGCTGCCAGCCCTGCAGGCATGGGAGGAGAAGGGGGAAATCTGAGAATAAGGATTGGATATATAGTGGGTGTCTGTACTACCTACAAATTAATTTTGAAAAATTTGTATTTATTAACTTCAACCTTCTGCTTGGCTTTGACAAGAGCACTCAAAGACACCAGTCGGAAACTGGCTATCAATCCTGTTCTAAAACTCCATCCCAGAGCTACTGGAGGTGACTTGCAGGCATATGAGAGCTGAAAAACACAGGTTGTCTTTAAGAGTGAGGTCATAAAACATTGAGTCATAACCATATCTGTGCCCACTGGTTCTGAGCCCCACAGGAACCTGGGACGACCTTCACTCCATCTCAGCCCTCTCCCCCTGCCTCCCTGCTGCTTAGGGATGTTTTCCTCCCCCATTCCCAGGAGACAAAATCCTCCTGCTTATGAAGCAAGTACAGCTCCTCTAATATCCCCATGCCTGTCTATGGGGATGATAGAGTGGCCCATGCCATACTGTAGCTCTCAGAACACTCTTGAGACCATAATGGCAGGAAATGCAGAGGTGGTAAGGATGTCAGGTCTTCCTTTTGTACAGTTTTAAATTCACCTGCATTTTATAGAAAGAAAAAAATATTGGCAGCTGGAAGCATTCTTCCATAGAAAAGAAGGAGCAATGAGAAAGACAAGAAAGGGAGATTTAGAGTAGAAACCTACATTCTGAACAGGAGAAAGATGTGGTAAGGATCACTCCTCGAAATTCCCTTCCCATTTTATTCTCACGGGTACTCCCAACAAGGATATAGAGCTTCTATTCAAACTGAGGTAGCCATAAAGAAGAAAATAATTGTGAGTCTAGCAGAGGAAGATGGCATTATTAGAGAGAATAGAAATAGCTGAGGCAGATCATAAGGAGGCAGAAAGTCTTCACCCTTCCTCACCACACATCCAAAAAGAAAATAACGTAGAAGACAAGGTCTGGCAGTTCCCAGAATCACCCTGCATCCACACTTGATCTAATTCTGAAGAGGGCATATTTTTCTAGGTGGTCCCTCAAAGGGCCAACAAAATGGCTTGAGGATTTTAGTTCCTGATGGTCTATTAGCTTGCTGGAGGAGCCTTTCTCCAAGGAGGCAGGGATGAAGGTCGATGACTCTCCCATCGACCGGTCAGTAACTGCGCCCATTGTACTTCTTCCTGATCACACCTCTAATCTCCCCATGAAGACAATGGGTTCTGATGACCTCACTGACCACCAAGGAAGTAAAATGTCAGCAAGATGGAAAAGAGCCATGCTCTTTTGGAGATGAAAACAAAGGTCAAAGTTCTGAGATGGAATGGGGAGGACAGAGTCCCAGGAATGCTAGCAGCAACTTGGCAGCAGAGAGAGAGAGGGTGAGCAGGACGGAGGGGAGTGGGAAGGGTTCAATGTGTATGTCAACTTAAAGGAGTAAAAGAGGAGTAATTGTCTTGACAGGTTCAACAGCATGCCTGGAGGCAGAGGGGAGCAGGGCCCCAAGCTTTGCTGAGGCAGACAGTAAGTTATAGCGGATACATAAACAGTCAGCACAATCCAGCCTTCCCTTGGGCTACTGCTGTTATTTTAACCCTGTGCAAAGGGTCATGGTGTTCTCGCTCTGATAATAAAAGGATGCTGGGAAAGGACAAGAGAAGTCACAAAACCAAAGGAAATTCTCTAAACAAAGGCCAGATTTAGTTCATGGAGAAAACAACAGACTCTTGCCAATGAGTCTTTACAGTGATACTGTGGCTTCCTCCTCCGCCATCCTCTCACTTAGTGGATGGGGAGCCACTGCTAACAACAATGGACTGCCCTGTGGATATTCTGCTTTCATACCCACTTTTCTGGATCCTTTTCGGCTGCATAGAACTCGCCTTAGACAAAGACTGAGCCTCAGGGAGGAAATCCAGTCTGACAGGCAGCCGATACTTCATTGCAAATGACAAAACTGTACTGGCTTCCTACCCCATTTCTACAGTCCTGTGGCATGTATCTATTATACTAACTGGTCCTGCATTGGCATAGCTGTCTTTGATTCATCATCGGTATTGATTATGAGTCCCTTGAGCCTCACAGTTCTCTGCGACATCCACACTTTGACTTAGGAAGTGGGCAGTATGCATTTGTCTAACGCAGCTAGCTTTCTTTGACCACACTAGGTAGCATAGAAAGTGGGTAACTGCTCTCTGACAGTAGGGTGGGACACTGAATGATCATTGGTTTGAGACACAATTCCTTCACTATAGCTCTAGCCACAGTGTTACACTGAAGGAAATAGGGGCCAAGGAGAGGAGAGAGCAATGACTTGCCAGAACTAGACCAAGTGACACTTTTCAATATGTCGTTCCACACATTGCTACTCTCTGGGGTCTCCACTATCAGTGTTCTCCACTCTGTCTACTGCCCACCCTGTCTGCTGCACTCACTGATTTTCACTGAGTTCAGAGTCTTCATTCTGGAATCATCATTTGAGTGGGAAAGAAGAATGAAATGCCAGCTAAGGGATGACAGCAAAGGAATTCTGGGCAGTTCTGTGGTACCAGGCAAAGACCCTAACCATGCTGACATCTACCTTTTGTTTCTACATGGTGTGAGGCTGCAAGGATTCTATAGCAATCTGAGATTTGGCAAGGTCTAAGGTACCATCTGGATGCTATATAAATTATATTTGGGGAACCCTAAAAATGGGAAAAATAAGAAATTTTTCCAGATAGAAAAGGATAACAAGAGGGAAACTCAGAGGAATTTTAGATCCCTGGGATACTGAGACTGTGCACAAAATTAAGAATTTTCTTCTGAAACAGTGGCTTTATCTAAGTCACTTAAACTTCAAAATTTTGAACATCTTTGCTTAAGGCTCATCTAATCTCTGAGAAACACCTGAGCTTTGTAACAAAAATCTGGAAATGCCGGGCGGTGGTGGCGCACGCCTTTAATCCCAGCACTTGGGAGGCAGAGGCAGGAGGATTTCTGAGTTCAAGGCCAGCCTGGTCTACAGAGTGAGTTCCAGGACAGCCAGGGCTACACAGAGAAACCCTGTCTCGAAAAACAAACAAACAAACAAACAAAAATCTAGAAATGGTAGGACAAAAGCCACCTTTGTAACTAATGCATTTTTTTTGAAACACACAGCTTTGAGATTCTTATGCCTCCTGGAGGTGAAGGGAACCATGGGGGAAGCACACAGCATCTTCCACTGTGGGTGAAGGATCAGACAACCCAAGAAAAGGGTTGAAAGGGAGACATAAGATTTATAAGACTTGAGTCTTGCAACTCCTTCAGAGGTCAATGTTGCCAAGTTTCTGAAAGTCAGATGTGAACCTGGAACTGTTTAAATTCACATACTAATTTTGTGGGAATTAGAGGAACCATGAAGGCCAAATCTGAATTGAGGAATATTTCCTGGCTAATGATCAGCGAAGCACAGACACATTTTTCTCCCAGTTGATCTAACTTCCAATGCACTTATGGCTGTCTCTGTTGAGTCAAGTCCAAGCTCATTTGCTGATGTACTGTATCTTAGGCAGAGTGACCTAATTTTGGCCTCTGCTTTCTGCTTCCTTGGATTATTTTCCCTGGGGACAAAGAAATGATTTCACATCATACTACAATGTAGTGCTATTTTTATTCCATCAATGGATGAGCATGCTCATAAAACCTTCAGACAGAGAAGCAAAGGGTTATAAAACACAGTCAATCCACTGACATACTATAGTCGTCAAATAGCAAGCAGTAAGGAGGGTAAAGATGTGGGACTCACCCCATATCCCACATCCAAGGCTTCCACCCAGCATCTCTGGGGTATGAAAGTCTGGCTTTGGGGATAAGGTGGGGACTTCCTGGGTAGAGTGAGGACTGTGTAGTGTCTAAGAGGCCCCACACTGAGCATGTGTGTTTTCCTTTGACCTCCCTTGTAGAACACTAGCAGCGTGCTTCATCCTTGGAGAAATGCTCTTTAGTATTCCAAGGCTACTGTTCCTAAAACTAAGACACACACAAAGTAAGTCTGAGCTATATGTTTTATAACACAAACATAAAATGTCTTCTCGTGCTATCTTCTCTTTTTATTCTTCCACGATGTCCTGGGACTCTCGCCTCCATTTTGTTTTTTCCAGGTATCTGGATAACATTTACATATTGTAATGTTACACAGTTTTCCATGAACTACTCTGAACGTGGGCGAACAGCCATCTGTGTAGACATACAGTCCAGTTAACTACAAAGCCTAATCATATGGGCAAATTTGGTCTAGTATAACCTTGTTCTGTGTTCTTAAAGAGAATCTCTCATAGAAAGTTAGGAGTAGGGATGGCTAAGAATTACACAGAGCAGCAACAGGATGCTAGGGATATGGAATCAAACGCATGTGCAGACACAGAAGTAGATCATGTAGGTTGTGTTTACAAATGCCTCCGACTGTACTTCCCAAAAGTCGAAGCAACATTAAACTGGGAACATTTAATTCCAGGGACTTTTGTGTAACTCAGTAAGTTTATTTCTGCATTGTTCTACCGACCATATTTTTACTCTCCTTTCCACTGGTCTGTCCACTGATTAAGATATCAGCTCCCATTGGACATGCCTGCATTAACTCTTAGGCATCCAGGTGTTGATTACCATGCGTACCTTTCCTCAGAAATCTTTAATGGGGCCTTAATGCCTCCAAAAGAAGGATATTGAAAAGGACTGGAAAGTATTTAAATTAGGACCCAACCACGCCCGGATTCTCCCTCATATATTACTAACTGACTTTGAGAAAGTCTCTCTCTTCAGGAGTCCTTTCTTTCCTGGTGGAATGGGAAACAGGAATATGAAAATTCCATGAAGAAACTATCCGGTGTGCCTGACATATATCTGGGACTCAGCAAATGAGAGCTGCATTGTCCTTCTCCCCAAGGACTTCTGATATGCTCATTTCCTATTTGCATCTCAGTCTGCTTGCCACAAATAGAACTGTACTCTTTCTTTGAAACATTAACCCCAGTTGCCATAATATCCTTCATCCTTCACTCTGGTCCATCTTATGCCACTTGTATGTGGTACCCTTCAAAATTAGATTAAAACACTATCACTGCTCACAAGCCCTCCCTACTTCCCTCTGCCTTCACCTTTCTCTCTGTGTCCCTTGTGCTTGTTTCAACCTGCTCCGATTCTACCCCCAAAGGGTTGAACCCATGAAGCAAATGCCATTTATTTCACTATTTGCAAAATGCCTCACACACAATATTCCCATGTAGTAAATTCAAATTGAATGAATAGTAGTTGCACATTCTCATGATTCAGCTCTACTGGGAAAGGCAAGTTGTTGCCTATGTATCATCACACTGCACACTGAATGTAGAATTTTCATGCATGTAAGCCTTGGCTTAGTAGGTACATGCTGGTTATTAATTACATCACTATTTTCAGTGTTAGCACTGAATCAGCCTTTTATAAGAAACACAGTCCTGTGTAGCCAGGAACAGGTGGTCTTGAAATTCACAACCCTCCTGAAAACAGACAGATGCTGAAACTCTCAAATACACATCTCACTTCCTATGATGGAATCTTAGCTTTGTAGCTCATTTGCTATGTGATCTTGGGCAGTAGCGTAATCTCTGTTTTTTTCTTTTTTTCCATCTGTGAAATAGGGCTGGTAATACTATGTTGCTTCTGTGTGGGTGCTTTTCTTCCATGAATATAATGCATTGTATCTGCAGATCTCATTTCAATAACCATCAGGCACTTAAGAGACTGAAATCCCAACATACTAAATCCCAATCCTAGCGGGAGGGTAGACAAAAGTAGTAAACAAAGCTTTGCATAAGTTCCAATAGACTGTGACATGTCTATTTAGTTCAAGCTGTCACTGAAAAGAATTTTAGTCCCTTAAAAAGATGAAATTTGGCCAGAGACATAGTAATTGTTGTTCTCAGAGAGGACCAGAGTTTGGTTTCCAACACCCACACAATGTCTCAGAATTACCTTTAAATCCAGAGAATGCATCTACTTCCTCCAGCCCCATGGGTACTACATGCACATAATATAGACATAAAGGCAAAACACCCATACATATAAGATACAATAAATAAATCTTTGAAAAAGTCAGACCATGCTTTTGTTGATCTAGAGCATTTGGATTTGAAATGTATCCTCCTCCAACCCAAGATGTTTTTATTTTATGTGTTCATATCTGTATCTGCATGTGAGTCTAGTTGTCCTGTAGAGGCCAGAAAAAGGGGGTTGGATCCCCTGAAGCTGGACTTATAAGCATTTGTGAGCAGCCTGGCATGGGTCCTGGGAGTCAAACTAGTGTCCTTTGAAAAAGCAGTACATGCTCTCAACCACTGAGTTCTCTCTCCTTCTCCTTCCTGAGATGTTTTGCTATCAAGTTAGGCATTTTCCTTTACAAATTGATTCATAATCTATGAAAAACCTGCCCATGGTGGAATGTAGCCACTAATAAAGCTCAAATAGCCTCCAGTTTGTCTGTAGTAAATAGTTTGGAGATAGCATGAAGTATAGATGATTTGCAGATAGCATGGGCTGTAATGGGCTGTAGATGGTTAGAACATAAACAGGCAGGCTGACCTGAAGAGACAGAATTAATCATTTCCATGTCTGGGCAGATCATTCTACTTCCCAGGATGCCAAAGACAGAAATGAGTACTCAGGGAAGTTTGCTAGCCCATGTCTGGATAAAGCATTTGGCCGTTGCATTTGGGACAGGATTAATGGTCCTCATTGAATAGGACAACCACAGCAGACACTTTTTGCTCCTAAAGTTGTTTTTCTAAGATCATTTCTGCAGTTGCTTCCAGGCTCCTGTTTTATGTTTTTGAAAGATTGAAAGGCTCTGTTTGAATGTTAAGCTCACTAGTAAGCATGTGTTTTTCATGTGATTCAACAGTCTCCCAAAAACTTTATAACTGTGATGTTCTGTGATACATACATGTGCCCATATCCCCTCACTCGTTCTAGGCATTGTAGGTATTAGAACTAATTTTATTCCTGGAGTGAAGCCTGAAGGAACTCTTAGGGATCCTTTGATCTGGTTTTGAATCTTAAGCTGTCTCTCTTCCCAGGATCTGCAGGATAAGGACCAGGAACAGAGAAGGAAAAGCCTAACGGGGTATCCAATTTCTTCTCTTCAGCAAGAAAAGAATTCAAGGAATTCTATCAGAATATGAGAGTGTTTACATTTAACTACATAATGACAGGTTTAAGTTTAAATAGACCTTAGATGAAAATCAAAACAAAATAGTTTGAACTAAATAGTCTTAATAACAAGATTCTAGGATACACTTAGGTAATTTTGTTCATGGGTGACATTTTTATACTGACTGACATTCCCTAGTGACTATAGAGAATGCTTTGGAAGGAAAAAAAAAACATTTCAAGTACTGGGCTTGGGATTCAGGTCAGCTGCAACATGTTTACGTAACATGTATAAGGTCTTTAGCTTAATCCACAGTACCACACGCTCACAAGTCAATATTACTCTTTAAAAGATCATTACTAGCATTACAAGTGTTACAAGGCTATAGGAGAAAGGCTAGGACCAGAGATCAGTCAAGCTTCGGAAACCTCACTGAGCTCATAGACAGACCGATGAGCTCCAGATATGCCCCAAGCTGTGCCCTCTATAAGAGTCCAAAAACTTCTCAATCATCCTGCCTCCCTTCTCTGCCTTCATGGTGCCCTCCAGAAGAATCTCCCTGTGGGAGGGGGTGGGGCCACAGTCAGAAATCATGCAATCAGGAGCTTATAAGATGCGGAAATTTATTTGTATATGTGAAGCCATTTTCTTACATTATAATTCTTTATGACTATTGATTCATAAAGAATCCTCTGCTTAAGAAAAACACATTGTCCACTGAAGTGTGAGTCTTGTTACCTCAAACCTGCCTCAAATCCCAGCCTCTGACTACAGCTCCAGTCCTCATGTTCATGTACTGCCTCTCTTCCTCAACTCATGTTAAGAGTCAAAAATGTCCATCTCTATACTGACCAGAACAGAATGTCATAATCATATCACATGTAGAATGCAAAAAGGTTATGTAAGTGATTTTAAAGCAGAATAAAATAAATCTAGAAAAAAAGTGACATTTTGGAGAAGTTTTAGTAAGAAAATGTTGGCTCTAATTCTGGATTTTAAAATATTTTTCCAGTAGCTTCCAAAAGATCGATCAAACCTGCAGGTCCAGATTTCCCCAGTAACTACCAGCATGCTCTTCAATGATGCATTTCCCCTGACAGTGAAGTAGCGTCCACAGCACTGATTCCAGCTGCCTGCCACGACTCACATGTTCACTAGCTTTATAAATGCCGAGCACATCAGAACACTTACATTAGCATTGCAGTCTCTCATAAGTCACAGTAGGCAGACATCCCAATGCCAGTCCCTAAAAGGAATATGCTACTTGGAATAAACATTGACTTAATTTCAGCCATCCAGTGAGTTATTTTGTGGTAGTTTAACCCACTTTCAGCACTAGAGACAAATGAAGCATTAATCAACACACATTGGTTGGTAGTCAGCATGAACTTGAGTTAAAGATTTAAAAATAGGATACTTGTATTTGTTTCATATTATCTAAATGAGAATTTTAGAAGTATCATTACATTGTTTTACTACCATCTACATCCATGCTTCATGGAAATTTCTAGTAACTCATGAGAAATAACATAGTGTAAATGAGGAGGCATGACCTGATAGTGGACAGTGAGAGAGAGAGAGAGAGAGAAATGAGAGAAAACATTCTTTAAACAACCATTCTTAGCATTACATGTAGAGAAAGAGAGAGAATTTTTTTTTCTAGTATTCTAGTATGTAGAATTTCTTTCCCACTAGTTCTAAGTAAATCTGCTAACCATATGTCAGCCTTGGTGTATAAACAATTCAAAGGACAGCAATTAGCCAAGGAGTTCTGTATGTTTGGCCCTAACATAAATCTCACACATCAGTAAAGTATGTCAGTAGTGCACGAAAATGGACAGATACTGTGGGTGGTGAGACTTAGGTGCATTTGAGGAATATATAGTAAAATACATATTAAGACCAATTAATTTAAATATAAAATTTTAATATTTCCATTGTTGAAAATGTATTCCAGTCATTGACAGTGATTCAAGAAATCTGGTGGGCCAAATTTCTAAAGGCAACTTAGCAATAGGCATTTGATATACTGTAAATTAGACACACTATTTGATCCAGCAATTCTGCTTCTAGGGGCTAACTTTACAGAAATGATGTGATTCATATTTAAATGCAATAAGAATATCAAGAGTATTTATGAGTATGTAAATCATGAATAACTATAGTAGTAATGTGTTAAGTAGATGTCAATTATATACATAGCAATTACACTACATCTATTTAATGATCTAAAATATGTTTTTGTAAACTTTAATTAATAAAAGCTGCAGAAAACCATAAATAATGTGGTTCAAAGTATATTTAAACATAGATGCACATACTGCCTGAGGGAATGGATACACAACCAGATGGAATTATTGCTTAGACGCTGATGAACATTCATTTCTTAGATTCTTATCTCCACTTTGCTTCTTGTATTTTATAAATTATTAGCATTTATTATTTCAGAAAAAGTCCATAATTTTACACTATTATAAAAGTCTCCATATTATAATTAACATGTCTCACAGTGTTTACTATCATACTTATATCACTTTGCAAATAGCAAAATAAAAACCATAGGATAAATATAGAAATAATATAAGCAGTAGTTTGTGACCAAGCCGGTGGAAATTTTTAGCATCAGCAGCTGGAGAAGTAGGTCAGGAAAGATGCCTGCTGTGCAAATGTGAGGCCATGTTTCCTAGCACCCATATAAAAACTGGACACACCAATGTCTGCCTGTAATCCTAACACTGAAGGGTAGAGAGAGCCAGATCACTGACTAGCCAGCCAGCAACTAGTGAGCCCCAAGTTCAACTTTTCTTAAAATGAGATGGAAAGTGAGTGAGAGGCCCAGTGTTGGGCTCTGGCTTCCTTATGCATAGGGACAAATGTACATATGAACACATGTCATATACCCACCAAAAACCCTACAAAATACAGTATTAGAATACGGCCTTTGGAAGTTTAGAAAGGATGGCAGGTGATCATGAACAGTCTGCATGAAAGGAATGATGAATTTGTGTAATTTTCCACATCTATATTACACTACGATTAAACAGATTTAAAACAATCTTAATCTGTGACCCTGGTTCACTTATTACAGGCTCCCTGGGAGCCAGAAGGAAACTGGAAGATCCTTTACTTCAGCCTCCCTCCACATTTCCTAGGGGGAAAGATAAGTGCTATTGCTCAGCTGCCATTCCCATACCATGTGACACTGACAAAGCCCTTCTTCTCATAGCTAATCTCCTACAGCCTGCTTCCTTAGAATATGGAAGCCAGTCTGCCCTAATCTGCAAAGACATGCTTAAGTGCAGATGGTAAAAGGAACACCCGTGAGCCTAGACAGAGGGCCCTGTTGTTAGGTCAGGAGGCTGTGGCTACCACAGCATGTCTGTGAGGTGTGACTGAGAAATGATGACAGCATGTGCCTTGGGACTGTTCTGTGGGCAAGTGAAGTAGGGACTTCCAAGGCTCAGCTCACAACGAGTGGAATCTCATCTTCAAAGCCAGCAGTGTGGAAATGCCTAATTGATGTGTCCTGAAGAAGAGTGCCAAGCACAACCAAAAATGTTTGCTCTTTTTGCACTAAAGCCATACCTCAAATAAGCTACAAATAGGATAGGTTGGTGAGTCATGTCTGCATCTGCACGGACTTTGCCAGAAGTTCCTAAGTGATAAACGGGACTTACAAAAAATGCTTTTGATGAGAGACCACTCCTTTTGAGAAAAGTCCAACTACAGAAGCAGAACGTGTAATTAGATGAAAAAGTGTCACATGGGTAGGGGACAGGACACTTAATATGGAAGTCAGAACCCTGGTTTTACTCTTGAGTCTATATGGAACAGCTACATGATTGTAAGTCACTCACTGTAGTGCCAATTTAGTTTTTTAATTAGGAAAATGTAATTAGATCACTGAATCGTATGATGTCATTCATTAAGGCACTGTGAACTGAAGTGAAAAACACTCTGTTTATGGGCACACTCTGAAAGCATCATTGTAAATAGAAAATCTACCTTTTGAACTACAGAATACAGGAGATGACCAAGGAAAGACCAAAGGAGAAATTAAAGGATATGGACAAATGAACAGCATAGAGGCTCCTTAGCCAGTTTCTCCTCAGATTTTCAAATGTTCATTTCATAATTCTGGCTTCAATCTTGCATATACTTTAGTTCACCTTAATACATTATGAAACAAAGTTCAGTTGGAAAGATCTTAAAGTGCCAATACAGAGAGAGAACTCACACACAGTCAGATCCCTGGAGAAATAGAACTCTTCTATTTAGAGTCATCTTTAAAATACTTATTTTATTTTTGATGATATATCTGTAAGGGGAGGTATGTAGGCAAGAGTGAGACGTTTCAAAAGTCAGGAGTGTCAGATCTCTTTGAGAACTGGGGCTGGAGGTGATTGTAGCAAAAAGTTGGAGGTGCTACGAACCAAACTCAATTCTCCTTAAGAATTATATATGGTCCATCCACTGCAGTCATGTTCTGAAGCCTCTCTTGCTTAGGATCTTGTCTTCTCCTTCTGCATAGTGAAATCTGCACTTAATCTGCTTTAGAGCCCTGATATCCTTTTCTTCCTGCAGAAATCCATCGTCCATGCCACTCCACCCAACTCCACTCTACTTCACCATAATCCACAAAACTCCATTTCTTACTGAACATAGTAAAGAATGCAGCACTGGTACTGGGGCAAATCAGAGGCCTTGTTCTCGAGGTATAGCAAACAGTTGTCATGCAAACCCCAAAACATAATTGGGCAAGATGTTAAGTGTGCACACAGAGAATCGTATGGGTTTTCTGAAGAGGGAAACCTTTCTTTCTAAATTGTAAGGGTCAAAGAAAGCTTCCTGGAAAATAAGACTATTTAAACTACCATTGGAAAATATCTATGATTTGAATATGTGGGCATACAGACATGTGAACATAAAGGAAAGAAATTAGAGAGACATCTGTTGGTGTGCAAGATACTAGAATGGAATAGTGGGAGATCAGGACTAGAAAGTTCTAGAAAGATGCTGAGAGGTAGAGGTTCCAGGCAAGTGCCATCAGATTCTGCTTATGTGAGAAGTATTACAGACTTATGGAGGGGCTCCATCACACAGTCTGTATGTTAGCATAACTTACATTTCTTCTGCATGTGCATCAGTTATCTTTCAGGGACCATCCTCCGAGGAAATCTGGAAAGAGCTTTCTGCATCTTGAGCTGCTCACAACACTACAGTCTTTCTCTTTGCAGGCTATGGGATATGAACAGAGGCATGCCTTATCTCATCTCTTCATTTCATGTCTCTTGGACAACTTTGTTCACTCCTGGGTTCAGCCTTCAAAGTCAGCAATGATGGCTTCCAAGCCCTTTAAGATAAGCAAGTATCTAATAGAAAGAGACATGCTGAAACAATTAAAAATGGGTGTCTTTACTTGGGGGGATATTCATGGCTTTGACAGGAGTACACTCTGAATATAGAGTCACGTATTCCTTGCTTTCTGGAATTTTGACAAGAAAGAAAGTTAGCTTGATCATAAACTATCAGAAGTCAGAACAGTCTTTAACATTCATTCTATTGGCTTTAGAGGGTTGAATGCTGGGCAACTCTTCAATATAGGAAGTGGATCACTTAATCGCACAAACATGAGCTATCAGTATAGCTCCAGCAAAGAAAAAAGCCTAGTCATTCTCCAGATATCTCTTTCCATGTCTACCTGTGACCCACATACTCATGCTGTGGGATAAACATAAACTTGTGATACCCATTGGTAAATATAGAACCAGATGAAGCCAAATGTTTCACAAAGTGTTATAATCTGCAGCCCTGGCCTTACTCATTTGAAGAAACAGAGACCTAAAACATACCATGCCTGTTTACACATGGTATATTAGTAACAAAAAATGAAATCATAAAATTTGCAAGTAAAATAATGGAACTAGGAAAAAAAAACATCCTGAATGAGGTAACTCAGACCCAGTAAAACAACTATGGTATGTATTGACTTATATGAGGATGTCTACAATTAAAACATTGATAAGAAGGCTACAATCCTTATAACCACAGAGTTTAGGATGAGAGTAAGGACTGGTGGGGAAGGACTGAAAGGAATGATAAAATATATATAGTTGGAGAGGAGACAAGAACAGGAAGATCAAATAGGAAGGGTAAGGAAGGAAGAGGAAGCTAGAGAGGGAATACATTAGGGACATCTAAATAAGGAGTCAGTTGAGGATTAGCATAGAAACCTAATACATTAGAAGCTTCCTAAACAATATATACATATATAAAGTCTATATGAATGAAATCGACAAATAATGGGGGAAACAGAGGCCTAACTAGACATCTTTTATCCACAAATGAAGTTTTTCCAGCACAGGAAATTTATTATATCCAACTGAGTTGTGAGCCAAAGGGGTCCCATGGGAATTCCCAAACAACCAGACTGTTACTAAAACTATAGATTGCTTTCTAAAAACTGACAGCAAGGTCCTATTGCTGAGGACAACACCCACACAACTCATTGAACATGAAAAAAAATGAGCTGGTACCCACCTAAAGCCTGTACCCCCTGTGGACTACTCTTAATGTTCCTGAAAGGTACACTACACACCCCAAAGGAGAACTGTAAACACCAGCTACAAACCCTGCAGTCTACAATGGCATCCTACCTGCAACATAAGTTGATGTACAACACTTCTGGGAGTAACCAACAAATATGTGCTTTATGGCCCACTCCATGAGATGGTGGAACCCATAACCAACATTGCTTTGGTAGCCAAGAACCTGAGACTAAATAGCCCGGGAACCTATAATAAAATCAATACTAGTGCTCTGATAAAGAAATAGAGCAATAAAATGAGCCCCTAAGGATAGTCTGCTATACTCATAGATCAGTGTCTTGCTCAACCATCTTCAGAGAAGCCTCCTCCTCCAGAAGATGAGACCAAATACAAAGAACCACAGTCAGACAATACGCAGAGTAAGATGAAGAATCTCTTATAAATATCACCTGTCATTTAGACCTGATGGCCAATGAGCTAATGCAGGACAAAGGAGGTGGGACATTGGCAAGAAGAGAGGGGATTCTGGAAAATAGTAAGATATAAAAGGTAGGACGGGAGAGAGGTTGAGAGATGGACTGAGGAGACACACGTAAAGCAGCAGGTGGAGGAACTTGGAGAGATGGTGAGGGGGACGCTGAAGAACGAGAAGGAAGAAGCGGGGTAGAACTGAGGGAGCGGTAACTAACCACAAGGCAGACATAGAGTAGTTTAAATGTGTTAAATAAGTTAAGAGCTAGTCAGGGAATGACAAAGCACCGGTATTTCATGTGCGTATGATTGCTTCCAGTTTTGTATTTTTATGAGATTCTTGTGTGTACAAATGTATTTGTCTCTGCATCTATATACATTCCTTATGCTTTCTCTACCCTCTCTCTTCTTCTTGTTTGGTCCTATTCTGTTTTCTGATTCGTTTGTTTTTGTTTTATTTTCATTTTTATTATTCTTTAGATGTTTGTTTTCTAGGGAGAGACAGAAAGGTTGTGGATCCGATGAGAAGCGAGGTTGGGAGGGACTGGGAGGAGCTGGGAGAAAGGGAAACCATCATCAGAACATATCGCATGAAAAAAAAATCTATTTTCAAAGAAAGAAAACAAATGATCAATAAGAGGGAAAACTTTCCACAGAATTAACAAAAATATATATCTGAAGATGAACTTATGTTTGGAGGTTGTGGAGTCCATAGAGCCCAGCACACTAGATTACCTTGTAAAGTCTCAACTTTAACCCTTAAATAACGGTTCGTGTTATCAGTTTCAATCTCCTCAAAGATACCAAGCAGGTTAAATCTACCTTACTATGTTGAGGAAAGTATTTCCATTCTGAATGGAAACTTAAAAGCAGCATTATTTAGCTCAGGGCATCCCTAAGAATGTTCTATGGATCTCACTTGCAGTGTGGGCTCTTCAATTAGGAGCAAGTGAAACAAAGAGAAAAGTGTAAAAGGAGGTGGGAAAGCATTCCCTTCTACTGGCATCTGTGTTTGGTCCTGACTGAGCCGCATGCCATGTGTGCTTCCACGGTTCACATCAGGCAGACTCCACTCCAGTGCCCTCCACTCAGCATCCTCTCATTCCAGAGCTGACAGCTGTCCTCATCTCCTAGCGACACTGACCATTTTCTCCGCCTGTCATAGGCAGCAACCCAATCGGCTCCTTTTCAGGAGTGTCCTCTCTTCATCCTCAGGCCAGACATACCCAAACCTGCCACACCACCAAGGGTGTCTGAGGTCTAAGATATGGATTCAGAGTTGGAAAATCAATTGGAATTATTTTTTTTTCTTTTCCCTCCTGGTGTGCTCTCTCTCTCTCTCTCTCTCTCTCTCTCTCTCTCTCTCTCTCTCTCTCTCTCTCTCTCTCTCACACACACACACACACACACACACACACACACACAGTGAAATAATCTTATCTGTGTTATACTAAATAACACTATCTGTTGTGTGTAATTTTAAAAACAGGCTGGCTCCTTTGCCTGGGACAGCAACCTGCACTTCCTGCTTAGTTCCTAGATGGCTGCCACCTATGGCCTCCTTCTCAATTTGCCCATTCCTCCTGGCTAGCTTCACCAAGGCGCCAGTTATCACCAGGGCTGTTCTCTTCGTCTACCCACCTTTGCTCTGAGATTGGAAATCACTAGATAGTTTTTATTACTTTAGAACTTAACAGATAACACAATTGCTGAAGAATCCGCTGCCCTAACCTTCTCAGCTAGCCTATTTCAGCCATTCGCTGGTGGTGGAGCTCACTGTTTCCCGATACCCAAGACCTTGCATGGCTGTTGTGTGCCTCCTGTTCCAAAACCTGGCTGAAAGACCCTTCCTCCTTCCTTGAGTCTCTCTTCCTCCTGGGACCCAGAAGTCTCATCTTTACCCTTTGCCCAGCAATTAGCTTCCACCTTCTTTATTGATCAAATCAAGCACCAATTAGGGAAACAGCACCTCCACCTACAACTATCTAATAAGAGAAGTCGAAGATGACACTAATCAATTAGTGAAATTAAAAACTAGATGTATCTCTTTTTCACTCTGATTATATACTACCATATAAAGAATTATTCATGTTATTATGATACTCAAAAATACAGTGAATAAGTGGATTTGAACCAATAAAGGCCCCACAGAAACACCTATGACCTTACCAATTAATTTTATCAATAAGTGGAAGCAGCATTGTTTACATGTGTTTGTAGGAAGTGATGCAGCTGACAGAAAATAGATCTGCTAAGGTCAAAGCTCCTATTAGAGTAACATTGAGATTTACGGGCTCTTAATATCCAAAGGACATACAGAGAACATTGATGGGCACCAGTGATGCAAATGACATTGCCAAATCAAAATTCCATCACATTTAGCAAGCCTTAAACAGACCCAAACTGTTTCTGCTGGTCCTGGGTAAGTGAATCAAAGGCTCTTCCACTGTTTTGTATAAGCTCAACATTTTATAGAAGAACGAATGATAGCATGTCTAAGTATCCTTCCCCTCTTCATCCGAGGTTAAGAAGGCAAAAGAGGAGTCTGGAGATAGGAAAGACAATAACTACTAACAGAGAATTTTTACCCTTCAAAGTCCATAGCTTAAGAACTTTGAGAATTCAGAGCTCATGTTTCTGTTTCATTTGTTTTTATTTTTATTTTCCATTCATTATCATTAATAAAGTAAATATTGTCATCAGAGTTGTGAAGTTACTCATGTTAGCAGTCTGGATATAAAACTTATATACATTTATTACGATTATGCAAGAAATGCTGTCAATCTTCTGGTAGTTTATTGGATCTCAAAAAATGAGAACCATGGTTGAACACTGGATTACTCTCTAGTAAACACTGGAAAAGGAATAAAGTCAATATGCACAAGAGTGGTGGGCTGTGAGGTTAGAAGATTCAGGTTATGCCACATAAAGGACCTAGGGTGTCACAATATCTCATTGTCCCCAGATGGCCAGTCAACTTGTAATCTTACTTGTAAGGAAGGGAGAGCAAAACTTCTATAGTCTCCACAATGGGTGGCCTTATGACATGCAAATTAAAATAGTAGCAACAACAACAAGCACTTAACAAAAGACAAAGAAGTAATAAAGTGTAAACAGTAATGGACTTCTCATTTTTAGTACTGGGAATCTAAATAGGCATGCCCAACCTTTTGACCTTTTCTTATGGTACTATCATTACAAAGTTCACTCTTGAGAAACATGCATAAAAAGAATCACAAAAATAATCAAATGATTTAGCTAAGTTTATAATTATTGTTTGTTTGGTTACATTCGGAGCTCTCCTGGAATTTTGCAGATCAAGACCTGCAAGTTGGGCATACCTTTTAAAACCTCTTAATTTAATAAGATTTTTTTTTCAGCACAGCCAATGATTTGCCGAAAATGAAATTTATTGGTTATATTGCCATGCTGATATGAGCAGCTATGGAAAATATACACACCAGTTATGGTTATCTGATGCTTAGGTTAAAATCACTGCCTGCCTCAGCTTGTCCATGTGCAGAGCAGAGAAAGCACAAGCGTCCAGGTCTTTTAATAAAGCTAAAGAAATTATCAAATTATCTGACTCAAGTCACTATGAACTATAAAGGCTATATGTTTTGTGATAAAATTTATTATTATTATAAGTAGAAACAAACTTTTATACATGGAATTTATAAAAATTTATACAGAATTATATAATTATCCAGGTACACATATTTAAGATTTTCTTGCATTAATTTTCTTACTTTGATATACTATTAGGATGCAAAAGATCGACCTTCACATTATTGAGAAAGAGAGGCATAAAGAATAACTAAGCAAATCTAATATACCTGTTGGCTTGGGCTAGACACACTTTATAATAATGCACTACATAGAATGAAACTCTATTTTTATATATATATATCTCAACAAGTATTTTATTTTCTGCAAATTTAGAGTAAGAGAATGAAACTCTTATCTGCCTATAGTATGCATACATGCACCCCACTCCAAATGATGTACCTATCAATATCTTAGCAAAACAGCACACATACACACACACAAATACATACACATGTGCACCAAGCTGCACGAAGACCACACTCTAAACAATAAAATAAGCTTCTCTTCCCCTTAAGAACTGTAAAAGTGTAAACATATGACCCTGAAGCTAACCGTGGTTTCCATTATCACTGATGGCAAATTGTCTAAAATGGAAAGGCTTACTACATTCACATATATATCTTTACCAAACTTGAAATTGAATAAAAACAGAAGAAAAATAATGATTTGGAAAAAAGAAACAGGCCTTCAGTCCTTTTCAAGGAAATGAATCATCTCTAAAGTAAAATACCATTCAGTCTGAACAAGTGACTCTTTCAAGGCAACCTTTTTGGTCCAGCCAAGGACATGATGACAAACCTGCTATCCTCGGCACAGTTTCCATGGCAGCCCAAAGCAACTTTTCTATGTGCTCCATTATCATCCTTAAAATATTTAATTGAAAGAATTTTAAGCCACTTCCATGTTTTAGACATGAAATGACTTATATGTAATCAAGTAAAGCTGAAGCTGTAGAATACTGTAGGTCTTGGGAAGGAGAACACCCAGTCACTTACTCTAACACGATTATAATTCATGGACTCCAGAAGTGCTCAGAATTGCTAAAGCTTTCAGAGACATTAACTAAAGCTAACCACAGCTTTCAATTGAAAAGGATAATGTGGTAAAAACCTTGACCATGTTTTAAGAAGAACCTGGACACGTGTCCTAAATTACCTAATTGTGTGAATGTGCACAATGCAGTCCAGGTTTCCACATCTATAAAACTAGAGACACCCATCTCAGAATTTGTACCAGGAATTTGTAAGTCTATGAAGATGTGATCCTTAGCAGAATGTTTACATGGGGCAAAGGTCAAGAAGGATTAACCACCACCCTTACAACAGCAAAAGAAAGAGCATCATTTTTGTGAAAATGTTATTACACATTTATTTTTAACAAAACCTAGAATTTTATAATCTATTTTGTTGAATGAATGTACACAGGGAAGGCAAATATTTGCATTTATTTCTTAGAATAATCAACCTACACACAGACCATCACCACCACCACTACCACCACAGGAAGAAACTGATGAGTGTGTCACATCTCTCCCTTCTAATGACATTGATTTTATAAAATTGTGAAAATTAAATTATGAAAATGATTGGCAGTTCTTCTACATCAGCAACACTTTATCCACGGGGCTTAAGAAATGAAAAACAGCTTATGTATTTTATTGGAAAGGCCAGGAAAAGGGACTGGATACACCCCTGAAGTTCAAAATAAGGAAACACTGGAGCCCTCAGAATTGGAGCCTGAACCTCGTGCATACCCAAGGAGGAAGGCCCACACACCTTTTGTATTTCGGCTAAGAAAAGAGGCTCAGATCCCCAGTAATGTGCTCTTCACCAGACACTCCAGCTATACAAATCTCCCAAGACTTCTCAGCTTCTTCAGTACAGAGAGGATCACAGCATTTTCAAAACTGTCTTAAATGGTGATCTTTTAATTGGGTTAAAACTTAAGGGTTAGAATTACACGTCACCAAACAATCCTCCCTTCTGAAGCTGTGTCCTATTGGTGTGACCCACCCCATCTCAGACACAAAGACAGCTCTACAAAAAAAGTTCTTTCTAAAATTAACCAACTATAATAATTTCCCAGACACCAGAGACATCTAATCTGCTTTCACATCATATGATACCTCTCACAGTCAGTTCAGATGAACACATTTTCTATTCCTTCCTTCCTTGCTTCCTTCCATCATTCCTTCCTTCCTTCTCTTTACTTGCTTCCTTCCTTCTTTCCTTTCTTCCTCCTTCCATCAATCTTTCTTTCTCCTTCACTCAATCCTCCTTCCTTCCTCCCTCCTCCCATTCATCCATCCATCTTTCTCTCTTTCTTTCTTTCTTTCTTTCTTCTTCTTTCTTTCTTTCTTTCTTTCTTTCTTTCTTTCTTTCTTTCTTTCTTTCTTTCTTTCTCTCTTTCTCTCTTTCTCTCTTTCTCTCTCTCTCTCTCTCTCTCTCTCTCTCTCTCTCTCTCTTTCTTTCTTTCTTGCTAAGTGTACTGAACATCAGCACTCCTATTCTCCCAGCTCCGCTGGGCCCTCAGCTATGTTCAAAATAACACTTATTGAAAATGAACAAGCAAACCTGAAGCACAAACTTGATTAGGTTTTTAAGATATTAAAATTAAGGATCCTTTTGTTATATAAGAATTTTCACGTTACAAGTCTAATGTTCTCCATGTACATTCTTCTGGGGGAAAAAACATCAAACCAAACATTTCTCAAAGCAACTGGCATGGGAAAAGGGCTGGGAAATATAGCCCTGGGGGATTGGTGGGGAATGAAGCCCTGGGGGATGGGGTGGGGAATGTAGCCCTGGGGGATTGGTGGGGAATGAAGCCCTGGGGGATGGGGTGGGGAATGAAGCCCTGGGAGATGGGGTGGGGAATGAAGCCCTGGGGGATGGGGTGGGGAATGAAGCCCTCACCAACTGAGCCAGACTTAGATGTGGATTAATGGTAGGCAGGGCATTTGCATGTATTCCAGACATTAGGCCCCCAATACCCTAATTATATGTAGCATGTGTGATGTGCATACAGCTAGAATTTCCTAAATTATTCCTTACCCATCACTTCCTTGACTCTCCAGAGTCTATTTCACACATGCAACAAGCTTTAGGATAGGGAGGTAAGAGCTCTCTGCTAGCAAAGGAAGTATAGATGGCAAGTAAGCTAATGTCATCCTAAGAACCCTTTGCCACTCATTTAAATAGCACACTAAAAGCATTCTTTTGCTTATAAGGTGTTTTTAGTCTTTTAATTTTTTTTCATCTCCAGATAAACAGCCTTTCATTTTAACTCACATCACTTATAAAACCTAAATGCCTGCTTAAAGAGGAGGCGCTATAAGAGCTAAGATGTGAAGGGAAGGAGGGGAGAAGGTTGGAGTGGACTTTGGAGGAAAGAATGAATATCATCAAACTACATCCTGAAATTCTCAAATAGTTAAAAACAATATTGTATTTTATAAAGCTAAAATGCCAGCAACCCTGATAATTAAATAAATCAATAATCAGAAGCAAGGAAGCTTCAAAAGGTATTTAGACATGGGGTTTTACATTTTAAAAACATTACTGAGTACATGCAATTAGTCAATAGCGGACATAAAGTATTTATATATATGCACATATGGCTACATCAACTCTATAAGCTGTTTTTTCACATTTTTTAAATTTTTTCCTATAATGAAGCAGTGTAGAATATGCAAGCTTCGAGGAGACACAGCTTGGCTTCCACCAGCTTCTGAACTGACGTTTATCCAGCCTTCTCAATGTGTACATCTCTTACATCTCAACATCTCTTAGCAGGGGTCTTCAGGTATGAGTCAGTGTGCATAAAATTCAAGGCACTTCA
The DNA here is from genome assembly GCA_036184795.1 of Tokudaia tokunoshimensis. Classification (NCBI taxonomy): domain Eukaryota; kingdom Metazoa; phylum Chordata; class Mammalia; order Rodentia; family Muridae; genus Tokudaia; species Tokudaia tokunoshimensis. Next base: position 12,372,640 of record BTHU01000015.1, read on the forward strand.
TCTCAAGTAATCCTTTTTCTCAACTGAAACCAAAACTTAAAAAAATAAAAAGAACAGTAGCAATTATGTTGATTTCAGAGAAAATAAGAAGGTGCTAATTTCAAATAGAGAAATGGTATGCAAAAGCAGCCTTGGTCTGAGGTCATTTGTTGAGGGAATGGATATTTGTTTACTCTTGCCCTAAGTGAAACTGTTATTTCATCAACATGACATCTATGATCCGAGGGGGGTGGGGGGAACATGACTATCTTCATGGTCATAATAAACCCAAGATAAGCTGGGAGCTGGAACCCAGTGCTTCTTCTCTAACCCAACAATATTTCTAATGAATCAGTTGTCTGTGGTGTTTTGTATTCATTATTGAGGTGTGTGTGTGGGGGGCGTTGGGGCATGTGTATCTATATATGTGTGTGTGACTGTGTATGTCTGTGTGTTTGTGAGTGTGTGTCTGTGTGTGGTTGGGGTATGTGTCTCCATGTATGTGTGTGTGTGTGTGTGTGTGTGTTGGTAGTATGTGTGGAGGTCAGAAGAAACTTTATGGCTTTGATTTATTTCCTGTTAATTATGTAATTTTGGGATTGAACTCAGGTCCCCAAGATTGTGTGACAAGGACCTTTATCTACTGTTCTGCCTCACTGGATGGACCTGATGTTTTTTTATTGAGAATGGTTAGTAGAAGCATAGTGTTAACCAACCATGTAAACTATGTTTATCACTGCATATTCAAAGATAGCTAACTTCTTGAAATGCTTCAAGCTGTTGAATATATGTGTTATGTATAGAAGCTAAATGAATGGAAAATAGACTTCTTGCCAACAAGAAAAGATTGATTTCCTAATTGCTTGACAAGTAATTACACAAGTTATATAAGCATCTGCTGCTTGTCAGTCTAAACAATTAAAGATGTTCCTTATAAAGAATTCATTATTTAAAACTGTTTTTTTCTATTTTAAAAGATTGTTATATGCTTTCTCTTATAGTATTTTCTTATTGTTCAATAGTAATTACATTTAACTTTTCTGTTTGAAAGATTGGAAGACACATAAGGGAAAATACCAATATTTATATATAAAACATCTTTATATGTCATTGTCACGTTTAATAATTTTATGATTTTTCATCTACTTATGAACATATTTCATGAAATATTATTTGACTTTGTTTTGGTGACAGTATCTTTCTCAACTTATTGTATCTCAAATTTTAAAATCCACACATTTTTATATTAGAAATAGTTTACAGAATTAAAAGCATGCAGTAGTATTAACTTTGAGTTATCAAATCTCTGGGATAACACTTTTTATTAGCCTGATAAAGGTGAGATGAGAAAATGCATTAAACACAGAAACCTTTACTAGAAGGATCTTATTAAAGTTTACTCTTCATTACCTAAACTGGCCTTTGCTAAATTTCCTCCAAAAGTATTATTTTGACTCATGATATCACTAGCTGCTCCACTGAGAAAGGAACAGATATTGAGGTTATCTTGAATTATCTACCCTTCCCCAACTCCAAACTTAATTTGTATGATCCTATTCCTCTTCTTGCTTACATCTTGTATCAATGGATCTTGGGTCTTCTTTATTCTCCAAAGTCAATGTCCTATTTTTGCATATTAATCTCTATTTGGAAGACTCTCCTAAGTAGTGCCCTGTAGCAGAATTTTTCCCCAATTAATTTCAATATTAATACAACAAGAAGCCTGTGATTGGACAGGGAAAAGGGAGGCAGAGCTAAGAGTTTCAGAGACAGAGACAGAGACAGAGACAGAGACAGAGACAGGTAGAAAAGAAGGAAGGAAGATGGAGGACAATCTAGATTCCATGTGGCTTTAAATAGTCACAAGTAATTATTATTACTAATAAGGGATGAAAATTATAAGACAATTAGTCTTATTTAGTTGAGCAATTTATATCAATATCAATTGACTCTGAAATTATTGTGTGGGCATCTTCTGAATTGAGAATTTATTGACATATAAATCTGACTAATTATAAGCTTCTAGAGTTTTGATTTTACCTGGTTACTGGGGTTTAAGACCACTGACCACAAGAGGTGGATGAGCGGAATCAGCAGCAAGAGAACCAGGATCGGTCTCTACATGGGGCTAGCCTAGAGGCAGAGGCAGCAAGACTGTGGGCAAAGAGTAGCTTGGAATAGCGCGGGATAGTGCCTGTTTCTTTAGTATTTCCTGCAACAGTGCCCCACAATGGCCCCTCCCATGTGAGCAAAGAAGATGAACCACCCCATGGAACTTCTATAGAAAAAAAACCCAGCGCTCTGTAAAAGTACCTAAGGACTGCATACAGAAGTGTCTGTTTTCTTGGCTTTCTCCCAGGGCCACTACTGGCTTCCACAAGCCCAGCTCTGCGTTCCACTTCACATTTTGCAGCTGTCCTCAGGGACTGTCCAGCCTGTGTGCAGCTGCAAGGAGATCCTGGAGTTCTCTATAAAGGAGTCATCTCAGAGCTCATACGACTGGGAACACGCAGATGTTCAAAGCCATGTAGTCATGTAGTAAGATTTCAGTGTATACAAATAATGCCACAGAAAGGCTGGACTACAAAATCATGAACCCCAGCCCTAAGAGATCAAGAGAGACCACATAATTCAGAAATCAAAACAAACTAGTGCTAGAACAAGAACTACAGGACAGCACACGGGGCAACATGAATCTGATTGCTAATTAGTCATATAAAATTGAGATGCTATCCTAGAAAGGAACATACAAACAGAGGAGAAAGCTGAGAGAACTGAGTATTTTTCCTAAAAAAAAAGTCATGGCTAGTTATTAATAAGTCCAAGGCCCTTCGCTTTGCTCAGCGGATGGATAACTCGCCTTAGCCAATGGAAAAGGAAGTGGTAAGCGAGATTAGATTTGTTATGGAGAATAAGTTTCAAATTATTTGCATATATGAACACTAGTAAAGAATCTACAAATGACATTTACTTCGTCTCAAAAATGCTGCAAACTCATGCACTGGGTGGGTCCAGACCCAGTTAAGAGCAACTGAAAACAAAACAAAAAAAAAAACCACTCATGCCACCTCATAGATCTGATGGTACCTGTGCATCATGCAGTATAATAAGTATTATAACTTTACAACAAAACATACTTTTCATGTTCTTTCCCCATTATTTCTTAATCAATATTACTTCCAAGAAAGGCTCTGTGTCACAGGCTCCTTAGTTCCTCAATGCATACCCAAAAATTTGGTCCTCTATAGGACCTAATATTTGGTAAAAAGTAAGTCATTGATGTTAAATTCAGACACAACTTTCCACAATGAGTCAACATATGGTACTTTTTTATCGGAAGCTTGTCTTTGATGATGATTGCAGAAAGAAAGCACAGGAAAGAAAGAGGAAAATTGAAGACAAAACTTATCTTCCTATAAATGAAAAGCAGAATTTACCACCTATGCTCGTAGACAACTAATATGAAAGATGCCTTGCTAAAACCCACACATAGACATATTTTATAAAATGAATGAATAAATGCAAGAGTTTTCAACAATTTCTGAAAAGCAATTTCTTTATAGTCTCTCAACAGATGAACAAATGCCATTTATAGATTCTTTAATAGTGTTCATATATGCAAAAAGTTTGAAGCTTATTCTCTATAACAAATCTAATCTCCCTTACCAGTTCCTTTTCCATCATGAAGGTATGCAAAATTCCTATGGATGTATTTTGATTAATCTTACAGGATAGATTTTTAATTTGACTTTCATGGCAAGGCTAACAGAAACCATCTATGTGATTGTACAGAGAACATCTGGATATGATCTTTATTTCAAAAGATGCAGGATCACTTGTTGGTAATTATAAAAACTTAAATCCATTTTTAAACATGCACTCTTTTGTACTTTAAATTAACACAAGTTTTAAAAATCTCTGAAACACTCCATCTCTTCCTCAGTCTAGAAACAAATATAATAGTGCATCTAGATGAGTGTATGGTGAAGTATAAGTTTCTATACAGTAAAGAGTCAAACAGCTAGACCAGACCATTCTAGAATTGTTCAAGACAAACAATATCAATAATCTCAAAGGTTATCTTTTATAGGAACACAGAGCAAGTTTAGGCACTTTTCTGCATCTCTGATGATTAAAGAAAATGCCTGAAGCTGGTCATGGTGGCACAAGCCTTTAATCCCTGCAGTTGAGAAGCAGAGGCGAGCAGAGCTCTGACTACAGAGCCAGCCTGGTCTACAAAGAGTTTGAGGACAGCCAGGACGACATAGTGAGACCTCCTCTCTAAAGAACCATGTGACAACAGAGAAACCATGCGCATGTCTCTTGTGACAAGACTGAACACCAAGTCACAGTTGTGCGGTGGGAAGATCAAAACTGAAAGCAAGCACCAGATTCTGCTCTCCGTGTGTACCAAATCATTTCTCTGCTCTCCGCGTGTACCAAATCATTTCTCTGCTCCAGGCAAATTAATCAAGTTCTAATGAATTCTCTTTCGAAAATTCTCTCTCTCTCTGTCTCTCTCTCTCTCTGTCTCTGTCTCTCTCTCTCTGTCTTTCTCTCTTTCTGTCTCTGTCTGTCTCTGTCTCTCTTTCTGTCTGTCTCTCTGTCTGTCTCTATCTGTCTTTCTGTCTGTCTGTCTGCCTCTGTCTCTCTGTCTGTCTCTCTCTCTCTGTCTCTCTCTCTGTCTTTGTCTCTGACTTTCTCTCTTTCTATCTCTGTCTGTCTCTGTCTGTCTCTCTGTCTGTCTGTCTCTCTGTCTCTCTCTGTCTGTCTTTGTCTCTGTCTTTCTCTCTGTATCTGTCTGTCTCTGTCTGTCTGTCTGTCTGTCTCTCTCTCTCTCTCTCTCTGTCTTTGTCTCTGTCTTTCTCTCTTTCTGTCTCTTTCTGTCTCTTTCTGTCTTTCTGTCTGTCTCTGTCTGTCTCTCTGTCTGTTTGTCTCTCTGTCTCTCTCTGTCTGTCTTTGTCTCTGTCTTTCTCTCTTTCTGTCTCTGTCTGTCTCTCTGTCTCTCTGTCTGTCTATCTGCCGGTCTGTCTCTCTCTCTCTCTCTCTCTCTCTCTCTCTCTCTCTCTCTCTCTCTCTCTCTCCCCTCTCCCCTAGCTCCTCTCTCCTCTCTCCTAAATATAAGCAAACTGGGGGCTATAACTCAGCAGTAGAACATTTACTCAGCATGCTGGAAGCTCTGGATTCAATCACCAGCAACCCCTGCCCCCGCAATAAGATTCTTTTGATTTAGATAAATACATATATTTGAGTCAGGGTCTCTTTGTCTATTCAATCCTGGTCTCAAACACATTCCTTTTGTCTCAACCTCTGAGGATTAGTGATAAAATTTAGAACTTTCAGGTTGTATTTTTGCATACACTATGACCATAGAAACCGTCTCTGTAGTTGTTGGGATGTGAGGACCATGCAAATCTCTCCCCATGGAACGAAGGGCCTTTGACATCTGTGCCACACTGGAACTTTCCCACCCTTTGCCCTGCTGAGTATGTAATGTATAGCAGAGCCAAGGGGAAAGACAAGCAATCCCTGCAGAAGAGATGGTGATATTCCACACCATCGAATTCTGCTCTAGCTTTTGATTTGATCTCCCAGGGCTGCTGCCAGCTCTATTCACACAAGATGACTGAGGATGCTTCCAGCTGACTGAACCATGGGATGAAGTTAATTAAAACTGTCAAAGTCATCCTTTGAAACATGTGCTGCACAGGTTCTCAAGCTAAATTATTAAGAACTGCTTAATCTTCCCTTTCCTGTGACCTGCTCCTGCCCTCCAAGCAGGAGGGAGATCTGGGTGGTCTGTCCTGACCACAGAGAATGGTCTCGAATGTTGACCACGTATCTCACACTCCACTCTGCCCCTTCTGCGCTCTGCCAGTGCAGGAATGCAGCCTTGGCAGGGAGAAGCCACGGACGCATTTGTGATACGTGTGAAGACACATGTCAGAAACAGAAACAAGTGCCGCTTGTCAAGCTGGGGTTTCCTAAGCCCACTGAGTCATAACAGTATGGGTAGGACAAGATGGGTGTCCCATTTGTGGGGTCTGCTTTAAAAGACTCGACTACCACAAAGCTACCACCCAAAAGCAATTTGAGGTTTTGACTCCATATTTAGCTGGTAACAGCAATACCACATCACATTTCAATCCCACAGTAAAGACATGATGAATGGAGCCTTTGAGAGGGAGACTTCTAGACCGAGTGAAGACTTGGTGGCTGGTCTTAAGTAAAGAACTTGTGGTCTGGTGTGTATGTCATATAGTGGAAAGAATCTGCTCAATGAGCCCTCTCTGTATATGGACCTATCTGGGACTGTCAGACTTCAGAACTGCTCCCACCTTGGTGGCCTCACAGCTTCTTTTCATGTCCCCATTGAGCATCATTCAAAGAAACACGCTTCTTACCTAACTAAACAGATCTATGGTCTCAAAGAGATCAGAAACTTCTTTTAAATACTATCGTTTGTGTCACCCACAACATAGGTAGCAAATAAGTGTTGAGCAAAACATTGAAGACAAAATATTAATTGGTAGAGAAAGGTGAACGGGCAAACACTCTGGAAACTTAACTTCTTTGGGTCATAATAAGCATGATTCATTATCCTATGCATAGATCAGTAGCACTTAGAGAATGGCCTGACTGGGAACACGTACAGTGGTGAGTCTTCAGACACACACTTTAACCTGTGGGACCCTGCCCTGCACACACTGACTAGTGCTAACTAACCTAGAAAGGTTTATCTTGAGACCATATGGTTACCGTGTGTGTCAGCTACTCCTTCCCCAAAGTAACAAGGTTAGTCTGTGCTCCTTCTACACCACTGTGGGAGGAGACTTACATTACTTAATATGTGATGTCTATATGTGAATGCCGACATTAATTTTTATTGTGTGAATAAAGAGAGCTACTAGCGTGAGAAAACCAAAACACAGAGAGTCCCACAGTATGACTGTTCACATGTGTTTGTATTAATTGATTATGTTGGTAACAAATCACAAGCCTTTATATAGTTTAAAAAGGTTCCCTCTAAATTATGTTTGCCAGGGTGCAGTACTGAGCTCAAATTTGCTGACTCCTTTTTTGCCTGAAGTAAAGCATAGGGAGTGGTGGAGATAGCACTTCATGTCCTTTTGGCCATGGCATTTGCCAGCTGAAAGTATGTTCTTATGTTTTCACAGCATTTTGACATAGTAAAGGCTAGGTACACAGAGGATGGGATGTTAAAGAAAACCCCACAGAAAGCAAAGAAAGAACTTGATGCTTTAGCCCAGTTGCTACATTCTATTAGCAGGGTGCTAGATGTGGGACTACATATGGTAATGGAAGTCTCAGTCCATCGTTTTTGGAAAAGCTAATATTTCTGCTTAACCAAAACATAAGACCACATGCAATAATTGGCAACTAAAATTATCCCAAGGCCATGTATCCATCACCAACTGTCAACCTCTGCCCTATACAAATCCCTTCCAGAAGGGCAAGACACAAAATCTAGAACCTGCTCCTATTCAGAGATGCATCTTTCATAGACAGGAAGCCACCTGCTACTCTACTCATCTGCCATTAGCGACCTCAGAACAAACTAGGAGGATTATTCTGGAAGCCAGGCCCTGAACTCTTTTTAGTATCTCTGGTATGTGCCCTATTATTTTGAAAGCCAATTCATTTGAAGCAATGATGTATTCTGCATTATGAAAGGCCATTAGGCACAAATAATTAGACATTTACAGAGGGCAGAGACAAGAGACAAGGGAAAGTAACATTCTTTCTCCCTACTCTGCACCCTCTGCCATGGTTCTTCCTGCTCATAGAGTCACAATATGCCACTCACCCAGATTTGCATCACTGAGCCTTCTCCTTTTCTCTCCTATCCATACAAAAATACAAAGACCCATTCACATACCTGCTTCATGTCACTAATCGGTGCCCTCTCTCCCTTTCCTAACACCTCCTCTTACATTCATAACCCTCTTTAGAGATTAAATAGACTTGGGGAGAAAAGCATGCTACCAATATCGACACAAGGACTGTAAATTATTCAGAACATCAACTTTAAGAGAAATGTATTAAGTGACTCTTACACAAAACTCAATGGCTCTAAACACACAACTGTGATGACAAGGTCATTATAGCTAGTAGACATCAGAGTAGACATAGTAGACATCAGGCTGTGTGTCATTTATCTGCAGTGTTCAATGGACAGAGGTGAGTGTCATAAATCCTGACAGGGCACATCAGTAGGAGTGGTCTTGATGGCAGTGCAAATACCATCTGTCTCTGTTCCACCACAGGCATGCAGCTGGCCCAGACTAAGATGAAAACAGGAGAGGAGGGCTCTGAGGGAATTCCCTTGGTGCTGGAAAGTTTATTAGGGCAAAACAAGTTGAGGGAAAATAGCAGAATAGATTGCCTCATGACTGTTGGATTTCCAAGGTAGGTAGCCACAATAAATAAAAAGCAAGAACAGTAATGAAGCAGAAACTAGAAGTTGGGGTCATAAAGAAAGATGACATCAATGAGAATGTAACAGCTGTGGGAATAAACACAGTGTCAATACTGTTCAGAGATGACAGGGAGATCCCAAGAAGAGATACATAGAAAATAAATCTTTAAATGTGAGACCTTTGAGGTGTTGCAATACTCACCATGTTGGCCCTTAATAAAAATCCATGAAAGGGCTGGAGAGATGGCTCATAGGCTAAGAGCAACGGCTGCTCTTCCAGAGTTCCTGAGTTTAATTTCCAGCAATCACATGGTGGCTCACAACCATCTATAATGAGATCTGGTGCTCTCTTCTGGCCTGTGGTCATACATGCAGGTGTACATACAGGTATACGAGTATATGTATAATAAATAAATCTTTAGAAACATCCATGAAAGCTGAAAAGTAATTCTTTCAAGCTTATTGAAAGATTCCAATCGATTCATGTAGATTTCCTTTTGAATACTAAAAGGAATCATTTCATATTGTCACCTCCGCTTCCCGGAAGAAAAACATACTGCATTTCATAGACTAAAAAGATTTTGACTGATACTAGAGATTTCATGTTTGGATAGAGAGCAGTGTTTAGCAGTCTTGGGTGTCAGCCAGAATTCAGAAAGAGCTACTCAGAAAAGTTAGCCCTTGCTTGATTGATGGGACTTGTGGAGTTTCACACATTGAAAAACTGTTATTCCACACTCCCAACATTAGTGCCAGCCTACATCCAAACCCTGGACCACACCTTCCAACCTATAGCCACTTCCACTCTGAACCACAAACAAGGAAATCCCAAGATAAGCTACACTTCCTAGTTAGATCTTGTTTTCCAGCACAGTGAATAGCCTTGGAATTCCTCTGGAAGGTATTATTTTAGGAAGTTGTTTTCCGCTTGCTTGTATATCTGATGTCCTTCAAGTCTATGACCCTTGTTGCTGGTAGCAACCAGAACCATTCTAGACAGATTTGTCTTGGTCTGTGAAGCAGTGGGCTAAATTTAGCAACCAAGTTAAACAGCTTACTGATTCAGATTTTCCCCATGATTTCCAAAGAACTTGGGCATGGTTCCCTAAGCCACTGGGACAGTGGTGGCCTTGGAAAGGCTGACTCAAGGTCACATCCCTGATATAGCTGTTTGGTGGTATCTAAGGACAATGCACCCACAACAATTGGTACTGGGTATCTCGGTCTTTCTGTACAACCCATAACTGATAAGCCTGAGATGATGCTTGTGTATAATTCTGTGTACCTTGGAAAGCACTGAACACAGCTAGATGAAGGGATATCCTCCTGATGATGCTGGCAGGGGAGGAGCCAGGCTTCAGCAGTGTTTCTCCTTCCACCAAAGAAAATCATGAGACCAAGAGATGCAAAGATACAAAATGACTGGCGCACACCCATGGGTCTAGAAAGGGTGTGGCCAGGGAGACAACCTATAGCTCCTTACCTATAGATAGTCCTTTATATCACTGTTATATAAAGGATATAAAGGGGATGGAGAGATGGCTCAGTTGTTAAGATCATTGACTGCTCTTCCAGAGGTCCTGAGTTCAATTCCCAGCAACCACATGGTGGCTCATAACCATCTGTAACCATATGACAGTGTACTCATATACATTCAATAAAGTCTTTTTTAAAAAGGAATATGAAGGAATACTGTATATTCCACTGTTATATCAAGGATATTCCAGAGCCACAATAAATAACACCAAACTGAAAACTTGCTAAAGGCCATGAACATTTTCCCAAGAAAGTATTGTTTTTAGGAGACAAAGTCAGTCCATGCTTCCTACCCATGGCATGTTTGAAATAAGACTTACATACATATTAGCTCAGCTAATGCTAACCCTCTGAGAAACTGCTTCTCTTATCATGAAACTGAGACTTTTTATTATGCTCATTTTGTAGATGATAAAACTGAATATTAGGGGCATTAGATACGCTTTCCAACACTATCCAGTTGCACAAAAGCTTGAATTTGACTCATATCCCATGGCCAGTTGTCTCACTCCAACATAAGGAATAACTCCTAAAAATGGTAAGCAATAAATATATATCTTCCTTACAAAGTATCATACAATGTCCAACATTTTGCTTATAGTTCCTAGTGTAAATGTATAGCAAATTTCATCCAAAAAGTTAAGAGCAGAGATTCAAATTCAAGTTTTTCTCACATCCCATATAAATTAAGATTAAAGAGATGGCAAATGCCATGAGGCTATGACAAATTAAGCAGAAACCAAAGAAGATAGCATGCTCTAATTTTGATTCATTATAGCTGAAGAAGAGCCAGTTCACACAACATAAAAGCCAATGGCACTAGCTTGTCACATGCCATCCTAAAGTACTGCTTCCGATGTCCTATTTTAGATTCTGAAACTCAGACAAGAGAATGAAATCCAGCATCATACATCAGTGTTACACAGACTAGACCAAGGAAGTTTACAAACAAGGCACAAGCATAGCCACTAAGAGCCGTTTATAAACAGAGACCTGTTTGTACAGCTTCATTGTCTGCTAGTGTGATAGCCAGTTAGGAATAGGCTCCAGGCCCCAGTGTTATCTGCTGCCGATAGAAAGTCTTTAGGTGATCCCAAATTTAGTGATGCCCCTGTGCTAAATTCTGATTGAATACTGTATTTATTCTCATACCTACCTCCCCCTGTGACTGCCCCAGATGCGTGAGCACAGATACCTTAAAAGGCCAAAGGGTCTCCAAGCACTCAAGAGTGGAATGAATGGATTTGAATCCCTCCCTTCGCTAGAGATATAATCCATAACCAGAGCTTCCGTTTGCGGTGTATAATTCAGTGTGTCTATCAGTATACTTGGAGATTGGTGCAACATCTTTGCAATATAATTATGTTATTACCTTTTCATCAAAGAAGCCCACAGAGCAATCACATTCAACCCTGCACACTACTCAAGGCTCAGAAAATGTTATTTACTGCCTCTCTTCCTGGGTATAGATGTTAATAGATGTTAGATGTGTTATATATGTGTGTGTGTGTGTATATGTATGTATATGTGTATACATATATGTATGTATGTGTGTATACACACACACACATACACACGTATCCTCTGTAGCATGGAAATATCACATATGAGAAAACACATGCAGAAACAGCATTAGGAGGGTTTTGAAATGGGAATATTACTGACCTTGTAGCCTTGTGTCTACAAAATACTTCAGAACAGATGACGATTGTGGCATTTGGGCAAGAATGTGGGTTATGGGTCTGCAATTCTCTACTTAGTCACAACTCTACTGCACTCAGGGTCTGATTCACTTAATCTCAGCCTCTTTGGAGGGTTCTCATGAGGAACTAAGATGTCTATGTTAACACAGTTTCGAATTCCACAGCATGATGCAAACACAAGAGACGGTTGTCTTATTACCCATCCTAACCCTCACTATTCACAGGCATAGGATGACTAAGGATCTGAATGCTGGATAAGCTGACTCATTGACTGTGTGATTTAGACAGTGGCTGCCCTGAGCCTCCCAATGCTGATTCCTTTTGTACAGCTAAAAAGTAGAAATCAGTGGAGCTGGGTTCATATGCACTGTTCAGTAAAGAAGCCAGGAAAAGACTGAATCAACAGTCACACACGGATGAGCTACACACACACACACACACACACACACACACACACACACTCACTCACTCACACACTCACATACAGAGTCACACATAGTTACACACAATTTCACATGCACAGACACACATAATTGGAGCATGCACAAATCCTGTTGTTACAATGTAACATTCAAATCCCTCCCTCCATTAGAGAGGACAGTTTTGAAATATAATCCAAAACCAGAGCTTCCCTAATGAGACTCTTACCCATAGAAGGGTCAATTGACAACTCTTGTTGTGGGCACACAAACCTCCTCACTTTGTCTCAAGCATCCCATCTAGAATGTTTCATTTGAATTCTCAATTCTTATTGCTAAATTGTCCACATATTGCTAGATAATCCTGGGGAGTGGATGTTACCATAGCAATTCAAAGCAAGAAAATACAAATACCCAACGACCTTCTCTCACAACTCCATCCTACTCCCAAGTACACTTTCTACTCCTTCCCTGAAGATAAAGGTATTTGTGAGTCTGGAATGTATTAAAGGAGATCAGAGGCATTTCAAGGGCAAATAGAAACTACATGCGTTCTTTTATATCTCTATTACCCATATCTGATTTATGTGAAGTAGGAAGGGTTGGGGTAAATTACTCAGCAAATCGTTAGAGCAGAAACTAGCAATTTGATGGGCTGAAAAATAAAAGAAACATTTCATTAACTCCTCCAAATTACTTTGTCAACCAGAACAAACTTCTCTGTGATACAAAGTCTCCCAATGAGAAAGAGTCAGTTAGAAACTTTCACTAGGCAGACTTGTGGACACTGAAGGTGTTTAATACATTTTCTTTCTTTCTCATAGCAACTTTGTGTAACAAATTAACACTCCTCATTTTACAGAGAGGGAAACTCAGTTTCAGAAGCACTGAGATCTTAGAAGGACCTGTGAGTCAGCCTTACTGTCTAAAAGCCAAACTATCCACAACTTAGTTCCCCAGGGACAACTCTGAGGCTAAATAATAAACCTCATGCTCACAATACAATATTAAAAGTTAGAGGCTTGCTTGGAAAATGACAGCTGACACACTTCTCTTTTGTTCTGTAAGACAGATGTCAAGTTACTAGGGAAACAATAATGATAACAACACCAGCAACACTCCTTATTCAGTGAGTTCTTGCCGGAAGCCCATGCTATTCTGGGTAGAGGGTATTCTCTAATGAGATCCTCATGGTCCACTGTATCTTGTCCTCTTTCCCAGATTTGGAAACAGGAGCTAGGCAGCCATTACATAACTCCATCAAGGTCTTCAGGTATGTTGGTGCTCAAAAACGCAGTCATGCATGGCTTACTGTATGGTCTGCCAACAATTTCAGTTGTAAAGAGATTTTCAATAGAGGCTCATTTTACAAATTTGAAATACATGCTTTTATTATGATTTTCAAAGTAATCTCACAAGGCTCTTAATAATTATGACATTTTTAAGCCCACATAAGCCTGTCAGTGGCTTTTATCAAGTGTTCCTACACAGCCACCTGTTAACTATCAAGAAGTCCTTAATATTTAGTTCTATATTTTTGCTCATTAACAATATTTCATTAAATTTGCAATTTATTTTGTTTTTGTCTGCTTGTTTTTCCAGATAGGGTATTTTTGTGAGGCCTCAGCTGTCCTGGAACTCAGTCTGTAGACCAGGCTGGCCTCAAATTCACAGAAATCTCCCTGCCTCTGACTGCCAAGTACTAGGATTACAGTCATATTCCACTACCTCCAAGCCAAATTTTCAACTTTAAAAGCACCATTATATATTGCTATGCATCAATTAAATAAATATAGTGTATCTTAGTGCTAATGAAAGTCTGATAACCACAGTAAGAGTAGCAATAAATCCTAAAATTAAAGATCAGGTTACTGGCTAAAGCCAGGATGGGGCATTATAGAAAAATTAGTTACATTAATTACTGATACCTAAATGTTTATAAAAAGCATCACAAAGTTGGTATGTATTGTGATTAGAAAGTAAAAAGGAGAGGTTCCACTTTGAAATGCTACTGTAGGATATCAGAGAACAGCATAAGCAATAGAGAAAGACCTTTATCATCCTGTGACTGGAGCAAATGGTGTTACTCCACAGCTGACGACCACTGTATAGAGCCGTAGGTGGAAGTGTAGTAACTTTCTAATTTTTGTTATCTAAGCATAACAATTTTATGCTGTGGAAGGTAGGATTTAATAGAATTAAATTGATGAGCATAGTTCTGTAATGTTCAATAAGTTTTCAGAGAAAATACGCCACGTATTGAACTATGCTCCTGAGTTTGGTTGAAAATTATAAGATTATACACTTCAATTCCCCTGTTTTGCAAATGAAGGCAATTAACTGGGGATATAGATCAGAGGCCATGGACTTACTCAGCATTTGCAAAGACCTGGAATTGATTCCACTACCACACAAAGTAAAATATAGACAGAGATTCTAAAGCAACAAAAAGGTTAAATATACTACCATGATACAGAACTTGTGCAAGGTTATTATAAAATCAGAGTCAAAATGTACTGACTCCTTATGCCTCTCACCTGCCTCGTTTTGGGTAATCATGAATTAATTCATCTACTAAAGTTATGATCTCCACTAAAGAAGTATCTTTTGAGAACTATGATCACATGAACATACTATTTTAATTTAAATATCTAAATACAAGCAGTTCTCCAAAGAATCACAGAAAATTGAATTTTTGTGTAAGAATGGATATTACAAAGTCAATAAATAGGTTTTAAAATTTTACAAAATGCCAAGATTACCTGACTATTTATATTAAATATACATAATAATTTGGGATTAGGAAGTACTGACTATGGCATTTCTACATTTATCCTGAGATAATATTCTAGAGCAAAAGGAATCATTGCTCAGGGACATTACTGTTCTTCTTCCTAATCTGAATTGTCGGTTTCCATAGATTGTATTGAATGAAATGTTTACTGTTGGTTTGATGGTTTGTTTGTGGATGAATTTGTCCATGTTCCCTGCCCTTGCTTATTTGCCTCCTACATACATACACACATACACACATTTGCACATACACATACATACACACATACATACATACACATATACTCATACATGCTGAGTAAGTCCCTGGCCTCCGATCTATATCCCCAGTTAATGTCATCATTTGCAAAATAGGGAATTGGAGTGTATAGTCTTGTAATTTTCAACTAAATTCAGGAGCATAGTTCAATACTTGGCATATGTGTGTATGTATGTATGTGTGTATGTGTGCATACACACACATGCACACATATACACACATACACACACATACATACATACACACATACACACATACATCCATACACACACATAAACACACATACACCCATATACACACATACACATGCATACTTACATACACACATACATACACACACATATGTACCGACACATACACAGATATAGCCACATACACACATACACACACTTAAATACATACATACATACACACATGTGCACACACATACAACCCCCCCACACACACACAGTTACTATTGTTTATTTGCTTATTTGTTTACTTTAAAGTCCTTGGGATAGAGCCTAAAGACTGATGCATGCTGGACATGAGCTCTTCCACTGAGCATTGCCCCCAGATGAAAGCACATTTCTGTTGCCTAGACTGCACTCTTAGGCTGGGGGACCCTAATGTCTTAGCTTTGAGTAGCTAACATGCAGGTTCATGCCTTCATCCTCAAGTATCAAGTCTTCACTAACCGTTCTATTGGGAAAGAAGACAGGATGATTAAGTATTTACTCATTCATGAAGAATTAGTTCAAAGATTAAATTCCTGACAAGCCTGCTCCATTCTCTAGAGCCAGGTGAAAGAGTAGGTTGACATAGCTCACAAGCAGAAGGGAGAAAACATCCCTTCAGAACCTTACATGAACTACTACATAATCCACTTATCCAGAGTTGGCTTAGTAGTTCTCAGTTAAGTTAGCTATAGAATTTTATTTGAGATCCGAAAGACTTTGAGGCTGCTTTTTGTGGTACAATATTATTAGTAAATCCCATTTAGAATCCTAGAATTAGACCTATTCCAAGTAGTACTATCACATTCATCACCCTACCATCCTCCTTCCTGTCATCATCACCATCACCATCATCATAATCACCACCACCAGCACCATCTTTATCACCAGTGCCTCTGCCACTATGATCGTCAAACCTTTAAACCTTAAAGTCTGCACGAAAACGTCTGTTTCTGAAAATGATGGAACAAACCAACTTTTTACTATACTTTCTCTTAAGTACAGCTAAAAGATGTGTACAAAACACAGTGTCCAATCATAGAAAGAAACAACGAGGCGGGGGATGGACTGGCTAAGGACCACAGCACCTGATGGCCATAGAGGTTGTTTCCTTTTTTGGTTCCATGTCTCTTAAACCTGGAGAAGCCTGCCACCTAGAAACACCAGCCAGACGGATTAAAAAGCAGAGTATCTAAACATGCCCTCTCCTGTCTACAGATCAGAACTAGTTTATCACAGCAGCAAAGCTTCTGATATTTCCAAACAGCCAGAGTACACTGCAGCAAAATAACCTGGGGAAATGGGGTGTGCCAACACATGTCGCTGTCAACACAGTGTTTAGAGAGCTATGGTTTCTAGTTTCACTCTCTCGCCACCTCCTGCCAGAATTTTGTTTCATGCTCCTTCCTTGTTAGACTTCTCCACTCTCCCCTCCTGTCACTGACTTCCATTCTGCCCCATGCTGGGATCCAACATCCATCTTTTCCAACTGGAAGTATGGGGAAAGTTTTAGAATATAGAGACTGGCAAATATACTATTTCAATAATTTTCATAAACTTCTGCAAATTGATGTTTTAAACTATCCATCAACAAGACCAAACTCAAGGATATTTAATATCATTTGAATATTCTCATACACACTACCTATTTAGAAACTTTTGCAGACCTTCCGGTCTGGGCTGGTTTACCTTAGGCGAGAACTCTGCAGTCAGTCCTGAAACACCCAGAGGAAGTGGGTGCTCTAACACACTCAGGATCATAGGATCAGAGCTGAGGAGGACATAACATCTGTCCCAACGCCACTGGGCGTAACTGGGACCAACGGGATCCAGGGACACAGGAACCCTGCACGACCAGTGGCATGGGTACCTTCCAGTCTGGGTTGGTTTACCTTGGTTGCAAACTCTGTGGCCAGTACAGTAACACTCAGAGGAAGCTCCACTCCTAGGTGCTCTAACATGCCTAGGATCACAGGATCCCAGGATCCCAGGAGCTTGGTCACACCAGGATCTCAGGGCCCCAGAGGCATCTTGATGCCCAGGAGCTCTGACACACCCAGGACCTCAGGATCACAGGATCACAGAATCACAGAACCACAGAGACAACTGGACTCTGAGAAGTTCTGACACAACCAGGATTGCAGGAAGGACAGGCTCCAGTCAGATAAAGTGAGGGCAGGTAGCACTAGAGATAACCAGATGGCAGGAGGCAAGCCTAAGAACATAAGCAACAGAAATCAAGGTAACTTGGCATCATCAGAACCCATTTCTCCCATCATAGCAAGTCCTGAATACACCATCACACTGGAAAAGCAAGATTCGAATCTAAAATCACTTCTTATAATGATGATAGAGTACTTTAAGAAGGACACAAATAAGTCCCTTAAAGAAATACAGGAGAACATAGGTAAACAAGTAGAAGCTGTTAAAAAGGAAACACAAAAATCCCTTAAAGAATTACAGGAAAACACAATCAAACAGGTGAAGGGAATGAACAAAACCATCTAAGATCTAAAAATGGAAATAGAAGCAATAAAGAAATCACAAAGGGAAAGAACCCTAGAATTAGAAAACCTAGCAAAGAGATCAGGAGTTATAGATACAAGCAACATCGACAGAATACAAGAGATAGAAGAGAGAATCTCAGGTGCAGACGATACCATAGACACTTTTGCACATTAAAATAAATAGAACTGGTACTGGTAAAAAGTTTTGCAGCTGAATTGTAGTGTTTCATCATGTCTCAAAGTTTATACATTGGCTTCTGCATAACAAAGGAAAGGAATCAGAATAGGAATGGTTTTCCTAGACTGTTCTAAAGATGATTATACACACTTTCACATCTATGTAGGTACGCTTTGGTAAGTTGCAGGAAATGTAGCATTTAATTTAAAGCTTCCAGGTGTCTCTATAATGACTAAAACCACTTTAGATGTTATCAGAGATTGAGTCAGGGGTCAAAGGTCTGATGCTGTTCATCCAGAAGTTACCGGTTACTTTTCTGAGAAGGCTGACTCCTGTAAATGCTTAAAAGTCTTGGTTTTAACTGGACTTTGAAAAACAAGATACAAAACTAAAAGCCATTCCAATTTGAAGGTCTTTAATGACAATTGTTGCAGGGTATTTGATTACACTGTAAACACTGAGATTGTATTTACTGGAAAAACCTATTTCTAGTTATGGTGTGGCTCACCCTTAGCACACTCCTTTAATCCATCTGGCTGGAATACAGACACACCCTTAGCACACACCTTTAATCTCAGACTATTAAGGTAACATTAGTTTGTAGAAGGAAGCACCCATGTTTGAAAGTGATGTCTAATTGAGGGGCAGACAAAATGATGAATCAGAGAAAGATTTGACAGAATAGGTTATGCCCTTCTCTTGAGAAGAAAGGAAAGGGAAGCTATAAGAGAGCAGTGCAGAGAGAGAGAGAAGGAGGCAGTTTTACTGGGAGAATTTCACAGAGACAGGTTGAGCAAGCTAGACAGAGGTAAAGGTAGAACAAGCCAAAGAATGAGAAGGTTAGAACAGATTGCTAGAGCTAGTTTGAGTTCAAGGAGAGAAATTCATGAGATCCTGAGAGAAGAAGCAATATTGAATCAGTCAGCTTGGGGAGAAGTTTGAGCCAAAACAGCCAGAGCTCAGAAAAAACTAGACAAAGCAAGTCTCAGAGGTTTAATCATTCTAGGCCTAGATGTAGGGAGGCTAGAAGCTTTCAGGACTAGAGACCTAGGTTAGCAGAGGAAGGCAGTAAGCCTTGGAGATAACAATCAGAGAAGAATAAAAGCTACAATTGCAGACTAATGGATGAGTAAAGGACAAACAGAGTCCTACTAAAAAACTTCATTTATTTGGCCATCACTGTAGTGCTTGAACCTAAATATGACCTCCCTGTTAGCATCCTACTGGTTCATGTCTGAAGTTCTTCTGGGCCATCTTGCCCTATCTTGGAATATCTGCTAGTGTTGGGGGAGAGGAGTTTTCCTATTAAATAGGACCTCTTCTCTGAATCCTGTTGCATGGCCCCAGTGTTTTGATTCCTCATTGTCACTAAGAACAAAGGTCATTGTCTCAAATGGTGACCGAGAGATTTGGGTTGTCCTTTTTCCTCTGTTAGCCTGCTCACTGGCCTCAACAGTTTCTCATGGGCCATTGTCCTGTTATCTCTCTAACTCTGTCTCTATTGAATGTGGTCTATGTTGTCTATTGTATTAAAGCACCACATAGCTAAACATGAGTGTATCTTCTTTGCAAACATTGCTTGGTATGATTCACTGTTCAAAGGTGAGAACTGAGTGACAGGTATACTGGGAAGTCTGTTCTCTCTTTTGCGTGTATTTTTCATGTACTATTAGCTCATCAGCTTTTTCCCATAGGCACACTTTTGATTCCACAAACCAGTACACTAAAGGATGTGAAGTTCTGGAGCCAGAAAAAACTAGAAGAGTACTTATATACCATCTAGCTGGGATTTGATCTTATCCAAGGGGAGAATTTAACGCTCAGAGAGAAACCCCAGTGACAGAGCTAGGGATGTGGCCACACTTCCTTGAATACTAGGCAGTTTTATCTGAGTCACTCCTTCATTACCTGCCTCTCAAACAAGAAACAGTTGCATTACTGACACTCGTGATATTTGTTGATTCCCAAAATAAGCTTTCCCCAACGGGTGCAGGAGATTGGCATGAGAAAGCAACTGACGGGGATTTAAAATTCCCAAGAACTGATGGTCCATGGAAGAGATGATATCTATTAATATGAGACAGAAAAAAGGCTCCAAATATGTTTGAGCAAAGTCCTTGCTCCATAAATGAAGAAAGTAAAAGCCACAATCTGAAGGAGATTGTGGATCAGATAGTACAAAACTGTTATGTCACGGGAAACAGAGAGAAAGTATTTAAAGTTAGGAAAGTGCCGCAGATATTCCCCACTTGGAAGAGTGGTTTTGTGGTAGCAATGAAGAGGCATTCAACTCGTAAACAGCTCCAGATCCACCTGTGAGTCCTCCAGGCTTCTCTGCCTGAGCAATTCACTACTAAACAGTGAAGACATTCTCTGTTTCCTCATAAGTCTACCTTCTACCTGGAAGTTATGATATAAGAAGCTATATCTATAAATATATTCCTATATCTAAATCTATATCATCTATCTATATCTAAATCTATCTCTATCTCTATCTCTATCTATCTATCTATCTATCTATCTATCTATCTATCTATCTATCTATCTATCTATCTATCTATATATCTGTCACCTATGTATTATTAGCTCCATTTTTTTTCCAGGTAGGAAATTCAGGACCTTATAAACAAACTTTTAACGGTGTTAACTTATAAAGGTAGGACTTTTTTTTTCAACTAGACACAGTCTGACATCAAAACTCACTTTGTAAAAAGTGTGCAAGAGCATGTTCACCATCTGGGCTCCCTAACAAGTAGAGCAGGGGCTAACTCTGACTTTATTGCCTGCCTTTGGATCTCCTTCCTCTAGCTGGACTGCCTTATCTGGCCTCAGTGGGAGAGGATGTGCTTAGTCCTGCTCTGACTTGATATGCCATGGTAGGTGGGTACCCATGGGGGAAGGGGCAGGGCTTCCTTCTGGGCGTGATCAGGTGTGAGGGTGGGACTGGGAGGAGAGAAGGGAAGGGTGCTGAGATCGATTAGGATATAAAGTGAATAAGTAAATAAATTACAGGGGTTGGGGCGAGTGCCCAAACCCAGAATTTGTGACCAGAAATACTTGGATTAATATTCCAGATTCCAGCTCGGCTCAGTACTAGAGCAGTACCACCTCACGGGTACTATTTCATGATCTACCCTCAGCATCCTTACTGCAAAGTGAATTTTTACTAGAACTTTATCTGACGCTTGTAAGAAAATTCATATGAAACGTAGCACAGCTGGAGCCCAGTATTAGTTAATACCCCAAATCGATTCTTGCTAATAAATTATATCTGTAAACATACTTTGGCTCAAAGCTAAATCTTGCTGTTCATTTTCAATGACTTTTTATGCCTGTTTGGGCACATTTGGTCTCTTCATAAACTGGCAAACAACGTGTATCAGGAAGATTATCTGAGATAGTTTTCTGGATTCAATTGGTTTGTGTGTTTACTGTGGTCTGATTCTGCTTCACCCTCACAAAAGATCCTCTGAGTAGTTTAATGACTATATATGTGTGTAAATATATGTAATATGATATATATTTGCATATGTTTTTACATTTTATAGTACAAGAATAATCTCATGGTTACTTTTGTAAAGTAGGGGATCCTCTGAGGTCTGTTTCACATGCACACAGCAATGGAAGGTCACCCTTCAGAGAAGCACAGTGGACATCATGTGGTGTCCTTTAAATTCTTTCCTTTTTCCCTTCATAGCATGTGTCTTTCATGATTAGGTTTCTCAAACATTTTCTAATTTCATCTGTTCATTACTCTGTGAGCTAGTCATTATTTTTCTTCATAAAGATACACACTAAGATTCACAATGGGTAAAGAAAAAAAGCAATAAAAAGGAAAATAGCTTTCTCTAAGATTCCAAGGATGCTTGAAGTGGCAAATGGCATCTCCTTTCACAAATTTAAAAATAATTTAAACAGTAATCCACTTGGACTTGACTGTAAGGTAGTATGTTCTATAATTACAATACTCTTTAAATACATCATTTATCACAAGATTATTTTATTAGCAATGAATTATATTTTTATTAAAAAATTTACTTATATGAGTACACTGTAGCTGTCTTTAGACATACCAGAAGAGAGCATTGGATCCTATTACAGATGGTTGTGAACCACTATGTGGTTGCTGGGATTTGAACTCAAGATCTTTAGAAGAGCAGTCAGCGCTCTTAACCACTGAGCCATCTCTCCAGCCCAGCAATGAAATTTTTATGTAATATATTTCAGTTATGGTTCCACTTTCTCCAACTCCTTCCAGGTCTTCCCCCATCCCAGTTCTCAGAGAAGTACACATTCTTTAGGAAAAGTGATCCTTCAAATTCAGTTTTTATACTATCTATGTTCTTCTTATTTATCTCACTGTGTTTTGTGTTTTGCTCTGCTTATGGAGACAGAATTTGACTTGGAGCTCACCTCCTGCCTCAGTCTCAGGAGTCCAGAGTTTGAAGCAGTGTGCACAGCCATTGCTGCTTTCATTAAACAAATTCTCCACATGTTCTTTTCTCTCTATTTCTAGCCGGATCTCATTTCTTCTGTTCTCTCGAAATGTTTAAATGGCTAGTATTTTTAACTTACCTTTATGCCGCTGTGTTTTTGTGGGTTGGTTTGCTTGTTTGCTTGCTTGCTTGCTTGTTTGTGGTGAGCATTTTCCATGGCTCATCCCACTGCTTTACTGTACACTGTGCCCTCACAGACAAGACATGTGCCGTGACCTTCTTGAAGACAGATAAAATACCTTATTCTTCTTCCTAGCTCCAGGACTGAAAACAAAAGCTACATCTAAAGGGGCTCATTTTTTTTTTAAATTTTTGATTGGAAAAGAAGGACATTCTAATGAAAGTTAACAGCTAACTGTTTGGGATTGGTTAAGTCTCCCTGAACCTTTTGTTTTGCTGTCTGGAGAGGGAGTATGACATTGTGTATATATGCTGAGCAAAGGGAATCTCCCTCGAGAGGGTTCTGCTCCTCTTTAGAGGAAACTGGTTTTGCTGCTCTGGGCTCACAAGGGCAGAACTGCCTGAGAGGAACAGGAGCTGTGGTGATATGGGTCTGAAAACCTATGGCTGCCTCTAAATGACTGGTTTTATTTAAAAGGCAGACATATTGGAACGTGCTAAATCCACATGCTGTTTAGCGCAGCCTCCTCTTGTCCCAGACGCCTGGCTTGCTTTGTTTCTTAATGTACAGCCTCATAATTTCTTTTCTTTCATTTTCCTTATCTCTCTCTATATTCTCTCCCTCTCCCTTTCCTTCTCCCTCTCCCTCCTCCTCCCTCCCCATTTCTCTATCCTCCCCTCCCTCACTCCTTCACTGACTGCCCCCCCCAGCATCTGATTTTCCACACTTTAAAACTTGTAAAGTTGACTTCTCTTTTTTAGTTTGCTCAAGCTACATGTCTAAATCCAAGAAACCCAAGAGTCACAGTAGAATACTGTTTGGGTAACTTCCAAGATAAAGGATATATATTTGTGTGTGTGTGTGTGTGTGTGTGTGTGTGTGTGTGTGTGTGTAGTACATGCACAAATTCTGAAGTCGAGTTCACAATTTATAGGTATTCATTGGCCTCACTAAAACATGTTGAATCATATTTGAATGAAAAGCAGAGAAAATGCAAAGTTCTGTTCTACCCTCCAATCTGAACTAGAGCAGAAATGCAGGACCATCCAGGGCAGGAAAGCTCAGTGCTCCTCACCTAAACGAGAAAGCCTGTTTCCAGTGGATTTCTCTTTCAGTGCAATGACAAGGTACAGCCAAGCTTCTTCATAAATATTGCTCAGTGGCACAACAGCATGGAGTGTCCATTGTCAGAACTAGACTTGAGAACTTCTAACCGTTATGTGCAGTCATCCCAAATACGGGTAAATGCTTACTCTGGCAGTTCCCACTCTGAGGCAACTGGGACTTCTAAGAATACTTTACAATGTATAGGAACATTCTGTGCTTGTCATACTATTTGGAAAAGGGGTGGGGTGTGTACTACTGACAACTACTAAGTAGTTAAGGGCAAGAGAGGTTGTTCACCAGCCCAAGGTGAAAAGGAAAACCTCCCACTATGAAGAATTACCTTTCTCTAAACATTTAAGCCTATGTTGAGAGACATAAAGCTACTGACCTGAAATTTGTCCTTGCCCCCCCCCCCGTTTAATTAATCCCCTGGGTAATCCTCTAGAACCCAGGAATGACTATGAAAGTTTTTGTCCCTGTTCCCATTTGTAAATGGCATCTATTAGAATCTGAGAATAATCCAAGATTCATTCTTAAAATATTAAGAACCATGTCTTGCTTCAATTGGAAAATAATTTGTATGGGCTACTGGATTAATCTTGTGACAGCATAATTTAAGGTAAATTTTACATGCAAATATGGTGGCAGAGGAATTCTCTGTGCCTAATTCTTAATTGTATGTTGACTTTAACATGCAAGACTTGATTTTGGAAGAGGTAAAGCTAAATATTTAGCATCCAGCAAGAATAATAATTCTAGTGATTCAAGCCAGAACAGAAAAATTGGTTCAATTAACTTCCACATGCTTCCCTGGTTCTTACTCATTTGCCTATTGTATCTTTTACCTTTATCTGGCCCTTATCTGGGTCTTGGCACAGTTCTGCTGCAATCCACAGTAGAGAGTTCTGGCACTTTCACAAAACCCAAATCAATTTTTTTCAGATGATGAATTCCAGTGGGATAATTATGATAGCCCAGACTTCTGGAAATTCTGACATCTTGGTTCTCTCCTTTTCTGGCTCTTATTCCTTCCTTTCTCATCCAGAAAAGATTCCTTGCTTCATTCATTCAGGGAACAGCCCTGACCCAGGTGATACTGGTAAATCTCCAGAAACAGGCTAAATAGAAATACAGGCAATATCATTGCACGATGAGACCGTGGCTTTTCTTTTTGGGGACTCTCACTGATCGGACAATCTACATGAAAGGCTACGTCTTTTACTTTGGTTTTGTACCATGTGCATCTTCAGTGTGAGGCCTGTGGATGGCATCAATGGGAAGGCCACAGAGGCGGGAATCAGAGGAGCCACAGAGGGGTATCAGTTGATACCTGATACTTCAGGTATCAACTTTCCCTTTAAATTTCTGCACTTATTTGTGCAGCTGCCATCTCTTCAGGGATTTATTTTTTGTTTGTAAAATAGGATTGTTGAGGCTCTGCTACGACATGATTGTGGCACCATTGTGAAAGCTGAGGAGATGACTAGTATGGAGGAGGGTTGTCTGCTTCTGGTCACACCTTTGTATTTACTGGGAGTCGCTGCTTCAGCTCCAATCCAAAATGGCTTCTTGGAGACTAGCATTCTAGAATGGACTCATTGTGAACCACTTCCTCCATGATACCCAGTGAAAGGGTGAGCTCAGGAACTTTGGAAGGTCATGGAACACTTGCCCTTCCCAGAAGGGAGAGGCCAAATTACATTCCTCAGACCGCAGGGAAGTCCCTGTGGCTAGGGGAGGCCTAGAGTTATTCCAAGACTGTTGAACACCTACCTCATTCCCTAACAAACAATTAGTTTAAAGGTAACACTGTTCTGCCAATCACATTGTGCCTAATGGTGGATGCCCTGAGGACTGTATAAAGGCCGGCTCAGCCTGTTGCACGTGGTTGTTCTTTCCCCATGTGCAGGGTGACCCCAGCATGCTGGATTAAATAAAAAATCCTTTTGCCTTTTGCACCGATTCCGGTCTCCACGTTGTTCACTCAGGGGTCTCTCAGTCTCCACGTTGTTCACTCAGGGGTCTCTCTGGTAAGTTAAGGCTCCCCAGAGTCTTATACCAGTTCTTCCTGCTCGGCACTTGGATGTGACTTTCTCTTTCTGGTGAACTTTCACAAAGACACAAAAGTTCAGGAACAGCCCTTTTAATGTGACTCCATTGTACACAGGAACACGCAACATAACCATTATTCCTTGATAACCTTTGTCCCAGAGTCTCAGGACTGGAGGAACCCGAACAATGAAGTCGGTGCAACTGCTTAAATCACAAAATCTCAGGAGCGAGAGAGTGAAGCTCATGGAAATTATTACTACCCCCAGCGTTTGAGTTCCATATCCTGAATAGAACAGGTAGTAAGAGTATAAAACCAATCATCTAATTTCTGTCATGACTGGCAACTTACACTGTGGGCCTTGTATTATAAATGTGCCATTTTCCACTTAAGTCTTATGTATCAGATGCGATGATTGGGACCCTATGTGGGTGTGGGTCTTACGGAAATCTGGGTCCTTTGGTTCTATTCTTGGCTCTTCTATTTAATTGCATTTGATCTGAGCAACTCGGTCCTCTGGTGGGCTTTATTTTCTCCTCTGTAAAAAGGCTGGCTGGCACACGATGTTCTGTGAGTGTGGCATGAAGACTGTGGAAAGAGGCAGAGCTGGGCACAATCTTCTCCAGTCTGTGTTAAAAGCCTCAAGTAAAGGCAAAGCTCCCAGGAGATGCTCACAACTGTAAATATTGTTAAGTGAGAGGTACTATGCTTTTAATTTTAGTTGAACCAGAATCCTGACCTTGCCTACTTGTCTGCTTTGATTTGTTTAATTTTTTCCTCTCCTCCCAAGAATCACCTTAACAGATACAAGCAAACCCAGCCTCTTCTTCCAACAGTCTGTAGTACTGAACACAGAAGAAAGGTCTCTCTCTCTCTCTCTCTCTCTCTCTCTCTCTCTCTCTCTCTCTCTCTCTCACACACACACACACACACTCCATGGAAAGCTGCCTCCTGTTTGTCTATTTGGCAAGTGATGGACAGGCCTGGTAGAAATTAGTTAGGAAGTCAGACAGCAGGAAAGGAGGGATGAATTAAAAGACAGAAAAAGAATTGTGGAAGAACGTGGAATGGAAAAAAAAAGGAAAAGAATTATTGTTCCTAATGAGAAATGCAAAATTTTCCACCAGACAACTATGACGGTTGGCTGAATGAAGTACGTACCATAGGAATGAAAAACGCAAGGGGGAGGGGGAGGGGAGGAAGGCTTGTCTTCACTGCCTCTAAAGGCAAAAGAACTTCAAGTCTCTGAAGAAAGAAATTGAAGAAGACCTCGGAAGATGGAAAAATCTGCCATGCTCATGGATTGGCAGGATTAATATAGTAAAAATGAGCATCTTACCAAAAGTAATACACAGATTCAATGCAATCCCCATCAAAATCCCAACTCAATTCTTCATAGAGTTAGAAAGAGCAATTCAAAAATTCATCTGGAATAACAGAAAACCCAGAATAGCTAAAACTATTCTCAAGAGTAAAAGAACCTCTGGGGGAATCAGTATCCCGGACCTCAAGCTGTACTACAGAGCAATAGTGTTAAAAACTGCATGGTATTGGTACAGTAACAGACATGTAGATCAATGGAACAGAATTGAAGACCCAGAAATGAATCCACACTCCTATGGTCACTTGATCTTTGACAAAGGAGCTAAAACCATCCAGTGGAAAAAAGATAGCCTTTTCAACAAATGGTGCTGGCTCAGCTGGAGGTCAACATGCAGAAGAATGCAAATTGACCCATCCTTATCTCCTTGCACTAAGCTCAATTCTAAGTGGATCAAAGATCTCCACATAAAACCAGACACACTGAAACTAATAGAAGGGAAACTAGGGAAGAACCTTGAACATATGGGCACAGGGGAGAATTTCCTGAACAGAACTCCAATAGCTTATACTCTAAGATCAAGAATAGACAAATGGGACCTCATTAAATTACAAAGTTTTTGCAAGGCAAAAGACACCGTCAAAAAGACAAAGCGGCAACCAACTAACTGGGAAATGATCTTTACCAACCTTACATCCGACAGAGGGCTAATATCCAAGATATACAAAGAACTCAAGAAGTTAAACTCCAGAGAGGCAAGTAACCCTATTAAAAAATGGGGTACAGAGCTCCACAAAGAGTTCTCACCTGAAGAATATCTAATGGCTGAGAAGCACCTAAAGAGATGTTCATCATCCTTAGTCATTAGGGAAATGCAAATCAAAACAACCCTGAGATTCCATCTCACACCAGTTAGGATGGCTAAGATCAAAAACACAGGAGACAGCAGTTGTTGGCGAGGATGTGGAGAAAGAGGAACACTCCTCCACTGCTGGTGGAATTGCAGGCTGGTACAACCACTCTGGAAAGCAGTCTGGCGGCTCCTCAGAAAACTGGGCATGACACTTCCGGAGGATCCGGCTATACCACTCCTGGGCATATACCCAGAGACTTTACCTGCATGCAATAAGGACACATGCTCCACTATATTCATAGCAGCCTTATTTATAATAGCCAGAAGCTGGAAAGAACCCAGATGTCCCTCAACGGAGGAATGGATTCAGAAGATGTGGTATATTTACACAATGGAATACTACTCTGCAATTAAAAACAATGAATTCACGAAATTCCTAGGCAAATGGTCAGAACTTGAAAATATCATCCTTAGTGAGGTAACCCAATCACAAAAGATCACACATGGTATGAAGTCACTGATAAGGGGATATTGACCCAGAATCTCAGAATACCCTAGACACAATCAGCATATCAATAGATTTCTAAAAAGATGGAAGGAGAGACCCCTGGTCCTGGAAAGACTGGATGTAGGGGAACGCCAGGACAGAGTAATGAGAGGGGGTTGAACGGAGAAAAGAGGGAGGGAAGGGGGCTTATGGGACTTTCGGGGAGGGAGGAAACGGGAAAGGGGAAGTGATTTGGAATGTAAATTAAAAAAATAAAATAAAATTAAATTAAAAAAAAAAAAAAAAAGGCAATAGGCTCACAGCACCAAGGATTCTGCAAGCCCTCGGACAGCTGCTATGCCCTTTACATGGAACTTGAAAAAAAGACACAGGACTAGAGGGTAGGATGCCTGTGTTGTAAACCCCAACCTTCCTTGTTTTTAACCAATATAGGGTTAGTGACATTGTCTGTTAAGTGTTGGGGAAAGAATTCTTTATGGGCTTTGGGAATCCTCTAGGCCAAAACATTTTCTCTGCCTTTGGTGGATGGCATTTCTAGAATCAAAGAATGACGTCTCATACTTCCCTGTCCCAACAGTTATGTAGCTAGAAGAAGCTCACCCGGAGTTCCTCAGCCCTGCGAAGAGGGTTCTAAAAGGTTCACACTTTTCTCATTTGTTTAACATTACCAAAGAACTGCTGCCAGACCAAATCAGTGTTTTTCCTTTCACAAGACAGAGTTCACCTTTCATAACTAACATGTCAATTCACTCCAGAAGACAAGCTGACATTTTCTCATCACTCACATCATCTGACAGAATCTATTTGATTCCCAGAGATGGAGTCTGTTTAAAATAAATAAATAAGAGGAAGGCAGTTTTATTACTTCCCTTGATTAAAACCTGTAAAGGAATCCCCGATGCCCCAGGCTGAGAAGGAAGAAAACTTGTAAGCAGTCAGATGCTGTGGATCTAATTGAATTGGCAGAGCCTGTGGCACGTAGCTGCGGCAGGAATGGACTAGTGAAGAGCTGGGCAGTCTTTGGATGCACAAGGAAGGACAGAAACAGCCAGGATGTCTAGGCGGGGCCAAGCAACTGGCTACACAATGAATTTCACAGGTTTCCTTCCTAAGAAATAGAGCATAGGATGGGGTGGTGACATATTTTGATGATTCAAGGACAAAAAAGAAAAAGCTTTATAAGGGGGGGCTCATTTTCTGAAGGATAACTAATATTTCAGAATAATATTGCAAGAAGATAAAACCAAACCTCCTGAAATAACTGAAGGACAAGTGTGCATGTTTCTATAAATCCCAAAAAGAGATGTCCAGTGAGGACCAGGTTTTCTTCTGAACCAGCCAGGGCCACAGGAAGCATCCTTGTCTGGCTTTCAGTTCTCTTTGAAGGCACTCAGTCCAGGAAAAGAAAGCAACTATAAACTAGAGCTGGAGTGAAGAAATAACTTGAGCTTACTTTTCTTCTCCTCTGTAAACCACAAGTAGATTATGGTCCTAGATAAAGGGTTTTGAAGATGTCTGAGGGTGGGGCAGAGTTGCCTAAGTTAATGCACCACCCCCACCTCCACTTAATCCTAGGAAGAAAAACAAAGGCCAAATTTCACAAAGCACCAATTCAAGAATAAAATGGGCAAGAGCAAGCTTGTTTCAAGTAAGAAATAAATGAAGAAATAAACAACAGCACTAGCTTGTGGCTTTTTCTTTTTGAGCAACTAGGAGCAGTAGAAGAAAAAGATAAAGAAAAATTCCTGATGTGTTGTAATAATTAATCTCAAATGGGGGTTTCTACAGGCCTTTGGTTATTCAGATCCCAGATTAAAGCACTGTAGCTGGACAGGTATATACCCTCTATGTCCCAACACATATGTGTACTTCCCTTCCAATAACCCAAAGATATGACTTGCCATTTTCCACCTGGGCCACTCTCAATTTCTATTTGGCTAGCCCTCACAGCCATGTTTTTATGACTCGTTGATGCTATGGTGTCATCTTCTCTCTCTCTCTCTACCTTCTTCCCTCTCTCCTGGCAGTCCTTCTCTGACCCCAAGCTCAGGAACCGATACCTCACTTACCCCTCTTCTGCCCAGCTATAGGTTGCCAGCATCTTTATTCAACCAATAGTTTTAAATTAAGGAGCAAGGTCAGGTACCATTACTTGATATATGCAAGGATTCTCTCATCCCTGAAGCAACCAGGCCCAGGATTTACCATTTCAATGCACAGCAGCAGGGCAAACCTCTAGACAGGAGATTCAGGCAGGACAAAGATAAGATTATTTAATCTCCTTTACTTTTGTTTAAAATGCCACAAATGCTCATAAAATAGGTACAGTGGATGGAAAGCAGCTTCAAGTGATAGAAACAAAAGGTAAATTTTTTAAAAAAAGAGAGAAAATAAATCAAACCAACTATCTAAGTGGATAGAGCGGGAAGGGCCTTCAACAACAGCCAGAACTTCTAAGTGCAAAATAGTAGGAAATCCATCAGTCTGGTTGCTTTTCGCATCAATTGACATCCAGGAAACAGACACCCAGCAAATGTGGTAATTGACCTTCACAGAAATGTCTCTCATTATTTCTCATGCAAAAAGCTGAGCTAGTATCCTTACTGCAAATGGATGGATACTAAGCTTTGATGTCTTGTTTAAGATATTAGATGTGATTGCTGATGACCCAATGCAGACCTTTTTACATAAATGCTAGTGTTCACTCAAATTCTCATGCCCCAAAGGTAACAGAGTCACCCAACTGGCAAGCATCCATGCCTGGCAACCCTTTCTTTGAGAAATGAAACAAAGAATTGGTGGTTCTTGATTCCAGGGAGCTCACAGAAGCAAGTGCATATAAACTTTTAAAGTACAAAGACAAAAGAGGAAAGTTTTCTACCAAGAACATTCAAAACAGCTGCTGGGAGCTATGGAAGGACATAGGGAGCTTCACAGAAGTCTCCATGTTAGGATAGTGATGATTTCAATGTGCAAAGAAGTGGCAATCCTTTAATAATTGCACTGTAGTGTTTGTTAAGAGTCAGTCTCTGGTCTGCCTTAAACTGAGCTTAGACTAAGCAGGTTGTATTTCCCCCATCAGGAAAATAGAAAGCAGGCGTAAGATACAACAGACTTGAATCTCTGATCTTTTCCTATTCCAGGGCCTTCAAGCTGCCCAGGAAGAATAGCAAGGCCAAGATTTCAAGTGTCAGACATGGGGAGATAGACCTACAAAGGGGAAAGGACAGAGAGGCTGTAGATGTTGGGTCAAACTATATGGGCTCCATGCAGTAGCCAAGGGCAGCCACTATGCACTCTTCAAGGAATGCCACATTAATAGCCACATCTTAGGGTTTAAGCTATGGCTGATGAATTATATCTTACAAAAAAAAAAGAATTATTTTTTTAAGTTGTACGAGTCTTACCCTGTCTTTGCATACAAATGCAAAATGTGCCTCTGTAGGACTACCACCATGTAACTGTTTAATTCTCCAGCATGCCAGGTTTCTGTGCGGACTGGATACAACAATACTAAAGAGGAGTACCTGTGACTTCAGGGAACAAAGACTTGCTCACCCCTGGAGCTGTCCAAAACTGGCTTCAGAGCCCAGAGTCAACCATGAACTCCATCAAAGGCTAGAGTTCATTAGCCCAAGAACCCAGACCCACTCTGGGCAGGCCCTGGGCTCACTTCATCAACACGCTGAACTAACACTACTCAGGTGACAAGGAGCAAGTCCCTTTCTCTTTCTGGACATCCCAATCTCCATCTCTCAAAAAAGAAAGTTAAGTGCAAAGTGTCAGAGTTTACAGTTCTCACCTCTGCTTACTGTCCACCTCATGAGCATCAGGGATCGGTTACCCTCAGGAGCTCCTTATCCAGGGTGTGGGAGGACATTACTCCTGAAAGCGAGTGTAATGTGTTTATCCTCTAGTTGAGAATGGCTGTGCTTCCTTAACTCTGAGAAGCCTCCTGTCTCCACTGAGTTATATCTGGGCTAGGATAGACCTCTAAGTGCAAACTGGGTCCCACATGTCAGGAGCAATTCAGTTACATGTGGCTTTCGGACTGTATAAATTCAGTTATACATGGTACTACAACCATATGCACATACACAAGAACTGGTTACCTTGCTAGCGAATATTCTACAGTCCAAATCTCTTATTGCCCAAGAATGGCCTTTATTATTTTGGGGATATTTAGTCTATATGATGGTGGTACTGGTGGTGTCTGTCCGTGTGTGTGTGTGTGTGTGTGTGCCTGAGAAGAAGACAAGGCTACCTTTAGAGTTTCCATGAAGCACAGAGGAGAAAAGAATTCTAATGCATCTTGGGGGTGGTAATGAGCAAATTCCTATAGGAGTAAAAATATTTCCTTCTTCAGAATTGTCAATTATGTGAATCAAAGTCATTAGAAAAAGGCTCGTAAGCTTATGGGTTCATCTTCTTTGACCTCTACTTGGGGACCAGGGGCAAGGGAATGAGAAATTTATGTTAATATTACATGAAAATATATAGCTACAGAATCACAGCAATCCACATGCTGACTGCATGGTTATTTATTTTCACAGGGTGAGTATGTACCCCCTCTTTTCCCTGTTCTTCCTGAGAAAAGAACATCTATTTGCTGTGCACTACAGAACCATCAGTAAAATGGCTACATCTCCCCTCACATCTCTGACTCCCGAGAGAACCATAAATAGGGGCCACACGACAGGATCACCCACATTCTACTCTGGGAACCAGCTTAGAATATCTTTGCTGTTGGCTCTCAATGGTCCCTCTCCCAGAACTGACTGATTTCTGGAAGAACGGGAAAATTGTGCCCTTTTCTTTTTAAAAAGCAGCATAATCTGTAATGCATGTCTTAGCAAATCCATTGGAAAGTACAGGAGAACAGACAACACACAAATCCCAGAGAGAATTCTGGGTTTTCTGTCATTCTTTGACCCAAACTAGTCAACTCCTGAACTTCAGCACCATGCACACTGCATGCTGGAGCTCTGAGATTGGGTCTCTGTTGTGACCTTATTAACTCCTCCCACCGCTGTGGGAAAGACCTGGATACATAGACTCAGAAAGCCAGAAGGTAGGAAGAAAGTGTGACCCGAAGAAACATGAGTTTGTGGAAGCGGAGGTGGGGGGGGGGGGATAATTCATTCTACATTTTTGTCTGCTATGCATCTAGTTAGGTCTTTTAAACTGGGACTCTGGGTTATGCCAGTTTTGATTGTATGCCTCCTGACAGCAACTTCGGGGAAGTTACATAGACGCAAATAAAAGCAGAGAGCACTGGGCATCTGAAGTGAAGTAGCCCTAAATGGTGGGCACCCCGGGAATCTGAACCAGTACCAAGGAAATCCACACTTTCAGTAGATTGCCTTATACAACCTCAAGCATTCTTCCTCCACGCCTTTTTCCCGTTGCTCTTCTACAGTTGAAGAGAAATAACTTTTTGGACCATTTAGGGCCGTTTCTTAAACTTAGGTCAGACTGTAGAGTAGAAGGGACGGCCAAAAGGAGATCAGGAGCGGGCTATGTCAAGGAATTTACTCTAGAGTCTAGGTAGACCTCAGTCACCTGAAGTGTTGAAAGACACTTTTGTTGTGATCTTATTGGCACAGTCCACTTTTGCGAGTGAAGAAGATGCTGAGACAGAGAGCAAAACTGATCTGCCCACTTTGATCTAGTCTCTGGGCGTCTACTTGCGCTCAAAGCAGAGCCACTGCGAAAGACTGGATGGAATGCAGAGCAATAACTGCGCCCCCCCCAACACACACACACACACACACACACACACACACACACACACACACACACGCCCCAAAGCCAACCCTAGAGTCACCGACGATGGCCTCAGTTGCGTTCAGTACCTTGATGTAGGCCCTCTGCAGGTAGTTGTAGGGCACTCTGCGCTGGAAGTCGCTGCGCACGTCGTCGCTGACGCTGTGGCGGGACGCGGGGCCGCCCAGGCGCTGGCTCTGGCAGCTACGGTAGCAGCGCGCCCGCTCGAGCACCGCGCGGAAGAAGGGCAGCTCGGCTCCGGGGCCGGCGCCGGGGGGCGCGAGCGGGCGGCGCGCCGCGCAGTGGCGGGCGCAGCGCGTGCGGATGTCCCGCAAGCGCCGGTAGCTGCGCAGGGCGGCTTCCAGGTCCCGCACCGCACGCTCGTAGTCGCCGCTGTAGTAGGCAGCCAAGCCGCTGGCGTATAGTAGGTCGAAGGGCTGCAGCGGGCCGCGCTCGGGCTCCGGCTCCGGGGACTGGCGACCGTCCTGGGGGCTGCCCCGCCGCGGCGTGGGCAGCAGCAGCAGCAACAGCAGCGACACCCACGTGCTCTCCCGCATCCTCCGCCGGACCCGTGGAGGGGGGCCGCCGCACTCCTTGCCTGGCCCTCTGCACCTCAAGTTCGAGCCCTGCTCGGACTCCGAGGGCTAGTGCGCTGGTCCTGCCGCGATCCTGCTGCGCGACAGCCCCAGGTGACCGCCGGCAGCGCTGAGGTCCTGGAGGAGGAGGCTCGCCCGGCTGGCGGCTCTTAAAGGGACGCCTCCAGCTCACACGCTCCTCCTGCTGCCGAGCCTCCGCGAGCCGCGCTCCAGCTGCCTGAGAGCTAGCGCAGTCGCGAGAGGCCGACCCCGGGGGACGAGTTTTGCGTGTGGGGGTCCCTTGTGGATGGCAGAAAAAGATGGTGCTGCTTTATCCTCCGCACGTGGGCAAGTGAGGCCCACAGTCGTTTTCTGGAGTCTATGTGGGCTTGCTCTTTGCAGTCCTTCACCCTTAGATGCAACATGAAGGTCCATTTCAGTCTGCCTGAAAAGCGCTAGAGAAGGGGAGGGGCTCTGGCCAGTTGAGTAGGTCTGAGGAGAAAGTGGTTTACCCAAGTTTATACAGCTATGAATAAGCAGAGGATGGACCTAGCTCTGGGCCACAAAAATAGAAGCTTCCCGCCCTCCTGCAGGGCAGGGTCTCCGCCCTCTTGCCTTCTCCAGTGGCTGAGTGTGGATGTGTTCTGGCATTGAATGTGAAGACTGAGCAAGGACGATAAATAACCCGAGTTTCCTGTTCAGACCACTGGAGGAAAGTGAAGCTGAACATAAGTTCTGCCTCTGGCAGTTTTCCAGATGTGCGACTTTGTGCACTGGGCCTCCATTGCTTACCTCTTCCAAAGCAGCCAAATGCCCAACATGTCCAGTGATATTCAGGCATAAATCCCTATTGTGAGGGTTGAACAAAGAGTCAGTTTAACAAACCCAGTACCCGGGGACTTAAGCAATGAACATCAATCTAGAAGTGGGAACGTTGACAGAAACAGCTGCCAGAGTCCAAGGGAACTAGCTGGAGGCTTTCCTGTTCCTCCCCTTCTGCTGGGTCATAAATACCTTCTTAGCCAAGGTGTTCCCCTCTTTTCTGTCCCTTGGCTCCACACTCTCAGAAAAAGAAAAAAAAATGTGCTAGACTCTGGAGTCCAGCCTGCAACTCCCTGGGAGGAATTCTGTTTGTCTGGAACTGTCTGTGGGGATCTCGCTTTAGTTTCTGGGCCACTGGAAGGATGGCCAATGGGAAAGAACCACATACATTGTCTGCCTGACCCGAATTTCCCAAAGAAAGTTTTTGTGTAAAACGTAAAACGGCCACTATGCAAAAAGGTGGCCAGTGTCCCAACCTGTCCCTTGTTCTTTCTGAGTTTCTCACCTCTTTGGCCATGAACAGCTCTGGCTAATAACTCTGAAAATAAAAAAAAAGATTCACGTACATATTAATTTTTTTCACCAAAATTGTCTATTTTCATTTATGTCAAAGTTCCAGTGTGGGGCTTGCCTTCGATGGTCAGTGCTCCGGAATTAGCATAGAGTTTTTTTTTTCTCCTAGTGGTGATGATAAAGATGTTCAGATAAAGACGGGAGAGTCTAAAACTATGGATCCACTTTGAGAAGGGTTTGAAGCACATGGAGTAGAACATGGTGTTTGGGAGACAGATCAAATGTTACAATGCTTTTGCCTGTCTCAGCTCTACATCATAGACATTCCTATATCACTGAATATGTGTCACTAAATTAATATCTTTAAGTGCCTGCCCCTGGTGTATGGATGATGGGGAAAAGAAAAGATGGTTACACCAGTGTCCTTACTTCTGGAACTTTACAGTGATATGCAGGAGATGAACATGGAACAGGAACTTTACAGTGATATGCAGAGATGAACATGGAACACAGGAGTCTGATACAAACTAAGAATGTAGAACATACTAAGTGGAATTCAATGTGCTCTGGTAAAATAGTTGCTAAACCTTCTGGCTGGACAGAGCTAGAAAACTTGGAAGAAAAGACCCTGGACAGAATCCAAAGCCTATATTCCATAGCTCACAAACAACCTACTGGCCCCCAGTCGGGGCATGTCTTTTAAGCCTTACAATACAATATGTGGTAGATAATTCACTTAAGTAACCCTTCAAATTCTTCAAAACATTGGAATGACTTGGTAAACATTTATATTTGGTCCCAGCTCTGAGGGAGTCTGATTTGATTGGTATAGTGTAGTACTGAATATGTTTGGCCCTGTTAGGTTCATGTATTTCAATGCTTGGCCCATGAGGAGTGGCACTACCAGAAGGTGTGATCTTATTAGAGTAGGTGTTGGAGGGAGTGTGTCACTGTGGAGGTGAGCTTTGTGGCCTCCTATGCCTGAGCTCTGCCTAGTATGAAATCAGAGCATCCTGCTGCTGCCTTCTGACCAAGATATAGAATTCTCAGCGCCTTCTCCAGCATTATGTCTTCTTGGATGTTGGCATTCTTCCCTTCAAAATGGTAATGACGAACCTCTGAAACTGTAAATCAGCCCCCAAATTAAATGCTGTTCTTTGTTAGAGTTGCTTTGGCCATGGTGCCTCTTCATAGCAATGAAACCCTGACAAAGTTAATCATCTAACCAATGGGACTTGCAGAAGCTTGCCAGTTGTTTCCTTTCTGAAATGGAAGTTGAGAACCACTGTCTTTAGAAATGCCTCCCTCCATGTCTGTCCCTGTGCTGTAAGTCTGTGAGGTAGGGTTCCATGTGGTATGAGCATGTTCATGAGCCTGAGATTCTGGAGTAGAGGGCTTTGTACTTCTGTTTGCTGCAACAAGCTTGAGATGTATTTTTTAAAGTTGGATAAAAAAATGTTGAGTCCATTTGATAGTGCTTAGTTTATTAGATCTGTGGTAGAACCCCCAAATTGTTTTTCTGACAATTTTTGTGCCAAAGCTGAAGCTCTTAATGCAGGACTCCCCACTTCATTGTCTGATTTCTTATAAATAGCTCTTCTTAAACCTTATCTTATCAAAAACTAAATTAACAGCAAAAACTGCAAAGACCCTAGCATTTAAATGGAATCAAGCCAGGCCCACTCAGATCTAGGGGGTACCAAGTAAAGTATGAAAGCCAGCAAGGAGTTCTCAGCCAGGGAGTATGTGCCCACCAAGGCACAGTTGACAATGAAAACAGTTTTCATTGTCAACCCAGGAGGATGGGGTGGGAGTCATACAATCATTGTCTACATGGTAGAAGCAAAGGATGTCACTGAATGTCTTGTAAGTTACAGGACAAGTCTCTCACAAGAAATGGTTAACAAGCCTTAAGAATAGAACTGAACTTCAGAAACCCTGGGACAGTATGGAATTTGGCATGGCAAGCTTTGTCCAATTTCCATATACAAATGAGGAAAGTGAGACCCACAGGTCACACAGCACAGGGACAGACATGGAGGGAAGAAAACGTTTGATTGCTCATACCAAAGAATAGAAAGTATACTGAGTGTCACAGAACATTGGGCAATAGTGTTTTTACTAACTGCTTCTTTTTGAAGATGAAAGAATTAATATGAATTAAGGAGAGAAAAGAGAAAGAAAAAGAAGGAAGAGAGGGAAGTAGGGGTAATGAGGGATCGAGGGGGAAAGGAGAAAGAGAGAGGAAGGAAAGCAGAGATAGAGAAGGAGGGAGAAAGAGACTAAGGTTTGAGACAAGAGCTCCTGGAATCTATTGACATTTCTGCCAAGATAGGTAACAAGTGAGAACTGGAAACTCCACTTATTATCCCCGTTCCTTACGAATTCAAAGAACAGCCAAAGCACAAGAGAGCCCATCCAAAACCTTGAAGAGACATCCAATCATCTCTGTTTTTATTATATTTGGACTGGATCTTGACAGAAGCTCGGATTTCTTTTGACTTCTGTTTATAAGTCATCAACAGCTAAGGCGCACTTGCTGCAGGGTTCCATCAGAAGAAAGGAATTCTGGAAAGAGAAGATCTTCAAAAGCTTCTTAGAGTCTCCAAATCACCTAAGATTCTTGAGCTGACTTCCCTCCTTATAAAACCTTCTGAAGGAACAGAAAGTCTACTCAGACTTCAGCATGAGATTTAATCAACGCTTTCCGTAAGCAAATGTGATACTAGTTTATTTTGATCGTGTTTAACCAGCCAGGGCATTTGCTTGCCCCAAACATCTGATTCCTTTGAAATGAAAGGAATAATTTTCACTGTGCAACAGCTCAGCCTGTGTTCAGCTGCTGTTGATGCTGGCGACAAGGGAGTTGTTTGGAAGATTTTTTTTTTTTAGTTACACAAATAGGATCATCTGAAGTTTTATTTCTTCTTCCAACCGAGTTAGTATGAAAGGCTAGTCAACAGCCGGTCAACATCAGAGAGTGAGAGAAAAAGGCCTTCCTAGAGGAGGAAGGGACCTTTTTTTTTATTTTTTAGAAAAATTAATATTTAACCTACATTTAAAATCCAACGGGACTGCCACATTCCAAGGCTCTCACTTTCTTTCCAATTTTCTAAGTAGCTCTGTCCCTGTGTTTACCTTCATTCTCGATGCAGCTTTAAAATTCCAAACTAAACAAATTATGAGCACATTCCGCCCCTGCTTATGTCATGGAGACGCGACATAACTCCTTTTTATGGGAGACTCATATTTTGTTAAACAACAAAACGGGAGGAGGATAAGTAAATAATGCTAGTTATTCCTAAGGTCATATCGGTGACTGAAAGCATGAGTCCCATGGAAATGCAGTCTGACTATCATATTAGACTGCTGTGTCTTTTCACAAGTACTTTCTCTTAACTTTCAAGAGTCCCTTGAGTAAAGCTCCCCCGCCCTTTTTTCCCAGTTTGTCACAAGCTACAGAGCTAGAGTTTCCTGGGAAGAAAACTTAGATTGTGAAGTTGTTTCCATTAGATTGGCCTGTGGGCATGTCTGCAGAATATTTTATTAATTAATGATTGATGTAAGAATGCTGAGCCCGCTGTAGGTGATGTCATCCCAGAGTTGGTGGTTCTGGGTTGTGTAAGAAAGCAAACTGAGCAAGCCAATAAGCAGCACTCCTCCACTCTCCCCATGGTTTCTGGTTTAGTTCAGAGAGGGAATTACCAAGATCAGCAACAATGGTCTATAATGTTTGGGGGAATACATGGTTACCCTCCAGAACTTGACTGCAAGAACCACATAGTTCCATAATAAAACATGACAAAATCAAACTGGTACAAATCTCTAAACGTGACTGTATAACCTGAAGAAGGTGCAGAAATTAAGAAAATATAAAAGGGCAGGGTAAGGCAGCTCTAGAGAGGGAGGCTATGAAAGGGAAAATGGGCAATATGGGAAAGGAACTTTAAGTGGGGAAGGAGAAGGGAAAATGATATAGAGGAAGAGAAAGGGAGGAAAGACAAATAACCTTGATAGTGACATCTCTGTCACTGGCCTGCATTTCAGCTGCTGGTGTAGCCTAAGTGTGGCTCACCATGCTTTTCTGACCATGCCATAATCATCCATCAGGCACTGGCCACCCCACTTCTGGCAGGGCTCCTGGCTGATGCTTGCCTGGGTCTGTCTATCTAGAGTAAAACTGAAATGCTTATCTCTCTGACCTCAGTCTAGTGTGAAAGGAAGAAGTTGACTTCAAAAGGGTGATGTTTTGAACTCACTTCCAGAAAAACAGCTTAGTGGTTTTTACATTTCTGGGAGATCTAGACAGAAATCCAAACACAGAACATGTAGGAATAATCACACTACTTGACTTGTCGAAAATTTGCATCAAGTTCCCCTGTGGTGTTAAATTCTCATCTTTGTTCAGATCTAACAAATACTAATTAAGGATCTAAGACTGATATACTATGTTGTAGAAGTTATGCCTGGTTCTTCCTCTTAATGCTTGCTCTCAGAAATAATTCTGACTCAAAATACATTTACAAATGCCTTGGCCAAATAACTAGGCTCTTCTCTGACTAGATCATAACTTAGATAACCCAATTATTTTAACCTACATTTTGCCAGGTACACTACATCTGCCTCATCACATCTTCCTGCACCTGACTTTATCCCAGAATTCTTTCTCCTCCCACATGTCCCACTTTCTATTTCCTGCCTAAGCCATAGGTTTTTTTAATTGACAGGCTTTTTAATTGACAGGTGATGTATCCATACAATGCATAAGATATTCTCTCTATACTCTGTAACTTTATTTGATTTTCTTTTTTGATACAAAGTTTCTCTGGGTATCCCTGGCTGTTCTGGAACTCTTTCTGTGTACCAGGCTGGCCTCAAACTCACAGAGATTCACTTCCTACTGACTCCCAAGTGCTGGGATTAAAGGCATGTTCCACCACTGCCTGTCAACTTTATTTGATTGGTGATGTTGGAGGATAGGGAGAAGTTAAGAGATCAATTATACAAATGAAGAGGTAGTGTACTGGTTAGTTTTTGTCAACTGGAATCTCTTGAGAAAATGCACTTCCAGGTCTAGAAATTTCCTCCATCACTGGTCTGCTGGGCACTTTCTCTGACTAATATGGAAGAACCCAGACACTGTGGGTGACATCACGGCTAGGTAGGTGGATCTAGGCAATATTAGAAAGGTTTCAAGCAAGCCAGAGGAAGCAAGCCAATAAGCAGTCTTCCTCCATAGTCTCTGCTTCAGTTATTCCCTGAGGAGCGGTGAAAGTCCCTGCCCTGGTATCTCTCACTGATGCATGTGAGGAGAGCTGAAAGTCCCTGCCCTGGTAACTCTCACTGATGCATGGTAACGTGGAAGAGTAAGCCAAATGAACTCCTCCCTAAATTGGCTTTGCTTGGTGTTTTATCACAGCAGTAGAAATTAGCTAGAGCAGATAGAATATAAAAATAATCATTCCAGAATTATGCTTGAGTCTATACCTAAACCCATATTGCCAAGGATATTCTCTTTCCTGTACCGAAGTCTAAGGGAAGAATCCCTCGTGACAACAGGGCATCAAGTATGGTAACTTTTCTAACCATTTCCTGAACGGCTCCAAACCTTCTTATGGTGGGATTACAGAGCGTTAAACAGAGCCAAGGACAGCAAAGCTCTAGTTGCTCAGCGGCCACGAACTCTAGGGCCTGATGCCTGCATCTCTCATCCTAGACTGCTATGCCAATCATCTTCATTCTTTTTTGACGTTACTCAACAAGATCTGAATCACGAATGAGGAAACCCTGGTGCACTTGGCCTATCATCTTGGCTTCTTTCATTTGATGCTCATTCTCCTCTTGTGTTTTGTGATGTGACGCTGGGTATTTGAGTGGCCTATCTCAACCCCCTGCAGGATGGCTACTTTCCAAGCCCCATGAAGACCTTCTCCACCCCTGGAAATCTCAACATCTTATTAGTGAGCACCCTTGTCAGATGGAAATGTAGAAGAATTGCTTTTAAGGAAGCATCAATTTTAATTTTGTATTTTAACAAAATATGATTTGTTGTTACAAAGATTAGCCTTCATTAAAATTTAGTATCAATAATAGAATAAAAAGTAATGAGATAGAGTAGCCTACACACACACACACACACACACACACATACATGCACATGCACACACATACACATGAAGAAAATCTAAGGGAAGAAAGAAAATAGGTTTGTTTTTCTTTTGAGTAAAGAAATTGGTATTGAAATTATTTAGCAAAATTATAAACCATTCAACAAAATCTTAGGAACAAAATTAAACTGTCAAAGCCGAAGTACTAAATGTATCATATTAAAATTAATATTCTACTTGATGTAATGATTTAAAAGAATTCATTCAAAAAACAAAAAACAAAAAAACTTGGTAGAACTCATTACATTCACCAGTATGGGACTCACTCATCCATGATACTTTCTGACTTTGCTACTCATCTTAGCTCCTCAAGAAAAGAGAGTCTAACATTCTGATCACTGGACCATCTATTTTGCACCAGTCTGTGACTTCTTCCCCTAGACATTCCCAAGGGATTCTTCTAAACTTTCAGATTGCTTCTGAGCCATAACCCGACTAAGTGCATTTCACCCAAACAGAAACCTATTCAGAGAGAAACTTATAATTATCTTCCCCATAACCTCCTGGGAGAAAAGATACTGCAAGGGTCTCAGCATTGTGTCTACAT
Organism: Tokudaia tokunoshimensis; assembly: GCA_036184795.1. NCBI lineage: Eukaryota > Metazoa > Chordata > Mammalia > Rodentia > Muridae > Tokudaia > Tokudaia tokunoshimensis. The sequence goes on from BTHU01000015.1 coordinate 12,415,515, forward strand.
TCTAGCAAATGATATTTGAATAAGAACAAAACAAAACAAACTTTGGTGGCTGGGTAGATAAACACTTGCTATGCAAGTGTGGAACCAGTTTCCAATCACCTGTATAAAATCCAGTGCTCAGATCAGTTCAACTCTAACTCAGGGCCGTATGAAGCAGAGATAGTATAGTAGCTAGCTGGACTAGTGGAATCATCGGTCTCAGACTCAAGCTAGAGACACTGTCTCAATAGATGATCTGGAAAGCAATCGGGTGCTCTGGGCTCAGCGTGTGCATATATACTGGTACCAGTATGCACCTATTACAGGCATGCACATCACACACACACACACACACACACACACACACACACACACACGTACACACATTTTAAAAAGTGAATTGACATCTTACAGAGATATAAATATATGACTACTCTGGCAAAATACTTCGGCTTTGCTGCTTCTGCCAGGAGTTAATTAGTTTGGATATGTTGGACAAGCCAGCTCCTTTTTGGCCTCTCCCACCCTGGGCAGTATAGGAATGAATGGAACTTGACTCTTGAGTCCCTTCCCATTCTCTGCAACCTCTCAGGTCTTTCATTCAAAAACAAAAATATTATCACATCCCTGGAGATATAAGCCAAAGTACTGATCCTGTTCTTTGGCACCAGGCTCTGTGATGAAGTTAAATGCTAATCCCCAAGCACATTTCTCAGCTTTCCCTGCAATCATTAAAAAGTGTTTGCTTAGAGCAAGTCCTGAAAACTCAACTAACCTCCGACAACAGAGCAAGGGGCTATCTTTGTCAAGCCATGGTGTGTGATCCACCTCCTCCAGAACCCTAAAAGCCCCCCAGTTCAGTCAGTCCAGCATTTGCTCTCCCTTTGTCTCTGCTGCTTAAGTTTTTTTGGAAATAGTCTTGTTTAAATAAAGGTCATAGATACTATTATTTACTCCCTTCCAACCAGACACCTTAAAATACTACACACTCACTCTGTGATGATGCTAATACTTTGTTTTGTTTTTTATTGAAAATGGAAGAAAAAACATTTTATGATAAAATTAAAGATTTACATGGAAAATGTTTCAGACAAGACTGAAGAAGCATAAGAAAAACACATTAAGATTGACAATTTTCATGGAAAATTAAAGAGTAAATTGGTAGACATAAAAAACATTGCTAAATTAATTGAAAAAGGAAGTAGAAACATTTTATGACAGAATTGAAGATTTAAATAGGAAATATTTCTAATAAAATTGTAGAAAAATATAACATTAAAATTGAAGATTATCATGGAAAATTACAGAGAAAATGGTGGGCATAAAAATATTTCTAAGTTGATTGAAAGTGAAATTATAAACATTTTCTTATAAAATTGAAGATCTACAAGGGAAATATTTCTGATAAAATTCAAGAAATATATAGAAAAACACGTTAAGATTGACTATTTCATGGAAAAAATTTATACTGATAAAATGGTAGGCATAAAAATATTCCTAACTTGATTGAAAATGAATTATAAACATTTTCTGACAAAATTGAAGATTTACATGGAAAATATTTCTGATAAAATTGAAGAAATATATAGAAAAAATGTTAAAATTAAAGATTATCATGGAAAATAATACAGTTAAAATATTAGACATAACATTACTAAATTGAAAGAGGAATCACAAATATTTTCTGATAAAATTGAAGATTTACATGAAAAATATTTCTGTTAGGCTATGTTTTTTGTTGGGAAATTGAGTCCATTGATGTTATGATATTAAGGAATAATGATTGTTGCTTCCTGTTATTTTTGATGTTCTTTTTATGTTTGTGTGGTTACTTTCTTTTGGGTTTGTTGGAAAAAGATTACTTTCTTGCTTTTTCTAGGGTGTAGTTTCCCTCCTCATGTTGGTGTTTTCCATCTATTATCCTTTGTAGGGCTGGATTTGTGGAAAGATAATGTATAAATTTGGTTTTATCATGGAATATCTTGGTTTCTCCATCTATGGTAATTGAGAGTTTTGCTGGGTATAGTAGTTTGGGCTGTCATTTGTGTTCTCTTAGGGTCTGTATGCAATATGTCCATGATCTTCTAGCTTTCATCGTCTCAGGTGAGAAGTCTGGTGTAATTCTGATAGACCTGCCTTTATAGGTTACTTGACCTTTTTCTCTTACTGCTTTTAATATTCTTTCTTTGTTTAGTGCATTTGGTGTTTTGATGATAATGTGCCAGGAGAACTTTCTGGTCTAGTCCAGTCTGTTTGGCGTTCTGTAGGCTTCTTGTATGTTCATGGACATCTCTTTCTTTGGATTAGGGAAGTTTTCTTCTATAATTTTGTTGAAGATTTTTACTGGCCCTTTAAGTTGTAAATCTTCTCTCTCTTCTATACCTATAATCCTTAGGTTTGGTCTTCTCATTGTGTCCTGGATTTCCTGGATGTTTTGGCTCAGGAGCTTTTTGTATTTTGCATTTTCTTTGACTGTTGAGTCAATGCTTTCTATGGTATCTTCAGCCCCTGAGGTTCTTTCTTCTATTTCTTGTATTCTGTTGTTGATGCTTGCATCTATGACTCCTGAATTCTTTCCAAGATTTTCTATCTCCAGAGATGTCTCACTTTGTGATTTCTTTATTATTTCTACTTCCATTTTTAGATCCTTGATGGTTTTGTTCAGTTCCTTCACTTGTTTGTTTGTGTTTTCCCACAATTCTTTAAGGGATTTTTGTGTTTCCCCTTTAAGGGCCTCTACCTCTTTCATCCATGCTGTCCTATATTTCTTTAAGGGATTTTTGTGTTTTCTCTTCAAGGGCTTTTACCTTTTGACCCATGGTCTCCTGTATTTCTTTAAGGGAGTTACTTATGTCCTTCTTGATGTCCTCTAACAGCATCGTGAGATGAGACTTTAAATCCAACTCTTGCTTTTCCTGTGTGTTGGGTTATCCAGGACTTGCTGTGGAGGAGGAACTGGGCTCTGATGCTACCAAGTAGCCTTGGTTTCTGTTGGTAGGGTTCTTGCACTTGCCTTTTGCCATCTGGTTATCTCTGGTGTTAGTTGGTCTTGCTGTCTCTGGCTGGAGCTTGTCTCTCCTATGGGCCTGTAAGCTTGTGTCTGTACTCCTGGATGACCAGCTCTCTTCTGGCAGAGTATGTGCACAGAAGGCTGTGGAAATGTCTGGTTCCCTGCTCTGAATGGTGGCCGGAAGGGAAGACTCTGTCCCAAAAACAACACTGATCTTATGCCCTATGTGCTCCTAGCTGTACCCCTCCAGAGAGAAGGTGGAGATCTCACCTCTGCACTCAGAAGTGAAATTGCTGCTGGGATATCACTCTCTCCTGGTGGGCTAAGCACAGAAGGCTTTGGAGCTGCCTGGTTCCCTGCTGCAGATGGCTGATGCTAATATTTTAGGAAGAACCTAAAGAGAGTTTTAAATACATTGCTTTATGATCAAAATTGATTTTTTGAAAAAAGAATCCATATCTTATTTCACATAATCAAATTTAGGTGACATTTAGATATTTCTTCAATTATGGTACATTTCAGAAGATACAGACTCACTCATGATTGAATTTAATTGACTAAAGAATCAGAGTTCTTATTCCTGAATAATAATCCCCTACGTAGTAAGAAGAGTCAGTCATTGGTAAACAATAGCCTCACTTCAGGTTCTATAGCACTTGACCATTATCATAGCCTCTGTGAGCACACACACACACACACACACACACACACACACACACACACGCACACACACACACACACACACACACACACACACGAAAGCACATAAAATGATAGGGAGACAGCTGTGTCCTTGCCTGCTTTCCTGGGCATTTCCTCTATAAAGCTTTGGGTTATATTGTAAGGTAGAGGAAATTCATGTCTGTGTCTTCTTTTTTTTTTCCCCATAGCCCCACCAACCCCCCACATAATTTGCTATCTAGAAGGCAACATTTGCACTTCAAGTATTGCCCTTCACTTTGTGGGGGAAATCCTCTACACTCTGGAGTTTGCTACTCTTTGAGAAGGAAATTTTATGAAGAGTCACTGTTGAAGATCTCACCTTTCTCTGTCCCTGTCTTCATTCCTGACATCCCATAAGGAAGCCAGAGACATTAGCTTCAACACTGCCTCCGAAAGCCTTTCAGACTTCAAGTTCTGTCTTGTTATGGGGTACCTGAAGAGAAAAACCCACTAGAGCCCCCAAAGAAGTAATATGAAGTCTTTACTAACAGCCAGAGGGACTGTCCTAAGCAGATTAGCAGGAAGCAGTCTCACCCTCCATTTGATTTGAGTTTTTAAGGGAAAAAAATGTGATTATACAGAAAGGAAGCACTGTTTACAGAAGCAGAGCAATTACAGTTAAATGGGTAGGCTGTTAACCTTTAGCTCAAGCTCACATTGTATGGGATTTAGGGTTTGTCCAGAGATCAGTTTACCTTAGGAATTTGAGGCTGGTTCAGAGACCAGTTTACCCAAGGATTCTTAGGAATCAACTTAATGCCATAACTATAGTTCAGTAGTCCACTACAGACTCATTACGGTAGACATTTTCCAGGGATTCCTTTCTGTAATTTTAGGAGGAAAAAAGACAAAAAAAAATAATAATAAGATTTTATCCTTGTATTTTATTCATAGCCAAATTTTAAATGACACAATTTGTGACCCCCCCCCTTAAAGGACTGTGCCAAAATCGACTAAGAATTTCTGATAAGAATATTAAGAATCAGATGTAAATTTTTATTTATTCAGTTATTTCTTCCATTAGTTTTTCTTTTTAGATAGCCTTTCATCAGACATTTGGAGAAAGTGTGTATACACACACACACACACACACACACACACACACACACACACACATATCCATACACTATGTTTCTTCTCCTGGAATATTTGCTTGTCCAAAATGCCCAGTGTATCTCGGCATAAACCAGCAAGTCAGTGAATGAGGTTTAGGGGCCGCGTTTGTAACAGCGGCTAGCCAAGGGACACTCTATATGTCTAACATAGCTACCATTTTTGCTATGCCCCCTTTCTTTGAAATCATTCATGACCTGTCATTCAGAGGAGCTGTCCAGTAAATGACTGCTTGGGTCACAGGGCACACAAATAATGAGGAAAGGAACACTGAAGTCAAAAATATACCAAAAACAATTTTATGCTTCAAACCAGTTAAGGTCACAGTCAGACTCGGGAGTTGACACAACCTTGAAAGGCCATGAGCAGCCACCCTTTGAAGCATAAACCCAAGAGCAGCTATTCAGGGGATAATAAAGGAGGAAATCATAAATTCAAAAATTAAGGGTTGGTTCCCAAGCCTACGATGTGGTGGATAGCAGGATGGTGGTACAGGCTCAAGGCTATTCTAAGGCTTATCTCAATCTTTATAGGGTTCACACAGGCCATGTGGTTTACTGCAACTGAAAAGAGTATAGAGCTTGGGACATGCAGTTAGATGGGGTTGGCAGACCAACGCCTGGAGTAACTTCGGGCTCTTCAGTGCCCATGAACTGGAAGCTCCACAGACACAAAGCTGTGGAAGCTCTGAGGACAGTTTATGATCCTCTGGTTGAAGACAGCAGGTTTAAATGGGAAAGTGACTAGTTAGCTGATAAGCATAAGGTGATTTGGTATCAGAATTAACATCGACAAACCCCTTTTGTCTTTCAGATTCTTTTGGATGGGGGAGGAGGGTGGATTTATCACTGTCCTTTTCTGTCTTAAATTGCTAGCCTAAGGAACATGATAAGGAACTGAAAACAACAAAGTGAGAAACCCATGGACATCAAACTTGCTCAGTGAGAAAAAATTATTGCTTATTATATATCCCACTGGGTGAGGATAAGACCACTACCACACTTTTTGAGACAAATTTGAAGGAAGCATTATTAAATACTGGCCTGGATGTTGGATACTGGCCAGGTCCATACTGAGGATTCCCAGAGAATGGCTGTGAATTACATTTGTCGGGTGTTTATAAAAAAGCCCATAAAGTTACATATGTCCCACCTCTATCCAATTGGGGGCAAGTATACACCCTGATGTGTATTCTGCCTATGTACCTTCCACCTATGTGTGATCAGGCGCAACGTGTGCATTTGGGGCAACCAACCTTGCTTATAGAAGTGAAAATACATGGCCTGATATCTTACATGAACAGCTCCCAGCATTCTAAGAAGTTATCTGTCCTTGAGGAAGTGGGGTACATAGGTTGGAGGCATTTTTCTTCTATAGATCTCTTAAGCACAGTAATTTTAATTTAAACCATAACTTTAGGCCTCACAATAGAAGAGTGAGTGAAAAGGTTGATCACAGGAGCAGAAATGACTCAAAGACAGCTGCATCACCAAAGCCCACTCCAGCATGGATAAGTTTATTGAAAGCTGGAACTTGCACAACTTGCAGGTAACAAACCAGATTGTTTTTCTCCAGGCAGTTCAATTGGTCAGAGGAACCTTTTCCAAGAAGCCAGGCTGATCTCTGCTGCTTCCAGGTGGCAGGTTGGGCCTCCTACAGGAAGCTGAGCTTGCTGGGAATGTCTCTCAGCAGTCCTTACTTCTCATATGTGCTTCAGGATGGACCAGGGTACTGTACTGATTATTTTTTAGGACTTTCTGAAGCCTTTGAGTTATTTACTAAGATCAAGGAGCTTCTCTACATGGTTGGATGTTTTACTTCCCTTTAGGATACCCTTTGTCTTAAGGAGACACCCTCCAAGATGGAAAGCTTTATCATGGAAGAAATTGTTATACAACAGATCAATTTGCTAAAATCTTGGTAAAAGGAAAATCTGTGATCTTTTTAGAGGTGTATTAAAAGTCTTTGAGAGCTTTGAATATTTTCTCCCACTTCAGCCAAAGATCTTGGATTTCATTTGTATGCTGTGTATTAGAAAAGCAATATGCAACTATGCTTTGAAGCTCTGAAAGACTCTCATTATGAAATACAGCACATACTCAGCCCACATATTCTTAGAAAAGGGCAGACAAGACCAATGGAGAAGACAACCCTGCAAACAAAGAAAGCATACCACTTTCTCAAGGACTGAAATTTGAAAGCATCACTATTGAAGAAAAGTTGTAGAGTGATATGTTCCTTTTACTTTGCTTTTTGGCTGTGGTGTGCTCTGAGTATTGTGAGACAGGTTATTCTCATTTACTTCTAGGCTGTAGGTCAAGAAGAATGAGAAAGAAAAACAAAATGTATGAGCAAACAATAAAGAGAGCAGCTGTGATCCAGCAACAGAGGATGCAGGAGGATGAAGAAACAGCCAAGGTGCAGTAAGTACTCAGAGAAGGATTGGAGACAGTGGTTTAAATACAAGGCATAGCTGAAACAAGCTTGTGAAATCAAAAACAGATGTGTGAGTCAGTCACAATCTAATGGCCATGGACATCAGAGAAATGCAGACATGTATCTCATTTTAGCTCTGCCCCACAAATGTTTGTTTGTTTGTTTTTGTGTTTCAAGACAAGATTTCTCAGTATAGCCTTGACTGTCCTGGAACTTATCTTTTAGACAAGGTTGACCACATGCCCCTGCCTCCTGAGTGTTGGGACGAAAGGCATGAGTCACCATACTTGGCTAAATTCATCACTAGAAAAAATTTACATTTATTTGTATGTGCATAATAAATGCATGTGTGAGCATACATTAGGAGGTCAACTTGTGAGCATCAGTCCTTTTTATCATGTGGATTCAGATTGTTGGACTTGGCAGCATCACCTTTAACCACTGATCCCTCTTGCTGGCCATCATGTATATGTTCAAAGTCTTTCCCTTATCATTACATTTATCAAAAATCTCCTCATTGCTCAAAACATTTTGAAATTATTCCTCACATCTACTTCTTTCACATTCAGTAGCATGCACACACACACACACACACACACACACACACACACACACACACACAAATGCATTTATACATACATACTCACATATATACATACATGCATACATATACACATATACACACACATATGCTGCATGAACAGTATATATTATTCTACTGTGTTTTGGGTGATATTCTAAACTCCGAGATGTTTTCTACTGTCTGTATTGTCTTGTTCATTAGTTCTTTAATATTAAAGTTACCTATTTTTCATTTCATTGTATCAACTACCTACCACATTTTATAAACATGTGTTTCTCAGTCAGTAACATAAGGCCAGGGAGACAGCTCAATAATCAATGACTTTCCATGCAAAAGGTCCAGAGTTCAGATTCCCTGGGAAAACATGTAATGTTTGGTAAGCATGAGTTTAATTAACTATTGCAGCCTGACAAGTGTGAGGCAGGGCAACACAATAGCAAGCTCTCTAGAAAGACTAGGCTTGTTTGTGAGGTCAGTGTTTCAATACACTCTTCTTTAAAGAACAAATGAGAATCTATAGACCTACCACCCTACTTGTAGCTGATCTCTTCTGATATTGGAAGCTGATCAGAGTCAGGACTAGTTATCACCTAGATGGTAGAAAATGTAGAAAGACAATGAAAGAAATTATCAGACACCTACCTCAGGCACATATATGGGCCTAAATACATATAAACACACACACACACACACACACACACACACACACTGGAAAGCAAAACAACAGCAAGAAAAGAAACCCATATTAGGCAAACAACACAGGGATTTATAACCCTTTGCAGATGAAATGTTAACTACCAAGATTGACAACTACAGGCTTAACTGTAATTATTCTAATTCTTGTTCTGTCTGTGGTGTTCCCTTGCTAAATCATTTATATAGAGACAAGTCAGACTTAGAGAAGCAGGGAGCATTATCATTGGATTATCTGGTAACATGATCCAACAGAATGTTTGGAGGTCTGACTAATTTTGAGAGATAAAGATATCTGGACACTGTGACTTCATCTTTTGCTACTATAACTTAAAAGTTAAGTTTGAGACGTGTGTTTAATACAACCACATGCATTCCTCCAATTGTCTGCAACATTTTAATTGATGGCAGTAAATATCTCTGTTCCAGGATAACTTCTTCCATGACACATTGCTTTAACTTTTAAATAGAAGATTAAAATCTTCTATTTACTTTATATGAGATCACAATCAGCACTAGATAGTTTTTTGCCAAAATGACACAAAAAAACATTCTATGAAAAACGGAACCTCAGATAAAAAATGCCTCAGCTGGATGGTTGTTGCCTGTAGTTTTATGCACTACCTTTGCTCCAGACCCAGCTGTGCTACAACCCCACCAGGTTTCCCTTTAATCCTTGGACAAAAAGTACACACACAGTTTGCTCCTTTATGACTTGCCTTCTTGGCACAATTGCTAGTCACTAATATCTCCAGCCTAGAAAAGAGTACCCTTACCAGTTTATTATCTCTGTCTCTCTACCTGCCCTAAACTTCAGTGGCTAGTCTCACCTAGCCCCTGTCAAACATCCCTGGCCACCTGACAGTAGTAGTGGCCACAGGTCCAGCTCCTCCCAAGACCTCACATCGTTACTGTGTTCGCCCTCCAAAGCAAGGCAGAAACTCTTTTCTCGTCTGCATCTCCTTTTTCTCTTGGGACCCGAAAGTCTTGCCTGTACTTTCCACCCAGTAATTGGCCCCAGGCCTTCTTTACTGACACATCAAGAACCAATTGAGGAAGAGGACGTTAGCATCAGAATTGCTCTACTCAGATGGTGGTAGTGGTAGCCTTTAATTCCAACAATCTAGAAGCAGAGGCAGGTGGATCTCTGTGAGTTTACGGCCAGCCTGGTCTACAGAGTGAGTACTAGGATGGTGAGGGTTGCACAGACAAACCCTTTCTCAAAAGAAAATATCTTCGGAACAGTAGGCTGTAGGCAAGAATTTTCTTAACTAGTGATTGATGGTTGAAGGCCCAGCCTGTTGTAAGTGGGGCCTTCCTTGGGCTGGTGGTCATCTTTTTGGTGGTGGGTTCTATAAGAAAGCAGGTTTACTGAGCCATGGGGAGCACACCAGTAAACAGATTCCCTCCATGATCAGCTCCTGCCTCCACATTTCTGCCCTATTTGAGTCCTGTCCCAACTTCCTTTGATGGCAAACAGTTATATGAAAGTGTAAGCCAAATAACCCTTTCCTCCCCAAGCTGTTTTAATCATAGGATTTCCCCATAGCAATAGTAACCATAACTAAGGCACAATCTGAATTGAAAAATTACAATATCCTCAGACACTTGATTCTGAGATACCATCGAATTGCTTCCATGGTTACATTTGTGTCAATGTCTGACTCTCAGTCTTCACTGAGTGTAAGGTAAAGTCACAAGCAGCAACATCCTTCCTTTATGGTCTCTACTTTCTTTTCAGTCACCCATGTATACTTCAAGTTTCATTCTTCAATGGAAGTCTGGGCAGGAAAAAAAAAAAGAAAGACAGCTGTATTCCAATTGCTTGCCTGATGGATGGTTTCAGTTCTACAGACCTAATATATGAGGAAAGCTGCAGCTCTTGTGTGGGCTAGCAGATGATAAAATTGCAAACTTTCTATTGGTGAAGCTCTTAGAAGCTCCTAGTCCTTCTGGACAACACTGTCAAGCAAGTCCAAAAGACCTGAGTAGGTCTTCTCTCACATGATGTTCAGAAGGCCCTTGAATGGCATGAGCATCCCTTACCTGATGTGAGAGCCTGAATACTGAAGCAGACACTGACTTTTGCTTTTGCTACTTTGATTTCCTAGTTTACAGCTTGAAGAAACTATCTCAGGAGTTAGGGAGATACAGGATTTCCATTGTCCCAGTTACTGAAAAAACCCTACATAACTCCTTCAGTTATATCCTTGACTCTCTTCCCACTATGTTAGAGGTGAGAAGTTAGCAGTCTCCCTCTGTAAGTGCAGGCAATAGCATTTACTCACAATCTGTTTCCAAAGAAGATCTCATTTCATGCATATTAGATGTCATTGACTAGACAAAACTGCAGGGTTGAAAATTATTTGTTTTGATAAATGATGCTTATGGGTAACTCAGTCAGAAATACGGAAACTCTTACTCTATTTCCTGTACTACCTGGCCAAGTAACATCAACTTAACTATGCTTCAATGCCCCAAATTTAAAACAAGATAGCAAGATAATGAGATATTCTATTAAATGAGTTATTACATGTTTTTCTTGCTATAAGAACTCAATGTTAGTCTTTATTATTTCTCACAAACTGCACCTTCCATTTCTCTAGTTTCTTCTTCTTCTTCTTCTTCTTCTTCTTCTTCTTCTTCTTCTTCTTCTTCTTCTTCTTCTTCTTCTTCTTCTTCTTCTTCTTCTTCTTCTTCTTCTCCTCTCCCCCCCTCCTCCTCCTTCTCCTCTTCCTTCTTTATTCAGTGTATCTCATTCTCAGTTACGAGTCTGCAGCCATTGATACCACTGCCAAAGAAGCTTTCTTTCCCATAGCAGCAAGCAAAGGCAGAATGGATCATAACTTCCACATGGTTTCTGGAGACATCAGGGACCATTAACATCTACAAGGCCTCTTGTGGCAGCACGGATCATGGACATAAACATGGATTCTGGCAGTTCTTGAACCTCTTAGTGCTGTGCTAATATGCTTGCCTTCTTCACTGTGTCCTAAGAAAATGAGATGAAAACTGTGTTTTTGTTTTTCCAAATGTATGCATGACATTCCTACAAAGAATTTATGTCTATCTGCCTCTTAAGCTATTCAAAACAAGAACTTTAATATGTTTATTTCTGTTTTCTAAGCATTTAATATGGTTGAAAATTAAACAAATGAACAGTGCAGGTAGAATGAATAGGTACTCAAAAACAGATCAGTTTACATAACAGTGTTTCTGCATGGTTAACTTTGCTGTAGTAGATTAATAAATGAATGGCCTTACATAGGAAATAAATCTCTGTAAACTCAAAAAGTACAAAAACATACTGTTTACCCTGACTGGGCCAATATTTTCTTAATAAAGCCATAAAAATTTCTAACAAAACCAGGCCAAAACAATGCTCAATTTTGCAAGTTTAATGACACTAGGCTACATTCAGAATGGAAAGCAAATGTGTTTGTAATAACTTTAAATGGATTTTTACATGGGCAAATAAATTGATTTTTTCCCATATACAATCTGTTATTAGAAAAAAATAATCTTAAAGTCAGATTAAATTTTTTGGTAAATATGAATGTGGTGCCTTTTGTCTTTGTTGAATTACTTCGTCTTTATTGAGTTACATCTAAATGCTTTTCTCCTAGCTACTCTAAATGTAGTATTACTACTACTACTACTCTATGTCTTCTTCTTCTTCTTCTTCTTCTTCTTCTTCTTCTTCTTCTTCTTCTTCTTCTTCTTCTTCTTCTTCTTCTTCTTCTTCTATTCATCATCTTCTTCATTCTCTGTTTCCTCTTTTCTATTCTTTGTGTTAAAAATATTTTTTCATATAATATATTCTGATTAAGATTCCCTCTTTCTCTACTCCTCCAGTTTCTACCCCACCTCCTCTCATCTGTATCCTTACTTTTTCTTTCTTTCTTTCTTTCTTTCTTTCTTTCTTTCTTTCTTTCTTTCTTTCTTTCTTTCTTTCTTTCTTTCTTTCTTTCTTTCTTTTATTTTCTATATTTTTTTATTTATATTCCAAATGATTCACCCTTTCCTGTTTCCTCCTTCCCTGAAAGTCCTATAAGCCCTCTTCCCTCCCCCTGTTCTCCATTCAACCCCATTTCTCTTCTCTGTCCTGATATTCCCCTACATCCAGACTTTCCAGGACTAGGGGTCTCCCCTTCAATCTTCTTGGAAATCTATTGATATGTGAATTGTGTCTTGGGAATTCCGAGATTCTGGGTTAATATCCCCTTATCAGTGACTGCATACCATGTGTGTTCTTTTGTGATTGGGTCACCTCACTAAGGATGATACGTTCCAGTTTTGACCATTTGCCTGGGAATTTCGTGAATTCATTGTTTTTAATTGCAGAGTAGTGTTCCAATGTGTAAATATATCACATCTTCTGAACCCATTCCTCTGTTGAGAGACATTTGGGTTCTTTCCAGCTTCTGACTATTATAAAAAACGCTGCTATGAACATAGTGGAGCATGTGTTCTTATTGCATGCAGGGGAAGCCTCTGGGTATATGTCCAGGAGTGGTATAACAGTATCCTCTGGGAGTGTCATGCCCAGTTTTCAGAGGAACCACCAGACTGCTTTCCAGAGTGGTTGTACCAGCTTGCAATTCCACCAGCAGTGGAGGAGTGTTCCTCTTCTCCACATCCTTGCCAACAACTGCTGTCTCCTGTGTTTTTTATTTTAGCTATTCTGACTGGTGTGAGGTGGAATCTCAGGGTTTTTATGATTTGCATTTCCCTAATGACTAAGGATGTTGAACATTTCTTTAGGAGCTTCTCAGCCATTAGATATTCTTCAGGTGAGAACTCTTTGTTTAGCTCTGTACCCCATTTTTTAATAGGGTTATTTGGCTCTCTGGGGACTAACTTCTTGAGTTCTTTGGATATATTGGATATTAGCCCTCTGTCGCATGTAGGGTTGGTAAAGATCTTTTCCCAGTTTATTGGCTGTCACTTTGTCCTTTTGACAGTGTCCTTTGCCTTACAGAAACTTTGCAATTTTTTGAGGTCCCATTTGTCAATTCTTGACTTTAGAGCATAAGATATTGGTGTTCTGTTCAAGAAATTTTCCCCTGTGCCCACCCATATGTTCAAGGTTCTTTCCTAGTTTCCTTTGTATTAGTTTCAGTGTGTCTGGTTTTATGTGGAGGTCCTTGATCCACTTGGAATTGAGCTAAGTGCAAGGACATAAAAATGGATCAATTTGCATTCTTCTGCATGTTGACCTCCAGTTGAACCAGCACCATTTGTTGAAAAGGCTATCTTTTTTTCCACTGGATGATTTTTAGCTCCTTTGTCAGAGATCAAGTGACCATAGGAGTGTGGATTCATTTCTGGGTCTTCAATTCTGTTCCATTGATCTACATGCCTGTCACTGTACCAGTACCATGCAGTTTTTAACACTATTGCTCTGTAGTACAGCTTGAGGTCTGGGATCCTCTTTTCCACAGAAGTTATTTCACTCTTGAGAATAGTTTTTGCTCTCCTGGGTTTTCTCTTATTCTAGATAAATTTTTGAATTGCTCTTTCTAACCCTATGAAGAATTGAGTTGGAATTTTGATGGGGATTGCATTGAATCTGTATAGTGCTTTTGGCAAGATGGTCATTTTTACTCTATTAATCCTGCCAATCCATGAGCATAGAAAATTTTTCCATCTTCTGAGGTCTTCTTCAATTTCTTTCTTCAGAGACTTGAAGTTCTTGTCCTACAGATCTTTCACTTGTTTGGTTAGAGTCACACCAAGATACTTTATATTGTTTGTGGCTATCGTGAAGGGTATCATTTCTCTTACTTCTTTCTCAGCCTGCTTATCCTTTGAGTATAGGAAGGCTACTGATTTGCTTGAGTTGATTTTATATCCGGCCACTTTGCTGAAGTTGTTTATCAGCTGTAGGAGTTCTCTGGTGGAGTTATTTGGGTCGCTTAAGTATACTATCATATTGTCTGCAAATAGTAATAGTTTGACTTCTTCTTTTTCAATTTGTATCCCTTTGACCTCCTTTTGGTGTCTAATTTCTCTAGCTAGAACTTCAAGTACTATATTGAAAAGATATGGAGAGAGAGAGCAGCCTTGTCTAGTCCCTGATTTTAGTGGGATTGCTTCAAGTTTCTCTCCGTTTTGATAGATGTTGGCTACTGGTTTGCTATAAATTGCTTTTACTATGTTTAGATATGGGCCTCGAATTCCTGATCTTTCCAAGACCTTTAACATGAAAGGATGCTGAATTTTGTCAAATGCTTTTTCATCATCTAATGAAATGACCATGTGTTTTTTTTCTTTGAGATTATTTATGTAGTGGATTACATTGATGGACTTCCTTATATTTAACCATCCCTGCATCCCTGGGATGAAGCCTACTTGATTGTGGTGAATGATCATTTTGATGTGTTCTTGGATTCGGTTAGCAAGAATTTTATTAAGTATTTTTGCATCGATATTCATAAGAAAGGTTGACCTGAGATTCTCTTTCTTTGTAGGATCTTTTTGTGATTTTGGTATTAGCGTAATTGTGGCTTCATAGAACGAGTTGGGTAATGTTCCTTCTGTTTCTATTTTGTGGAATAGTTTGAAGAGTATTGGTGTTAGGTCTTCATTGAAGGTCTGATAGAATTCTGCACTAAAACCATCTGGACCTGTGCTTTTTCTGGTTGGAAGACTTCCAATGACCACTTCTATTTCTTCAGGGGTTATAGGATGATTTAGATGGTCTATTTGATCCTGATTTATTTTCGGTATTTGGGATCTGTCTGGGAAATTTTCCATTTCCTCCAGATTTTCTAGTTGTGTTGAATACAGGCTTTTGTATTAGGATCTGATGATTTTTTTGAATTTCCTCAGTTTCTGTTGTTATCTTTCACTTTTCGTTTCTGACTTTGTTAATATGGATACTGTCTCTGTGCCCTCTGGCTAGTCTGGCTAAGGGCTTATCTTCTTGTTGACTTTCTCAAAGGATCAACTCCTAGTTTTGTTGATTCTTTGTATGGTTTTATTTGTTTCTACTTGATTGATTTCAGCCCTGAGTTTGATGATTTCCTGCCTTCTACTCCTCTTGGATGTATTTGCTTCTTTTTGTTCCAGTGCTTTCAGGTGTGCCATTAAGCTGCTCATGTATGCTCTCTTCCACTTCTTTTTGGAGGCACTCAGGGCTATGAATTTTCCTCTTAGCACCGCTTTCATTGTGTCCCATAAATTAGGGTATGTTGTGCCTTCATTTTCATTAACTTTTAAAAACTCTTTGATTTTTTTCCTTATTTCTTCCTTGACCAAGTTATCATTGAGTAGAGCATTGTTCAGCTTCCACATGTATGTGGGCTTTCTTTTGTATTTGTTGTTATTGAAGACCACCCTTATTCCATAATGATCTGATAGGAGGCATGGAATTAGTTCGATCTTCTCATATCTGTTGAGGTCTGTTTTGTGACCCATTATATGCTCGATTTGAGAGAAGGTACCATGAGGTGCTGAGAAGAAGCTATGTTCTTTTGCTATAGGATGAAATGTTCTATATATATCTGTTTGTTACATTTGTTCCAAGGCTTCTCTTAGTTTCACTGTGTCCCTGTTTAGTTTCTGCTTTCGTGAACGATCCATTTCAGAGAGAGGGATGTTGAAGTCACCCACTATTATTGTGAGGTGTGATGTGTGCTTTGAGCTTTAGTAAAGTTTCTCTTATGAATGAGGGTGCCCTTGCATTTGGAGCCTAGATGTTCAGAATTGAGAGTTCTTCTTGGTGGATTTTTCCTTTGACCAGTATGTAGTGTCCTTCTCTGTCTTTTTTGATGACTTTAGATTGAAAGTCAATTTTATCTGATATTAGGATGGCTACTCCAGCTCGTTTACTGGGACCATTTGCTTGTAAGTTTGTTTTCCAGCCTTTTACTCTGAGGTAGTATTTGTCTTTGACACTGAGGTGCGTTTCCTGCACGCAGCAATATGCTGGGTCCTGTTTACATATCCTGTCTGTTAGTCTATGTTTTTTTATTGGGGAATTGAGACCATTGATATTAAGAGAGACTAAGGAATAAAGATTAGTGCTTCCTGCTCTATTTGACGCTATCATTATGTGTGAGTGGTTATCTACTTTTGAGTTTGATGCAAGAAAGTTACTATCTCGTTTTTTCCAGAGTGTAGTTTCTCTCCTTGTATTGGTGATTTCTACCTATTATCCTTTGCAGGGCTGGGTTTGTGGAAAGATATTGTGTAAATTTGGTTTTATCATGGAATATCTTGGTCTCTCCATCTATGGTGATTGAGAGTTTCGATGGGTATACTAGTCTAGGCTGGCATTTCTGTTCTCTTAGAGTCTGCATGAGATCTGCCCAGGATCTTCTGGCTTTCATAGTCTCTGGTGAGTAGTCTCAGGTGATTTGGATAGGTCTTCCTTTATATGTTACTTGGCCTTTTTCTCTTACTGCTTTTAATATTCTTTTTTTTTTTTGTTTAGTACATTTCATGTTTTGATTATTATGTGACAGGAGGTATTTCTGCTCTACTCCAGTCTGTTTGGAGTTCTGTAGGCTTCTTGTATGTTCATCGGCATCTCTCTCTTTAGGTTAGGGAAGTTTTCCTCCATAATTTTGTTGAAGATATTTACTGGCCCTTTAAGTTGCAAATCTTCACTCTCTTCTATACCTATAATCCTTAGGTTTGGTCTTCTCATTTTGTCCTGGATATCCTGGATTTTTTTGGGTTACACGTTTTTTGCATTTTGCATTTTCTTTGACTGTTGAGTCAATGCTTTCTATGGTATCTTCAGCACCTGAGATTCTTTCTTCCATCTCTTGTATTCTATTGTTGATGTTTGCATCTATGACTCCTGATTTCTTCCCAAGGTTTTCTATCTCCAAATTATCTCCCTTTGTGATTTCTTAGTTGCTTCTACTTCCTTTTTTAGATACTGGATGGATTTGCTGAGATCCTTCACTTGTTTATTTGTGTTTTCCTGTATTCCTTTAAGGTATTTCTGTGTTTCCTCTTTCAGGATTTCTCACTGTTGACCCAAGTTCTCCTGTATTTCTTTAAGCGATTTTTGTGTTGCCTCCTTATGGGCCTCCATCTGTTGACCCATATTCTCCTGCATTTCTTTAAGCGATTTTTGTGTTTCCTTTGTAAGAGCTTCTACCCGTTGATTCATTTTCTCCTGTATTTCTTTATGAGATTTATTTATGTCCTTCTTGAAATCCTCTAATAGCATCATGAGAAGTGATTTTAAATCCAGACCTTCCCTTCGGGTGTGATGGGGTATCTAGGACTTGCTGCTGTCAGAAAGTTGGGTTCAGATGGTGCCATATTGCCTTGATTTCTGTTAGTAACGTTCCTACTTTTGCCTTTTGCCTTCTGGTTATCTCTGGTGTTAGCTGTTCCTGCTGTCACTGGCTGTTGGTTGGACCTCCTGTGAGCCTGCAAGGCTATTTCTGCCCCCCTGGATGACCGGGATTCCCCTGGCACCGATTGCTGAGGGGCTGCCCTGCTCCTGAGTGAATTTGGAGCCCTGATGTGCCTTGCCCCAAGTGCTGTTATACTTGGGGAATCCCTGCGTACCTGGAGACTCAGAGTAGTCAATCCCTGGGGCAGAGTTGGCTAAAGGGATGCTGGTGCTCTCTCCAGGTGTGCTCTCTTCAGGTGCAGGTTCCTCTGCAGGGCAGATGTCCCACAGCAGATCTGGTGCATAGGTGACCACAGAACTGCCCAGCTCTTGGGTGCAGGGAGCTGGCTGAGTCCCAAGGTATGTTATGCTCAGTTATCCCTGTGCCTGGAGGTCCCAACTGCTCTGTTGCCAGAACAAAGATGGTGGAGTGCCCTGTGCACCCTCTCCAAGCAGATCACTCTGCAGGGCAAATGGCCCACAGCAGAGCTGGTGCCCAGACGCCCACAGATCTGCCCCGCTCTTGGGCGCAGATGGAAGCCCAGCAGGCTGTGTCCCAAGTGATGTTATACTGGGGAAATCCTGTGTACCTGAAGGCTCAGTGTAGTCAATCCCCAGAGCACAGGTCGCTAAGGGGAGGCTGGTGCGCTCTCTCCCTGTGCGGGTGCGCTCTCTCCCAGTGCGGGTCCCTCTGCAGGGAAGATGTCCCACAGCATATCTGGCATGTAGGTGACCACCGAACTGCCCAGCTCTTGGGTGCAGGGAGCACACAAGCTGGCTGAGTCCCAAGCGATGTTATGCTTGGTTATCCCTGTGCCTGAATGTCCCAACTGCTCTGTTGCCGGAACTGGAACTCAGATCTTTATGCTTACAAGGGACACACTTTACTAACAGCTGTCTCCCCAACTCCCCTCCCTTTTTTCTATCAGTAGAAAATAAACAGGGTCCTATGGAATAATAAAATAAAATAAGATAAGGCAAAACAAAAACTAACACATTGGAATATGACAAGACAAATAAAGATAAGAAAGTGAGCCCAAGAAAGGGCACTAAAGCCAAATATAGATGCACAGACCCACTCATTTGCACACTCCAGAATCAGAAGCAGTTTATTTAAAGAATATAATTCTGAACATCAGTAGCCAAGCCTCCAGATTACTGTTGAGCAATCCTAGCTGTTCATTATTCTCGGGAGCTCAAAGAGGAAAAAAAAAAAAAGGAAACTTCTAATTCAGTCAATTACCTAAGTGATTAACTGCTGGGTATTTACATTGAGAGGTACAATAATCTTTAATTATAGTTTCTAATGAGCATAGAGTTAAACATGAAACTGCAATTTTTCCTTTGATTCATAACTCTTTGTAATGAGCTTCTTCTTTAAAAATATTAAAGTTCTGATTAGAGCTGGAAAGCATCCACACTAAAATGAAATAGATTTCTTTGGCATTCAAAGATGATCCCATTATTTTTCAAATGGCTTCTTCTGCAAGCTAAGGAAGTCAGTTACCAGAAAACATTAGAAGCCATTAAGAGAACATTAGAGTGCAGGACTGTCCTCATCATGGTTTTCCTTCTCTTTCAAAACATTGTGAGGGCAATGCTGAAATGTTGGGTATGTTCTCCAGTGGAAGATATGACTAGTAGTGTCAGTTGTAGAGAGACTTGGGTTAAGCTCATTTTGCCCTCAATGTACTATCTGAGGTTGGGCAAATTATTAAACCTTGACTTTAATTATAAAATGAGACAACCATTTAGATGTTGATAAGTTGAAAATTATTTCATTTGTCTTCAAGAGTAGTTTGAAAGGTCAACATACTCAATTTTAATGGTTGTAGAATTTTCTACATAGCATATTCAAAAATAATCTAATTACACATTTTGCTTGCAAGAAAAGCAAACCAATTTTTTTTACTTATTCCCTCCTGCATACAGTTACTTCATCTGCTATGTTATTCAGCTTCTTATGTCTATTGTCCTTAAATATAAAACATGACGGTGATGATGGTGGTGGTGGTGGTGGTGATGGTGGTAGTGGTGATATTAGCCTCTGCATCATGATTTCTGAACCTACCTTCAGCTGACAACAATTTCTGTGTCTTTTAAATAAGAGACCCAATCGAATTAGCTCAAATTAATAGTTCTTCCTTTTATGGACTCCCAGAAAATGGAATCAAGATAACTTGTAATGTAGGGATATGACAGCCTGACCTAACCTGATGGTACTCTGTTATTGCCTGCTCAATCCCAGTCAATTAAGCACCCTTCCCCTAGAGTGCTCAGACATGTGTAATAATTTACACACAACTCTCTGTGATGGGTAAAGAAACTTATTATGGCACCCCTTACTGCCCTCGAATGCTTGTGAGATCCTACTGGCTTGCAGGCAAGATAAGACAAAAGTAATGCTGTTCTAGTTTAGCGTTTAGCCATTTGCTTTGGGATGAAGTTGTCTTTTTTTTCATTAATATGCAACAGGAAAAAAAAACAAAAGAGAGGAGTAAAACATTTTTTTTTTCTGCCCAGCTATGGACCTCTTAGATGGTTATAATGCAAACTTTTGATGCCTACCTCTGTAAACCCTTCCTTTATCTCCCTTTAGCACAGAATATTATTTGGCACTAAGGCTGTGAGAATACATTCATTTAATTTGAGTTTGAATTGAATCTAAGTTTCTGGCTTTTCCAGAATATTCCCACAACATAGGTTATTCCAGTCACCTCTTGATCAGTGGCAGCAGGATTCACTGCTTTCTGCAGTGATTGAAACCAGTACTTCCACAGTCCCAATAACATCTTATAAGACAGATTAGAAGATTTGGATGTTGTTTTCATCATTATTCTATTGCTGTGAAGAGATATCATGACCAAGGCAACTCTTATAAAAGAAAACAGAAATGTCAGCCTCATGCAGGGTTATCCCTGATAGATGCCTGGCCTCAGCAGCTTGCTTTAGTCACAGAGGAAGTCTCAGTCTCAGTCTCTTTCTTGTACTCTTGACTCTAAAGTCAGAACCATATAGCTAAACTTGCCAAATTCTATTGCTTCATGGGACTGGAACTACCTTCCTCTTTCCATTACATCTGCATCAGCTTTCTGGTTTGGATAGTTTCTTTCACTTCTTAAGCTTTTCTTTAATTCCTTTCCACAAATTGGAAACTCAACTGAGAGTGGTCTTGCCCCAAGGTCACCACTCCTTTTATTCCATTTAGCATCAGATCAGACTTTTCTTTATATGTTTTGTCTCCTTGAACACTGAACTTGGCTCAAATATTACCTTTCTTAGTACTCCTTTTCTCCTCAAACTGCATATTTTGTATTATTTCTTGCTCTGTTTGCTCCTTCTTATTATATACTGAAGCTTCCCGGGAATTGCACACGAGCGGGTTTTCCGTGGATGAAGAACTATGGAGTGAAATGACGGGGGTCGAGAGAAAAAGAACACACAGAGACATTAGTGCATGGCTGTACAAAATCTCTCTTTACTTGGGGGAAAAGAGCTACAATATATGCGCTGTGGGCGTGAACCTCCCTCCCAGGGTTGCAGAGTCTTTTCAGAGCTTCTCAGCAGGCCCTTGGCTCCATGGTTCCTTGAGGAAGTTGACCCCATAGGATCTGTCTCTGTGGGAGCCTGAGGTGTGACAAAAGGCTTGTTCCTGGAGCTCTGCCAGCTCTGCCAGGTGGGGGGAGGTGTAGTTAACTGGTGTCTGGAGCTGATAATTGCCATGTGATAAAGCACTTCAATATGACTCTCTACAATATACCTGCATTAAGAGTGACCACTAATAACCACACAACACAGTCAATATTAGGCTGTCTTAAGTTCAGGAATGTCAATGCCATTAATTCAAAGCTCTTCAATTTAGCCTCAGGCAGATTTTTTTAGGAAAAGGGCAAAAAAGCAGCCACTTTTTTCCTTTTTCGTCAAAATATAAGAATGGTCTCTAGGCCACTTACTAATGTTCTTTCCCCCCAAAAATGTCCTAAAATGGACCCCCACAAAATACCGCTCAGCCTTGTCTTGCATGTTCCTACTTGGATGGCCCATTAAGACACCTTTAAAGCATCCACTCACTTTTATAGACAAAGTCACAAAGTATTCCATTTTCTTCCAATAGAGAGCATGGTCAAGTCTGTCACAGCAATACCACAGTGCCTGGTACCAATTTCTTCCTTAGTTGGGTTACTATTACAATGATAAAACACAATGACCAAAAGTAAGTTGGGGAAGAAAGAATGTGTTTGAATTATGCTTACACATCACTGTTAATTGACAAGGACCAGCCTCAACTTGGAGAGGGGTTCCTGGGAGAAAGGGTGATTGAGAGCAGTGAAAAACTACTAGAAGACAATCATGGGGGTATAAGCTGACAGTCTGTGTTCTCTTCAAGACAGTTTTCTCCAGAGATTTCCTTTTTTTTTTTTTTTAGATTTATTATTTACTGTAGCTGTCTTCAGACACCCCAGAAGAGGACGTCATTATGGATGGTTGCGAGCCACCATGTGGTTATACTGGGATTTGAACTCAGGACCTTTGGAAGAGCAGTCAGTGCTCTTAACCACTGAGCCATCTCTCTAGCCTTTTAGAATTTTATTTATTTATTTATTTTTTTGGTTTTTCGAGACAGGGTTTCTCTGTGTAGCCCTGGCTGTCCTGGAACTCACTCTGTAGATCAGGCTGGCCTCGAACTCAGAAATCTGCCTGCCTCTGCCTCCCAAGTGCTGGGATTAAAGGCGTGTGCCACCACTGCTCGTCTCCGGAGATTTCCAGAAAGCTCATCCAGATAGATCAACTCTCACAGACCAAGACCTAGATTTTATTTGCATATCAAATTAATCATTTACTTCAGGTTCCCTTTTAATTATCCCACAAATCAATATTCCATGACCCCAGGCCCCTTATTCTTAAAAAAAATGACAGCAAGCACATTTTTTAAATACTGCAAAAGAATTCAGAGATCTGCCTGCATTTGTAAGCATAAACAATAAACTTAGCTAGGTGGGATCCCATTCTGAGATTACCATTCTGACTACACCTGGATCTAAATTTGCTCTGTCCCTGGATGATTTTGAACTCAGGAATCTGCGTGCTTTTATATCTTTCTGACAAACTGGCTCATAGTGCAGCTGGCTCTGTTCTTTTAGGTCCATGAAGCCCTTCATATAATATATACTGCATCCTTACATTTGCATAGTTGAGAAATTATATATTTTTTGAAGTCATTTTTTTTTCAGAGTTCTTTCCCACAGCCTTAAGGGCTCTCCTGAAGGTCTCAGCATTTACCATTTTTCTAAAGACATAGACACACCCTCACTTCTTAGATTCATGATGTCTCTGATTATTAACCTAGGCAGAGAGGATGTTACCCTCATGGAGGAGCATAAAGTAAAATACATAAACAAGCCTTATGCCTAGCAACTGTCAAGAATCACAGAGACTCACGCCCTGCTGGCTCTGTTCCAGGGATGAAAAACCATGTTACACTGTCCCTTCCACATGGCCAAGCAGGATTCAGCAGTTCATCACTGAAGGAAGTCAGGGCAAGAAATCAAATAGGGCAGGAACTTGGAAGCAGGAGCTGATGCAGAAGCCATGAAGGAGTGATGCTTATTGGCTTGTTTCCCATGACTTGCTTGGCTTGCTTTCTTAGACCACTAGTCCAGAGATGACTCTTGCCATAATTGAGTGTCTCTACCCCATAATAGTTAAGAAAATATACTACAGGCTTACCTACAGTATCCCCTTTAGGGAGGCATTTTCTTAGTTGGAGCTTCTTCTCCTCTGACAACTCTAACTTGTGTCAAGTTGACATGAAACTATCAGCATAACTCACCCCTTGTCAACTTGACACACACACACACACACACACACACACATAATTGTCAAGCCACAACCTTTCCTTTGTTGTTCATCCCTAAAATTACACATTAAAGACATATGAAACTTCGTACAAATGTAAAAGTTCCCCATGGCCTTTCAAATTCAAACACTTTAAACATCGTCTCTTTAAAAACATATGGTGTCTTTTAAAATCCAAAGTCTCTGTAAAACTCCAAATTCACTTGTTTCGTATAAGTTTAAAATCTCTCAACTGCGGACTTCTGTAAAAAAACTAATAAACTAAATATATTTTTTCTTCAAGAATAAAGAATAAAGGCACACTCACATTTTGAACAAAGCAAAATCAAACTCCAACAGTACAATAACTCAATGTCCACTTCATTCATTATCTTCTGGGCTCCACTAAGGGCCTTGTATTACATCCACACTCTGCCCTATGTAACATACACAACTTTTCTTTCAAACAGAGGCAGGCTCTAGTCCACAATTGCTGCTGTTTGTTGTAGTCATCCATGTTATGAACATCTCGAGAACACTGGTGTATTATGATGTGATTGTGCTGTGCTTTCACCAATATCCTCTTTTGGGTTTTGCTCATGGTTCCACAATTCAATTTCTCTGCATAACTCCTTTGATCCTAGGTCTTCAACTGCCAAAATCCTACTTCAACTGGTGAAAGTGCAGCCTTCTATTTTAATCATGTTTCAATTGCTGTGAATAGACACCAGGAACAAAGCAACCATTATAAAGAAAAGTATTTAATTGGGAGCTTGCTTACAGTTTCAGTGACTAGTCCGTTATCACCATATTGTGTAGTATGGCTGCACACCTGGCACAGGAGCAGTAGCTGAGAGGTTTACATCCTAATCTGTAGGCAGAAAGAGATACTGGGCATGAAATGGCCTTTGAAAACCGCAAAGGTACACTTCCCAACCCAGGACACACAGTTTCCAAGCCCATACCCCTTAATCCTTCTAATCCTTTAAAAGGGTTCCACTCCCTGGTGAATAAGCATTCAAATAGGAATATGTGGCCATTCTCATTAAAACCACACAGATGTCTAGTTTTAAATGAGTATTTTAGTGCTTGGGATAAATTTGCATTGGAAAAGTTTGTGATATATGAGTTTAAAGGTCATAAACATGGTGATGGAGGCTTAACACTTTGAGAATAAGTCATAATTTCATAAGCCATGTAAAGGGAACTTTTTCCTCTAATGAAGTGAAAAGTGGGGTTGAAGGTAACAATTTAGTTGAAATACAAGGAAAACACTCTGATCCTACTTATAAAAAAGAACAGTTATCAATCACATAGGATATTCAAATGAGTGAAGGAGCAAATCAATTTGGTACTTAGGTGAGAAAAGATAGTTAAAGTAGATGAAAAGGTACACCAATAAGGAGGAGAAGAAAATCATGAAGAAATATTCAGAAAGGAAACTGAAATTCTGAAAAAAAAAATAAAAACAGAAATGCTGAAAATGAAAGTCAGCCAATCTGATAAAAGACACAGTAAGAAAGTATCATCAACAGACAAGCACAGACATAAGAAAGAATATGATGGAGGAAAGACAAGATACAGGTCACTATACAGTCAACCATGTAAAGAGAAAAATAGGAAATAAGAAAATACACAAGGATGACCAAAAATTCCAAGCATTCTGGGATAGATTTAAGACTCAACATCAGAATCTTAAGGGTAGATGAAAGGGATGAGATAGAAATCTAAAATATCAGACAATTTATTCAATAAAATTATATCAGAGACTTGCCTGAACCTAGATAAAGTGAATATCCAAGTAAATGAAGTATTTAGAAGCCCCCAGAAAATACAGGTAGCAAGAAACCTATTTATAATATATCACAATGAAGATATTAAAAATACAAAGCAACACTATTAAACGCTGTAAGTGAAAGATGTTAACTCACCTACAAAGGAAAAGACATGAGAATAACAACAGATTTCTCATCATCAAACTAAAAGTCAGCAAAGTAGGACATGATTTATTTCAGGATATAGAAGTAAACAAATGGGCAGGCAAGATGGTTCAGCATGTAAAAGGGCTTCCAAAGTACAGTCCACTATGTCAGGGAAGTCACAGTGGAGCTGGTCATCCTAAATCTGAAGATGAGAATCAGGAGGTGATGAATGTTGGTGCTCACCTCCATTGCTGTTTTTCATTCACCCTTGGCAGGTTACCATTCAGTTAAGATGAGTTTTCATTTATGAATTAATTAACCTTATCAGGAAGCTCCCTCACAACTGTGCCCAGTGGCTTGTATCCAAAGTGACCCTGTATCCTGTCAAGTTTATAGTCAATATTAACCACCTAAAACCTAGTGAGACAGCTTATCAAATGGCAGCATTTCTAGCCATTCCTGATGGCCTTAGGTCAGTGACCAGATGCACAGACTGAAGAGAGACAACTGATTCTTTCAAATCTCCCTCTGACTTCCATACATGTTCTGTGGAACATACTTGCTCCCACTTGGATACATACATACATACATACATACATACATACATACATACATACATACTTACACACATCTTTAAAAATAAGCATGTCTTTTTGATATCAAAGCACACCATTTTTCATCCTTAACTTTCCACCTCATATCTTAAAGGCCCATTTTCATTTCATAACACAAAATTCATCCAATCAAAATTCCTACTCTTTACCAAGCTTAACACTGTTCAGAAAGTCCAAAGTCTCTTCATAGAACTTGGCTGGGAGCTCCATAAAGTCAATATGAAGATATTATGTATTTCCAATATTCAATGATGTAGAAAAACGTGCTCATTACAAAAAGGAAGAATGGGTAAATGTCAAAATAAAAGCAAAATAAAGCAAGAAAATACCAAATCCAGAACCACTGTTTAGCATCTGGAGTTGGTGATTAAATTATCTAGACTCCAAAGTAGTTGGTTAGCTGGGCTCCTCTAGCTCAGCTGCCTACAGCAAATACAGCCTTTTTCTGGAGCCAGACCTACCTTAAACTTTCTCCCATGGCTATCCCATAGTCTGGCATCTCAGCATCCTGACCTCACCACTGCAACATGAGTGCTATCTATAGAACTTTGTATATTGCCACCCCCCCCGGCCTCCTTTAAGGGACTCTGACACTACCATTCATTTCCTGGTCACAGTGACTCTTTGAAAATGTGATGCTACTCTGCATCATTTCCCAATTCTTAATAAGAATCAATGCCATTTGGATGACACTGCCAGATTCTATACCAGGTCTGGATGTATCCTGCCCCACTTAAAGGACAGTTGCATTGGTCTTTATGTGCTGATCTTGGGGACACATTCTTTAGTAGTTGTCTTTGAGAGGGTCTCCATCAGAAACATTTTTAGCTTTTCTTTCAAATGAATGGTGGGTCTAATCCTTAGGATGCCTTTCCTGCTGTTTCAGTGAACAACACGAAGCTTCAAGTTAGTGGCACTAGTCTCTGTACTAAGTAAGCTGCTTTTGAACTTGTCCTGACTGGCATTGAACTTGTTCACAATTCCCCACCAAACTATCCATTTTTCTTTCTTTTTTTTTTTAATTTAATTTAATTTTATTTTTTTAATTTACATTCCAAATCACTTCCCCTTTCCCGTTTCCTCCCTCCCCGAAAGTCCCATAAGCCCCCTTCCCTCCCTCTTTTCTCTGTTCAACTCCCTCTCATTACTCTGTCCTGGCGTTCCCCTACATCCAGTCTTTCCAGGACCAGGGGTCTCTCCTTCCATCTTTTTAGAAATCTATTGATATGCTGATTGTGTCTAGGGTATTCTGAGATTCTGGGTCAATATCCCCTTCCTTTAAAAATGGATAAGATCAGTGAGCAGTAATTACGACACACTATGACTGTTATGTCTTGAAATTCTTTCTACCTAATAAGTTAATCTGTTTTTGTTGTTGTTGTTTGTAAATTTAGTCACACATGAGTTCTTGGGATATGGGGAAAAATCAGCTAGACTTTTTGTTACAGTATAAATGATTCTGATCCCATTACTTAGAGTCCTTATTATTTTCTATAATTCATGAGCTGGGCTTCCACTCTTCAATTTTCCTTTCAGTATTTTTGTCTTCAAACTCCCAATAGAATGGACCACTAAATTCTGTTTGCCAAACTCTAAAGATTTTCTGGTTCAAAATGTCATACTTTAGTACATTTCTGCATCCCACAGACCAGTTGGAAAGGCCTCCAAACTATGTGGTCAGATCTTCTGATGTCCCCAATTATTTGTGTTTACTTTCTAATTCCCCTGACAAGATGCCTGACAAAAGCAACTTACTGAAGGAAAGGTCTATTTGGCTAGTATTTTAGGGTTCAGTCTATCATGATGAGGAAGATGTGATGGCATGAATGTGAGGCAACTGGCAACATACTATCCACAGCCAGGAAGCAGAGGGCAATGAGTACTGTCTAGTGCTTGGCTCACTTGTTCCTTCTCATTGAGATCAAGACCCAAGCCCATGGAATGGTGCTGTAAATATTTAGAGTTGGTATTTATGCTTTAATTAAATCAATCCCTCCTGGAAATGTTGTCTTCTGGGCATCATATGAGTCTAACACTCATGAACTCATACCAATGGAGATTACTATACAAGACTGGACACATAGTCATTAGATGTTGGATGAGGAAGGGGCTTATGGAGATGAGCCTCTCCCTGACATATCAGTTAAAGGTTGCTAAGGCAGGAAAATCATAATCCTCATGATGTAGTCACTGATAAGTTGCTTTGCTCAAGCAAAAAGCCCAACATTTATACTTATGCAAACAACCTTAATAAAATATAATGTGGCACATATATACACATACACACACAAGTTCACCCACAGAAACACTCTCACACACATACATATACAAACTCACTCACATACACACAGATACACACTCACACACATATTCCCTCACATACTCACATGGACACATTCAGAGAAACACTTACTCTCCACACACAAACGCATTCACACATATGCTCACAGACACACACACACTCATACACATGTAGAAGGATCTTTGTTGGGAAGAAGGCTGCTAATTTAAAGGGGGTAGAACATAAGAAAAAACAGTGGATGGAAATGATCAAAACACTATGTATGTGTACATATGCAAATTATCAAAAAATAAATACATTTTAAGAAAACTTTAAAAATATAAGGAGCAAATCCCTCACAGATATGCCCAGTAGTATATTGGTGAATAATCAATTTTAACTGTCATACCCACTCTAAATCAGACAGAAGATAAATATTGAAGACCTATAAAGATCTACAAAATTTATACCCCAAACCCTCTAACTTGTAGGAAGGAGGAAAGGGAAGAAGGAAACTAATGTAATTATATTTTAATAAAAATATTCTTCCATAAATTGGCCAAGATATTGCACAGAGAGTTCTCAAAAGAAGGAAACAAAGAACTCACAACAAGCAAATATAGGAGCCTCAGGCCAGTTATTCATGGAATCCTTACATCCTCCTGAAACCTCATGAACTGGATTCGACAATGACCTTTGTAGGGAAATAGATGGAACTGGAAATCATTATGTTGTTATGTAAACCAGACTCAGAAAGACAAATACATTGTTTTCTTTCATATGTGGAAAGTAGGTTTAAGTGTGTGTGTACATGCACACACTAACAGATGCAGGGCATACAACTGTATGTGTGTATTATCTGCAAGTCATCAAATTAGGGGAAGGGAGAATATAAGAGGGGAGAAAACAATGGTTATGGAGTGAAAGGGCAAAAATCTATAAGAATTTGAGCATGTGTGTTATGGAATCAAGAAAAGCTCATTGGATTAGCAAAAGCACAATTGGGTGAGGGGGCAGGGAATGGCAGTTAGAAGGTAGAGCAAATAAAGTATGTAGACATTTATTCATGACAATATCACAGTGAAACCCATTAGTTTGTATGCTGTACAAAAATTAATAGCAAGGGCCTGAAAGAGAGAGAGAGCTCTGCTGGTAAAATGCTTCTGTTGCAAGCATGAGGATCTGAATTTAACCCCAGAACCCACTTTAACAAGCTAGGCACAGTTGTCCACAGTGTGAGCCCAGTTCTGGAGAGGTCTAGACAGGTGAATCCCTGGAGGCTCATTATCCAGCCAGTCTGGCTTACTTAGAGAGCTCCAAGTCAGGAAGAGACTCTTCCTCACAAAATATGAATGGAGCCTGAAGAAGCACACCTGAGTTGTTCTGTGACCTTCACATGCACATAGGTACTTATCCACATAAACTATACATACATGTTCATTCCACATGTGAACACATATTTTAAAGTGCATGCACACACACACACACACACACACTAACATCAGGGCTCAGGGAGCTGAGCATCAGTCTGTTGTTCATATTTCATATTGAAGCATTTGAGGAGAGAGGTGTTTGAAAGAAAACAAAGTCTTCTAGAATTTTCTGTTCTTGTCTACAGTTCACTGAAGTTACTCAGTCATGAGTATTTTATGCATAGTTTTCTGTTCTCAGTTCACAATGTATCTTTTAATGGCCACCTCAGTGAGAAAAGAAGAGCATAACTCATCATACCTCAAACCACTAATTTTTTTCTAAGAGAGGTATTAGAAACATTAGTAAGCTTTTCCAATGATGCTGTGGTCAGTTAGGATAGCAAACCAGTAACCAAGTTCTTCATCTGAAGCCAAGCTAGATAATGTACTGTTAGTGCAGTCATCCATGTGTGGAATGGCAGGAGTGGTGGTAGCCGTGTTGGCTGTGCTAGAGTAACTTGGGAAATTATGCTTTCTCCTTGAAAGGACTCTGGCCATAGCAGGTAACTGGGAACTTGTCTGGCAGTGATATTTCTCATCACAAGGGAGTGTCTGTTCTGGAATGATTCATGTTATGCTCACCCCACCCAAATATTCTGTCCAGGTGTTAAAAGGCAAACACCCTGGAAGTCAAAAAGATAGAAGCTGCCAGGACATGAATTGGTGATGAACCTTTGTAGGGTGGATATCCCAGGTGCCAAGGCTGCTGCTGGTGACTAATGAGGGTGGAGGGAGTGAATGGAATCTTTTTCCAGGGTTATGGCCCAGGGCTCCCAAAGAACAAATATTGAGGAGATGATGTGTCAGCTGAACAGTACAGAAGTGGCAGATTATGGTTAGCCAGAAACTGTGGGAAACGTCATGGAGACAGAGAAGCAGAAGTGGTAGAGGCCTGTTCTTGAATGCAGACGTCTTGTCAGGAAGTCAGACTATTAGCATATTAGTTCCTGTTGCAGGAGAGAAAGCTAGGCGCGAAGCGCATCTAAAGTCACTTGGTGATGAATCTGCATACGTCTTATCAGAGAAGACCAAAGATCCAGTCTAGGCACAGCTCTGGTTACTTGAAAATGGCAGAATGTTACAATTAGATACAACAGTCAATTATGGTGTGTCTTGGTTAGGGTTTTACTGCTGTGAATAGACACCATGACCAAGGCAATTCTTATAAGGACAACCTTTAATTGAGGATTGTTTATAGGTTCAGAGGTTCAGTCCATTATCATCAAGGTGGGGATATGGCAGCATCTAGGTAGACATGGTGCAGGAGAAGCTCAGAGTTCTACAACTTCATCTGAAGGCTGCTAGCAGAATACTGGCTTCCAAGCAGCTAGGACTAGGGTATTAAAGTCCACATTCACAGTGACACACCTACTCCAACAAGGCCACACCTACTCCAACCAGTCCACACCTCCAAATAGTACCACTCCCTGGGCCAAGCATATATGAGCCATCACAGGATGAGTAGAGAGTAAGGGGGTAATAGCAGAAACTCTGGTAGCATCTTTGAAGTGGAAATTTAAGGATTCTTTGGAAAGTCAGTTGTGCTGGATGGTGTTTTCCTGGGGCATGCATGTGAAGGAATGTTTCAGCAAAGCAGACACAGGTTAAAGAATGTTCTACTAAAACCAGCACATGAAAGGACGTGTGATAAGGGATTTTTGCTCATGATAAGCGTGTTTTGGTTTGTCTAACATTGTGTACCTTTTGTCAGGACTCCACAGAGAGACCAAAAAAGCTGGTCTCTCTGGTGGTATACTGCAGCTTCTTGGGCTGATTGGCAGAGTGATATCAGCTGAGACAGATGCATATGCTGAGGCAAGACCCATGCAGACCACGTAATGTTTGGACGGCATATAGAAAGGATTCGACAGTGAAGGAGGCAGAGCTAGGCTTGCTTATAGAGCTAGCTTGTGGGTCTCTTGTCTTCACTGATCTTTTCTTCACTGAGAGAGGCACAGCCTAGAACTTTTCCTGGGGTTCCTGCAGGTACCTCCTGCTGACTCCTGCTGAGGCTGAGGTCTGGCTACCTCTGCTAAGTAGTGCCACCACTGCTGATTTGTGTTTGCTATCCCAACTCTACTGATCTGGACTGCTGATATATCTGTAAAGTGTTTGCAAGTAGATCAAGCTGTCACTGTTGACCTGTGTACTGAACTTCTGATTTCCAGACAACACAGACCGGAATTGCTCCAAATTACCTTTCACAAAGGTCCACTTCTCCTGTATCCTTTCTTTTACATTACCTCTAGTGGGTGGTGGGCGACAAGGGAGGTTAAAGCATTTAAGAACCATTGTTAAAAATGGGATTTGAAAAAAATTAAAGATGAACATCTCCAATGTTGGCACCAATGTTGATAATCCCCAAACATGATTACAAAATGACTGAGGCCAAATGTAAGAGAAATACTTCTGTTGTTTTCAAAAGACTGTTATTCTTAAGAAATTCTCTCTCAAATAGTCTCAGGCCCATGCAGTTACCAATTATGAACCAGAAAAGGAGACAGGGAGCAAGTGGGCATGAATTGACAAAGGGGATATCCATATCTCATATTCTAATGGTTTATAAAATACTTGTTGTAATTTAGACATAGTTTATATAATCTCCAATGTGATATATACTCTTGAGTGTTTGTGTACAGATAAGGAGAGTTGAAGTATAATGGAATGTCTGTAGGTGATTCAGAAAGCTTTACTCAGAAAGAATTAATGGCTCTATAGTTGTTGAATATTTTTAATCCCAATCTGGGGATTTTTACCCTGCCTTTGATCATTTAGTTTCCAGGTAAAAGATACACATGGTCTTTATATTTATCATAAGGCTTAATCAGCATAAGAGCTGTGCAGATATCTATCCTCTATTTTGGTATGTCTATTTCTAGTCAAATAATCCCATTATATAATTTATTATGTTTTGTCTGGGCTGCTCTTAACTCCTATTAGCCAACCCACATGGCTATTATTTTAAGATTCTTATCCCATGTCTTCTCCTTTTTTCACCTTTTTTCTTCTCCTGGTGGAGAACCCCTGGAATCAAGAATCTGCCATCTCTCTTCTGCCCAGTTATTGGCTATAGACACCTTTTTTTTCCAATCAGGAATAACTTGGGGAGCAAGATTAACATGTCACTTGATACCTAGAGGCAACCAGGACTTGGGAGCCAGTATTTAGCATTACAATGCAAGCAAAAGAACTCAACACTCTAGTGCAGCATTTCTCAACCTGTGCATTATAACCCTGTTGGCAAACCTCCTTCTCCAGGAATATTTACATTACAATTCATAACAGTAGCAAAATAACAATTATGAAGTAGCAACAAAATAATTTTATGATTCAGGACTGCAACAACATGTTGAAGCATAACATTGCTAGGAAGGTTGAAAACCACTGCTCTAGTGGGATTCCTCAGTTCTCTTGGGAATGAGTTGTTATAAAAACCTAAACCTGAGTCCTGAATTTCTCTTCCTTTTCCGGTATGGCAATGTGCTCACTTCCCCTGCTACATGCTCTGCCATTCCACATGCAATGGGCTGTGATGTGAGGTGCTCAAGAGGACCCCAGCTGGAGACAAACTGTCAGTGCCATTCCTTGATTCCTCTAGAGCCGTGGGCCAAGTGATCTCCTTGGGCCAAATGAGCTCCTTTTCACTATGTGCTTGGCTAGTTTTTGTCAGCTTAACATGAACCAGAGTCAGCTGCGGAGATGAGACCTCAGTTGAGAAGTTGACTACATCCCATTAGCCTGTGGTCATGTCTGAGGGACCTTTCCCTGATTAATGATTGAGTAGAAAGGTTCAGCCCATGGTGGGTGGTACAATCTCTTGGAAGCTGGACTTGGCCTACATATGAAATGTAGCTGAAGAAGTCACAGGGAAAGCCAGGCAGTAAGCAGCACTCTTCCATTGGCCTCTGCTTCAGTTTCTGTCTATAGGTTCTTACCTTGAGTTTCTGTCATTATGGACCGCAACCTCTAGGCCACAAAAACCTGTTCTTTCACTCAGGTTGCTTTTTGTCTGTTTTTTCCCCGTACAGAAATGGAAAACAAACAAAAAGTTTGTCTCTGCTCTATTTTTTATACTAATAAAAAATGGACTAATATAACATGCTTGTAGAGCAAGCTGGCCACATTTACTAAATCAGAAAATGATATAGCATCTATGGCATCTAGTTATAATACCTAGATAAACTCTTTCATTTGTGCACCAGAAACATTTATAGTTATGTTTATTAATGTGTTTATTATAAACACAATTGTTAGTATTTAGAGTCCTTATAACGTAAGTGCATATTTGAATACCATTGAATGGAAAGATTCAAGGCTCAAATACTATTTGATCACAGGGAGACATTTCCTACTGCTCTTTACTAGATCTTCTTCCCCAGCTGTCCGTTCACGTCTTTATACAATCAATACAATAGGCTGAGTGCTGCACACCAACCCTGTAGCCTGAAATGAGGAAAAGCTTACGGTATCAAGGAAAGTTAAGTTATACTAAAAGATTGAAGATTTATGACTCCACACTTGAGTACCATACTCGAGTATCTCATGTTTCACTGAAAATTTAAAAGAAAAAGGTTTTAGAACTATACCAACTCTGTAGCCTGAAATAAAAACAAGTTTATGGCACCAAAGATATTTATTACATGAGAGCCAAAAGCAACGAATTGGTATGGTGAACATAAGCTAAGTCTTTATTATTCATTAACAATAGTTAAAGTCAAGGCATTCAAGTTTGCATACCAGAAGAAAGAAGTCCACACCATGGCAATGAAATCAAGGGATAAGTACTAGGTGCAAGGCATCATAGTACCAGATCAACAGACAAGGTCTTGAAAGCTGATACTGGAATATTGAGCTAAACTCCCCCTTTCTCCTCCCTTTCTTTCCTTCCTCCCTTCCCTCTTCCCCTCCCTCCCTCCCTCCTTCCTTCCTTCCTTTCCTTGCCAACATTCTGTATCATTTTTTGCAAAAATATAATTACTTTTATTTATCATATAGCAATATTTATGAGATGCAGTAAGATTTTCAATAGCTATTCAATATATCAATATCAGATCTATGTAACAAGCATATCTGTCACCGCACATGGATTTCTTCATATTGGGACTATTTAACATCCTTTATGAGCCATGTGGAACTGACTGTCTTCTTAGTTGAAAGTATGCTACTGCACTATAGAACATTAGAAGTTGTTCTTCCTATCCACCTGCATCCTGTGGTGTTGAACAGCACAGCATCTTTTCAGGGATTCCTTGGCCACACTTGTCCCGGTTCTGGTACTCTTCTAGTTCCTCTAGATGAATGATTCAGTCTCCACAAGTGTGATCTGTCTTCTGTGGCTGGTTATCTCTCTTAGGACTGTGTCATCCAAATTTACTCATGTTGCTTCAAATGACAGCAACTCAATTCATGTTTATGTCTGAAAAAAATAAATATCTCATTGGCTTCAGTGTTTCTGGGTAGACATTCAAAGTGGAAGCACTGGATCACAAGTAGTTGTATTTCTAACTTTTAAAGTGAAAATCTGCCCTGTTCTCCACAATTTAATTAGTGGTTTCTCTTTGCTCACTCTTACTTGAAATTCTTAGTTTTTCCTTTATTTCTAGTACCTATTCTAAATGGCCTTAAATTACTGTGGTGGTAATGTGTATTTCTGTGATAAATACTTTTTTGAGCTTTCTTTATTTTTTTTCATAAATTTTCTGGCTACTTGAATCTTTTTGAGAAATGTTCACTAATGTTTATTAAAGTGTTTATTGTAAGGATTAAGAATAGATCACATGACTGAGAAATGACTAAATTAGATATAACTTATGTTAGAGATTATCAGTTAGAATAAATAACTTAGGCTATAAAAATGAATAGTTATAGATATGTTCTTGGATTCGGTTGGCAAGAATTTTATTGAGTATTTTTGCATTGATATTCATAAGAGAGATTGGCCTGAGATTCTCTTTCTTTGTCGGATCTTTGTGTGATTTTGGTATTAGCGTAATTGTGGCTTCATAGAACGAGTTGGGTATTGTTCCTTCTGTTTCTATTTTGTGGAATGGTTTGAAGAGTATTGGTGTTAGGTCTTTTTTGAAGGTCTGATAGAAGTCTGCACTAAAACCTGTGGTTTTTTTTGGTTGGAAGTCTTCCAATGACTACTTTTATTTCTTTAGGGGTTATAGGACGGGTTAGATGGTCTATTTGATCCTGATTTAATTTTGGTATTTGGGATCTGTCTAGGAAATTTTCCATTTCCTCCAGATTTTCTAGTTGTGTTATATACAGACTTTTGTAGTAGGATCTTATGATTTTTTGAATTTCCTCAGTGTCTGTTGTTATCTCTCCCTTTTTGTTTCTGATTTTGTTAATTTGGATACTGTCTCTGTGCCCTCCGGCTAGTCTGGCTAAGGGCTTATCTATCTTGTTGATTTTCTCAAAGTACCAACTCCTAGTTTTGTTGATTCTTTGTATGGTTTTATTTGTTTCTACTTGATTGATTTCAGCCCTGAGTTTGATGATTTCCTGCCTTCTACTCCTCTTGTGTATATTTGCTTCTTTTTGTTCCAGGGCTTTCAGGTGTGCCATTAAGTTGCTAGTGTATGCTGTCTCCCATTTCTTTTTGGCGGCACTCAGGGCTATGAATTTTCCTCTTAGCACTGCTTTCATTGTGTCCCATAAATTCACCACAATCAAGTAGGCTTCATCCCAGGGATGCAGGGATGGTTCAATATAAGGAAGTTCATCAATGTAATCCACTACATAAACAATCTAAAAAAAAACCCACATGATCATTTCATTAGATGCTGAGAAAGCATTTGACAATATTCAGCATCCTTTCATCTTAAAGGTCTTGGAAAGATCAGGAATTCGAATCCCATATCTAAACATAGTAAAAGCAATTTACAGCAAACCAGTAGCCAACATCAATCTACATGGAGAGAAACTTGAAGCAATCCCACTAAAATCCTGGACTAGACAAGGCTGCCCTCTCTCTCCATATCTTTTCAATATAGTATTTGAAGTTCTAGCTAGAGCAATTAGACAACAAAAGGAGGTCAAAGGGATACAAATTGGAATGGAAGAAGTCAAACTATCACTATTTGCAGACGATATGATAGTATACTTAAGCGACCCAAAGAACTCCACCAGAGAACTCCTACAGCTGATAAACAACTTCAGCAAAGTGGCTGGATATAAAATCAACTCAAGAAAGTCAGTAGCCTTCCTATACTCAAAGGATAAGTAGGTTGAGAAAGAAGTAAGAGAAATGATACCCTTCACGATAGCCACAAAATATAACGTATCTTGGTGTGACTCTAACCAAACAAGTGAAAGATATGTATGACAAGAACTTCAAGTCTCTGAAGAAAGGAATTGAAGAAGACCTCAGAAGATGGAAAAATCTGCCATGCTCATGGATTGGCAGGATTAATATAGTAAAAATGACCATCTTGCCAAAAGCAATATACAGATTCAATGCAATCCCCATCAAAATCCCAACTGAATTCTTCATAGAGTTAGAAAGAGCAATTCAAAAATTCATCTGGAATAACAGAAAACCCAGGAGAGCAAAAACTATTCTCAGGAGTGAAATAACTTATGGGGGAAATAGGATCCCAGACCTCAAGCTGTACTACAGAGCAATAGTGTTAAAAACTGCATGGTATTGGTACAGTGACAGGCATGTAGATCAAAGGAACAGAATTGAAGACCCAGAAATGAATCCACACTCCTATGGTCACTTGATCTTTGACGAAGGAGCTAAAACCATCCAGTGGAAAAAAGCTAGCCTTTTCAACAAATGGTGCTGTCTCAACTGGAGGTCAACATGCAGAAGAATGCAAATTGATCCATTTTTATGTCCTTGCAATAAGCTCAATTCCAAGTGAATCAAGGACCTCCACATAAAACCTGACACACTGAAACTAATAGAAAGGAAACTAGGGGAGAACCTTGAACATTTGGGCACAGGGGAGAATTTCCTGAATAGAACTCCAATAGCTTATGCTCTAAGACCAAGAATTGACAAATGGGACATCATTAAATTACAAAGTTTTTGCAAGGCAATAGACACTGTCAAAAAGACAAAGCGGCAACCAACTAACTGGGAAATGATCTTTACCAACCCTACATCCGACAGATAGCTAATATCCAATATATACAAAGAACTCAAGAAGTTAAACTCCAGAGAGGCAAGTAACCCTATTAAAAAATGGGGTACAGAGCTAAACAAAGAGTTCTTACCTGAAGAATATCTAATGGCTGAGAAGCACCTAAAGAGATGTTCATCATCCTTAGTCATTAGGGAAATGCAAATCAAAACAACCCTGAGATTCCATCTCACACCAGTCAGGATGGCTAAGATCAAAAACACAGGAGATAGCAGTTGTTGGCAAGGATGTGGAGAAAGAGGAACACTCCACCACTTGTGGTGGGATTGCAAGCTGGTACAACCACTCTGGAAAGCAGTCTGGCGCGTCCTCTGAAAACTGGGCATGACACTCCTGGAGGATCGGCTATACCACTCCTGGGCATATACCCAGAGGCTTTTCCTGCATGCAATAAGGACACATGCTCCACTATGTTCATAGCAGCCTTATTTATAATAGCCAGAAGCTGGAAAGAACCCAGATGTCCCTCAATGGAGGAATGGATTCAGAAGATGTGGTATATTTACACAATGGAATACTACTCTGCAATTAAAAACAATGAAGTCACGAAATTCCTAGGCAAATGGTCAGAACTGGAAAATATCATCCTTAGTGAGGTAACCCAATCATAAAAGAACACACATGGTATGCAGTCACTGATAAGGGGATATTAACCCAGAATCTCGGAATACCCTAGACACAATTTGCATATCAATAAATTTCCAAGAAGATGGAAGGAGAGACCCCTGGTCCTGGAAAGACTGGATATAGGGGAATGCCAGGAAGGAGAAGCGAGAGGGGGTTGAATGGGGAAAAGAGGGAGGGAAGGGGGCTTATGGGACTTTTGGGGAGGGAGGAAACAAGAAAGGGGAAATGATTTGGAATGTAAATAAAAAAACTTAGAAAATAAAAAAAATAATAATTCTATAAAATTAAAGAAAATTAAAAAACATAAATAATAAAAAAGGAGGATTTATAAGTGTAATTATTGCCACACAATTCAGTAAATCACCTCTATCTCTGAAATCCTAAAGCTTTCAATTTTTTGCATATTAGTCATTGAGATTTTGGCAATAAAGTATTCTGTAAAATGAATTCTAACTGCACCTGAAAGTTTTCAACAAATTTTAATTCATTAAATAATAAAAGAAATGATTCAAAGAAAATAATAGTTATAGATAGTAAAAAAATGTAAGTCCTAAAAGAAGGCAGGTAACATGATAGCATTAAAATATGCATAAAATATTTAATAACAGCATATCTTACTCATTTGTATGCATACATTTATAGTAAGTACAAAATACAAGTCATATTTATACATATATATATTTATAATATCCATGAGAATAATTGATTCTGAAGAGGGAATTGGCTTTGAAGATATTATCATAGCAATACACAATATAATTTTAAATCTAAAGCTCATTTTACCTACAATAATTCATAAATCATTTATAAGTTCAGGTTTTTCAACATAAACAATTATTATATATGTTCTCTTGGCTTTATTGATCCTATATCCAATCATGCAAAATTATATGTGCAGATAAGAATAACAACACACCATACAAACAAGTGGAAAGTAGAAGGCATGGTGCTCTTCACAATAGTGGCCGAGTTGTATGATTTTCATTTTTCAAGACACTAGGACATTGAGAATACTGATACCAGCCACAGCTAGTCTATGTTCACGGACTTCACAACACCCAAAGGAAAGAAGCACACAGACACACAGCAA
This sequence comes from Tokudaia tokunoshimensis, assembly GCA_036184795.1. Taxonomy (NCBI): domain Eukaryota; kingdom Metazoa; phylum Chordata; class Mammalia; order Rodentia; family Muridae; genus Tokudaia; species Tokudaia tokunoshimensis. The sequence continues at coordinate 12,455,413 of BTHU01000015.1, forward strand.
CATGAGTGGATATGAGAAGAACTATAAACGTGATATTAAGTTTTTATTAGTAAAACAAATCTACAAAAACTATAAAGAAAACAGAATATGGGAGATGAGCAACTTGGAAAGAATTATTTTTTGGGAGGCAAATGGTGTTTTTTAAAAAAACCCAACAGCATATAAAAGTACATAGTTAGAAAATACGTAGAAATTTTATAATAATGTTCAATATTACAGATGGGATCATAGAAATAATAGAGGCAAATGGCAGAAAATAAACCAGAAATCATTAGTAAAGGGACTAGGTTGTCATATTAAGAAGTTTGAAGCATAGGGGTAAATTTTGGTAATACTATTATTAAAACTGTAGAGGGTGGAAAGTAATGTGTTTGCTGTTCCACCATGAGGATCCACACCCTTTTCTGGTCTACACACACACACACACACACACACTCACAGATACATAAGCAAAATAAAAATAAATCTTAAGATTAAAATAAGCGAAAATATGGAGGGTAAATCACAGAGATGTTCATCTGGAAAAAGGCATCCTGGCAAGAATTCCCATGTACAATATGGAATACTTGTGGAATTATTGTTATGACACTTTCTAAAAATTTAGCCTTGACATTTCTAAAGCAGACTGGTAACCAGGAGTGAAAGGATTGGTTTGTTGGCATTGAGGATAATCTTCAAAAATGAGCTAGTGTTGATGTTGAAAGAACCAGAAAAATAGAGCACATCATCACTGCTCACCTACAGAAAACCATCTCTGCTGACCATTTATTACTCATAAGGAATAAATAAACATAATGGCCAACATTCTTTAGGGAAAGAGGGTTTTATTTGTCCAGCAAAGTCAGCAGCACTGTAAACAGGGGTCCTTTGTCAGGCCATCCTCAAGGGAATGATGAATCTGTAATGGGTGGGACACCTTGGCTGGAGTGCTAAGACAGACTGGCTCCTCCACAGGAAAATTGAGGATTTCCAATAAACCAAACACTAAGGATCCTGAAATGCTTGTCTGAGAGACATTAGTAATGTTTGGTATGACATTATTAAGATTTTTTAAAAAAAATTTAGTCTCGACTCTACCCTATTCTGTTTACAGTAGAAAGGACACTTTTATAAATGAGCTTGTCTATGTCATTGTTAGAATCTTGTTTCATCTACTTAGTTCTAAGTACTTTGCATGAAAATAAGTTATTCATCTCAGCTAACTTCATATTGACCCCAGAGCCTAGAATATGATAACAATATCACTCATTAGATGACTAATTCTCTTAATTCAGTTCTATTTCAAATGGCTCTCATTAATTCAAGCAAAACACATGCTGGAGATAACTTGGAAATTCCATATATAATTTGTAGCTTTTGAGCAAAGTCCAACTCAAATGTGGTCACCAGTCTTTAGAAGATTAAACAGAGAGGCTTAAGACACACTCATCTGAAGCCATCCGCATGGATAGCCTACTGTTCCCAGTGGAAGTGACAACTTGACTCATGGTGGCTCTCCTAGCACCGTGAATTGATGGACTTTTTGATCCTGCCTGCCTCCTTCAGCCATTTTTGTGTTTCACTATTCTGTTCTGTCACATAGTCTCATCAAGCTCTTGTCTTCTGTGGTAAGGTTGGAGGCTGTGCTCATACTATACCTCTGAGTTTTGCTAGCAAATTCAAAGAAGAATCAGTTCTTTTCTACAAAGCACAACATAAGTACAAATTGCAGGCCGATACTTGGAATGGGTCATCTCTAGGTGAAGAATTTCAGTCTTCCCAAGAGTTTTCAATTCTGTGCTTTGAATTTGTAGTTAAAATCATTTTTAAAACCCTGCTTATAAGGCTGATGGAATGGCCAACCAATAACTGGTCCAACTAGAGACCCATCTCATGGGCCAATTCCCAACAATATTAATGATACTCTGTTATGCTTGCAGAAAGAGGCATGCTGTCTGCTGAGCGTCTCCACCCAGCAGCTAACTCAAACAGATACAGACACCCACAGCCAAACAGTGGCTGGAGCTTAGGGACCTTTGTGGGAGAAAGAATTGTGGGTCCTGAAGGGGAAAGGAACTCCGCAGTAAAACCAACACATTAACTAATCTGGACCCTTGGGGCTCTCAGAGTCTGAACCACCAAACAAAAAACATACATAATTTGGACCTAGGCCTCCCACATGTATGTAGCAGATGTGCAGCTTGGTCTTCATGTGGGTCCTGAACAACAGGAGTGGAGACTATTCCAAAGCTGTGACCAATCCGGAGGATATGTTCTTCTAGCTGGGCTGCCTTGTCTAACTTCAGTGGGAGAGGATGCACCTAGTTTCACAGGGACTTCAAGTGCCAGGGTAGGGGGGATACCCAACGGGGGCTCACCTGCTCAGAGAAGAAGCAGAGGAGAGATGGGGGAAGGATTGTGGGAGGGGGTTAATAAGTAAAAAATAATAAAACTAAATAAATAAAACCCCTGCATATAAAAGTTGTCATGGTTATCAGTTGTTAGCGGAAGCTCACAGAGAACTGGGAGAAAAGAAAACTGTTCAAGGAGCAGCAGTGACACTGTTTCTTAATGTGACAGCCATGGGGAGAGGCTGCTGCCCTCAATCAGCAGTCTCACATTTCAGCCTGGTTTTAAAGACAAAAAATAAAGTTGTTATGAATAAATTGTAACAGGCAAGGATAGAGTAGAAGCGGGAGTGTGGGGGTGTTAGGGTGTGGGAGTGTGGAGGTATGGAGGTATAGGGTTGTGGGGTTATGTGGGGTGTGGGAGTGTGAGGATGTGAGGGTATAGGGATGTGGGGGTATGGGGGGATATGTGGGTGTGGGGGTGATCTCCCTGCCTCATGCACTCCTTTCTCCTTGACTAGATACAGCACTATAGGTAGCTATCATGAATCACAAAGCAATGCCATGCACCTTTGTCTTTCCATTGAAGTGACTAAGGAAAATCCAATTTTAGGATAAGTGTGGGTTCAGAGTTGAGACTTCAGACTTAGACGAGGAATACCTCAAACATACTAGGAACTCAACTAAGACTCATGAATGAATGCACACTCTACTTCTCTTTAGACTTGTGATTCTTTCTTTCTTTGTTTGTGACAGGGTTTCTTTGTGTAGTTCTGTCAGTTCTGGAACCTGCCTTGTAGACTAGGCTGGCCTTGAACTCAGAAATCAACCTATCTCGGTCTTCCAATGCTGGGATTAAAGGCATGTGTCACAACCTGGATTTAGACACTTACATTGAAACTTTTCCACAGCTCCAAGTCTTCTCTGATAGTATAGGACTAGTTTGACATTTACCTGAAAAAGCAGAAGCAATTAGAATACAGTTCCATCATTTACCTCAAATAAAGTAGGTGTAGCTGAGCTATATCAAAACTCTTGTTCTGTCCCGTCCTTGCCTATTCCCATTTAATGTCCAGATTGTAAAATGAATCACACTTCTTTAGTCTCAAAGTCTTCTTCAAAATCATTCATCACCACTAATGGGATGGAATAATTTCTCCTTAAAACTACTCATATAGAAGCCATATTTTCTATAAAGTATTATTTTTATAAAGTAGCCTGTACATGTCTTTTATAAAGTAGTCTATACATGCTAGGCCCCCTCTTTCCTCCTGTTTACTTCTAAATATACACTATTGCACACCTATACTAAAGAAATCACCAGCATTACCAACAAATTCATAATCTAAACTCAATGACCAATTCTCAGCCTATTATTCAACATCAAGTGGTCCCACGGCTGAAGGTTGCAGTTTTGAAATGATTATTTGAGTTTTCAATTCACAAAGTATTCTCAGCTTGTGAGGATGATATACCACACACATTTCACATGTAAATTGATATATAGACATTTATTTGAAAAATATTATTTATATGACTTTCGGGATAGGCAATGTTGATCAGTAGTGTCAAAGAAAATACAAAAAACTGAAGAAAGTTCCATCAACTTTGACTAAAAGAAACTTAAAGATTCCAAAGTTGGAAGTAGAAAAAGAGAAAGTAATGGTAGGTCTCTATGATTAGGCAATTGATTAGGAAAGCCATGGAGCTATAAGCATGAATCATCCTTGTTGGAAAAAGAAAAATTTCAAAAAGTGGCATTGTTACAGAGATGAAATTTGTACTAATGAACAATGGGGTGGGGAACAATGGCATAAAGATGTTAATGCTATTCCCTTAGTAATGTCAGCAAGATGGCAAAAGAGTTTCCCAAAAAGCATCCCCACCATGACAAGCATTTGACAGCTGCCCATACCACAAAGTGGTTTTCTGGGAAACTTCTGAGATCCAGATTGGAGGCAGCAAAACCTGGTGTAGCCATAGAATGAAGAGGCATATTTTAAGAGGTCAGGCCTACATCCAGTGTAGTGGGCTCATTGACCATGGTACAGAAATAGTCTTTATTCTCTGTGGATCTAGCTATTACCTTACTTGGCTTGGGTCCTAACACCAGATCATTTGCCAACCCATACTTTAGCTGATAGGTCCACCAACTTAGTTCCTAGAAGATCACTCTACGGAGACTACACAAAATGGCTAGAAGGCCTCCTGCTGTGATAAAAGAAGTCATGGCCACATAGGGGCTTGCCAGGCCATGGTCATCTAAACTTCCTGAAGCATCAATTCAGGTCTCAGTCTTACCTGTAAACCTTGTGCAGACCCGAGACGGTTCCAGCCACATTCAGCAATGCGGGATGGTGAAACCATGCCAGGAAGCTTGGTAAGGTAGAACAGGTTTAGACCTTGAGACTCAGTGGGGACACACCTGAGATTTAGGTGACTCCCTGCTCCCTGACAGATTCCTGGCCTGGAACATGTACCACATTATTTACATATGGAAAAAATAACCTATGATCATTTAGGACCAGAACAAGAGTTCTTCATGCTACTGTGCTATCTAGAGGCCCCGAGAGCTTAGCCAATAAGCTTCCCTTCCCAGACATTACTTTCTACAAAATGTATTTAACTGTGAACAGTCAATAAACAGTTTAGAAACATGGACTGTCTCTTTCATCAAGATCCACTGTGGGGAGCCATGGAGAAGGCATTCCCCTACAGAGCTGCAGCTTATTTCTCCCACAGAAGGCATCTCTGTGCTTCTAGCCACAACTGCCACCAAGCTAAGGACAATCACTGCTGAGACAAGCCAGAGCTCCCCTTTCCCCTGGCCTGGGCTAGACATCATCCCCAGGCCAGTCCCTGACTATGCTCTAGGCTCTTCTGTAATTCCCAGCAGTGCCTGGATGTCCAAGGACCAGAGAGCCCCCAGGCCTCGAAAAAGGTCTGGGGACCCCCGAATCAGCTCTGGTTTTCCCACATCTCGGATTGTGCTTTCTCACCTCTAGAGCGGTGGGATAAGCACAGCCAAACTCCCCTCGTTCTGCCTCCCCAAGATGTTCCCAACAGCACAGACTCAGACTCACAAAGTCACAGTTCAGGGACAGACCTACTGTTCATCAAAGTAGGAGTACTTCTAGGCATCTGCAATGAACCTCACTAGTCTGCAAATCTACTAACATACTTTCTACTCACACACTCATCTAAAAATTGAGTAGACATTTGTCCCAGCTCTGGAAGTCAACTGAGTACCCAGAGGCTACACTGGATTCATGTTAATACAAACCTTTCTTAGCATGCCCATCAACCTTGAAATTTTCCCACCATTCCTTTACACAAGCAGCAGGAGTCATATCTCACAACACTCTGGCTTCCTTGTAATCTTGGAGGCAATCTCATGACACTAGAGAGCCAGCAGACTTTTATCTTTCAGTCATTACAGGTTGACAAAGATATTTATGGTTTTTTGGTTGACATAAATGCAACCCTACAGAGGCCAAAAAGTCATGACAATATGACTAAAGAGGACTAATACTGGGTGAATAACCAATTCCTCCAAAACGACTCTCTACAGAGTACCAGGCAAACAATTCAAAATGACCACTTTTTAAAAAGCTCAACAAGATACAACAGAAGTAGGATAGAAAACCAAAGTCTAAGAGAAACTGGGACGATCAAGATGTTTCACTAAAAATGAAAACTATTTAAAAGACTAACACCACTATAAATCCTGGAGATGCAACAGGAGTGTAGCGAGTGGAGAAAAAGAAAAGAAATACCTTGAACAACAGACATGATAGAGTAAAAGAAAGAATCAGTGACCCAGAAGGCAGGTCATTTGGAGTAACTTCACTGAGGAAGGAAGGAAAAGGAAAAGAATGAAAACAATGTTCAGAGCACCTGAGGGATAATGGGGCGTCGACAAGTGAAAGAAGGAAACATTGTACAAATTCCAACAGGGGCAGAGTACAATGACAGGGAGATACTGGATTTTTAAAGGGAAGAGAAAGGAGAGAGAGAGAGAGAGAGAGAGAGAGAGAGAGAGAGAGAGAGACAGAGAGAGAGAGAGAGAGAGAGAGAGAACGAGACAGAGAAAGAACAAGACAGAGAGAGATAGAGAGAGACAGAGAGAGACAGAGAGACAGAAAGAGACAGACTAAGATAGAGATAAGAGATAGATGGCAAGGCAGAGAGACAAAGAGACAAAGAGAGACATACACAGAGACAGAGAGAGGGAGGGAGAAAGATAAAGGGAGAAACTATTAACTGAAACTATCTCAAGAGCCATTACAGAATATAGACAGTAGCAAGAGGAAAGAGGCTTACCACACACAAAGACAAAATTCTTACATATGTTCAGTAGAGTTTTCAACAGAAAGCCTGAGAGTAAGATGTTGTGAAATGACACATTGAAAGATCAGATTTTAAACGTACACACAATTAAGAACACTTCTCTGAGCAAAGCTGTCCTTCACAAGTCAAGGAGACTTAGATATTCCCAAGCATAAAGCCTTTGTACTAATGGGGTGGTGGTGGAGGGGACAGACAGACAGATACTTATGTCTCACTTGGGATTGTGAAGATTTATGTAACCAGTGACTTAAGCGAGTGCCTGGAATATAATACACCACAGACACTACCTCTAATCATTACAGAGATTGTTGGGAATACAGGGTGTACAAATAATGAGGAAAGGACCACTGAAGTAAGAAATAAACCAAAAGCAACTTTATTCACCTTTCAGGATGCTTCTAATGGGTTGGGGTTTCTGTCATTCTCAGGAGCTGACAAATAGCCTTGAAGGGGGCCAGAAATCTCCTTTTGAACCATAAATCCAGAAGCAGATGTTCAGGATATAATAAAGAAGGAAATCACAAATTTGTAACTTGAGGGCTAGTTCTGGAACCCAGGGTGTGGCAGATAGCAGGTTGTTGGTACCGACTCAAGACTATTCTTAGGTGGCAGTCTTATCTCAATATCTATGGGGCTCGCACAGGCCAGGTGGTTTTATTATAGCTGAGAAGAAAGTAGATCCTGAGGACACGAGGTAAGGTGGGGATGGCAGACCAGTGCCTGGTCTTAATCTGGGCTCTTTAAGACAACTGGTCCTCAAAAGCAGGTTTCTGTAGAGAAACCCAAGGCAGAAGCAAAAGGACCTGGTCTGAACTTAGAGGACTATGTTTATTCACCACCAGGGAGCATCTTGTTACCCACATGAGCAGACGGCCAAAAACCCTACCGAGGAAGATTGGTTGAAGCCCCTTTTAGTGCTGGGAATAGGAATGATTTTAGTCGCCCAGAAGGGAAACTGGGAAATAGAGTCTTTCAGCAGAAAATTATAGCTATATCATATCATATCTTAGCATATCTTAGCTATGGTACTGTCAGATTGTGTATGACCTTGAGCAGTATATTTTAATTTCTGAAGTTTCCATTTTCTTGTATAATATCTATTCTCACGATATTTTATCATGTTATAATAAAGTTATGGATACAAAAGTGACAGAAAAATGCAAAATTTGAAGTGATTTTTAAAAATGATTTATTTTATAAACATAGGGAGAATTCCAACACATTTTTGAGAAAAAGAACCTAAAGTATAAAGTACAAGGCAAAATCTTCCATGATGGTTGGAGACAGTCCTCTTCCACTCCATTGACACTGCCTACATTGCTGGTTATCTATCCTCTGAGCAGCCTGGTGCTAACTGCAAAAGCCTTCACTATTAGTGGACTACCAGTGGATTTTACCCAGAGTGTAAAGGAGATTGGTCTTCAAGTAGAAGGTCTATAAACCTATAACAAGGTAATTTATGTAGCGAGTTCTTAAACACAGATTTATAGACCCCAGTTCTTAACTGTGCAGAGTAGTAAAGTTGAAAAATGATGAAAAGAGACTTCAGAGTCTTAGAGGTTAGTATTTTCTAAGTTCTAACTTAGAAAAATGTTGAGAAACTAACCAACATGAAAATATACTAAAATGTCTCTTAGTTTGTTCAAATATGAGTAATTAATTATTTTAAGAGGATAATTTCATACAAAATTATTAGCTGAGCATTTATGAATTATGATAATCCCTTTATAACTTTTATAAACAGAAATAATGTACAATGCCAAGTACAAGGATGGAAAAAGAAAGCCACTCCTACAGAGAAGGGAAGAGACAGAAGGAAGCCAGAGGAAAGGAGAGAAAGGAAAGACAAAATAGAGATTTTGTCTAATGTGTCAACCAAAAACTTTGTTCAAAAGAGAGAGTGTGTAGCTAAATCGTGGGTATGGTGTGGTGTGGTGTGGTATAGTGTGTGTGTGTGTGTGTGTGTGTGATAATCATCTTTCTGCTCTACACTGTACCTGAATCTGTCTGAACTATTATGGCAAAATTGCAGAGGCAAGGAAATATATCTACTTAGCCCACACACATTCCTATGAAACAATGGTAAGAAAGGTCATCATTACTTACAAATTGGCTTACTCAGGGTTTACTTTTAGTCTTCATGCTTTTCAAGAGATTTTAAAATGGAAGAGTAGTACATTTGTTGTTTTTTTTAAACAATTGCTGGTTTACTAACAGTTCATGGTACAACCATAGTCTTATGCCTATTAAAAATAAAGATCAAAAAGTTCCATTTTAGAAAAAGAAAACAAAAATAGTTGTGAATGAGTTTCTTATTTTTTTCAAATATCTGTTAAAAAATCTTCATGTATCATCTGCCTATCGTTGTCCTGAAGAGATACAAATGAATCCAGAATTAGTCTGCCAAATATCAGGATGCTGATTTTCCCATTAAACTGCAGCGAGCTTGATATACTATTTTTGACCATAAGTTTATTTCACATTAGTTTCAAAGTGGGCACCATTCATATGTAAATACCCAATGTCTTAGACTTTTATTGCTGTGAAGAGACACCACAACAAAGGCAAATCTTATAAAGGAAAACATTTATTTGGGTCTGACTTACAGTTTCAGAGATTTAGTCTTTTATCATCATGATGGGAAACATGGCAACGTGCAGACAGACATGGTGCTGGAAGAGCTGAGAGTTCTACATCTTAAACCACAGGCAGCAGAAGGAGACTGTGTGTACTACACGGGGCATAACTTAAGCATATATTAGACCTCAAACCCTACTGCGACAGTGACATACTTTCTCCAACAAGTGCCCACCTCCTAATAGTGCCACTTCCTAGGGGCCATGCTTTTAAACATGAGTCTATGGGGCCATACCTATTCAAATCAACACACCTTACATGTATTTTTTTATTTCTAGTGTATAAAATCCTATAAGAATATTGGTCTGTTTATTTGGTTAAGAGCATCTTTCCTTTATGTTTGCATTAAAATATAACACATAGATTATTTTGGAAGCATTTGATTCCTGCCTAAACTCTTAATACAGCTGGAAAGACCATATGTTCTACTCAATCTCTTCACACTAGAGAGTGCTTCATTCCATCATTGATTTTGTCTGGACAAGTTCAAGTTAACTGCTGTGCACTGAGCTCAGATGCCCTTTCTTAACCAATGGGTTTGACAAATGGAAAGACTTTCAGCTAAATCTTTGCCTGAAGCCATGTTTCCATGCTCTTATAAATTGCCTGCTACAGAGAGTTGTGAGAGTTGAACAGATGCTCAACTCTTAGTGAACTTTCTGGAAATGATAAAGTGATTGTGTAATTTAGAACCAAAATGCTCTTTGACAACCAATCCTTCTCATGTTTCTGAAGAAAGGGACAGAATTGGATTGTGTGTCTCAAATGTGTTAATATTTCTGATAATTTTGAAAAAAGTAAAAATGAGTTCTTAGAAAAGGTATATTGAAAATTAGATACTTGTTCATTAGATCTAGCAGGAATAAAATTTCCATCAGGATATTGTGAAATATTTGATATGATTTTCTCTTAGTGTTTCCGGTAATCTCATTGCAGCCCAGTGTTAAGGATGTCAACAACTGTCACAATACAAGGGTGACATGTGAATGGCGTAGGCACATGTGCCCTCCCTCCTCTGGTATCTGTTGACCCAGAGAGCATGAAGGGAGAAATGACTCACTCAATATCTTACCAAAGATTGCTGCTAGATAGAATGAGGCAATGTGACCTTTGGTGAGCAAGCCAGTATTCTTTTGAATTGGAGTGGACAGCCTCGGGTACCAATTTAGTTACCATCAGAATTCAAAAAACTAAAACCAAAACAAAACAACAAAAAAAAGCAATGTGTAAGACTAAATTCCTTTTAAATAAAAAGACTTTAAAGCCAAAAGAGTCAAAGTAAAAGCACAAGAAACATACACATATAGAGACACATGAGTTGGGCATGAGTTCACAGAGTAAGCTTAAATCCAATCAGATGATAGTTGGTTACTCCCACAACTTTTGTGCCACTGAGTATGCTGCATTTTTCTTCAATGGTGTATATTCTTTAAGTTGCTTTTAGTATAAGATGTTGCAAAATAGAATAAAAAGGCACATTAAAGGCATTCTTGGATATGTGTTATGGTCTAGATTTTGATTCAAAGTTTCCTAATTTTAAGGCTGTTTCCCAAGCTGCTAGTTTTTTTTTTTTTTAATAAGAATTGACTAGATCATGAAGGTGCCTTCATCAATGGGCTAATAAATTGATGAGTTTATAGTTAAGTGTGTTGGCTTTTGCAGCTCTGGTGTTTTGAATAGAAATGACCCCCATAGGTTCATAGGGAGTGGCACCATTAGGAGATGTGGCCTTTTGGAATAGATGTTGCTTTCCTTGTTGGAGGAAGTGTGTCCCTGGGGATGGGTTTTGAGGTTTCAGAAGCTTGAGCCTGACCAGGCCAAGTATCATTCTCTTCCTGCTGCCTGTGGATTCAGATGTAAAACTCTCAGCTGCCTCTCCAGCATCATGTCTGCCTGTGTGCTACCATGCTTCCTGCCATGACGATAATGGACTAAACTTCTGTGCAAAACATAAGAAATGTAACCATTCTACTCTTGAAAGCAGTGCCTCACTCTATTTTCCAGGCTGTGAAATTATGTGCTTAGACAGTATTCCTGTGCCAGTCTCTCATGTGCTATGGCCACAGTAATGTACCACACTGTTCCTGACTTTCAATGGTATTGATTGATCGGTCATATCTTTTACTCTGTCAGATGTCCTCAAGTGACCTGTGCTTACTCTGTCATTTGGGTATGTTCATACATGTTTGTTTCCATTACATGGAAGTGGTGCTAGATTCAAACTTTGCCAAGTCTTAACTAGCATTTTTATTAAAACACTTTTTTTGTGGTGTTCATTTCCTCCAATGACAGATGTGTAATATCTCATTCTATATTTTGATAATGTCAGGAATAGTCAATGACCCAAGCTTAGAACCATTCATCTATTGAGTGAATACATGTGATGTTTTAATTCTTCATATTAAAATAGTTTACTTCACACAGTAAAATAGTTTTATAGGGATTTTTCCCTTCAGCTATCATACTCTGAAAGACAAGATTAAAAAGTTTATTCTTTACAATTCCTTTAGAGTTTCTAAATAACAAGTGGATTTGCACTGCTTTCCCCAAGGTGGCTTATACATTCATGATGACAATAATTATTATTTTTTATATTCTAAGCTTTTTTATTTACATTCCAAATGATTTCCCCTTTCCTGTTTCCTCCCTCCCCAAAAGTCCCATAAGCCCCCTTCCCTCCGTCTTTTCCCCATTCAACCCCGTCTCTCATCTCTGTCCTGGCATTCCCCTACATCCAGACTTTCCAGGACCAGGGGTCTCTCCTTCCATCTTCTTGAAAATCTATTGATATGCGAATTGTGTCTAGGGTATTCCAAGATTCTGGGTTAATATCCCCTTATCAGTGACTGCATACCATGTGTGTTCTTTTATGATTGGGTTACCTCACTAAGGATGATATTTTCCAGTTCTGACCATTTGCCTAGGAATTTCTTGAATTCATTGTTTTTAATTGCAGAGTAGTATTCCATTGTGTAAATATACCACAACTTCTGAATCCATTCCTCCATTGAGGGACATCTGGGTTCTTTCCAGCTTCTGGCTATTATAAATAAGACTGCTATGAACATAGTGGAGCATGTGTCCTTATTGCACGCAGGGGAAGCCTCTGGGTATATGCCCAGGAGTGGTATAGCAGGATCCTCCAGGAGTGTCATGCCCAGTGTTCTGAGGAACCGCCAGACTGCTTTCCAGAGTGGTTGTTCCAGCTTGCAATCCCACCAGCAGTGGAGGAGTGCTCCACTCCTCACCAACAACTGCTGTCTTCTGTGTTTTTGATCTTAGCCATTCTGACTGGTGTGAGATGGAATCTCAGGTTTGTTTTGATTTGCATTTCCCTAATGACTAAGGATGTTGAACATCTCTTTAGGTGCTTATTGGAAGTCTTCCAACCAAAAAAAGCACAGGTCCAGACGGTTTTAGTGCAGAATTCTATCAGACCTTCAAAGAAGACCTAACACCAATACTCTTCAAACTATTCCACAAAATAGAAATAGAAGGAACACTACCCAACTCGTTCTATGAAGCCACAATTATGCTAATACCAAAATCACACAAAGATCCGACAAAGAAAGAGAATCTCAGGCCAATCTCTCTTATGAATATCGATGCAAAAATACTCAATAAAATTCTTGCCAGCCGAATCCAAAAACACATCAAAAGGATCATTCACCACGATCAAGTAGGCTTCATCCCAGGGATGCAGGGATGGTTCAATATAAGGATGACATTAATTATTAACTCACAGTTGAAACACTCTGTGGCATGAGTGAATATCTCACTGAATGTTAGAGTTACCCCTTTTGGTTAACTGGATTCATTCCATAATACTCTTGAGTCATAAGCTTAATACCCTTTCAACTGCTTTGTTACTGTGTAAAGCTGGATAGCTCAAATGTGTCTTATGTGGCATTGGGTATATTTCCACTCTCGTTCTGGAATTTTTGGTGTCATGAAAAGCTTATGGTCTAGATACTATAAGAGTCAAGTTGGTACTGGTTTTCATGTCACTATTTTACTAAGCCTTTTTGATAGAAATAACTATTAGAACATAAAACACAGAGGATTCCTGTGCTTGTGGGTGTGTGTGTGGGGAGAGAGAGAGAGAGAGAGAGAGAGAGAGAGAGAGAGAGAGAGAGAGAGGAGAGAGAAAGAGAGAGAGAGAGAGAAAGAGAGAGAGACAGACGAGAGAGAGAGAGAGAGAGAGAGAGAGAGAGAGAGAGAGAGAGAGAGAGAGACAGACGAGAGAACGGAGAGGGGGAAGGGGGAGGGGGAAGGAGAGGAAGGAAGGAGAGGAAGGAAGGGAGGGAGGGAAAGGTAGAGAGGGAGATGGAGCGAAGGAGAGGGAGAGAGGGAGAGCGAGAGAGGGTGAGAGCTTCTACTTATGGTCAGTGAAGTTCATGGGACAGGATTTACGTTTTTGCTCTTAACCATGTACACCTGAAACCATACTGTTCAACAAGATTGATATCAAGCCACTAGGGCAGGAACTTGCAGAGAATATGAAGCCATAAACCAGACTTTATAGAGAATGACTCTGGTCTAGTTTTCTGCCTTAGAGTTTCCAGACTCCACAGGAAGAGGATTTAACACAAGAACCTGGACCAAGAACTGAAAAGAGTCAAAAGAGAAGTGCACAGGACTTATGTGGCTGATGTCACAGAGTTGACGGCTGTCTTAGTCAGGGTTTCTATTCCTGCAAAAACATCATGACCAAGAAGCAAGTTGGGGAGGAAAGGGTTTATTGAGCTTACATTTCCATGCTGCTGTTCATCACTAAAGCAAGTCAGGATTGGAACTCAAGCAGGTCAGGAAGCAGGAGCTGATGCGGAGGACACCATGGAGGGATATTTTTTACTGGCTTGGCTCCCCTGGCTTGCTCAGCCTGCTCTCTTATAGAACAGCAAGAATACCAGCCCAGGGATGGTACCACTCACAAGGGGCCCTCCCCACTTGATCACTAATTGAGAAAATGCCCCACAGTTGAATCTCATAGAGGCCCTTCCCCAAGTGAAGCTCCTTTCTCTGTGATAACTCCAGCCTGTGTCAAGTTGACACACAAAACCAGCCAGTACAATTGACCCCTTGTCAACTTGACATACAAACACATCACTATTAAGCCTCAACCCTTACTTTCTTATTCATCCCCAAGATCTAAATAAGTTTAAAAGTCCCACAGTCTTTAAATATTAAAAATTCAATCCCTTTAAAAGGTCCAATATCTTTTAAAATTCAAAGTCTTTTAAAAATTCAAAGTCTCTTAACTGTGGGCTCCACTAAAATACTTTCCTCCTTCAAAGAGGGAAAAATATCAGGGCACAGTCACAATCAAAAGCAAAACTCACTCCAATGGTTCAACGTCTGGGATCCAACTCATGATCTTCAGGGCTCCTCCAACGGCTTGGGTCACTTCTCCAGCTCTGCCCTTTGTAGCACACAGCTTGTCTTCTAGGCTCCAGCTGCCTGTACTCCACTGCTGCTGCTGTTCTTGGTGGTCATTTCATGGCACTGGCATCTCCAAAATACTGCTGTCTTCCTCTGTAACTAGGCTTCACCAATAGCCTCTCATAGGCACTTTTCCTGGTGCCAAGCCTCATCTCCTATGCATGACCCCTTCAGTCCTGGGGCATCAATTGCAACTGAGGCTGCACCTTCACCAATGGCGTCCCTTGGCCTCTCACAGTGCCGAGCCTCGGCTGTTCTTCATGATCCCTTCATGCCTTCAAAACCAGTACCACCTGGGTGACTCTTACACTGTACCAAGTCCAGGCACAGCACAAAGTACAACCATGGCTATCTCTGGAACACAGCCTCTGTGCTCTCAGAAAACACTTCCCAGAAGATTTCACATTAGTGATGCTGGTCTCTTCTTAATCACCGCTAATTTCTTAGCTCTAACTAACCAGCGTCAATAGTCCCAGTAACACAAAGGTTTGCTTTAGTGGTTCTGGAATCTTGTTAATCAGAGCTGATGATTCAGCCCCAGCTAACAAAAACCATAGAATCTTCACAATCAAAACATGGCCCTGATAAGAGTCTTTAATCTTCCCTCTGAAGTTTCACAAGCCAGGCCTCCATCTTCTACACTGTTCTTAACATTATCTTCCAAGCTCCTACAGAACTTTCCACAGAGCTCTTAACATTCTAATGGCTCTTCTAGCTCAAAGTTCCAAAGTCCTTCCACAGTCTTCCCCAAAACATGGTAAGGTTGTCACAGGAATACTCCACTACACTGGTACCAATGCACAGAAAAGCTGCAGGATCTACCGAGGCTTCCTCATTTTTGCACTTCCTGAAAAGAACAACTAAG
This sequence comes from Tokudaia tokunoshimensis, assembly GCA_036184795.1. Taxonomy (NCBI): domain Eukaryota; kingdom Metazoa; phylum Chordata; class Mammalia; order Rodentia; family Muridae; genus Tokudaia; species Tokudaia tokunoshimensis. The sequence continues at coordinate 12,471,034 of BTHU01000015.1, forward strand.
GGATAGGTAAGGGAAAACAAGCTGAGGCCAGAATCAGAATTTCTAGGTACAGTATTTGGAGTTGATATGTGGCCAGAAAATGTGCCTCTTCCCTCAGAGCCAGACTGGCAAAGCCCCTCACTTACAGGGCATTATGTTTACTTCAGATGGGTTTTCATTTCCAGGGGATAGGGAGGGGGAGTAAAATCAATCACGGAATAAATTCAGTACCTCTACCTCAAAGACAAGTTTCACAGCATAGTTCTGCTGCTATCACTCATTCTGAGTATCTCAACTGTATCCTAAGACAAAGCTCTGGTACTAATGAGAACGTAAACATTCCATTCAGTGTGTTGGGCTCCCAAACCTACATAACAGAACTCCCAAACCGGATGGATTCAAATGATAGAATTTGATTTTGTTACAGTTTGTAGGTACCCAAAGTCCAAACTCCATGATCCCCCGGAGGATGGGTGCTGTTTATGATCTTGCCCAGTGGGGAAAGGGGTTGTGGTCTTGCTTCAGCACCTCAGACGCTTGCTGACTTGCAAGTGGATTGCTTCAAGCTTCCCTTTTTATGTAGTATTTCTCCCATGTTCTCTCTGTGTGTCCTCAGAAGGTCTTTTCTATAGCTTTCTAATACTTTCCAAACTCCCCATCTAAAGGGAATAGTCATGTTGGTTGGTTGCACCCTGTAGGATCATCTTGAACTATTGACTTTTAAAATTACTTTAAAGTTTTCACTGTAGGGAGTACAATTCAAATCACTGTACGAATCCAACAATGTAAATTTTACAATGTCTGGCATCCAACAAAAATTTATCTTACATGAAAACAAACAGGAATGTATAATCCATGATAAATGGAAAAACATTACCAATTCAAGCCCTGAAATGGTACATACTTTAAATTCATGAAACAAGGAATTGCCATGGTTATGAAAAATGTATTTGAAATGTTCAAAGGCTGAAGTCAACACTGATCATATTAAGTTAAATACATGGAAGATATTTTAATGACTCAACTTGATATTCTAAAGATGAAAATGATATCTGTGATGATAAATGTCTGTCTTGTAAGCAGGGGCATGCCCAGGAGATGAGCTTGCATATGAAGTATGTCCCTGAAGGAGAAAAAAAATAGAAATTCAGAAAAATGAGCAAGGGATTTTTGTTGTTGTTGTTGTTTCTAAATGTAAGGAAAGGCTTTCAGGATCCATGTGGTCTATGGCAGCATGGCAGAGAGTTGGCAGCCATGCACAGAGAAACTGTAGAGATTATAATTATAAACTTATAGTTTCTGCAGGTTGTACATATAAAATATAATGACTCAGAAGACAGGGGTAAAGGGGTACCTGGTGGCCCATGTCAAAGTGTCTCCTTATAAAATCACAGCATGTGACAGACTTTGTAAAGATAGGTTTATTTGGGGATAGGAGGGAAGCGAGGACCTGGAGAATGGGTAGAGGCAGACAGACAGGAACAGAGCCATGGGGACAGAGAAGGGGGTGGGCAGAGGAAGGCAGAAAGATAGGCTATCTGGGAATACTTGGGAAAAGAGAGATAGAGCATGGGAGAGTGAGAGAGAGGGGTGTGTATATGTGTCATCAGTGCTCACTCAAATCTTTCCATCTAGTTTTAAAACCATACAACAAAGTCAAAGTGTCTCATTAGAGCATGTCCAATGGCATGAAGAGACAGCAGGGTAAATGCTTTTATTTCTACCTTTAACAACTTTAAGGGCTTACCATAAGTATGTGAAGGATGTATACTGTATGAGTGTTATATAACTGTTATAAAATGTTGAGAAGACTTCCATTTTGCAATAACAAAAACAAAGTTCCAAGGAGCCAATCCCTAGTTCAAAGGCAATTGCAGTCACAGAAGCCATGGGTTTTTAAAACCAATACACAAGTGCTAAGTGAAAGGCCTCCCTAGGAGTTGTTGGCTAGAAAGGCTCAAACGACCCTGTTTTAGTTGCTTCTTTATTGATAAAATAAAGTACTATAACCAGTCTCAGAATCCTAAGTGCTACCATACATGTTTTCTCACTAAATTATATGAAGTATTATTTCCTTTTACACTTGGAGAAATTGACTCAGTTATTAAGTCAGTAACTTCGAGTCTGTACATTCTATTACTTAGCTTTTCTGCTGCTGTGGCTAGATAACTGATAATAAAAAACCATTTTAAAGCAGAAGGGTTTCCTTTGGTTCAGTTTTAGGAGGTTGGGCCCATGCTCATTTAGCTCTACAAGTTTGTATAGAACTGGTTATGGCAGGAGAACACGGCCGAGGCTGAGCTTTGCTTCTTCATAGAAAGAGAAGCAGAGAGGGACACACAGCGCCAATGACAAGACACTCTTGGTGACATAGCCTCATTGACCTACTTTCTCCAGCTATATCCAGTCTCTGAAGTTCCCCAGAACTCCCTAAACACCACCACCAGCTAGAGACCAAGTATTCAAAGTGCCCACCTATGGGAAAGATCTAGTGTATAGACCACCCTGTGTATAATGACCCCTATGTAGGACTGTGGGATTATAACCAAGTGCTCTCCCTTGTCTAGTGATAAGAAACTCCACATTACTATAACACACAAACAAAGAAGCAAGGTGTCATGTAGAGGCACAGATGTGGTCAGAAGAGCCTTGTCAACTTCCTGTTACCAGTCCTGGTATTTGCACTCCATTCCCTTTTATCTTATTCAGAACATATATTCTGACACCCAGACAATTCACTGACTGAGAAAGTTCATCGGAGCCACAGCCAGGAACACTTACAGCAGACAGATGCTTCACAAAACTTGGTCAGGAGACCTTGGTATATTTTCCATGTGATATATTTTTCAGTGGAGGCTAGAGCAGGGGGGACTTATCTTTGCTCAACAGTCGCTGTTTGTCAGGCAATTCTTTTCTCCATGGAATTAAGCAGTGATGCACATGTAGTGAAGTACAAATTAAGCAAAAACAAACCACTTGAAATAGAACACAGACTAGAGAAAATACACTTGACTGTTCTAGTTAGGGACGCCACTGGCTGCAAGAAGATGAGCTGCTGTCTGGCAGACCACAGTCTGTGGCAAACAAGTAGAAACAATGAGGTCATACAGAAGTACTTCATTATCCAGAACTCAAAAATAACAGGGATTGGTGTGATATCAAAAAGAACTGGGTTAGAAGTCCAGACATATGAGGCCCATTTCTAGTCTCACAGCCAGACAGATGGACAGTTTCACTCCATTCCTCCTTTGGCACCAAATTCTGTGTTCATGAACACATAAAGAAGAGGTAATTTTATATAATACCTATAGCGTTTTCAAGATTGGCAGGAAATAACTATACACTTATTAAGTGCCAGGAACTTTACTATGTGCTACAAACAAATACATCAACAAATAAAACTGACTTGATTCCTCCCTTTGTTTCAACACAAAGAAAAAAATCCAAGAAGTAGCTTATCATGGGAAGTCAAAGAGTCTCACATACCATTCTGAGGAGTCCGAGTGCCCGGACACTGTCCAGCTGTAACCGTGGAGGGCTGCATATTTATCTGAGTTAAAATCATAAGTTCACTAACCCTTCCCACCACATACTGTTAATTTCATCTTACTGGAGTGACAGCAATTATATCTTGAACACTCCCCCTCATCTCCATTTTGAGGCCATTTGTATCATCATAAAAGTATTACTGGGATGGGGGAGGTGGCTAGAGAGATGGCTCAGTGGTTAAAGTACTGACTGCTCTTTTAGAGTTTCTGAGTTCATTTCCCAGCAACCACATGGTAGCTCACAACCATCTGTAACAGGATTTGATGCCCTTTTCTGGTGTGTCTAAAGACAGCAACAGTGTACACACATACATAAAATATATGAATATTAAAAAAAGTCTTTCTGTGTATATCAGTCAATCACAGTTTAAGGCAGGCTCCATGCCCAGGAGTTATTGCCCAACCCAAAATGAACTTAATATATTTTTGGTTTTGTTTGTTTTGTTTTGGCATTGTTTATTTAGTCTTATTGTTTTTATTTGCATTGTTTTGTTTGTATGCTTGTTTTCAGTGAGAGCAAGAGAGAGACTATGACTATGATGTTGGAAGGCAGAGGAGGTAGGGAGGATCTGGGAAGAGTAGGGAGGAGAAAAAGATGGTTGCAATATATTGCATGACAAAAATTATTAATTGAAAGATATTGTTTTCAGCCTTCCAGGGAGCTGTCCATGTCATTCCCATTTCAAATTTTTCTTTTCCCTGTACCACACAGTGCCTTGAGCTGGCACTGGCAGTTTTTCACTAGAGGAGTCCAATTGTTTATCTCAACTGTTAGCATCTGTATCATAACCCGAGTCAGCAGTAGCAGTATGGCACCCTCAGAGCAAAGGTGACGGCTTGTATACTCTAGCTGTCCTATGTGAGCCAGGCCCCGGAGTGTGGTGAGCAGAAGTAGTTAGACACACATCACACCAATCTTTCCTTCATGATTGGAAATTGCAGTACACCACGCAGCAAATCCCCAGGATGTAAAAGCAGGCTAATTGTCTATGCAACAAAACTTGTTAGATACACAGACTCTTAAAGCTTCAGGGTTCCTTTGAGGATGGAAATGAGAGGGAGATCTGGCTTCTTCGGAACTCTTACACATACTAAAGTAGCAAGTCCAAACCATTACTAGACGCTACTTTATAGACTTTGAGGAGAAAGTGACTCAATGTGTATTTAATAAAATGTGCTTATTTAGCCAATGCCAAGACACTTGGGCTAGGCACTCCACTGCTTGATAAAATCACAAAACAAAGCCAGTGTAGAGACAAACTTGAGGCAAATGCCAAGGATTTAAAGCTGCCCTGCTTACCTCAGCTCCATTTGTAATCATTTCTCCACCCCCAGTGACAAGCACCAAAACCCAACACTTGCTGATGCTACAAAGAATGATTCGACTCCCTATGCTGCACTGTGGGCAAGGCTAGACAATATGCTTTAGTTCACAATGCTGTCATGGTATCACTAGTTTAGATACCTTATCACTCACTAGTTAGATACTCGGGTCTTTTAACTAGTGCCCTGTGGGATACTATTGTTAGCTATTGTGGAGTTATACTATTCGAAAACACAGTCTTTTCAGTCAAATCTTTAGCAGTGTCATGGAGAAGCACATGTTGCACGTGCAATTTTTAACAGTGCTCTTTGTACTGCAAGGAATAATCAGTAGCTGTTGTCAAGCCAAACAAACTCTAGTCCACTTTTTCTAGGATTTCGGAGGCTTCATAGAGGCATTCTGTGTTGGCAGAGGCCAGTTCACCAGGGTAAAAGTGCAGAAAGACCTGGGCTGGAAATGGAGTAAACAGATAAGTCCTAAGAACTGTGCCTCCATGGGCTTAGGCAGCAAGAGTCTGTTCTTGGTGGGAAGATATTTGCCTGGATGAAACAAGGAGTACAAACTGGAAGAAGAGAGATGACAGACCTAGGGCACAAGGTCAAGATTTTTGAGTCTACTACTAAGCCACCTTCAGGTGTTTCAACTGTGACCTAATAAAAGAAAGAGATTAGATTGTTTTCAGGATGGACAAGTCAGCCAAAGAAGGGAAAGGCTTTAACATAATGAAACTGCCAGTTTCACTTCTGTTTGGAAAGATTAGTCTGGCTGCAGCATGTGTGATACTTGGAGGGAAACAAGACTAGAGCATCAGAGGCCAAATCAAAATATAGTGAATTTAATAAGGTTCAGGGGAAGAGAGAAAACATTGAATTAAGTATCAAGAACCTGTTGTCTTTTGATGATGCCAGATGTTGACTGGAGTAAATGAACCAATGACGGTACCCAGAATAGAGCTTTGGGAAAAAGTGGGAATAGGTTGCCGAGATAGTTTACTGGGGAGCTTCAGTGTGGGGTGAAGCTGAGGTATTGGTTCAAAGGGCAATGATGGTGCAATCTGGGACTCTCCTTTGAAGCCAGTGTCGATTGCCCTTCTACAGTATAGTGAGTGGACCAGCTCAGCCCTGAGTGCCCCATGATAGTTCTGAGTAAATATGCCCTATTATGCCAGAAGAAAAGGCTTTACATTCCAGATAGAGGGAGAGGCTTTAGGGTGAGATGGGACTTAGTTCTACTATCAAGTTCAGTTAAGCTTAAAGACTGAAGACCCATACTCCACACTCAAGTTGTTCTAAAACCTTATAGTTTACATTTTCAGTGAAATATGAGAGCTATTGTTTCCCTAAGAAATTCCTGTTAAAATGAATAAAAAAAGCTTTTTCTAAAAGAATGTGAACATGACCATGAATATATAACAGCGAATTGCAAAACTCAGAAAATTCTTACGCTATGAAACTTCTCACCAGTGTGGAACTTCACTGATGATATAAATCCTAATTTTTGTAAAGTGGCTATCCCTGGAACAAGATCAAGAAGACTATATCCTCTTGCCCCAATGGAAAGCAAGCCACATGTTAACCACATACAACTGTTCTCTGAGGCTATAGACATAGAACACTTGCACTCCTGTTTCATGTCCAAGCTTTGCCATAATTGCTGTCTATAACTACTCTGCTTAAATGATACATCATCCATCTTAATTTGAAGATGCTTTGGAGTGAAAGAATTGCAGTGAGGCTCAGATAATTCATATTGAGCATCAGGCCAGGGACCCTTGGTCTTTTATCCTTCAGTTGCTTCATTGTACATCTATAGGAGAAGGTGGTAAGTGTTCTGCTTTCCTGTTTGGCATCACTAAACATATATGTATCAAGATGTTCTTAGTGCTTACTCTGTGTTTGGTAGTTAGCTCTAAGTACGGAAGTAGAGGGAATGCACAGTTCGGCCATGGACAGGCATGTGCTACTGAAAACCTTAGAAAGTATGACATTGCTACTCATTTCTTCAGAAAATGACAGAAGACAAAGAACATAACTGACTACCTGGCCAAATCCAGAAAACCTTCATAGTAGATAGCAGATCTATGAAGCACTGAAGGATCAGGTTGAAAACCAAAGATATATATATATATATATATATATATATATATATATATATATATATCACATACAGTAATTAAACGTAGGTATGCTTAGAGATTATAAACATAATTGTTAGTATTTAGAGTCATTATAACTTAAGTGCACATTTGAATACCATTGAATGGGAAGATTCAAGGCTCAAATACTATTTGATCACAGGGAGACATTTCCTACTGCTCTTTACTAGATCTTCTTCCCCAGCTATCCATACACGTCTTTATATAATCAATACAATAGGCTGAGTGCTGCACACCAACCCTGTAGCCTGTAATGAGGAAAAACTTATGGTATCAAGGAAAGTTAAGTTATACTAAAAGATTGAGGATTTATGACTCCACACTTGAGTACCATACTCAAGTATCTCATGTTTCACTGAAAATTTAAAAGAAAAAGATTTTAGAACTACACCAACTCTGTAGCCTGAAATAAGAACAAGTTTATGGCACCAAAGATATTTATTACATGAGAGCCAAAAGCAACGAATTGGTATGGTGAACATAAGCTAAGTCTTTATTATTCATTAACAATAGTTAAAGTCAAGGCATTCAAGTTTGCATACCAGAAGAAAGAAGTCCACACCATGGCAATGAAATCAAGGGATAAGTACTAGGTGCAAGGCGTCATAGCACCAGATCAACAGACAAGGTCTTGGAAGCTGATACTGGAATATTGAACTAAACTCCCCCTTTCTCCTCCCTTTCTTTCCTTCCTCCCTTCCTTCTTCCCCTCCCTCCCTCCTTCCTTCCTTCCTTCCTTCCTTTCCTTGCCAACATTCTGTATCATTTTTTTGCAAAAATATAATTACTTTTATTTATCATATAGCAATATTTATGAGATGCAGTAAGATTTTCACTAGCTATTCAATATATCAATATCAGATCTATGTAACAAGCATATCTGTCACCGCACATGGATCTCTTCATATTGGGACTATTTAACATCCTTTATGAGCCATGTGGAACTGTGACTGTCTTCTTAGTTGTAAGTATGCTACTGCACTATAGAACATTAGAAGTTGTTCTTCCTATCCACCTGCATCCTGTGGTGTTGAACAGCACAGCATCTTTTCAGGGATTCCTTGGCCACACTTGTCCCGGTTCTGGTACTCTTCTAGTTCCTCTAGATGAATGATTCAGTCTCCACAAGTGTGATCTGTCTTCTGTGGCTGGTTATCTCTCTTAGAACTGTGCCATCCAAATTTATTCATGTTGCTTCAAATGACAGAAACTCAATTCATGTTTATGGCTGAAAAAAATAAAAATCTCATTGGCTTCAGTGTTTCTGGGTAGACAATCAAAGTGGAAACACTGGATCACAAGTAGTTGTATTTCTAACTTTTAAAGTGAAAATCTGCCCTGTTCTCCACAATTTAATTAGTGGTTTCTCTTTGCTCACACTTACGCGAAATTCTTAGTTTTTCCTTTATTTCTAGTACCTATTCTAAATGGCCTTAAATTCCAGTGGTGGTAATGTGTATTTCTGTGATAAATACTTTTTTGAGCTTTCTTTTTTTTTTCATAAATTTTCTGGCTACTTGAATCTTTTTGAGAAATGTTCACTAATGTACTCAGGTCATTTGCCCATTCTTTAGGCTTTCTATGAACTATGCTGGTATTATCTTTTGCTTAATTTTGTTTTGCTACAAATTTTGTCTGATTTAGTTTTAATGTTTAGTTGCTTGAGTCCTTTATATATTTTGGATGTGGTTTTCTTTGCTGGATTTCTATAGGGTTTAGTCTTAGCTTTGTTGTTTATAAATGTATTCCTGCTTGTACTCTTTATTTTTATTTCCTCTATTGGGGGGGTCTTGATATCTATCTATCTATCTATCTATCTATCTATCTATCTATCTATCTATCTATCTATCTATCTATCCATCTATCTATCTATCTATCTATCATCTACATGTCTTTGCCCAGACAATGCCATTTAAGTATTTTCTCTAAATTTCTTCCTAGTAGATTTATAGTTTTGAGTTTTGGTTTTGAGTCTTTGATCATTTTGGAGTTGGTATGTATACTTTCTTATTTTCTGTAGTACATAGAATAACTATGACAAAAATAACAACTAAGTATTTTAAAATAGCTGGTAAAACAGCTATTTTTAAATAAAATTACCTATATCTGAGTTGATACAGATTCTTGCTATTGTGACAATTATATGGCAAGATTTTTATTCTGCAAAAAAATACTCAGTTTTCTAGGTACCATTCATATAAGAACTTTTTGATTCTTCCATGCATATACCTGCTGCTGTGGTGGAGAATAGTTTTTTTCCACCTTTGTTTGTTTCCCTGTTCCTGTAACAAAATACTCTGGTGAAAGTGACTTAAAAGGAAGAGTCTACTTGGGTTCACAGTTTGGAGTATGGCCCATGACGCTTAGGAATTTAAGGCAGCAGAGGCTTGAAACAGTTTGCCATAGTCATATCCATAATCAGAAAAGAGAGCAATTAATGCTAGTGCCTAGCTTACTTTCTCATTTTCATAAAGCAGGGACCCAAGTCCTGAGAATTGTACCATCTACTTTAGTGTGGATTTTCCACTTGAACGAACCTAATCAACATAATCCCTCACAGACATTTTTAGAGGTTAAACAGTCCCTAGTACTTGCTCTAGGACCTGGCTCCTGATTTCAGATCCTGTTCAGTTGAAAATTAACACTTAATATCCCAGCTACAAATGTGAATGGATATTGAAGAGTTTGCTGCTCAGGCTAGGAGTATGTGTTGATGCAGCTGTTTGGTTACTTTTATGAAGGTTTTGAGGTCAGGTATAATGCCCATGGCACTCCTGCACGGCTTCTGCTTTATTTCCTGTCTTCAGGTTTCTGCTTTGGTTGATAATGGGTTGGATACATAAGCCAAATAAGCCCCTTCTCCTGCAAGCTGCTTATGTAACCCAGCCATAGAGAGCAAACTAGGAGAGCAGGGTACTATTCTAACATCCAGTTTACTCTCAGACTACAACATGCCTTCCTCTCTTCATTTTATATTTCTCATTTATCACTAGAACCAAAGCTTAAATGTCATGTCATACAAATGAAACTAGCTGGAATGCATGGTCCTGTCTTGGATCTTGGGAAACATCAATTTGTGTCATAGCCAAGGGCACACTTTATTTCCTATAGCCAGTTAAATTTGATGGGTTTGGAGCTTCTTGGTTTGTGTGTGTGTGTGTGTGTGTGTGTGTGTGTGTGTGTGTTACATAATGAAGTATCCTTCTCTCTATGCTAAAACAACAGTATATAGTTTTTGGTACATAACAGTTATATAATATGAATGATTGAAAGGAGGGGTGGGGACAAGGGAGAGAGAACTCTGGTATCAGCACAAATTTTGTTATTTGGAGGTTTTTTATATTTTACAGGTACCTGTGTTTCTGAGTTTTCAGGCCTCTTTCAGAAGGCAGAGGACAATAGCTGCTTCTGTGTTTCCACTGTGGATTCCTAGCATCAGATCCAACTCAGGTTGTCAGGCTTGGATGGCAAATACATTTATCTGCTAAGTCAACATGGCTGTCTTCAAAAAAAATTATGATGTTAGTATTAGTTTATTATTTGAACACTTACTCAACTTTCCTCAGACTTGCTTTCAGTACTGAAAGGGTAATATATTGGGTGCATGTGCGTGTGTGTGCTCACACAGTCACACACACACACACACACACACACACCACACACACACACACACACACACACACACAATATTATTTGGTATTTTAGAAGTACCTGGAACAGAGTGAATCAATGAAATTCATCATTACACCCTTTTGAGATATAGTTTTATGGCTTTTTCTCAGTTATACATAACAAAAACTGGGCTTTTATTTTATTTTATTTTATTTTACATTCCAAATCATTTCCCCTTTCCCGTTTCCTCCCTCCCCGAAAGTCCCATAAGCCCCCTTCCCTCCCTCTTTTCTCCATTCAACCCCCTCTCGTTTCTCTGTCCTGGGCTTATAATCTAGTACGGCACTTCATCTTCTTATGCTTTCCTTGTCCCTCCCATTTAGCTGCTTCTTGAATTCTTCAAAACTGATCTACACTGATCTGAATTCATTGTCTGTTTACAGAATCGCCTTTCTCTTTTCTTTAGTATTTCAACCAAAGGAACCACAACTATACAATAGCCTAAGAGGTGCCTAAACCAGGCAACTGAATACAGTATCCCCAGCCCACTCACACTCTTTCACTATGTCCTATCCATCATTATAGTCTTAGCATCGATGCCATTTGTTGCCTCACAACAGTAATAAATAGTCTTGTTATGGAACCACACTCATTTCCCCTTAAGTCTGTGACACCGATTCTCAGCCAAGTGTGGGAGACAGTGGGTGACATTTATATGGTTTTGTGTGTTTTATTGTTTGTTTGTTCCTACTGTGGAAGGGAGTTGGCATCCAGTGACTGAGAATTAGAAATTGTTTAACAGTCCGTAATGCATAGGGCATCTCCCTACAGCAAAGAACTATTAATGCCAAAGTATCTGGAGTACTGAGGCTGAGAAAGCTGTTTTCTATTGAGAGATGAGCAAGCCGTCGCGATGTTATTCTTCTCGGCCCTGGTCTTTAGGACTCCTGGGAGTATCCTGTGTGTGTCTGTATGCGTGTGGGAGTACGCTGTAGGAAACAGGCATCATCAAGCGCGCACTGCTTCAGTTCCCTCCCACTCCCTACTCAGCGAAGTAGAACATGTTTTCTGGGACGAGCCGATACTGACTTTGTTTTTGTAGAAATTATATAGATTCACTACTTATGTCTAGCATAAATGCATAACAGTATACTACAGAAACCCTTAGCTTTCAGATATGATCATCTGCAAATACCCCTTGGCCAACACTGTGCTGGCTGGTGGCATCGCCAGTACCCAGGAATCTCAGACAGGATGCAGAAGGCCACTGCTCTGCCTCCCAGCACCATGAAGGTCAAGACCAGCAAACTACCTGAGCATGAGGGATTAAAGGGGTTTCACATTAATGGTGCAACTTGCTTTTCTCACTTTCATTACTTTATGAGATCAGAGTTTCCAGAGTCTGGGTGTGATGTTAGTGTAAATGATTGAATTCAGTGGTGACTGTGAGTACCCACCTTTTGCTATTAAACCATACATAAAATTAATATATTAAAATGCATTACTATGCCACCATTGTAATTTTTGCTAAATAAATAGCAAATGAATAAGTAAACAATTCCAAAATCTCCCAATTCATTTATAATGTGCAAAACAGATACACCCCACATAAAAAAGAACACACTGGGTTTTCAGTGATATTTAAGAATGTAAAGAAATCAAGAAAGTTCAGGAATTGTGATCACAGCTCAGCACTTCCCAGACATTAATGATTTGGTGAATCCCATTTGCATACCGCATCACAGTGAGCTGAATTCTGTCAGGGCCACGATTCAGTTTGTCAACATGATATGATCATGATAGAGACATTTGGCCCAATATTGTTCTTGGTTGGACCATGAGAAAATTCCAGATGATATTAAAATTTAAGAAGATGATCAAAATGATCCTGTCTGTGTCTACACATGTCTGCACAGGTCTCCTTTGTGGCCATGCATACCCTCTATCACCACCTGAATGGCTATATCAATACAATTTTTGTCAATGAAACATTGATATGTGCAAAGTCAGCCTCAGAGGTAATGATGCTCATGGGCTATTTTTTTCCTCCAAAGTGAGCCACCCCTATGACACTATGGTATCATGGTGGGCCTGAGCCACAAGGACTCCTACATGGGTGATGTTGATGATAAATCTCAGAGCAAGGGGGCGTCCTGCCTCTGAAACACCTCATCAGATATGGTCCTGTCACCAACTGAGCAAACATGGAGAAGATTTGGTATGACCCCTACAGTGGTTTGTGCATGGTTCTAAAGAAGTTCCCGGTGCTGCTCGCTGGGCCTCAGGAGCTGACCATGCCAGAGACCTTGAATATGCTAGCTGTGTGGAGCTTTCCTGGAGGTGTTGCTGCTCTCTGACTCTCGTCATACCGGTGGCATTGTGATGGACTCTGGAGATCTGTTCACCCACACTATGCTAGCTACTACAGTTACTCTCTCCCCCGAATGCCATCCTATGTATGAACCTCCGCTAACAAGAGCCACTGTGGTTAATCTTCAGAAGCAGTTTTAAGCTTTACTCTAGAGGACTTCCCAACACTGTGTGCCTAGCAGAATCACCTAAATACGCTTATGTAGCTGTTTGAAGAACTGGAGATTAAACCCGGGACTGAATGCATGATAGGTTGTCCTATCATGATAGCTTGTCCATTTTGCTACATCCCAGTTTTCTAACATTTTGAGACAGCATCCTACCATGTCGCCATTGCAGGCCTTAAACTTCTGAGCCTCCTGCTTCAGTTTCATAATAAACTACTATTTCAGTCCAACTATACCAAGGCAGGTTCTGAGTAACTTTTTTACACTGCCTAGACTGCATTCCAATTAAATCAGGATTTCAGAGAATGGAGTCTGGACATTTTTATGCACATATGATATTTATACGCAGTCAGGCATAGATGTGGTTCAAAGAAAAGATGTAAAATGAATAATTACAGCCTAAAGGCAGTAATAAATTACCAAGAGAACATGATGAGAGAAAATGGTTTCCCAACTCTTCTGGGGGGATCTGGGTCATCTAAGCCAGCCCCATCTGTCATAACTCATTCTCTGAGGACACTTAACAGATTGATATAGCCTCAGTAAACAAATAACCAAACCCTGTAATGAAACATTGCAAGAAACAGTGTACCACTGTCTATAAGAAAAAAAATATATTTAGATATATTGTGTATGTGTATGTGGTATGTGGTGTGGAGTGTGTGTGTGTGTGTGTGTGTGTGTGTGTGTGTGATATTAGTTGCTGGAATGTGGGGCTTTGAGAATTAAAAATTCTTTCTCGGTATAGGGTTCTTCAGTTGTTATGTGCTGCAATGCAGGGCTGGAACTATAGGACAAAGTGTATGTACATATATGGATACATCGTACATATGCATATATATATATATATATATATATATATATATATACATACATATATATACTTTGTCGTGTGTGTGGGAGACATTTGTAGTTGTAGTCCTTGTGTGATGTAACAATAATTTGTAGAATTATTTAACTGAGCCAGGTCTCCCTAATTTTGGTGTGTTTTGATTGAGTAGCATACATCGCTCTTGTCAGATGAAGGTGGATAAAAACTGAACTATTGACCCTGTCAGGGAAGTAGACATGGGGCTCAGCTCTCAAGCTCTGTTATGCTTCTCCTTCATCAGAGAAGACATCATTAGTGTCCCCAAAACCATTCACAGATTTTCCTTTTTTACCCCAACTTAAAAAAAGGGAAGAGTGAAAGTAAAGTAAAAAGGCACGCTGTTTGATGTACTGTATGTAGGAGAGATTTGGAAAATTTTATAATGTGTTCTGTGCTCAGAGACAAAATTTCCAAGAAGACATTTAGCCTATTTTCTTCCAAGAGTCCACATCCTGTTAGCCTCTGGAAGAAGTGACCTCATGTGTTTTTATTTGTCTCCCTCACAGAACCGCTTCCATAGCTTTAATGCATGTGCAGATCTGAGAATATGTAAGGCACAAGGCTCTGGCTTCAACAGGTCATTCAAAGAGCATGCTGCTGCCGCTGCTTCCAGAGTGATGTCATCTCTTTCTATAGTGGCACCGGGGTGTGAGGGGGAGTGCTGCCTAGGAGAAAGTCTGTGCCAAGTTACTTGGAAAATATATGCCATAGCTGTCAAAGGAAGCTAATAAAAGTTCAACAATATTAAATAGTGATACATGTTACTCGTCTCACAGGAATTGGCTGAATAATCCCTCACAGTGTCTGAGAATTATAAGGGGATTGCTTAAACATTACCTCATTTGTATAACACTTTGCAGTTTATAAAGTGCCTTCCTAGATCGTCTTACTTCTCCCAAGATTATTGGGAATTCTGATAGAAATGTGTCATATCTTACTGAGAAAACTAAAGCTTTGAAAACAATCAAAATAGTAATCAACTTATATACAGAATCAAACATTAATGACTCTCATATACATGAATTAATTGATTTCCACAAAAGTATTGGTAGAAAACGCTATTATCAATTATCAGCTTTGGATTATGGAAGCTCTGTAATAGTGACAACACAGACTTCACAGCATGTAAGTTGTAATGAGGAGTTAGGTCCTGCATGACTCCTTGTAAAGTGCTCTGTTGTGGATAAAAATGTCCCCTTTTTAGACCATTGGCTTTGGTACTAGTTAGATCCAGATGCAAAACTTGGCTTCCCAAGTGGTGGACTGTAGGGGACCTGAGAAACCCCTCAGTCTGACTACCAGAGCTTTCTAAGTTGTAAACTAGGAAAAGCAATTTTTACCTCAGGGGATTGCTTTGAGGAAAGCATGAGCTCATGTTTCTGAAATGTTTTACATGGTCCTTGACACAAAAAGTGTCCAGTGACTATAACTGAGTTAAATTTGCTCCCTATCAACATCATTTGTGTTTTGCAGAAGTCACATGTTCTTCCTGGAGCAGTGTAGATCTGTAGTCACAGCTGGAACAAAGCGAAGCTAAGAAACAGTTGCACATTCCAACTTTCCTGTTGTGTCCCCTAGGACCAGCCTAATCTCTGGCTTCCAGGTCTGCACCCAGCTGTGGGGCCCAGTGGCACATAAGATCAGTCTTTATCTCTAGATGCAGTGAGAACCAGTTTATAAAGAAAACAAATGGTCTCTGTCAAAACATATGGCCGACATTCCAGAGATTAGGACCCCACACTGAGAGGCTCCACTGGCTGGGACCTGGGGTATCTCAGTCAACCCCAGCAGTCACAGCTGATCCTCCAAGAAACCAGACATCCTATGCTTAACTGTGAGACCCAAATTAGTCCTTGTTG
Organism: Tokudaia tokunoshimensis; assembly: GCA_036184795.1. NCBI lineage: Eukaryota > Metazoa > Chordata > Mammalia > Rodentia > Muridae > Tokudaia > Tokudaia tokunoshimensis. The sequence continues at coordinate 12,486,919 of BTHU01000015.1, forward strand.
TCAAAGAGATCTGAAGAGCATAAACATCAGTCCTAAGACCTGGTCAACACACTTGTCCTCAGAGGAGAAATGTAGCTACAAGGCACAGTCCCATCCCCCACAACCCCACTCCCACCCCCTCCCAAGATTCATGCTGTCTTGAGTCAGACAGTCCCATGAAGTCAGGCAGAGTGGCTCCTGTCTGGGACCCTAGCCATTGGGAAGAGGAGGTAGAGTTATTGCCATTTGTTTGAGGTTAACCTGGATTACATGATGATTTTCAGGCCACCCTGGGCTACATACAGAAAGAGATCCTATTTCAAGAATATAAAAATCAAAAACAAAATAAGGAAAAGAAAGGAGGATAAAGGTGGAGGGGAAAGAGGGAGATGGGGAGGGAGGGAGGGAAAGAAGGAAGAAAGGAAGAGAAGAAAGGAAGCCAGAAAACCTGCCCATCATTAGTTCTGCCCGGCACTGTCAGGAAGGTTGGCTCTGACCTTCGCTCACACACACTTTGCAGCCCACCGGTCCTTAGCTTCTCTTTGGATAGATCAAAATGCATCTTGCTTTTCATAACTTAGTGTTTTTGTGCAAATTAGCTCCTGACAGGATTTCTCACTTAGACCTACACTCTAAGTCTTCACTGCAGAAATGTCTCTTTTTGTCTCAGTTTCAATCCTGATGGTTGGGAAACAGTGGTAAGTCCCTCTTCTGTCTCATCTTCTCTATTGCAAGCTTTAAAGCATCTAACTGCTATGTTTATAGCTGACATCCATATATAAACATTTTAAGCCATTAGAAAAAAGTAGGCTTTTCATCTTACTATTTTAAAGGCTCCCTGTCTTTTAGTATTACTATTTATTTTGGTAATTACTCATAGTTACATGTTAAAATTGAATTAAAGATTAGTAGAAAAATGACATTTTACCTGGCTCAGATTAATGTGGATTTTATTTCCACATTATCAATTAATAATCTTGAAAAATGTGGAATAGGCTGCAAATCCAATCAGAGAATGGCTGGTATCCCTGTAACAGTTGTACCATTATTGTACCAATGGGCACGGACTGTCTGGCAGGTGGGTATATAGAGCTCACAGATGACCAGCTCTGTTAATATCTTTATTTCATCTAACAACCTGCTTAGCACCATCGGGTATAGCAAAAGCTAGTCAGCAGAGAGCAAGCTTCTAGCTTGGCTCTGACTTGGCTTCTCTATTTTACACTCAAGGTGTGTGTGTGTGTGTGTGTGTGTGTGTGTGTGTGTGTGTGTGTTTCAGCAAGAGTGTCAACTGCTCCTGGTGAGCAAATAAAAGGAATAGAAAGATGCTATTTTATGCGTGGAGTGTCTAGGGTTCTTCAAGTTCCCTTCATTCTTAGGGAGATATCTCACCATTGGCACTGGGTCTTTGCTTAATGACTCACTGCTTTTTGGACCAGAACGATTGATCCTTGTTGGGTATCTGCCTCCCAAGTCTTTAACGTTTTTTTTTTTAAATTACATTACCAGATCGTATCTTTCCATGTGGCTTTTTAACATTCCCTCTATTATGATTAACACTCTGCACCTGTCTTCTCTTCCCCCTCATCTCCCCTCATCCCAATGGTTTCTCCATCTTCAACAGCCTCTCTCCTCACCTTCCTTTTACCTTGATCTACCACTTTCCATTCTTTAAGAAAATTCTGTCTCTATTGTCTCCATTCTAGTTTCTTGACTTAAAGAGTTGATACTAGTATAGTCATGTGAGAGAAAAACGTGTTCCGTCTGTCTTTCTGAAACTTAGACATCTCATTCTCTATTCCTTTTTCAGTTCCATCCATTTACCTAACCATATGATGGTTTCATTTTCCTTTGAAGTTGAAGTGTATTCCATTGTGTATATGGAGAACATTTTCTTCATTCATCAATTGTTAGAAATGTAGGCTGATTATATTTCTTAGTTACTGCAAATGGAACTGCAGTGAACACGGGCATACAAATGTGTCTGTAGTAGCATATAAATTTCTTTCAGTATAGGCCTATGAGGTATGTGGGTGGTTTGTTTGGTAATTCTATTTCTAGGTTGTTTTTTTTGTTTGTTTGTTTGTTTTGTTTTGTTTAAGAGACCATTAGATTGATTTACAAACTTTCTGCATCAGTTCAACTTCCTCCAGCTTTGTAAAAATGTGTTCCTTTCCCCACATCTATACCAGCATTTGTTTTCATACATATCCTCGATGGTAGCCATCTTGGCTGGGTTGAAATTGATTGTGGCCATCTTGGCTGAGTTGAACTTGAATCTTAAGCAGTTTTAATGTCAATATTTCCATAACGGTTAAAAATGTTGAAAACTTTTTTAGGGTTCTTCAGCTATTTGCATATTTTCTGTTCAGGACTCTCTATCTAGTGACATTGTCCATTTTTAAAATTGAGTTTTTCATTTTCTTGAAGTTTATTTTTTGAGGTATGTTTTTTGTATGTTTTACCTGTTAATTTTCCATCTGATGATATTTATCAGAGAGTCTCTGCATTCTCTGGGTTGTCATTTCACTAAGTTGATAAGTTTCCTTCTTAGACAAAACTTTAAGTACTACAAGATACTCTCTGTTGATGTTTGGCCATATTATCTGAACTACCAGAGTTCTGTTCAGAAAACCCTCTCCTCTTTATATATGCTAAAGTATACATTCTATGTAGCTGTTTCAAGGTATTAGGTATTACATGGAGTCTTTAATCCACTTGGAGTCTAGTATCATAAAATGAGATATATGATATTAATCTAGATTTACTCTTCTACATTCAGGTTTCCCAGCACTATTTGTTGAAGATGCTGAGCTTTTCTTATTCTCCATTTTTTACTTCTTTCACAAAATTCAGGAAGCTGTGGTTGAATGGACGTCTATATAGGACTCCTATCCTATTCTATTGATCTATGGGTCAGTTTCTTAGGCCAGTACCAGGCTGCTTTTACTACTATGGTTCTAAATTATAACTCAGAGTCACATAATACCTCCTGTGGTGTTACGTGTTAAGAGTATCTGGTTATATGTGGGCTTTTGTGCTTTCATATAAATTTTAAAAATTTTTGTGTATTTCTATGAAGAAAATTGTTGAGATCTATTTTAGGATTTCACTTGATCTATAGATTATTTTTGGCAGAATAGACATTTTTCACAATGCTGACCTTCTGATCCATGAGCATGGGAGGCCTTTCTGTCTACTGTCATCGTCAATGTCTTTTGTTTTTCAGTGTTTTAAACTTTGTTGTAGATTTCTGCCATTTCCTCTGTTAGGTTTTTCCAATCTTTCATGTTTTGGCATTTATATGTTTGTGGGAATGGGTTCCTGATTCTTTTCCATTATGTTTGTAATTGATAAACAGGGAGAGTCCTGATTTTTATGATAATTTTGGTACCTTGTCACTTTGCTTAATCTATCCATATTAAAAGTTTTGAGTTGGAGTTTTTAGTTCCTCATATATAGTATCATTTTACTTGCAAACAGGATTACATTGACTTCATTCCTATTTGTTTATCTTGTGGTTCCTTATTTTGTAACATTACTTTATTTTCCTAGTATTTCCTAAAAACAAAAAACAAAAACAACCCATGGCCAAAAGCAACTTGGAGAAGAAAGGGTTTATTTTATCAAGGAGCTGTAATCCATCATCCAGGGAAACCCATAACTCCAGAGACGAATCCATGTATAGCATCCTTTAGCACTCTGAAATCTAGCCAACTCAGATGATACTTCCAGGTAGGTACCACGTTCATTTCTCCATGGTCTATGACTCAAGTATGTAGTGTCTTCAGCAATAGAGTCTTACCATCATTTTCTGGAGGGTAACCAGGAGCAGGAAGTGAAGCAGAACCCACAGAAGAATGCTGCTTACTGGCTTTCTCCTCATGGCTTGCTCAACCTACTATCTTATAGGAGCCAGGGCTTAGGAGTGGCACTGATTATTGTTAGCTATACTTTCTCACACCCATTATCCATGAAGAGAATGCTCCATGGTCTTGCTCACAGGCCCAACTAATGGGTCAATTTCCCAACTGAGGTTCCCTCTTTCAAAGACTCAAACTTGTTTCAAGTTGATATAAAACCAGACAATACAACTGCCCCCCCATCATCCTGACATACAAATACATACTGTTAAGTCCTAGTCTTTTCTTTCTTGTTATCCCAAGATATAATATTAATATCAATCTCAAATATATAAAACATACTACAAATGTTAACATTCCACAGTCTTCAAATTTGAACATCTTAAAAAAATCCATGAGCTCTAAAACATCCAAAACCTCTTTCAAAGTTCAAGCCTCTTTAAATAGCCAGTCTCTCCAAAATTTCAAAGTCTATAAAATTCAAAAATCTTGCTTAAACTTCAAAATCTTTAAATCCAGTCTCCAAGTATTTGGTTACTCCCAGAACATTTATGCCAGTATTGTACCATCCTAGTCATTAGTTATCTTGCAGGGTTCACAGCTGGGTAAGACAGTTTAATGATTTTCTCCATCAGTAGCATGTATAGCTTCCTTTAGCACTATGAAACCTAGCCAACACAGATGAAACTTCCAGGTAGGTACCACATTCATTTCTCTATTGTCTATGGCTCAAGTATGTGGTGTCTTCAGCAATAGGGTCTTACCATCATTTTCTGGAGGGTAACCAGGAGCAGTGACCATAACCTATTGTATTAATTAATTTTCTATTGCTGTGATGCAATAGCAAGGTCATGACAATTTAAAGAAGGAAGGATTTGTCTGAGCTTCTACTTCCAGACGAATAGAAGTCCGTCACCATTACAGTGAAGAGATGTAGCAGCAGGCAGTCATGGTGGCTGGAGCAGAGAGCTGAGAGCCTACATCCTTTTTTTTTTAAACATGGGTTGAGGATCAAATTCAGGTTCTCAGGCACAGGCTTCTCTGACAAGCTTTTTTAGCCACTGAGTCATCTCTCTGGTTCTTGTTTGTTTTGAAGATTTATTTTATTTTATGTATGTAGTACACTGTAGCTGTCTTCAGACACACCAGAAGAGGGCATCGAATCCCATTACAGATGGTAGTGAGCCCCCATGTGGTTGCTGGGAATTGAACTCAGGACCTCTGGAAGAGCAGTTAGTGCTCTTAACTGCTGAGCCATCTCACCTGCTCCAAGAGCTTGCATTTTAAACCACAAGGAGGAAGCAGAGAGACCACACTGAGAATGGCATAAGTCCTTAAAATCTTAAAGCCTGCCTTCAGAAACACCCCCAAATAAGGCCACACTCTCCAAGCCTCACCAAACAGCACCACCAACTGGAAACAAAGCATTTAAATGCTGGAGACTATGGGAGTATCTCATTCAAACTATTATACATTTTTGTTTTGGAATGGCCTATGAAACCCTGCTGACTAACAACTTTAAAAGAGGGATAAACATTTTAATTTAATTTATTATTAGTATTATTACTAGTATCATTACTATTATTTTGTTTTTTTGAGACAGGGTTTCTCTGTTTAGCCTTGGTAGTCCTGGAACTCACTGTGTAGATATGACTAGCCTCAAATTTACAGAGATCTACCAGCTTCTGCCTCCTGAGATTAAAGGCATGCACCACTGTTAGGGTTCTGTCTAAGCTCCACCCCACAATTACCTAGCAACAGCCAGGTATGCCCCTCTCCACAGTTACCTGGCACAGCCAGGTAGGCCTGGCCTACTATACAAAGCGCTGCTCAGCCCCTCCTCTCCCTCTTATTCCTCTCTTACTTCTCTCTTGCTGCTCTTGCTTCTTGTCTCTGCCCCTCTTAGGCTCTCCTCCCCTCCCCCCTCTCTCCACATGGTCATGGACGGCCTCTACTTCTATTACCCCCCTTAACTCTCATCTTCTGCCCTGAATAAACTCTACTCTATACTATGTCTGTGTGTGTCTGGTCCCTCTGGGGAATTGAAGCTTCGGCATGGGCCTGCTGGGGCACCCCCTTCCCCCACACCAGCATATTCTCTAAAACCTCTTTCTCTTTTTATGATCACAACAACCACCACTGCCCAGCAGTGACGAATCTTTTTTTATTAAGGTTCAAAAGGCATTCTAAAATAATTTAAAGATTTGTTTAAATGAGCAAATCTTATTTCAATTAAAATATAGTTACCAAAAGGAAACCAAATTTTTAAAACAATAGAAACAATTTCAGTTTTCTTACTCTATCTTATTCATCAACTTCATACCTTTAACATACTAAGAATGCATGAATTAAAAACAGAATAAATAGAATAAAAAGCATGAATAGAATAAAAAGCTACTTAAATTTTCAAGTACACAATGAATCCAAGGACTAAACACTGCTTAAACTTAGAAACAGTGAGATCTGGAAAACCCAGGACAGATGGGCAATAGCTAAGAAGAAATACTCAATTTCTAATGGACTCTGTAGTTTTACCCTGTGATTATTTACCGGGTATTGTTTTCACCTCCCTGCTCAGCAAAGCCCCGGGGTTGGAAAAGCCAGGGTAGATAGCACATGTTGCCTGTGTGCAGCGGAACTTAGGCCGCCCCAGAGAGTTTATCTAAAGTCTCTTGTTGATGTTTAACATGAGAATAAAATGTTAACAGATGCTGTGTTTACACTGTCTGCTATCCTACTGTCCCCCTATGGGGTCTCTCTTGGCCAGTGATCATTTGACTGTAACTTTGGAAAGCTGCCTGGATGAATAATGAGGAAGGGAAGAGGACACACAAGAGAGAGAAAGTGGGAGGAAGAAAGGAAGGGGAAGAAAGGGACAGGAAGAGGAATTATTTCACTCTGAGAATTGGGAAATTTAGCATTTATTTCTACACTGCTACTAACTTTCTATGGGAACTTGGATATCTTCTGTCTCTCTTTGTTCTGATTTAAGCATCCATAAAATGAAACAATATAATGCCATTCTCTAAAATGTCTTCCTGAAGTAACTTTGAGGTATGAAATACCGAACATAAAATAATCATAATCAACCACAAACCCTTGTGCATCTTTTGATAGGACGAACCCAGGCCCTGTATTGGCATCTTGCTAGACCATCAGAAATATGGAGGAAAATACCAATAACACTATTCCTACCTACCCCTTGTTTTTATGTAGTTCATACTTTATACCGTGATAGATATATAAAGTATCTACACACAGTTTAGAGAACACTGAAGTTAAGTTCCAGAGTCAATCAACTTGACTAAGGTAGGAACATTAACTGAAAAATATTAGACTTGATCTTTCAATTTTGTCCATTTTTTCAATCAATATTGTTCAAGCCACACAGGATACTTACCCAGGTGCAGTTCTGCAGTGAGGACAGAATGTTCAAGGCCTTAGCCCCTTTCTATTTACGTACTAGAGCAGGAAAAAAAGCTGAGCACTTAAGTTTTCCAAAATATATCTAATATTGGAAAATATGTTCTGAGTTCCCTTTTTGAGTACTTTTCAAAAATTTAAACTTTGTGTCTGCCCATTTTCAATAGAGTTATGAAATGTGTGAAAGAAATGGACTTAGCTAAACTATTCTTTATTTTTCTTAAAGCAAACACAATAATCATTTAACACCCCATACAGCCTACACCACAGGAAGATATGTTAGTAACACCATTTTAAGAAAAAAAGAATTTCACATAAAAGTCAAATATTCATACTCAAGAATACTAGACAAAGGAGAAGGTAGCTAAAATATATAATTAGAGAACACTGGGATTAGAAAGACTGATTGCTGTGTAGAGTCTTTTGTCTTCTTTAAGTTTGTTACTACTAGAATAAATTGCTTTTGTTGTACTTTCATCTTGGCCAGAGATTGTCTTATAGCACTGATTCACGAGCCTGCACTACAGTAATGGCCACTTTACAAACAAGAAGTCTGAGTATTAGATGCTCACAAAGATCAACGGGAGAAGCATGATAAAGGTGACATTCAAAGTCAGAGACTTCTCAATGCAAACACAATATCTTCATATCTAAACATTCATTTTGAGAATTCCATTCCAATTAACAGAATGGTGAGGTTGTTGCTACAATAAAATGTAAGGTATGGATTGATATGGGGCAACAAAGAAGAGTTAAGGTTAAAGTGCTCACTCTTCAGAGAGACTCAACCATTTATGAGTCTCTCACACTCAGAAAACATGATGTCACCATCCCTTCAGAACACCAGGCATGGTTCTTAGGAGATGATATTTGGGACCAGAAGATCACTATTCTAGGATAGGTGGAAAAACTTGAGAAAACCCAGCACCTCTGGAGTGACTGGGGCTTCTCAGACTCTGAGGAACTCTTGGTGCATTTCTGAGCTTCACACTCTGGGAAGGCCAGAGCAGGAAACCCTGCAAAGACTCCTAAGGAGGTGACATGTGTGCTTTCATGGACAGGTTCAGAAAGTGCAGATTTGATATCTACAATACACTAGACAACACAATGCCTGAGAGATTCTAGCAGGTTTCTTTAGATTTTTGACACTTTTTTTTTGGATGGGATACACAATAAGAAATACATTTTAAAATCACAACCCAATATACATGCTCATATAGATGAATATATTTAATTGACACAAATAATTTACTGAAGAAATTTTCATTTTTCTCTAAAAATTATATTCTGACATTTTTTCCTATCACCTTATATAGATGATAGACAGAAGGTAGATAGATATAGATAGATAGATAGATAGATAGATAGATAGATAGATAGATAGATAGATAGATAGATAGATAGACAGACAGATACATTTCTGGACTTGACCAAGTTTATTTAATAGTCCACTAAAGAAACACAAAATAACGCTTGAAAAATACTTTCTGAAAGGTCTTATTGGAAGTCACTGCACACTATGTGCAGAAAAAACACCGGCAGCCCTGAACCACCTTGTTCAGTTACAAAAAATACTAGAAGTCAGGATGAAAGTGCACTTAAGGTAGCAAATGCAGTTTTGGCATCTGGAGAAGGTGCTTTCCTTAAGGGGAAAAGTAAACCATAATATTCAAAAATCCCACTCTACAACTTTGAGTGAGGGATGAGAACTGAAGCCCAAACAATAGTATATTTATAGGAGGAAAGTTAATGAAGTATAATAATTCATGATGATTGCTTTAGACATAATTTTTCATATTTTCTGTTGATCTTAAGATCAACCCTGTTGTCTGTGTATTTTGAGTGTTTTAAACTACAAAACAACATAAATTCTTGAATGGGTTTCTTGTCTACAAATGTTTGTGAAAATCCAAGAAAGGTATCTTATTATGCCATCTAGTGGTATATTTTGTTATTAGCCATCATAAATTAACAGGCATCTGGGGAGCCAAAGAAAACAAAAACTGGAAAGAAACACTTAACAATAAAGTATACTTTAAATATATTGGAAGCAATCTGATACTATTAGGAAAATCAAAGACTGATTCATCTGTAGGTTCAGATATCTCACATTTTTTTTTCAAAAATATTCCCACTCCTAAAATTCTAAGTAAAAACCATGAACTGAGTAGAAATAGATATAACATGAAATAAGGAGCATATATATAAGGAAAACAATATAACTCTACAAAAACACAGTAAGAAGGTTGGAGAGATGGCTTAGTGGTTAAGAACACTGGTTGTTCTTCCAGAGACTCTGAGTTCAATTTTAGCAACTATATGGTGACTCACAACCATCTATAATGTAACATGATGCTGTCTTCTGGCATGCAGGTGTATAGGCAGATAGAGTACTCATATACATAAAATAAATAAGCAAATCTTTAAAAAAAACAGTAAAATAAAAAATATGTCTTGTGATGCTTAAATGAAGATTTGCTGTTAGTCAGGTGTGGTTGCCTATACTTGTAGTCCTTGCAGCGAGAAAATTGGGGTGAGAAGAATGAGGGGTCAATGCCAGGCTGGACTACACTGTCTCAAAACAACAGAACTCAAGACAACAAAGAAGGCTCACCATCGTAAATATGTATACTGTCCTTAAATATGTATACTGTCCTTAAGTCCCCAAATCACGGACAACAAATCCTCTAAGAGAGTTTCCTTATCTCATTAGCCAACACAAATTTTCTCCTGAGTTCTAATGAAATAGAAAGTGTGAGATAATTGTCAAATTTAAAAATCAAAAAATATACAAGAACTATAGCATCAGTGAGGCACAATGGATAAAGATGTTTGCAGCTTGAGGATGCAAGCCTGAGGATAAGATGCAAGCAATATGCAGATACACCTGGACATGGGCATCCAGAACTGAGTCTATAAAGTTTCCCTGTGAATGCCATCTGTACCCTGTGGCCCTCCCTGCCCTGGGAAGTATTGGCCAATACGTCCATGAGGGCAATGGGCACAGTGACGATGAAGCGGGGGGGGGGTGTGGAAAGCCCTGTGAGCACATACAGTTGTACAGTGAATAACCACACCAGGACCAGATGCAAGGACACAGATCCACTTTTGGGGGGTGATTCAAAACTTATATGATTCTGGGAGACTTGGGGTAGGAGCATCCAGGATGGGCAAAGGCCACACACACATATACACATCATAGACATATCACACATACATATACATCACACACACGCACATACTCCTAATGCTGTTACTACTCGTACTACTCTACTGACAGAAAAAGGTGGCTTTTTTTTGTTTGTTTTTTGAAGTAAAAAGAAGGATACAGCACTGACAGCACTACACATGAAGGTTTAGAGAGTGCACATACAGATTCATAATGAATAAGTAACACTTCACTTTGGTGGGGAAACTGAATGAATGCTGGTGTGAAATTTTAGTATGAATTTGGGGGGACAGTTCTTTTTTCCTCCAGCCATATGCAATATGACTTTCTTGTGTTTATAGAGGCAGACATTTATAAAGAAATCAAAAGTACTCAAGAGAAAAATGAAAGATGATTTTTATAACCCTGAAGTTAGTAAGTTGAACTAAAATAAAATTCTATAGGCATGCTAGGCAGTGGTGGTGGCATATGCCTTTAATCCCAGAACTTGGGAAGCAGAGTGAGTTCTAGAATAGCCAAGGCTATAGAACCCTGTCTCAAAAGGGAGTGAGAGGATGAAGGAAGGAAGGAAGAAAGAGAAAAGTTCCAACAAGTTTTAATATATAAACATATTTAATTTCTCCGTAATGAAAGAAACACCAAGAAGGGACGGACTGGAACTCATGTTCAGAATACAAATGTTCCCTTGCACACCAATAAGAAAACACATTAACAGGTAGGTTCAATGATTGGGATTCCCAAAGGCACACAGATGGTCAAGGAACCAATACAATGGTACCCGGTCTTGAAAAATAAACATGGGAATTTTCACTAGCTTTTTAAAGTGTCAATAGTAGGGAGTTTGGTTCTACAGAAAACAACTGCTCTGAAAGACTCTTGAAGCTGGTAAGGTGATAAAGCACCTTGGCAGGGCAACTAAGGTTTTACAGGCATTTGTGGCCCATCCATTTATTTCCCTTCTGTTAGGTTATCCAGTGAGTAACCCAGATCATGCAATAGACTCACTTTCACCAGGGTGAGTCTTCCATCTTCTTTGGAACCTTTCTAGGACCAACAAACAGCTTTGAAGATGCTTCTGTGAGTAGACACCAAGAGGAAGCAACTGGCAACAATGTTTATCACCTTCTCTTAATTCTCAAGTCATCTGGGTTCAGTCTTTCTGTTCCTGTCATTGGTGCTGCGTACTCCACTATGAGTACCTGTTGGTTCCTGAACTGTCTCCTCTCTGTTTCTACTTTAGTCCCTTCCTGACATCTGCTCTTCTACAGTATCTCAATCTCAATATGGAAACAAACCCCTGGTCTTCTCTTCTAAACCTGCTGTCCTCTCACATTCAGAAACTCTTTGAATAGTTCTCCTAACAATACTGACGGTTTCAAATGTGTTTGAAGTAAAATTCAGACTACACATTGCTTCTTTTCTCATTTACTAATTAATTTATTAATTTTGCATCGCTATCAGAACTTCTTCTCTCTCCTCTTCTCCCATTCCATCACTCTTCCCTTCTCTCCCCCTTTCTTCTTAGAGAAGGGGAGACTTCCCATGGATATCAACCCTCCTTAGCTTATCAAGTTGTAGTAGGTCTGGGCTATCTTCTTCTATTGAGGCAAGACAAGGTCAGCCAGTTAAGGAAAATTACTCCAAAGGCAAGCAAGCCCCTGCTCCTGCTTTTAGAGGCCCCACATAAGGACTAAACTTTGTATTTGTTACATATGTTCAGGGAACTGGGTCCATTCCAAGCATGTTCTCTAGTTGGTAGTTCAGTCTCTGTGAGCTGCTATAGACCCAGGTTAGTTACTCTGTACGCTTTCTTGTAGTGTCTTTAACTTCGCTCACTCCTTCAATCCTTCTTACCCCTTTTCCACAAGATTCCCTGAACTCCCCTAATGTTTGGCTGTGGGGTTCTGCTTCCATTTTCATCAGTTTCTGGGTGAAGCCACTCAGATGACTGCTATGTGAGGCTCCTGTCTGCAAGTATAGCAGAATATCATTAATAGTGTCAGGGTGGGCTCTCTCTCATGGCATGGGACTCAAGTTGGGCCAGTCATTGGTTGGTCACTTTCTCACTTTCTGCTTCCTATTTATTCCTGTAACTCTTACAAACAGGAAAAACTGTGGGTTGAAGGTTTTGTGGCTGATTTGGTATCACTGTCCCTCTGTTGGAAGAGTTGCTTGGTTACGGGAGGTGATCATTTCATTTTCCATATCCCCTATTGCTAGGAGTCCTAGCTAGGGTCACCCTCATAGATTTGTGAAAGTTTCCATTGTCCTAGATTTCTAACTTGTCCCAGATATCACCCCTTACTGATTCCAGTTCTCTCCCCCCTCTGTCCTCCCACAGTTGACCGGTCCGGTTACCCTCCCCACCTCCTCTCCACCCAGTTTCCTCCCTCCATCAACTCCAGATGTCTGTTTTATTTCCCCTTCTCGATGAGATTCATGCATCCTCCCTTGGGCCCTACTTGTTACATAGCTTTTTGTCAGTCTGTGTATTGTAGCATAAAACAGGATATAGTTAATCTAATAGAAGAAAAAGTGGGGAATAGCCTTAAATGCATTGGTATAGGGGACACTTCCAGAACACCTACAGCTCAGGCACTAAGATCAACAATTATTAAAAGGGACCTCATGAAATTGAAAGGCTGCTGTAAGGCAAATAATACCTTCAATAGGACAAAAGTGCAGCCTAGGGAATGAGAAAAGATCTTCACCAACCCTATATCCAACAGAGGACTAATATACAAAATATATAAAGAATTCAAGAAATTAGATAACACTAAATAAGCAACCCAATTAAAACATACATAAAAAGTTCTGAGTTGATTATTATACATCATACTGTATTACATAAATATATGTAATTAAAAATAAAATGAAGCTTTACTGAAACCCAGTAACCCATCAAAATAAAAATCCAGTAGTCAAGAAAGTTAAGATATTAATACAGCCTAAAGAGAATTTTAAAAATATTTAAAAATCTACATTTAATCTCAAAGAACATGAGGAAATAATTTCTTCTAATAGCCAAAAGATGGAAATTATGTTAAGTGATGAGTGGTAGAAACAAGGAACAGAATTTTCTATCTTAGAAACTCTTAACTGTACTTTAATTTTTAAAATTCAATAAAGGGATAAAACAATGTACTTGAAAACTAAACTGAGAAATTTCCCAGAACACACTCTAAAAATAGCAAAAAATATTAAGGAAAAATCTATAACACAAGGTTGTGGGCAGAATGCTAATGTTCAACTAAAAGTTGTTTAAAAATAAGAGCAAGAGAAATGAGTGGGCTACAGTATTTGAAGAAATACATGGTCAAGGTTTTGCCAAATGTGGGGCCGGGATGAGGCTCATTTGGCACGGAGCTTGTTTAGCATTCATGAAGTCCAAGGTCATATTCTACTACACAGCAGTTCAGGTCAGCCTGGGCTGAATGAGACCCTGTCACAGTGGTAATGCTAATCTGTCCTTTACACATTAAGTGTTTTGCCATCACCTTTTACTGCATCCGTTTGCTGTCCTTTCTTTACTTTCTTTACTCATCCAAGTACGAGAGGAATTTGAGGCATTGTTTTGTTACCTGGACTAGAGATATTCCTTATCTATGTTCTTATTTTAATATTGCTACACTGACATCAAAAGAATTGTCATTTACAAGAAAAAAATTCTATTAAGATATCCTCGAGTCCCCACAGGAAACTGTGTAGAACTGATTAACACTTTCAGCAAAGTGGCAGAGTACAAAATCGACAGACAAAAATCACAATGGAATCTAATTCATCTGTAAAGAAAACTGGGACTGTGCAATTTTTAGGAAAATGGATAGAACTAGAAACAATTTTATTGAGCGAGGTTATCCACTCAAAGAAAACCAAATGCAGCATGTTCTCCATGGGTGGACACTTACTTTTGATTTCTAATTCTCTGTGCTCAACTCAGAGTATCTGTACAAGCTGAGGAACCAGAAGAACCACTGGAAGGGTAATTCTTAAAAAGAGAGGGACAGAATAAATACAGATAGCATAAAAGAAGGGAGATACTGGAGACAGAAAGCAGGGAAAGGGGTGGAGGGGGGAGATAGTAAAAAAGGAAGCATTAACCAAAGCAAAAGGAATATTTAAAAAAAATACACATAGACTATAATCTTGTGACCAAATTAGAAAATAAAATTTAATTTTTTTTTTTAAAATTGGGAATGGAGTCCTTCATAGCCACAGGTTATTAAACAAATTCCCCAGTGCCAGGGGTGAGATACCTTCATATGAGTCATTTGGTCAGAGATACTCCAGATGCCCCTGAAATAATACAGGCTTTTGTTATTCCTCTTAGTCATCCACAAAACTTTATAATAAGACACTAATACCAAAGACACCACAATTCTTGGTTGCACATGTATTTACGCTTTTCTGTGTGAGAAATCGAGCTGGAACTGAGATGCAACACTCCTCTTTACTAGAGAGTTTGCATAGTTCAAAAGCCTCTTTGGAAGCTGCTTGAGGAAGAAGAGCATGGTCTCACCCAGCTGTGAATCCTACAGTCTGCAAGACCAACCTGTCCTGCAAGGTGTGTTCACTTGTACAATAGTGGCACTTCTGTTTTTGGGATAACCAACTGCTCTCCAATTGGATTTTAGGACTGCTCTTCAGGGGATGGGAGAATACACACCTAGTACTGCAAACATGCTCAAAATCTCATATCTCAAGAGATCATAGGCCTAGCAGGGAAGTGAATAGTAATTTTGGCAAATGGACATAATATCCATGTATTTTTTCAATACCTACATTTATACCTATAGGTACATGATATTTTCAGCCTTTTTTCCTAAGTGAGTGGTGGTGAATGCTGACACTCATGGCTTTTTGGGGTGGTGAGAATAAGTGGTGGATCCTAGGTCAACCCTAAACAAAACATTTATGTCAACACATGTAAGACTCAGTTAACGTTGCAGGAGAGAAACACATGAAAGAATACAAGACCCAGAAGATAGGAGAACAGCTGTGAAAGGTCATCTCCTGGATAAAAGTTATCTACTAGAATCACAAAATCATGGTTGCTGTGAAGCCTGGACTTGTCAATAGTCAGCATGAATGACAGAGGCTCTCAGGGGACCCTAATCCTCATATTTGGATTATTTGCTGCTGATAGATTCATGAAGTTTTATACCCATGTATGGTTTCAACAAACTGCAAAAGGTAGTTGCAATTCAATTGTCACAAGATGGCCCTGATTAACCTAAATGGGTCACAAAATAAAACCCCAAGCAATGGTTCTGGGAAAAGCTCTGGTAGTGGGTCAGGGCATTGATAATGATGGGAGAGAGATGTGAAGATGACGAGGACCAAACAGCCAGAATGCATAGCATACATGCATGAGATTGTCAGATAACTGTTACTAAAGTAATTTGTAAAAACATAGAGAAAGCCCAACCAAACTAAGCAAAAGCATGTAGATAGGAAGGTAATGGCATGCTTATCTCTTATCCTCCATAAGAGCCAATTTAAAATGGCTCAAAGGCCCTCATTTAAAGCCAGACACTCTTAAACTGCTGGGGAAGACAGTTCAAAAGTCAGCCATGGGCTAGGATGTTCGTAGAAGGACTGCACAGGAAGAAGCTACATGACTTGAAAGTGGGATTACATGAGAAAAAATGGAAGCAAAAGAAAACAGAAAAGATAAAAAGCCCACACAAAAACAAGCACCCACAAGCCAAAAGAACAAATTGGAGCCTTAAGAAAC
This sequence comes from Tokudaia tokunoshimensis, assembly GCA_036184795.1. Classification (NCBI taxonomy): domain Eukaryota; kingdom Metazoa; phylum Chordata; class Mammalia; order Rodentia; family Muridae; genus Tokudaia; species Tokudaia tokunoshimensis. The sequence goes on from BTHU01000015.1 coordinate 12,503,090, forward strand.
TAGAGGGAGGGAAGGGGGCTTATGGGACTTTCGGGGAGGGAGGAAACGGGAAAGGGGAAATCATTTGGAATGTGAATAAAAAAATATAGAAAATAAAAAAAGAAACTAGTGGGAATACATTCCCAAGAGAACCTTAAAATATAAAAGACAAAAAAGAAAAAAAGAAATAGAAAATATGAGACATACTATTAAAAATCACAGATATGCAATAAAAGAAATAAATATTTTTAATTTGAAAAATTGGACACAATTTAAATTACTGAAGAAAACGATCTTTTAGATATAGTAAGGGTTACAAGTAAATTTGTTCCTCAATATTTATATTTAAAATGGTGAAGTACTCTGTAGCTTGAAGATATTATGAAATATTGGCAAAAGATAACATTGTGTTCTAATAAGGTAATAAATGGGAAGTGTTTTTGTACAGTAAAATTATTAAGAATTAGTTGAAAGAACAAAACAAAATTTAAGTAGAAGATTATGCTATCCAATTTTATTGTCAAATATAGTGTCAGTAACCAACAACTTTACCACAAATGATAAACAGCAACAAGCAACTCTTCCCTTACACTTGTGTTCACGAGGCTTCTCTGTCTTTTTTTCTTTCTCTGCCTCTCTGTCTCTGTTTCTCTCTGTGTAACTCTCTGTGTGTCTCTTTCTCTGTGTCTTTCTCTGTGTCTCACTGTGTTTCTCTGTGAGTATCTATCTCTCTGTGCCTTTCTGTTTCTCTCTCTCTTACACACACACACACACATACACACACACACACACAGGTTTTCCATTTCCTCTTTTATTCTAACAAAATATGCTTTTCTTCATTTTGCTACATACAAAGCTTTAGGAAGGAACAGTTACATTTCAATCTTCATGCTCAGCACTTAGAAACATACTTTGACTGAATAACCATATCCGTCATTCTGAATGAATCAGAGCAAACTTCCCCTCATTTCTTGTCTTAATCAGTATTCTATCACTGTAATACGATACCATGCCTCTACCACTGTAAGAAGATACCACATCCACAACAACTCTTACAGAGAAAAGCATTTGATAGGTACTTGTGTGCAGTTTCAAAGGATTGATCCATTGTCATCATTGTAAGGAGCATAGTGGCATGCAGGCAGACATGGTACTGGAGAAGTAGTTAAGAGTTCAAATCTCGATCCAGAGGCAGTAGAAAGAGATGCAGAGACTGCCTTGGGCATTTGAAACCTCAAAACCCACCCCCAGTGACACATTTTCTCCAGTAAGACCATACCTCCTAATACTTTCAAGTAGTGCTACTTCCTGCTGCTGAAGTATTAAAATCTATGAGCCTATAGGAGGCATTCTTATTCAAACCACTACATCTCATTCCTGTTCATCTTGGCACTAACAGGCTGTCTTAGGATATACTTCTTGCAACCTTGCTTAGCTAAAGTCAAGTGTCTGTTCTTGTCTCCCTCTGACACTTCAAAACCAACTCTCCTTTCTTCTCGAGAAATGCCGGTTCTTCCTAGGCTTCTACCATGGATACCTAAACCATGTGACAAATTGTGCCCAGCATTGTCTGTTGAAAACTTTGCTTTCTGACTCACTGTCTCCATCTTCATAATAGTCAGCAGCAATATCACGACCCTCCTGAGTGCCATCATTGCCAGAGGAAAGATGTATCATCTGCTGAATAACACATATATAAGAATTCCACATGTATTTTCTCCCTTTCCAAATATGGGTTCTGTCAATGTGACTGTATTAATAAGCAGGGCCTTTGGGTGGTGAAGGGGGCAAGAGAGCTGATCTGCTCTTAGCAGGAGGCATTTACAGCATGTATACAATGTTCAGCTAGTTAGCTCACTTGCTGTTCTGCCTTCTACCATGTGATGTGCAGCAAGGAGGCTCTCCCCACACCAAATCACAGTGCCTGGGTCTTCAAATCTTCAGCCCCAGAACTATAAACAATAAATTTAATTCATTTCTAAATTACCTCATCTCAGATGTTCTGTTATAGTAGCACAAGCAGCCTAAGCTAGGATGCCAATCATGCCTTCAGATCCAGTCAACCTTCAACAGTCAAAGCAGCTATTGCACACATAAAAGTGAGACTTAGCAGAGTCCAAAATTGTGTTGTGAAAGCACAAATCCTGTCATTGGGTCACTGTAATCATGATAGCATGCGAATTAAAACAGGCTTCTTTTTATTTTTACTTTGTTTTCTAGGTCTATTCAGTTTAACTCTTGGGAATATGACTCTGTACATTGATCTTTTGGTTCATATATACAACATCCTGGGAGAAAATGCTTTAATCCAGCAGAATGTGAGTCCACAATCAGTGGACACTTAATAGGCCATTCCATCACTCTGCCAGACTAGATGCTTCCCTGTGGTGCAATTTATGGAAAGATGGATGAATATCTAGGCTCAGTGTCCACTGTCTAACTCATTTACCATGAAATAAGACCCTGTGTCTGACATATGTTTTGCTTGTAAGTATTGTGTGAACTTTTGTTGGTTCTGTTAGGCCTCTGTATTAGACTTTGCAGAAGCAACAAAAATGCCGTAAGTCAGAAATGTGTTTCTTCTTACTTTTGGAAAACAAAAAATAGTGCAGTAGAATTAGATCCCAATGAGGGCTTTTTTCTTTTCTTTTCCTCTTTTTGTATGCATATGCGTACTGTCTATGTATGGGCACACACATATATGTGTGGATGCATGCACATATGTGTGCATGTTTGTAGAGAAGCCTGGAGTTTTTCAGTGTTGTAAAGTTTATGAGAACCTTCGCCTCCATTGTTAGGTTTATTCTTAGGAATTTTGAAAGAGACGTTTCTTCTAATTTCTTTTTCAGTATCTTAGTGAATGACATACAGAAACATTCTTGATTTTGTGTGTTGATTTTATGTTTACTAGATCTAATAGTTTTTAGGTGGTCTTTAGTGTATTTTAGATATAAAATCTGGTCATCTGAAAATAAGAATAACTTGGCTTACTTTTCTACTTGTATCTCTTCATTTCTTTTTTCTTGTCCTATTTCTCTAGCCAAGAATTTGAACACTATGTTGAATAAAATGGAGAAAATGAGTGTCCTTGCCTTATTTTACATTTTAGGGGAAATGCTTTAGTTTTCTTCTTTTATGTGGTATAGCTTTAGGCTAGTCATATATAGTATTTATGATGTTGAGATTTGTTCTTGTTATTTTTAGTGTTTCAGAATGTTTATCACAAAGTGGTATTGAATTGTGTCAAGTGCTTTTCACCACCTATGATTCAGAGATGACCATATGTCCTGACTTTCAGCCTATTTTTGTATTATGTATATTAACTTGTGGATGTTGAATCAACTTTGAATCTCTAGGATGTAACCAATTTGGTCATATTTTTAATGTCTCATTGAATTCAATTTGAAAGTATTTTGTTGAGACTTTTTGTCTGTATTCATCAAAAAATCTTTTATGTATCTTTCTCTAGTTTTGATATCAGAATAAAACTGGTTTTTTAAAGTATTTTGACAGTGCAAGCTCACTTTATAATTTATGGAGTGGTTTGAGAGGTGTTGATAGAAGATCATCCTTTAACGTTTGGTAGACTTTGTTAATGAAACTGTCAAGTTGTGGGTTTTACTTTGGGCAAATTTTTATCTATTACAGCAATCTGCTATATGTCTACTTCAGTTGCTTACACTATCTTGATTTAGTTTTGGTAGATTTAATTTCTTTCAAGGCTTTTGTGCAGTAAAAGAACTTAATGTTTCCCTATTGATTTGGTTGATTTCCTTGAAGTCTTTTGTAGCATCTTTCCTACTTCTAAAAGGTGAATCTTCTCTCATTGTTCTTCTAGGAGCTTGCAAATCCTGTCCTTTTCATCTGTATTAGTCCTTTTATTACCTATTGTTTATATTCCATTAGTTCATCTTTTTGCTGTTTTCTGTAGGGCTTTGGGATGGATCACTGGCCTCCTTTGGATCTCTCTGAGTTCTTAAGTGTAAGCTCATATGCTTTTTCCTCAGAACTGCCTTTATTATATCCTAGCTTATGTGAGGCTGAGCTGTGATTTTTATTTAATTTTAGGAATACTCCCAATTTATAAAATAATCCCTGGTCAATTCAAGAGCATACTGCTCAGTGTCCAAGTATTCAAATATTGCTGTGGTTTCTCTTTTTATTGATTTTTACTTTTATTTCATTATATGCTACTAATACTCAAATAATAATTTTTATTATCTTGTGCTTACTAAGGCTTGTTTTGTGTTCTACAAATGTGAACAATTTAAGAGATTACTTCCCAGATTGCTTAGAAGCACATGTATTTCCCCATATGCTACATGAAAAGTTCTGTAGGTATCTCCTAAGTCTAATCAATCTGTACTGTATTTTGTCTCTGAAATTTATCTGTTGAATTTTTTTGGTGGGGGAGTGACTGGATGATGATCTAAAGATGAGAGTAGATACTCAAGTCACCCACTATTATGTCAAGATCATACACAAACTTTTACAATTTTTAATATTTATTTTATGAATTTATAAGTTCCCACATCTGATGAATACAACATCAAAGTTCTTAAATCTTCTGAGTGAATCATTACTTTTATTAATATGTAGTAGCCTTATTTATGTTGCCTATTTTAGTTTGAGGTCTAGTTTATAAGATATCAGGACTGTTACTGGTCCTATTTAGCATTAGTAATGACAGGACAACTTCGAATGAAAAATGGAATGTGATCTGAGTCTGTTCTCATTTCTTTTCCTTCCTAGGTTTTCCATCCATCCTTTGATTATAAGTCTGTTGGTGTCTTTGCCAGTGAGATGTGTTTTTTGGAGGCAGCAGAAAGTTGGATCCTCCTTTTATCCAACCAGCCTGCCCTTGTATTTTGTGATTTAAATGATGAATAGAGGTAATTACTTTTAAGGTACTGATTAATGGCATTTGTTAAAGCCTATAACTTTTTTTTTTTTTTTTTTTGGTTTTTCGAGACAGGGTTTCTCTGTGTAGCCCTGGCTGTCCTGGAACTCACTTTGTAGACCAGGCTGGCCTCGAACTCAGAAATCCTCCTGCCTCTGCCTCCCAAGTGCTGGGATTAAAGGCGTGCGCCACCACCGCCCGGCAGCCTATAACTTTTTGATAATCTTTTTGTTTAAAGGTGTGCTTCTTCACTTTATTGTCTGTGAGTTTTGTAAGTTTTCTGGCTTCCTATATGGGATATGATGAATTATGTCTAAGCTTTTCTTTGTCTTCTCATATCATAAGTGTATGCCCTTCTGCATTCTCATAAATGAGAGTTTCTTCTTCCTCTGTGTATAGCATTCCTTTAGATATTCTTTGCAACATTGGCTTAGTTGTTTTGGATTGTATTACTGTGAATTTGTTTAGTTTCAAGTTGTCCTTAGTTAGTCATCATTTTAAAAGACAACTTTGCTGGGTATAACATCTTGGCTGGCAGTCATTTACTTTTATAATTGAAACCTATCACTCTAGGCTTCCCTAGAGTTTATGGTTGCTGATGAGAGACTTGACATTATTCTTGAGTATTTATGTGAGGTCAGTTTGATTATTTCCCAGTAAATCTTTTGATATTGTTTTACTTGCTTTGTATTTTTCACATTTTGTTGGAAAAAGGTTCTAAATGGCTCTTGTTTGTGTGCCTATTTCTGCTCCTAGGTTTGAAATTTCTTTCTGTTATAATTTTAACAAATAAGCTATCTATGGCTTTAGAATTTATCTCAGCTTCTTATTCCACCCAATGGATTCTTAGTTTGGGTCTCAGTATTTTTTTCTTATTGTTTCCTTTATTTTTGACTATTTTGTACTTGGATGTCTGTCGGGGTTTCCATTTCCTTGTGGGATTTGTCCTCTGTGGTTTTGATTCTAAACTGCTGTGCAAATGATTGTCCTGAGATGGCCTACTACAGATTATTATAATATCTTGGACAGGTTCACCCAAGGCTGTAAGGGATTCATTTTAGGAAAGATTCCTGCTACTAATATGTTTTTCTTGTTATTATTAAACATATATAGCAATCACTAAGTAATAGCACAACCCTTTGGAGCAGATCTCTGCAGAACCACGAAGATGTATTGATGCTATATAGACAAATAAGACGACTTAAGTCTTAATGATGATCCTATAAGAATTCCTAAAACTATATCTGTGATTATTAAGCTCTTTTATAGTGAGTTGCTGCCTCTTCTCAGGCTTTCAAGACAATAGCATAGAGTACAGCTTGCCTAAGGGAAAGAAACCATTGAAATGTAAAGTGCAACTTCTACTGAATATGGATTACTTTAAAACAAGAATACATTAAGTTAGACCATAAGTTAGAGCCTTAAAAATCAGAAACCATCTGTACCTACACATTAAGTTAGTAGCTCTGATGCTCCCAAACCCATCGCTTTGCTTTCCTGTCACAGTAGGGAATGTCCCCATCAACACAACTTTCAAGACTAGCCTCTATTCCACCTTCAATCTTCTGGCTAGCAGTCAACTTCTAAGTCTTGGTCTTCAAGTCCATCTACCTCCATGACTGCCATCACCTTCTTACTCCAAACCATCTTTTGTCTGTAAAAAATATTTTCTAACTAGCTTGTTAATTTAAAATTTATTAGGAATTAAATAAATCAGGCAGTCTTTGAAAAATAAGCTATACTTGTCATTTTCTTTCTAAATATTTCCCACTTATGTTACCATAAAATAAGAATGTGCTGAACCAGGGCCTGAATCACTGAACCAGAGCCTGAATTTCCTCCACAGAATCTGGATTCTTCCTACTGCCCATACCAAAACTACCCACCCCAAGTTCCTTACATATTCAATAGCCATATATCTGTCCATGAGGATGCCAAGTGTTTTCTTAGTTTGAGTACATTTGCATACCTGTGATCACTTAGCTTTCTCTCTTCCTTTGCATCTTCTAAGTCTCTGATTACTTTTACATCTTTACCACAACCTCTCCTGGTCATTTTGGACACATTGGTGTCCTCTCATGGATTTCTAAACTATCTCTACATGTATTTCAGGACAAAGTCATTGCTTACCATTATTGTGTATTGACTATCTTCCCAAACCACACTGTAATGTAAGTATCATGTTCATGCTTAACTTGTTCACTTCTGTACTGAAAATTATTAGATTCTCTGACATGCAAATAAACAAGCAATTAAAAGAACATGGAAAAATCCAAGATCTCTTTAATGAGCACTAATTCTTGCCAAGCATGTCCTAATTATTAGTATGCATTAATTCATTGACTTTACATAAGTTACACTAGAATTCTATTTTATATATTGGGACATAGGATTAGAAATCTTGTGTACTTGCGTGAGTTGTACAGTTTGGAAATGAAAAAAGAAACTAACAAATGAAAAACAAAGTATATTTTTTAAGTCCTGATATTTCTTACTTCAGAGTCTATGCTTTTAATTGTCTCCAAGCATGCTCATCAAGACATTAATTGCAATCGTTTCCACTGTCTTGTGTTACAAATGTTATGGAGGTTCTTTTATATCTTCTTTAATTTCTACACTTTCAAATTTTCATCTAAGGAATGTGTGCTATTGCATCCTATCTGTTCTAGTGTCAGTCTGGAGACATTTATTATGACTTACAGGGGGTACCATGATCCACAACCTTGGCAAGTCTGCCTTAGCCATGGATCAGGGTGGTGGGAAAGTTAATCACCATCTGGAGTTGTATCCCCCTAAACTGATTTTCAGAAAATTATGTTCATCTGAAACACTTTAGTTTTCATTTACCAAAGTATAGTACTTGGCTAGTTGCACTGTTTTCAAAAGCCAATGCTTCTTCTTCTGTTTTCAATCTCTCTAATACCTGGTGCAATAGAAGCTGCAAACATGTGCCACCTTATCTATGAAATTGATTTCGTGTCCCAATAAATTCTAGGTCAAAAAAGGAAGCATGCGTGGGTTTCTAAATGCAAGAAACCTTTTGAGGTAGAAAGTACCCTATGTGATAATCTGCTGGGCCAGGGGTGGTTTACTGCAGCATTGACTACCATGAGCAACTGTGCATGTAAATGGGGTTCATACCACACAGTTGCCTGAGTGGTGGAGCAGGCAGAACTCCCAGATCTATCACTTCATGCTTCACAAGCTTCATATTCTGCGATGAAAGTCCAGCTTACATCAGGCACCACACATACTATATTCCTTCAGACTTGGATTCCACCCTGCTCACAGAGTATAGCTTATGTTTCATTGACTGATGCTCATTTCTAGGAGTATCTAGCAATTTTAAACTGTGCTTCAATTTTTCAAAATTTCTTTCTTTGTTGGTTTATTTATTCACTTATCAACAAGTATTCATTTGAATTTGTTCACCCCCATATGATTATTTTGGTTTTAACATGGTCATTGCTTGAGTATTCTTGGCATTGGAATATTTTTTCTAGAAAATTGGTATGTAAGTTATAGCCCTTGTTCCATTAAAAATGTGGAAGAGCAAAAATAAACGTGTCAATAAGTAGCATATGGTTCTAGTCTATCTCTAGTCTAGATAAGAACTCAGTGATTGTCATGAGTAAATAGTAAGAGGATCATAAAAAGGTGTAAGTGAAATGTTTTAATAATTATTCTACTAATGTAAAAAACACAATGAAAGTGATGGCACATATGAGTCCTACTGTATGTACAATTCTACTTTTCAGAGCCGGAAATGGAAGGAAGATATTTCAGGCATTCTCTCATGTTTAGAGAGAACTCCTCTCCTCTCCTCTCCTCCCCTCTCTCCTGTCCTCTCCTCCCCTCTCTCCTGTCCTCTTTTCTCCCTCTCTTTCCCTGTCTTTCCTTCCTCTCCTCATCTGTTTCTGACAGAGTCTCACATTGTAGACTAGAATGTGCTAGACATCATGAATCTTCTGCTCTATGCTTGGCATGCTGGCTTTTGAATCATAAATTCCTCAACCAAATAACAAAGTACTTAATCCTGAGAAATTATTTACTCTTCAAAACTAGGGAAATGCTGATTTTTGTCTTGATTTTGTCATCTATCTTAGTGAATAGATAGAAATGCTTATTTAGATTGTTAACTAATAAAAATGCCTCCATACAATCTATAATCTATAAAGATATTATGTTTGGGATTACTGGTAATAGATTTCAACAAAATAATAAAATGTAATTTTATATGGTCTCTAGTGTGTGTTGTCTTAATATATTAAAAAAAAGATCACATGTTAACAATACAAAGTAATTTAATGTAGCTATTTATTAAAAATAAAAACCAACAGAAATGTACACATTCTCACATCTCAAAGTTGGTAGTTCATTCCCTCATTCAGAGCAGAGTGAGCTAAATTCTTTGGAAGAATGTAACTTCAGGGCTCTCCTCAGCCTGCATCTACACTGCTATGTTCTGAAATGCTTGTGACTGAGAGTCATAAAGTTTCTGCCAGCAGGTGGAGCCAAGGGAACACAAGTTAAAGCCTCCTCAGCTGTGTTCCTTCTTCAATCTTAAACCCAGAACAATATATTCCTTCCCTCCCTTGCTCCTCCCTCCCCCCTTCCTTCCTTTCCTCCTCTCCCTCCCTCCCACCCTTTCTTCATCCTCCTTTCTTTCTCTCTTTCTTTCTTTCTTTCTTTCTTTCTTTCTTTCTTTCTTTCTTTCTTTCTTTCTTTCTTTCTTTCTTCCTTCCTTCCTTCCTTCCTTCCTTCCTTCCTTCCTTCCTTTCTTGCTTGCCTTCCTTCCTTGCTCTCCTTCCTTCCTTCCTTCCTACCTTCCTTTGCTTCTTTCTTCCTTCTTTTCTCTTCTTGACACATTTGAACATCTTTCTTCATTTCCTCTTTGTTTCCTTCTCTATTTGTGACACTCTTTTCCTTATTAAAAGGAAAATTTATAGAACCATACAATTTTTTAAACAACAAGTTGTCAAAATGAGATTCTTATATTAACTTAACAGTATCCTGGGTGCCCTAATTTGTTCTGCCTGGGTTCCTAACAGTAAAACTTTAGAGATTTCAGAAGAAAAGAAAAAAATACCCAAACCAAAACAAAACCAGAAAGTTTCTTTACCAACTTATGAGCTCTATGTCTTACAAGTCCCAAGAGCAATTTTCTTGCTTTTGTTCTACAGAAAAAGTCTGTTGCTTCCTACCTATGAAAGGAGATGATCAGTCTGCCAAATATCATAGCTCTGTCCAATTTCAAAGATACTATTTTTCCCTGAAAAGGAAAAATAAGCATATTTGGCCCCAGTGTGGTGATGATGACAATGATGGTTCAGTAAACATTCCTTTTTTTTTGTTTTGTTTTATTTTTTCAAGACAGGGTTTCACTGGAACTCACTCTGTAGACCAGGCTGGCCTCGAACTCAGAACTCAGAAATTTGCCTGCCTTTGCCTCCCAAGTGCTGGGGTTAAGGGCATGCGCCACCACTGCCCAGCTCAATAAATATTTCTTAAGTACCTTCAAGTTACCAGCAACCGTGGTTAAGATGTTATCTCTGATAACTTTCCATTCTTGCAGTTTCTAAAAGGACTGCAGTATGGTAGAAAGCTGAAATCACCTGAATGGATGGCAAACAACAACAAAACAAAACAAAGCTAATCAAGGAGGGAATGTGAGAGGGAGAAGGGAGGAAAAGAAAAGGAAATGGGTACCTATAGCGTGAGAGGATAGCAAGAATAAATGCCACAGCAAGTCAGAGAGGGGAAGTTAGAATATGCCCTTACCGCAGTTTCCCCCTACAAGTTACTGGTCAAGGATGTCCTAGAGGCACCTAAAATGCCACAGGTTACCACAGTTGCTGTTGGTTACCCATCACAAATAGATAGCACTATTTCTATTCAAGACTGACTGTTTCTATAGACACTACACACTCTGGTACAGGACACACAGAAGTCAATAGTGAATTGACTGGGAAACTCCCTGCTGGAAGATGCTACTGAGGCTACTGAGATAGAAAAGACATCGATGGTATTATCCTGTACTAGTGCTGCATGTGACAATTACTGACCTGCCAGGCAAGATGTGTTCACTGTTGTGGTAGAATCAAGACTATGAGCATTACCAACACTATCTTTGTTAGGTTTAAAAACTGTCCCACACTAAAAAAATGCATTTTTTATACTGGAAACATAGTCCAAAACCATGGTTAGTCATGGGCTCTAGGGGAGAACTTATTGATACCGTTTTTTTCTAAATGATTATGTTGTCGAGATGCCTGCTAAATAGTTATGCTTATGTCCATATATTTGTGCATTCCTGACTTTGGCCAGAAATCTTACTACAGTGAGTAGTGTTTCATATAGAGGAACGTTACTGGTCAGTGTCTTGAGACTAAATGATTCTGAGTATTCAGTCTTAGATGTGTCATCTACATCAATACCCTACCAGATAAGGCTCAGGGAAGAATGAAGGAGTCAGAAGATGGGGGAGGAGTGCTGTGAAATGCTATTGTCTGAATATGATGTCTCCTTTGCATAAGTGATCACACAGCATCTGTGGTTACCTACACAAGGCCTGTATAATATTAATCTGGTTATAAATTCCAACATGTAGTGGAAAGGGTATAGTGAGTCACCAGTCCCAGCTGAAGAGTCATTGGCAGTTGGTGATGGCTAAGAGAGAGTCATTTTTCCTTATGATCAAATGGATGATCCCACAGAAATGGGCATATAAGCAACATTAACCAAACTCAATTGGTTAGAATAAGTAAATAGAGGAGGACATAAACTTGGAAGGCTGATGTGACAGTGGATCCTGGGGGAATTGGATGGAAAGTAAGAGGTGAATATGTTCAATATACATTTTATATCTAAAAAAAATCTTCAAGGAACTTATTTTTTTTAAAGAAACTGGCCTTTTATATATTTCAACCATTGCAGAGAATCCAGAACCTTTCAGATCCTTAAGAACAAGAAAGAAACATTTCTGAATCGACATTCTAGCAGCTCATATTGCAAAACCTATTGTGTGTGATTTTGTGCCAAATTATTATTAAAACATAAAGCATTTTTTTCTGTTTTGGAGAACTTTAAAATAAAGGTGGACCAAAAGCTTATTTGAATGACACAAGAGCCCCGTAGATAATCACTGAAAATGTAAGTCACATACACCAGTTCACAAGTGAATTTGCCCTGGGATGGACTCAACCCACAGGATTCCATTGCCAGTCTTTGCAGAAGAAATGGCAGTTAGTGACATACAGGAGCAATATGACTCCACAATAGGAAAAATGGCACAGTTTGTATGGAAAACCTTGCAACCTTTTACCTACTCCTCCATGCCAATGAATGGGACTGTATGTGAACACCTCAGATAGATTTGTAGGCTTACATTTTTCAAAACCTACTTTAGTAAGTGTTCTTAAATGCTTTAACCTACTTTCTAGGCAACCACCTACCAAAGGTAATGGAAAAGAAAAGTTAATAGGGCAAAGGGGGATGTAGACCTGTTTAGAAATAATTTTGGAGGGGAAATTCCAATGTTTATGTCTAAAAATCAGCAGTTCAATTCACATGAATCAGCAGTTTGATCCACTCACAAACACCATTCATGAATAAACCACAGCAGTTCATTCCAGAAGAAACATTGAGGCTGTGCCAATTGGCCAGAGTCTGAGGAACTGGCAAGAAAACATCATAATACCATGAGAAGTTGTTTGGTGCACTTCACTCTACAAAGTAATGACTAATGATGATCAGCATAAAAGGCACAGCAAACCAACAAAGACCAGCAAACAAAGAGTGGCAAGGTGAACCAATGCCAGATCATCATCCACTATCTGTTGGGTTACACTTAAACACTTTCCAAACATCATGTATCCTCTCAAGAGTCTGCTCTAGCAAAACATGACATGCCCTTTTCCCAGGAAGCTACCAGAAAATCACCACATGCCTGTTCTCAATAAAACATCCTGTCACTTGTCTGTTTCAGCAAAACATCCTCTCAGGTGTCTGCTTCAGCAAAACAAACATCCTCTCATAAGACAGTTTCTAGAAAATAAATCACATGACACAACCAAGTCTCCAAAAAACCCAGAAATTTCAACCCCCTAGATCTGCTTTGTCACTTTTTGGGAAGACCATTTTTAGCTTTACAGAGAAAATATATTGACAAAGAGTGATATAAAGTGTTTTGAAAATAGGAACTGAAGGAAGCAGATAGGCCTATTACAGGTCTTCATCTCTCCTTCCTCTCCTCCAAACGTAATCCTCTTTTCCCCATCTCATCCTCAGCTCTGTAGCAGATTGCTTGCTGTGGTCTCTCTTCCCTCCCTGTCTCTATCTCTAGTGGATCACACAGATATTCCCCCTCCAACCTTACTTCCACCATCTAATCTCGTTATCCTATCTCTGAACTCCAGTAGGCATTCCTAGAAACCCTCCAGCTAAGCAAGAAGGCCAGCAAAGCAGTTAAATATGAGGTTTTTGCCTTCTTTCCTCCCCTCCAAATCCAATCCCCTAAATCTCATTCCCAGATCTGCAGCAAACCTGCTGAAGCTTCTTTTCCTCCATTCCCAGGAAACTGTGCAGATCTTGGTGGAAAAACCTACTTTCTTCTTTCCTTTAGACCCTCCTCAAAGCACCCCACTCCATCTTCATTCCTAAATGACAACACTCCATACCTAGAATCACATGGTATCAGCGACCACCAGTGGCCACACCTATCACAATCTGAAAAGAATTTCCTATCAGCCAACACACAGTCACCATAGTCTTCTGAGAACTCAACAGGGTAACAGAAACCAAGAAAAAAACACCCACTGAAAAAAAATGAGACCAGATATTTGCATCTAGACATATGGTCATCCCAAAATCCAGATGACACCAGCAAAAATACAACCAGTTTTAGCCAGGACAATATGTTTTCACTACAGCCCAACAACTATGCCACTGTAGGCCTCCAGTACTACAATATAGCTGTAGCACAAGAAAAGGGCCTTAAAATAGTCTTTATGAATATATGATAGATAAAATACTAAAGAGAAAATAAACCCTTAAAGAAATATATTGAAATCCAAATAGTGGAAGGAAATTAATCAATTAATTTAAGACCTGGAAATAGAAATAAAATCAATATGGAAAACCCCAAACTGGGGGAAAGACGGTAATGAAAAATTTTGGAACTCAAAGAGAAACCTCAGGAAATAAGCTTCACTAACAGACTACAGCAGATGGAACAGAATCTCAGGCATTGAAGATACAATAGAAGGAATGAATATTTCAGTCAAAGAAAATGTTAAATCTAAAATAATCTTGGCACAAAACCTCCAGAAAATCTGGAAGGCTATGAAAAGACAAAACATGAGAATAGGTATAAGGGAAAATAAGAAGCAGAGTAAAAAGTCACCAAAAATATTTTCAATAGAATCATTTAAAATAAATTCCCTAACTGAAAGAAGTGAATTCTTATTGCGTCAGCCAGGGATTTCGAGAGGAAAAGAACTTATAAATAAATAAGTAGATAAATGAATATATATGTATATTCTACTTGAACTGATATAACAGAAAATGGAAAGATCTCCCATACTCATGGATAAGAAGGATTAACATAGTAAAAATAGACAGTCTAACAAAAGTCATCTACAGAATCAATGCAATTCCTATCAAAATTCCAACATAATTTACCACAGATCTTGACAGGATATTATTCAGCTTCATATGGAAACATAAAAACACAGGAAAAACTAAGATAATCCTAAATAATCAAAGAACTGCATGAGGAGGTATCACTATCCCTAATTTCAAGTTGTACTAAAGAGTTGTAGCAATAAAAAATATCATGTTGTTGGCATAGAAACAGACACATTAACAAAGGGAATCAAATTGAAGACCCAGACATAAATCCATACACCTATGGACACCTGATTTTTATTGAAGAAGCCAGAAATAATCATCAGTGCAAAGACAGCATGTTCAACAAATGGTGCTGGTCAATATGGACAGTTCCATGGAGAAGAATCCAAATAGATCTATAATTATTCCTTGTACAAAACTCAACTCTAGATGTACCAAAGGCCTCAATATAAAACTGGATCCTAACAGAAGAGAAACTAGGGAATATCCTTGAACTCAGTGGCACTAGAGATTTTCTGAACAGAGTGCAGTTACCACAGCATTAAGATCAACGATGGGACCTCATTAAACTGAGAAGCTTCTTTAAGACAAAGGACACCATCAATCAGACAAAGTGTCAGACTACAGAATGGAAAGGTCTTTTTACTGACTCCACATCTGATGAAGGACTAATATCCAAAATAAATAAAGAATTCAAGAAATTAGACATCAACCCCCTAAATAATCCAATTAAAAAAATGGAAACATATCTAAACACAGAGTTTGTATTAGGTGATTCTCAAATGGCTGAGATACACTTAAAGAAATGTTCGATATTCTTAGCTATCAGGGAAACAGAAAACAAAACTTGAGATTTTCCAACTTACACCTGTCAGAATGATTAAGATCAATAACATAACTGACAGCTCATGCTGATAAAGAGATGGAGCAAGGGGAACATTCCTCCATTGTTAGTGCAAACTTGTACAGCCACTATCAAAATCAATGTGGTAGTTTTTCAGAAAGATGGAAGGCAATTTACCCCAGGACCCACCTATATCACTCTTGACCATATACTCAAAGGATGCTTCATCAAAGCACAGAGAGCTGTGACCATTGCTGCTCTATTTACAATAGCTAGAATATGGAAACAATCTGGATTTTGCTAAACAGATTAATGGATAATGAAAATGTTGTACATTTATGCAATGGAATATTACTCAGCTGTTAAAAATGAAATCACAAGATTCACAGGTACAGGACTAGAAAAAATTATCTTTAGTGTGGTAACACAGAACCAGACAAATTTGCTATGGTATTTATTTGTGTATATTAGCTGTTAAGTCAATGATGAGTAAGCTATCATCTGTAGAACCACAAGATTATGTGTAAAACAAGTAACTAAAAGGGATAGATAAATCTCCCTGGGAAAGAAAAACAGGATAGCTATGGATGCTTTGGGGATGAACTGGAATAGGAGGAACGAAAGGGGGAGGTGAGGGAAGAGGGTCATGAGGGAGGAAATATAAGGAAAAAACAGCAAAAATTAAGAGGTAGTTCTAATACAGCAGAAGCTTCCTAAAATATATGGTGGTGATCTAAATAAAATCGCAACAAAATGAAGGAGTCAGAGCCCCAGCTGGACATCTCTTGTTTCCCAGAACTGGGGATGGGTTACATCTAATTGAATTGTTGGAATGGTGGGTCTCCTGGGAACCTCCAAACAACCTAAACTGTTTCTGAGATTATATCTTGCTTTCCACAAACTAATGGCAAACCCTTGCTGCTAAAGACAACACTCCACAACTCACTGAAAAATGGAGAAGTTGAGCAGTTTGCCTATATAGAGTGTTTATTTCTGTATGCGCGCATCTGTAGTACAGAAAGGTACTTGGCAAGCTATCAAAGTAAAAAGTGAACAGCAGCCTAGCTATACAATCTTTTATCTAAAATGGTGTCCTACTTTCAAGGGCCCCCATCTCTGACTCAGAATCAGCCTGCAATTGATAACCGCTTGCAAATGAAATGATAGTTTTCCTCAAGGGAGTCCCACTGGGGAAACAAACTACTCTTAAGGGTAAGGTGTTTTTCCAGCAGTAGATGGCCAATAGAAAATGAATTCAATGATAACTCCAAGTTCCTTATCTTGCATTGTGTCACTATTTAAAAATTTTCATATACACACACATATGAAGAATATTTTTTGATAGAATTGAAGATTTACGTCTAAAATACTTCTGATAAAATTGCAGAAAAATGTAGAAAAACCTGTTAAAATTGAAGATTATCATGGAAAATTTTGTATAGATATAATAATGGTAGGCATAAAAGTATTTCTAAGTTGATTGAAAGTGGAATTAGAAACATTTTCTGATAAAGTTGAAAATTTACATGGAAAATGTTTCTGATAATTGAAGAAATATATAGAAAACATGTTAAAATTGAAGATTATCTTGGAAATTATACAGATAAAATGGTAGGCATAAAAATAATTCTAAGTTGATTGAAAGTGGACTTATACACATTTTCAGGTAAAATTGAAGATTTACATGGAAAATATTTCTGATAAAATTCATGAAATATATAGACAAACATGTTGAAATTGACTATTTCATAGAAAATTATACAGATAAAATGGTAGATATAAAAAACCCTTTCTAAATTAATTGAAGGTGGAGTTGAAAACATTTTGTGATAAAATTAGAGATTTACATGGAAAACATTTCTGATAAAATAGAAGAAATATATAGAAAAACATGTTAAAATTGGAGATTTCATGAAAAAATAATGCAGATAAAACAGTAGACATAAAAATTACTAAGTTAATTGAAAAAGGAATTACAAACATTTTCTGATATAATTGAAGATTTACATGAAAAATATTTCTGTTAGTCTATGTCTTTCTATTGGGGAATTGAGTCCATTGTTAAGAAATATTAAGGAATAGAGATTGTTGCTTCCTGTTATTTTTGATGTTATTTTTATGTTTGTGTGGGTATCTTATTTTGGGTTGTTGGAAGAAGATTACTTTCCTGCTTTTTCTAAGGTATAGTTTCCCTCCTTGTGTTGGCATTTTCCATCTATTATCCTTTGTAGGGCTAGATTTGTGGGCAGATATTGGTTTCTCCATCTATGGTGATTGAGAGTTTTGCTGGGTATAGTAGCCTGGGGTGGCATTTATGTTCTCTTAGGGTCTGTATGAGATCTACCCAGGATCTTCTAGCTTTCATCGTTTCTGGTGAGAAGTCTGGTGTAATTCTGATAGGTCTGCTTTTATAAGTTACTTGCCCCTTTTCCCTTATGGTTCTTTGTTTAGTGCATTTGGGTTTTGATTATTATGTGCTCAGAGGACTTTCTGGTCTGATCCAGTCTGTTTGGAGTTCTGAAGGCTTGTTGTATGTTCATAGGCATCTCTTTCTTTAGGTTAGGGAAATTTTCTTCTATAATTTTGTTGAAGATAGTTACTGGCCCTTTAAACTGGAAATCTTCGCTCTCTTCTATACTTATAATCCTTAGGTTTGGTCTTCTCATTGTGTCCTGGATTTCCTGGATGTTTTGGGTTACAAGCTTTATACATTTTGCATTTTCTTTAACTGTTGAGTCAATGTTTTCTATGGTATCTTTAGCACCTGAAATTCTTTCTTCTATTTCTTGCATTCTGTTTTTGATGCTTGCATCTATGACTCCTGATTCTGTCCAAGGTTTTCTGTTTCCAGAGATGTCTCACTTTGTGATTTCTTTATTGTTTCTACTTCCACTTTTAGATCTTGGATGGTTTTGTTTAGTTCCTTCACTTGATTGTTTGTGTTTTCCTCTAATTCTGTAAGAGATTTTTGTGTTTCCTCTTTAAGGTCTTCTCCTTGTTGATCCAAGATCTCCTGTATTTCTTTAAGGGAGTTATTTAAGTCTTTCTTGAAGCCCTCTATCAGTATCATGAGATACAATTTTAAATCCAACTCTTGTTTTTCCAGTGTGTTGGAGTATCTGGGACTTGCTGTGGTGGGAGAACTGGGTTCTGATGTTGCCAAGTAGCTTTGCTTTCTGTTGGTAGGGTTCTTGTGCTTGCCTTTCACCATCTGGTTATCTCTGGTGCTAATTGATTTTGCTGTCTCTGGATGGAGCTTGTTCCTCCTGTAGGCCTGTAAACCTGTGTCCATACTCCTGGGAGACCAACTCTCTTCTGTCAAGGTCTGTGCACGTAAGGCTGTGGAGCTGCCTGGCTCTCTGGTGCAAATGGCAGCCTGAAGATCTCTGTCCCAGCTGCTCCACTGATGGTATGTCCTGTGTATCCTAGCTGTTCTCCTTCAGAGAGAAGGTGGAGATCTCACCTCTGTGTTCAGAAGTAAAAGCCCTGCTGGGAGATCACTCTCTCCTGGTGGGCTCTGCACAGAAGGCTGTGGTATTGTCCGGATCACTGGTGCAAATGGTGGAGGGAAGACTTCTGTCCTAGCTGCTCCACTGATCATATTACCTGTGTGCTCCTAGCTGACATATGAAGAATATTATACACTCTCTTTTATAATGTGTATGTTTTATCTTTTTATTTTATAAGTCCTTCACACATATATTATAGCTTATAGTTTTGTTTTATAAGGAGTTTCTGAGTATACAAACAATTTGGATATCTGTTGTTGTATTTTGTTTTGTGTGTCTTTTTTTGGCTTCTTTCCTTTTTTGTCCTGTTTTGGTATGTTAGTTGTTGTTCTTGTCTTATTTTATGATTGTTTCTTAGAAGCCTGTTTATTCTCCAATATGAGCCAGAAATGGTAGATCTGAATGCGAGAGGAGGTGGGATGGAACTGGAGCTTCAGAGGGAGAAAAATCCATAATCAGGATATATTTATTATATGAGAAAAATCTTTTTTTAATAAAAGCAATCAAAAAACAAAAAAAAACCCCACCTAAAACAAAAAAGAAATAGTAAATGAATCTAGCAGAAACTATTTCAGTCTTATAATAGTTAAGGGATAATTTAAACATATATAAAATAAAATTTAAATTTCACTGTGTATGCATTTAAATTTAAATCATAAAAAGGATAAAATGAATCTCTATGTCACTGTTACTTCTATTCTGAAAAATGTCGTCTCGTTATTTGAAGGGATCTTACTGCCCTGAGCTGAGATGTGCTCAGTGTCTGCTGGTGGTAAAGTATGCTTGCACGTGTCACCAGCGAGCAGTCACTGGAAAGGTGCATTATTTAGCTATGGGGAATTAAACAGAGTCTACTTCTGCTTTCACATTGACTCCTCACGACAAGCAAACAGGAACAGATTGGGAATTTGGGTATTTTACCAAAGAAGTCACCTTAAGTCAGAAAACATAGGTTAGGCAGCCCTTCACTTGGCCCATAGAGATGTGTGAAGAAAGCTAAATAAGATAATACTCCCAGAAAGAATAATTGTTTAAAAACGGCATTTTAGATACTCACATGAATCTAACCCCTGACAGCCCAACCCATTCTATTAGAGTGAACAATGTATAGCTTACCCATGTTATTTTTGTGAGCACTACTGAAGGAAGTAGTGGCTTCCTCTGTTTACACATGTCTTTGAAGCAGAGAACTGTTAACTCTCTTTTAACTTCCTTATAACTGATGCATGGATGATAAGTGGTAGGTCTAGGACCACACTGCAGTTTAGTCTGATTCTTAGGTGCATTTATTTCTCCAACAACTGGAGCAATTAAAAAACAAACAAACAAACAAATAAACAAATAAAAAACCAGAGCTTGTTCATATCATAATTCCCAGGATCACCCACAGCCAGGATGACTTCTGGGGGATGATGAGATGGGCAATTCAGAAGATGACAGTGTAATTGAGATAAGAAAGTTCTTTCTTCCCTAAGGAAAGAGGTCCCTGACACAGACTGAAAACTCTGTGCTATTTCTAATCATTAGTGAGTGCACAGTTGGATTTGATTTGTGTTGCTCATTAGCTTTCTAATAGGGACCAACTTAGTGAAACAACCATGTCTACACGTAGTTTGCTATGCACCAAGGCTCAGACAGCCAGGGCTGTGCAGGGTAGCAGCACTTCGAAGATGGGAAGGCCAGAGAACTGCATGGGCACAAGGGAGAAGAATGACACCAACTAAGATGAAGATCCCTTCTTGAGGAATTTCTCTCACTTTCTCTTTGTTTTTTCTCGTGAAGATGACTTCTTTGTAGAGTCTAAATAGTTTATGGTGATTGACTTTCCCAAAGTCTAATCATTTATATAGTTGATTCAATATACATTAATATGTGCATGAGTAAATATTTTGAAAATTTGTCCACTAGGTTTCCTGTATTTTAGAAAAACAATGTCTTCCACTATTGTAATTTCATGGATTGTTTTAGTTAAAAGAAAAAGTTTTACAAATTAGAAAATGTGGAAGAAATATTGTTAGATATCATGGGAGTGTTCAAGCATGATACACTTTTCTTCAATCTCAGTGACGGCGCTTGCCTTTAAGCCCAGCACTTAGGAGAACCTCCATGAGGTCCAATCAATCCATGTGTACATAGCAAGACTCTGCCTCAAAACCAACTGAGCATCATGTGTCAGAACTCCATAAAGCATGTCATCTCATTTTGTCATGTATTTATATAAACAACTGTATTTTGTCATGGCTACACATGTACAACCTTTTATTTTCATTATAATTCTGAACTATAGTATTTTCATTAGCCTGAAACTGTTAAGACGATTGATAGATCTAAATGGTTGAAGACATTTTTAAATAGATTGTGAAGTTTAAGTAAAATATTTTGAAAAATGTGGGTGAGACTTCAAGAAAGAAATAAGGTTGTCTGATAGTGATTAGGGTACAATACCAAAGGATAACTGGAGTCTGGGCCTCTCTGATCCTCCAAGGATCCTTTATTAAATAATATACTTACATAGTGGGACCTTTGCTTCTATAACTTGTGTATAAACATCACATTTTTACAAGATATAAGTGGAAAATTGCAGATAATGGAGCTGACTGTGGCTCCCCAAATCTTATCAGATGTTCTTAACCACTTGGCTATTGCAGTTGCCCATGAGACAGGGATTAGGTGAACAAAGAGGAATACCACAGAATGGGCTCAAGGCCTGAAACAGGAAGCATTCTCTGCATTCACATGCAGAATGTGATTAGCAGGAAGGGAAGGGCAAGTTGGGGTTTTAGACACTTCCAGGGGCCCTGGTAGGTATGTCTGTGTCCAAATCCTCATTCTAGAGAATGAATCATTTTCCTCCCCTTCAAGGTTTAGGTAGTTGAGTTACTTCATTTAATACTGCTTTAGAAATACTCACCGTTCACAAGGGAATTTCCCAAGCTCAAACTTAGCTCTTGGCATCTGGAATTCATGAAGCTATGGTGTTGACAGCTCTTAGCGAATACTTTTATCATCTGGATTATATCAACTTGGATGGCATCATGAATCTCTTATTTTTCCCACTCTTTCCATGGTGGTTTTTAATACTGCTGTTGCAAAATCCCTATTTCACAAATGTTAGTAAGTCAGCAAATGCAAAGTAATCATAAGCCATGCCTTGGATTTCCAGGAGCCTCTTCCAACTTAAAGTTAATTATTTGTAAAGTAAAGACAAAGACACTGGCACAGTTCTCATGAGCCTGAAAGCACTTTTACTATGCCATTTCATTCACTTCTCTTGGCAGTACTATGAATTGGGCAAACTATTTGTTTTTTAGGTGAAAGAGTAAAAGTTTAGTGAAGTTTCAGGGCCACATGGCTAAAGTGAAATTTGATCGGATAGTCACAGTACACCAATTTGAATATTGCGCTCACTCTATGTTCATTAAACCCATTCCCAGTCATTCCATGCAAATGAAGCACTTTTGTGTCTGCCCAGACAATCCCTCATTTCAGTTCTAATTGAGTAATACCAAGCCTTGGGACTTAGAGAAAGGATCCATAGTGGATAGAAGACAAGTCTGAGCTGTTTAAGGAGGTCAAAAACCAAGGGCCGCGTGTAGCTTGGTGGCAGGGAACTTGCCTAGAACATAAAAGGACGGGAGTTCCATTTGCAGAACTCTAAAACAGACTGAATAACAGGCAAACAAACACCTCTGATTGTAACTGTCATAGAGTGTGCACGTATTTGAATGACATATGAACAAGGAGTAGTATGGAGCTCGTGAGTGGGAGTGCACATGACAAACACAGAGTGGGTAAGAAGGGGATGCAATCATTAAAGCAGGCACCCTTGTTGGAGGATTTTAGCAGTCAAGTTGTCCTCCACTCCCCAGGTGCTCTCATCTATAAACATTCCAGAAGGAATAGAACACTGTATTCTTGGCTGGAAGAGAAACAAGCAAATGAGTCATCAGGGCTGGAGTAGCTTTTAATCTGTTTTGAAGAACAGACATCTAAGGGATGTGTCTCTCCATTTCCCTGGCAGCAGCTGGATCTGTGACACGCATCACCTTTTACACTCTATTCCTGGGACCCTTTATTCATAACTAGAGCCTAGCAAACCTAAGTGCAACTTCTGTGGCACAGTGGATGAGAAAGACGAGAGATCACTGGTTCAGGCTTCAGAACATCTCATCTCGATGCTGCATCAATGTGACTTAGAGCAACTCACTTCAAGCAGCCAGGTTTCAATGTTGTCACTTATATAGCAGGACAAGTAATACTCAGTCTGAAGTTTTCTAAAGAATAAATTAGTTTTCATATGTGGAAGTGGCCTGGAAATATTGTGCACATGTATAAAGTAATAAAATGAACAGCACATAAATAATACAGGATAACCTCTAAGATATGAGTTTTATAAAATATTCCACCATCTCTTATACTTTTTCAAGCCACTGTGTTTTAAGCATTTTTTGTTTCATTGTAGTCCTTTAGTCATTTACACAGAGACAATTGTGTATTTTATGCAAATCCTAAAATGAAGAAATAATTCTCCCCTCTGGCTTTTATGCAATGAAGTTCTTGGCGCAGTTATAAGTGGGGTTCACTATGCTGGGTGTGTATTTGTATTATTACTGAATATGTTAATTAATGTGCAGAGTTGGAATTAGGATTCTAAAGGGGGGAACTTACCTGAAAGTGACAACTAATAAATAAAAGACACTTTAAACTCTAATACCAAACTATTCAAACTGCCCCACAGACCAGTCTCATGAAACAAGTCCGGGGGACCAAATGGAAATGCAAAGTCTTAGGCCCTACCCCAAATGAACCAAATCAGGACCTGCACTTTGACAACACTCTTTGTTAGCTGTATGAGAATGTTTGAGACTTGTTGATGAGATATTTTCAGGTACATAGTCTATTTGATTTGTACAAAATTTCTGTTTCATTGCAAAGAGTATCGCTTATCATTTCTCAGCCGCAAAGCCTCTCTCCAGAGAAATATGAAGAGATCAAAAATTAAGTCAGACTGAAATTGTGGCTGAGGAATTTGACTGCAGGTTGTCAAACTCCTGTGTGAGAGCCCTCTTCTGATCCACCCAGGTCTCTTGTCTATCATATATGAAGACCTATCTGGAAACTAGACCTGGCAGTTCTTTGTAACTTTAAAGTCAGGGACAAAGGCATCCTATTCCAACAACCATGCCTTCAGACAGAGGGAACTTCTCAGTAGCTGGGGAAACACCACTTCCCGTTGTGGCACATAGAGACTCACTTCCCATTGTGGCACCTAGAGACTCACTTCCCGTGGTGGCACATAGAGACTCTGATTCTGTGCCAAGGACGAGAGCAGGACAGTTCTTACTTCTTTCTTTTTCTTTTCTTTCTTTTTTTTTTTTTAATACTCGGACAGCTGACGTTTTAAATGACATCAGCCTTCTGGGAATTCTCTTCTGGTTGATCCCATCATCAGAATGCTACTATTATAGGCTGCCACTCCTCAAATTGCCCAACCTTGGTGGCTGACTGGCCTTCCCTAAGGTGCCTCAGGTGACTGCATACATCATCAGGTGAGGGTGTGATTCACCTGCTTACTAGAAGTGGTTGAAAGATGTAGGTAGAAGTTCCCCAGCATTCCTTCTTCAATATTCCCAAGCTCATCACCAAAAAGATGCCTAAGATAGTAGTAAACAGGCTGTAGTTTGAAATGTGTTCTCATCAGCTGAGCCTTCTCTGTGAAATCCGCAATATATGTAAAATACATGTATAAAAGACATATATGGAAAGTACATGTATGTAAAATGCACACACATGTAAAGTACACACATGTAAAATTACATATATGTAAAAATATACATATGTGTAAATACATGCATCTAAAAATATATAAGTAAAATGTGGTAGGATTCAAAAAGCAGGAGTGAAAAGTTCAGGAAATTCTGAAAACAGTACTTCTGTGATCTGCTGCTTTCTGGCTTTTATTAAGTTCATGAAATCCTCACGAGTGAGCTGACCTGGAGCTCTCGGTGGAGACACCTGCCCAACAGTCTCTTATCTTTCAGCAGACCCTGAGCTGCAGCACAGAAGACAACAAAGCCTAAGCACTATAAAGCCAGAAACCTGCACAAACTTCAGCAAGAAGTATACTCGGAGTTACTTGAAAAATGAGAACGAATTGAGAAGTGGATGTTCAGGGAGTAAAGGTCAATAAGAAGTGGCTTTCTGTTCCCCATAGAGCCTTTCTGTCACTGCTAAACCCTCAGCTGCCTCCCAGCGTGTGTCGGACCTCTGCACAATTGCCTCATCCATCTACATGTGCCCATACATCCTTGCTTCTAGAACATTTCCATTCCGAAATAGTCTTTATCAGGGGTGCCCTTCTGAGTCCCAGGTGCCATTTCCCACAATTCATTTCTGGACTCTTCCCCAGTAAGCACAATATAATCGCCACAGCTCATGATCTGTGTCTGTCCTACAGCATTTAGGTGTTCTGCCTGCTCTGTCAACTCCATCGTCTTTAGTGCCTCTTATTGGGCTTTTATGCATGTAGTTTGCTAGATTATGATTTAGTTGTTTGTATGAGTTTACAAGCTCCCATAATACTAATGATTTGCTTGCTCTGAAATGTGGGTGCTGTAATAACTCATGGTTGGAACAGAGATCTCCCTCACACATTGGGAAATGTCAGGTCTTGCTCTGGTGTTCGGTGAGTGGGTAAGACCTGATTATACCCTCAAACACTGTGGTCCTTTGAGGTTGCTTCTGCTACCCAGGGCTGTAGACAAACAGGTAGGACTTGTTCTCCAGCCTTCATGAAGACAGCTCCTCATTTCCCAAGAAGTCCCACGTATCATCTCTCAACCTAAAACCAAATGCCTTGACTACAACATAGAAAAGTGCATGAGGCTTTAGGGCTTAAAAAAATTAAGAAATTAGCATTTGTGCCACATGTGATGTAAAAATGAAATTTCAAAGAATCAATACTTTTATAAATCTCATTGACTTTCTGCATAATTATATTTATGTTCTCATGCTGACTAGATGAAAAGATCTCAAATAACTTTTCCAAAACTAGTAATTATTTCATGACGAAGACAGTTTCAAGAAAGATGACTCAAGAAGCAGGTAACTAAACTACAAAGATTCTGCAAAGGATTCTAGTGGTGCTGACATGGAGGTCTCACAAGGAACAGAAAAAATGGAAAGTGGGTCTTGAAATGGCAAAAGTCTAATGGGCCTAACAGCAAGAATAATTTGAGGGCTACAGAATTGAATGATTCACAAAAGAAAAATTCCACACATTAGTCCTGTTCAGAGAGAAGTTCTCTTAATTTGTAACTCCAAGGCTGGCTATTGAAGTACTCTCAAGAACTCAGGAGGCAAAGACAGGAGGATCACCGTGAGTTTGTGGTCCACTAGGTTATACATGTAGCATTATCTTAAATACATAAAAGTCACCAAATAAAAGCAGACCAAAGTCCAGGACAGCAAAGACATTACTTATGGTGTTTCTCATCAGACATGGCACCAACAAGTGTGTAA
This sequence comes from Tokudaia tokunoshimensis, assembly GCA_036184795.1. Classification (NCBI taxonomy): domain Eukaryota; kingdom Metazoa; phylum Chordata; class Mammalia; order Rodentia; family Muridae; genus Tokudaia; species Tokudaia tokunoshimensis. Next base: position 12,529,473 of record BTHU01000015.1, read on the forward strand.
GCTATCTGTAGACTTTGTGGGCTTCCTTTTACTGTCAACAAATCTTTGAAGGGCAGCCATACTTAAGAAAAATTAGACATGGCCTGTTTGTGTCCAGGAGGCACATTAGTTTCTTTAATAATTGGATAAGTTTGAAAGACAGAAAGTAAAAATTGATAGACTATTTTAACAATTGATTGTCCAGTACAGATATAGACTATCATGAGAGGTGGGGAGGTTCCATCTAGAGAAGCATAAAACTATTTTTGACCACATGGGGGAGTCAAGTGTAGGCAGGAGTGTTGCTGATTCTCAGTCTCTGCCCTTGCTGGCTGACCTTGGGCAGTCCTCAGTTTCTTTAGCCTTCCTCTTACTCCTCTGCCTCATCTCTGGAGAAGGACACTGGGGCCAGTGAAGCGTGGAGGGTTGAATGGTTGAGCATGTGTGGAAAGGAGGACAGTGCCTGAGCAAATTTAACCTATATGTTGCTCCTTCTGTTACCTCCCAAAGTCAGTGTAGTTCAGTAATCCATTCATAAATGTGCACAGATGTCAAAGAAACAGAATGACAACAAAATCACAATTCAGAGACAGGACTGTTCTCAACAATTTACATTTGTTGTTTTATGTAATCCTAGTTTGTTTCACAAACAGAGATAATATACTACTTAGTATATTGTTTCATCATGCTTTTTTTTAGATTTATTCATTTTTATTTGTGAGTATATGCTATCTTCAAACACACCAGAAGAGGGCATCAGATCTCATTACAGATGGTTGTGAGCCACCATGTGGTTGCTGGGATTTGAACTCAGGACCTTCGGAAGAGCAATCAGTGCTTTTAACCATCTCTCCAGCCTCTGGCATCATACTTTAATAAAGCAATTGTCACCAACTGCAAAATATATATCTAGGATTAATGACAGATTACAACATTTCTTCACATCTCTTTAAAACCATTTGTGTTTTAATAAGAAGTAATGTTTTCAATAATAAATAAATTTAATTTTTTTAATAATAGGAATAAAAGAAATAAATGAGAAACCTTTTCTAAATCATGAAGATTGTCATTCACAGTTTTTTGGTTGGCATCAAGTCTCTGAATATGCCTTATTACTCTTTAGGGCTATAACAACAGTATATGTGTAATAAAGTAAGAGAAACAATGTGAATGATTTGGTAATAGAAAGACTGAACCTCATCATGTAAATCACAAACCAAGATAAACATTTTACAGAAAATTACTATATTAAATATGTGATTTAACATATGACATGTATATTATTATTATTATTATTATTTGGATGTTTTGAGACAGGGTTTCTCTGTATAGCCCTGGCTTTCTTGGAACTCACTCTGTAGACCAGGCTGGCCTTGAACTCAGAAATCTGCCTCCCAAGTGCTGGGATTAAAGGAGTGCTCCACTACTACCCAGTTGACGTGCATTCTTTATGACCAGAAATCTCTTGTTTATTTTTTTAAAATTCCCATATTTTATATATGCAGGAATAAAACTTTTTGTTCATGATCAAATGAACACATAATAAAAATCTAGCACATGCACACACATATACATATATAATTTAATATTACTCATTTAAAATTTTTCAGGAAAATGGGTAGAGTTAGAATGTATAATATTACACAATCTCAGAAAGAAATGAATTGCTTGTTGTCTCTCTTATCTGTAATACAGATAAATCTATATCTGAGTATAATACAATTATGAGAAAAAGAAAACCACAAAAGGCTAAACATGAAGGGAAGATCAAGGACTGAATGCAGGCAATGGACATGAGTCACAAAAAATGATATGAAACCAATGGACTTTGTAGTTCTCATTCTTTCATGGGTATTTTTATTTTGGTAATGGATGAGAACATAGACATCCTTGATTGTGAAAGTGTCAAAGTTAATTTGAAGCTGCACTGCTTCCATTTTGGATGCCAATTTTAACTGGATACAAGTTCATCAAGTTGTGTAGACCTTGGGTCTGACTAATTTCGGTATGATATGCTTTCACTTATTTCCAAATTTTTTAATAATAAAATTTATAGAATAAACACATGTAATTGGAATGTTTTTTCTCTTTTTTTATTGAATATATTCTTCATTTACATTTCAAATGTTATACCCCTTCCCGGTTTTCCACCTTCCTGAAAACCCCCAACCGATCCTCCCACCCCCTGCCTCCAAGAACATCCTCCTCCACCCAACCAACTCCCATGACCCACACTAGATTTCCCCACACTGGGGCCTCTATTGAGACTTCATAGGACCAAGGAGCTCTCCTCGAACTGATGCCCGAGGAAGCAGGCCTCTGCCAATTTTTGGTTGGAGCCACGTGTACCCATTGGTTGATGACTTAGTCCCTGCGAGCCCTGGGTTGTCTGGTTGGCCGACATGGCTGTTCTTCCTATGGGGCTGCAAACACCCCACCCCAGCTCTTCCAGTCTGCCCTCCAACTCCTCCATTGTGAACGCTGCACTCAGTCCAATGGTTGGCTGCTAGCATTCACCTCTGTATCTGTAAAGCTCTGGCAGGACCCCTCCAAAAGACAACCATAACAGGCTCCTTTCGGTATGCGCTTCTTGTCAAATTGGAATGTTTTATAATTTGTTATTATATTTAATTATTTTGGTGGTCAAATTTGTCTTGTATTTGTCTATTAGAATCCTCTTCAAGTTTATAACAGGTAGTATGCCTCAGTTCTGTTCCCTCCTTCCTCTTTCTTTGCCTTCATCCCTCACTATGTCATGGCAACTTCATCCAGGCTCATCTACCCCAGTCTCCTATGCATTGCATCGCCCCAGCCTTGAGATCAACAGTAGCTCCTAGGTACCTTCCTTGAGTATTTGTGATAAGGACTAGTTCTGAGTACAGGAACTGCTCCTTGTTTCGGAGTAGGATCTATTATGGGGCAAAGCTGGTCTGAGCAGGGGTTAGTATAGAGAAGACTTCTCTAAGAGGTAGTTTAACACTGCTAGATGCAAGCCATTTTCACAGAGACAGAATGTTCATCATGAAAAGCAAACTACTCTAGAACACACGATCTATGTGATAAGCTGTTTGCAAAAATTGCTTCTCAAAGTTTAGACAACTCCCCAAATTCTATCTTTTTTTTAAATTTTATTTTCTAAGTTTTTTTATTTACATTCAAAATTGTTTCCCCTTTCCCGTTTCCTCCCTCCCCGAAAGTCCCATAAGCCCCCTTCCCTCCCTCTTTTCCCCATTCAACCCCCTCTTGCTTCTCTGTCCTGGCATTCCCCTACATCCAGTCTTTCCAGGACCAGGGGTCTCTCCTTCCATCTTCTTGGAAATCTATTGATATGCGAATTGTGTCTAGGGTGTTCCAAGATTCTGGGTTAATATCCCCTTATCAGTGACTGCATACCATGTGTGTTCTTTTGGGATTGGGTTACCTCACTAAGGATGATATTTTCAAGTTCTGACCATTTGCCTAGGAATTTCGTGAATTCATTGTTTTTAATTGCAGAGTAGTATCCCACTGTGTAAATATACCACATCTTCTGAATCCTGTGCCTTGATCACAAAGCAACACAGGATTACATCCCCAGCATAAGAAGGAGACACTTACATGATATTCTTTGTCATATTTGGAGACATTTTTGAGACCATAGCAAGTTGTCAGGATATCTAGATTAGCAATCTATAGCCTTACACATTGCATATGCAGAGAAAATGTTTAGTGTTCTTCATCTCCATCACTGAATAGAAGGAAACATCGTAAATACTGGCTCAGAGTTATTAGTAACTTCTGCTCAGTCATGGAAGAAAGATTGCAAAATATACTCCTTTTCGGTAGGCTCAGTATTTAAATATTTTTTCTAAACATATTAGCTCCTTACTCTTATGAGCTCAGAAGGCAAGATGTGTTCTACTCACCCGGAAATTTTAGCTGAAAGCAGTGGAAGGGAATTTATACATCAATTGTTCTAAAGGAGAATTACTATTCTTTCAGCTGATGGCTTTTTAAAATTGTTTAGATCTGTAAGAGAGGAAAAATGTCTTTCTGTTTGTATTCATGGCTCTTGTCTGGAGTGGCCATCTGATAAGTAAAAGATGTATAGAACCTAAATAATGGAGATATCTCATACACACACGGGACATACCCAAGGAAATGAATAAATTATATGGCTTAGTTCAGTCTCCAGCTGGATAAAGAATGGGCAGTTAAAAGAGAAGCATCCAGGAGAAATAAAGAGAAATAAGTTGCTTATATTTATTTATTTGTTGTAGACTTGCAGAAATCAGTTCTCTTTCTCCACCATTTGAGTCTATGTGATATACCTAAGACTTTCATGCTTAACACTGACTGCCTTCCCTGGAAAAAGACATCTCACTGGCCCCCAAAAGATGCTTCTTGTAGACTGGTCATAGTGTCTTTTGCACTGACAATCACAGCTTGGAGCCATCTTCTCTTCCTGGAGAATGGGGCACTGAGAAACAAAGATGTATATTCAATCAATCTCTTATATCCACTACTGTTTTCAAAGCTATTATATAACTACATTCAGCTATAAATATTCCTTATGCCAAGGAAACTTATTTTGAAGTAGGGTGTTCTACTGCCCCATTGTTACATTTTGGAGTGGCATAATTTTGATCATCTACAGTCATTATTGCTTCAATCATAATTCAAACATAAGCTAAAGAACTTGTGTTATGATTTTAACATATATTTATGCTTTCAAACCAACCATAATTTGCCATAGACTGAGGAATCCTTTATTATATTCTATACACTAAAATAGAAAAATGTAGAGAGAGCAAGAGTGAGAGAGAGAGAGAGAGAGAGAGAGAGAGAGAGAGAGAGAGAGCATGAATAGTAAAGTCTTCTTTTATGACATCTTTAATGATATTGGAATGTTCAGTTAATGGATGACGTATAATCCCAGTAAGGTTACCACTGGTCAGTGTACTGTGAGTTCAAATTTGTTTTATTTCTTTAAATCTTTCATTTTTGTTTGGAACTATTGTAACTATTGTTATGCTGTGGTTGAACCTAGATTGGAGCCTCCAGTAGTAAGATAAGGCCCATTAGGAAACCCTGGTCCCTCTTTCCTCCCTCCCATTACACACTGTTAATTAAGATGGGACAATAATTTGAAACTCTGAGCTGATTCATCATGTTTTCTTCCTATTCCTCCTCAAGATACATAAAGCTACACTTTAGGAATATTCCATTAGCATAGAGATTTGGTGATTATGGGCCTAGGAAAGATGAGGATTGGGTTTGTCTTCACTGTCCTCACAGTGCATGCACACACACACACACACACACACACACTCCCTTCACACTCTGCATTGTTCTACTTACCCACAGTCAGATTTTACACTGTTACATTAACTGTGGGCATTAGTGTATATAACGATTTCTTTTTCCTTTGTACTTTTCCTTGGACCTAATACTTTGTCTTCTTTCGTTAAGGGATATGATATTTCTCTTTAATATACCAGCCACTGATTTAGCACCTTTTAAGGAGTGAGTATTTTTCTTTCTCTTGTCAAATATACTAGGGAGGGTAGGTTCTTCTTTCCTGACTTTGATTAGGACCCCTGATGCTTTACAGTAAGCATCTGTACACATCACATAAGCTGCTGTGCACCTAGACATCCCTTTTAACTGCCATCCTCAGGATCCCTACAGTTTTCTTCTCTGGTGACATCCCATGTTTTACTGTCTTCAGCCTTCCACTATCTGAGATACTCTCCTATCTGTGATGCAGTGAGAAACCAGTTTAAACCTTTGTATCTCTGAAAACATTTTCTACTACGGAATGTCTAGCTTGCCTGGGTTTAGGATTTGGGATTGGGAAAATGCAGATGTTTCTCTATTGTTCTAATATTGCTGTCAACAAAGCCAACAGTCTCTTCATCCTTAATCATACTGTAAAGTTCTTTGTTTTCACTGGAAAACTTGAGGAGCTTGTCTCTCTGTCTCTCTGAGTGCTCTGACAGTTGTACGTACAGACCTAGTGACTCAAGTGAGTATTTCAACCTGGAATTATTTTCTTTTACTTTCTCTCTCTCTCTCTCTCTCTCTCTCTCTCTCTCTCTCTCTCTCTCTCTCTCTCTTATTTCTTGTGCATTTGGTGTTTTGACTGAATGTATGTCTGTGTGAGGGTCTCTGGAATTGGCGTTATAGACAGGTGTGAGCTGCCGCGTAAGTGCTGGGACTCGAACCCAGATCATATGGAAGAACAGCCAGTGCTCTTAAGCACCAAGCCATTATTCCAGGCCCCTTGTATTTTAGTTTTAGAAATAATTTTCTTCAATTATTTCTGAACATTGCCTTCCTATCTGTATTTACTGTCAGTTGGAACTGGTACAGGTTTTATGGGACTCTTAGCTGGTTTTCAGCTACTCCTATAGGATACTTTCTGTATCTTTGCCTTTTTCACCATAATCTGGAAAGTTTTTCCCACTTTAATCTTCTGACAATTCTTATTACATGGATTTTGTTCAGGTCTTTGTGCAAGCAGCCAGAGCTACAGTGAGTTCTTTTATGCAGCAATCACAGCATGCACAAAAGATGCTGTTTTCCTCTCATTCTCCAGGACTTCTAGCTTTGTCAGACTTTCTGCTCCCCTTTCCACCCATGGTCTTTAAGCTTTGAGAGTAGGAAGTGTGGCAGTCTTCCCGTTTGTAGCTGAGCACTCCACTGACATGTTTTCTCTGCACTATGACCAGTTATGAATTTCTGTATTAGCCACAATGGCAATAGCTTGTATTATTTTGGAGAGCTTCAGGACACCTCTGGTTATTATCCTATATGTAAAATAACTCTAATTTTTTCTTTTAAAACTCTTTTATATGAATATCACACACACATACACACACACATACAGACAGATTATAACATAATAGGTTTCCATATGGTCTTTATAAACATACTTAGTATTACTTATCCTTACTTCCCCTCCTCCACCAATCCTCCCATCCTTCTCCTCATCTAAACCTTCTTCCCCATTATTTCCCCTTTCCATTTCAAATTGTGGATTTTTAAGGAAGATATAGATAAAAAAGAAGAAACTAAAAAGAAAATAAACCACCAAAGTCTTTTATGTTATTTAAAGGCATAAGTGAATAGCACATTCATAAAAAAGATAAAATGAAATAAAATGTGCTGAAAGCAAAGATGAATTCTTAGAAATTAATAGCAGGACAGATAAGTGTATCTTTCCACTCTCATCAGGGAAATTTTTCTGTGCAATAGGTGGATGTTAACACAAATGGTCAAGGTGCAGAGAATCTGAGACTTCAGAATGCTTAGCGCTAAGACATCGGTATCATAACCCTTCTTCCCAAGGCTCAGAGATCATTAAGGAAGAAGGGAGTAGAAAAATTATAAGAGACAGAGGCCATGGATGGCTACAAGGAAATAGGGCATTCTAGGCTTAGCAAGGCAGTTACATATGTCCACTCTCAGCAGTTGTGACAGAATTCACAAAATCTGAGCAAGCTCAAACAGAAAAAAAACTTCCTGTTTGCCCTTCAGAACACCTGGGGTTTCCTAAAATCACATTCTTCCTTCATATCTCAGGTCAGAGCTATCTCAGGCATCACCTTCAGCATCCAAGCTCCAATCACTACTTTGTGAGATGGTTCTTAGAGAGTACTCCATGAATTAACAGCATTATCATCACCTTAGACTGAAATTTTTTCAAGCTAAATGCTATAACATTTACACAAATGTTTTTATTGTGTAAAGCTGGTTTGGTAGGATGGGAAAACAACACAGGGTGTCAATTAAAATTTGAAATTCAAAAGAAGACATTTTGTTTCTAGAAATATATGTACTTATTTATTTTTTTATACAAGACTAGAGTTTGGACCTTGGGTCTCAGAAGAGCTGGGGAACTTCTCTATGACTCAAGTACATCCTAACTGGCGGATAACTTTTATTTATTTATTTATTTATTTTTTTTTTTTTTGGTTTTTCAAGACAGGGTTTCTCTGTGTAGCCTTGGCTGTCCTGGAACTCACTTTGTAGACCAGGCTGGCCTCGAACTCAGAAATCCTCCTGCCTCTCCCTCCCAAGTGCTGGGATTAAAGGCGTGCGCCACCACCGCCCGGCTCGGATAACTTTTTAATATAAATATGTCCCATGAAGTCTTTGGGACAGATTTAAAAGAGAAAAGAGAAAAATTGAGTTGTTCATGGTTTATCTGAAATTCAAATATAGCTGAATACCATATATATACACAAATCACTCTATTGTCTCCTGTTAAATCTGGCAACATTAGCACTAACAAGTATGGATTGTTAGTAACATCTTGGGCCTCTTATGACTAAACATGGGAACTGACTCCAGTCTCTGTGGAGTTCGATGGTGGAAAATGTCTTGAGATACTTCTGAATGTCTCCTGGAAGCTGATTTGCCTCTTGTTGTAGGGTTCCTCCCCAAATCTAGGGAATGAAAACCTTTTATAGGACAAGATTTAGCAATCTTTTAACAAGCCTTGCAGCTCATTCTGAGGCAACTGAGGTTTCAGAACACTGGTCTTTCCTGTTTCCCAGCTAGAACCTCCCAGAGGAGCTAGTGTTCTCTGAGCATAAGACCCATTTCTTAGTAGGGTTAGAGCATTGGTTATTCAGTGTCAAAGGAGTATCTTAAGGTCCAACCCAGAGCAATTTAATCATAATTTTGCCAAAAGCAGTTTAATCAGAATTTTAGAGATACTAGGAAATGAGCCCTAAGAGGAAACCAGGAATCTAAAGATTCAATAAAACAATGTTTAAAGTAAACACACCTCACAGACCCTCATGTCACCAACACAGATGTCTGGTATCATGACAGGTACTAACTCTTTAAACTTGTGTTGCCTAGACCCCAAGTTCTACTCTCATTTTTATGAAACAAATTTCTAAAGACAAATTGCCTTCTGTTTTAGAACTACCTACAGCAATGTTGCTTTGCCCTGGTTGCATAGTTGAACCACCTGGGGAGCTTTCAAAAATACCGATCCCCAGTCCCCACCCAAGAACAATTAAATTGGAATCTCTAAGGGTGGTATTTTTGTGAATCTCAGATGAGTATTACACACTAACAGGCTTGGAAACCACAAGTCTGTTGGGGAAATACTTTAGTTTTTTCAATGGCAACATTCCAATTGTTTCAGTTGTTATTTTTCCCATTATAAATCACAAAATTAATATTCTGGCTTATGTTTCATACTTTCTGTGTTTCTTAAATCTGTGCTGGGATGCCCACCAAACTGTTGTTCTCAAGCCCATGGCCAAATCCAGACCAAACTGTAGTTCACAAGGCATAGCCAAATGTTAGGTCCAGGATACAGGGAACATAGTGTAGTTGAGATAGTCCTGCCTTTCTGCTCCACCAAATATTTCCTCAGTTTTCCTTGCTGTCTCTTGAACCTCACTGAAGCTTCAATGACTTTTGTAGAGCTTTGTTGCACTAATTATAAAAAAAGAAATAGATTCAAACTCTTGTTTTCAAATGTAGAGGCCCTTTGATGGTAAGCTAATCAAGCCTTTTGATATAACTTCAATTTATAAGCAATGTGGAACGCCGTGGAACAAATTAAGCATCCACAAGGAAGAATTTTGACTAGGCCAGAGGGCAGACACTTAATACTACAACTGGTCTGTCTCTTGAATGAATCACTGTCATAGAAATAAACAAACAAACCGAAATGACACAGAGATAATGTTGAGACACTGAACAAAAGGGTTTGTTTTTTTGTTGTTGGTTTTTTTTTTTTTTTGGTTTTTTTTTTGTTTAAGTTTAAAAGGCATGAAGGAGAGGCAATATATGGCATTCAATTAGATAACTGTATAAACTAACTACAAATAACATTCTTACAGCAAAAGGTGGGACTTGAGTATGGTGTGAGAATGAGATGATATTCAGGAGCTGTTTTTAATGACTTAAGGAGTGGTGAAGGCCCTGGGGTTGCATAAGGAATTAGATTGGGTTTTAGAAAGACATAGAGGGGAGGGAGGAAACGGGAAAGGGGAAATGATTTGGAATGTAAATAAAAAAAAAACAACTTAGAAAATAAAAAAAAAGAAAGACATAGAGGAGATAAAATTCTGTCTGAAATTTATTTTAAATTATTTGAGTCAAAAACAGATTAAGAAAATATAGCAAAATATTAATGAGGGTTCTACCTAGATGTGGAAGTGACTTTTTGCTAGACTGTTTTTGTTTCTGTTTTAATTGTTTAAAAATCTTCATAATAGGGGATGGAGAAATGTCTCAGCAGTTAACAGCACTGGCTGCTCTTCCAGAGGTCCTGAGTTCAATTGCAAGCAACCATGTGGTGACTCACAGCTGTCTGTAACTGGATTCGATACCCTCCTGTGAGTCTGACGAGAATGAAAGTGTATTCACAAACATAAAATAAATAAATCTTTTAAAAATCTTCATAATAATACTGAAATAATAAAAAGGAAAAATAAAAAGTACTTAAAGCAATGGTTCTCAACCTGTGAGTTCTGACCCCCTTGGGGAGTGGGTCGAACAATCTTTTTGCTGAGTCTCCTAAGACCATCAGGAAGTGCCAATATTTGCACTATAGTTCATAACAGAAACAAAATTTCAGTTACAAAGTAGCAATGAAGTCATTTTATGGTTGGGGGTCATCACAACAAGAGGAACCATATTAAAGGGCCACAGCATAAGGAAGGTTGAGAACCACTGACTTAAAGGAAGAGAAAGTCAGTAGAGGATGTTCTTGCAGTGATTATGAATCTCTGGAGTCTGGTCCTGATGGTGTCTAGGCCCCTCTGTTAGCCTTATTTGCCTCCTCTCTCAAAAGTTCATTCTTCTATAGTCCCAAAGAGACTGTGCTCCTTACAGCTGTGTTAGAAGCTGGTGCAGGAGCTAGCAATTCTAAGCACAAAGTACTACCACCAAATAAGATTTGAGTCACCTCTTAGTCATCACGATTGTGCCACAGAACTCCCTGTTCTTTTCAAATAACGACTACTTTACCATTACATTTTGAAGATTTTAAGGGACTAGGGTCTTCAAACCAAAAATAAGAAAAGCCTGAGGAGAAAATTTTTATGTGAAATCCTTCAAAGCAGGAAACATTCAGGGCAATTGTTTGTAAAATGTGTAAAACATAATGTGTTTTTTTTTTTATGCCAGACTAGACTATGTAAAGAAGGATAAATCCCAAATAGTACCATTGTACTCTATCAGGGGACAGAGTACAGGCTGTCCTGAGTTCTCAGGGTCTAAGCTGCTTCTGGACGTGGGTAAAATATGTTAATACCATTCATTTGAGCAAATTCCCACTGAGCACCAGCACTGTATTTGTGCAAAATAAATATTTGCTGAGTTTTCATTACGAGTCAGGCACTTTGCTTAATAATTTTTTTAAGTTAACATAAAAAGTGATGGGTTTTATTCTGGCATCTGCATACATACATATCATCATTCCTTCTTCTTAGTCATACTTTATCCCCTAGTATTTCCTCCACCTCCCTTCCCCCATCCTGTCTTCTCCCTTCCCCCATCCTGTTTCCTCCAGCTTCCCTCCCTCATCCTGTCTTCTCCTCTCCCCATCCTGTCTCCTCTACCTTCCCTTCCTGACCCTTCTTCCTCCCTTCCCCTCCCCTCCCCTCTCCTTCCTCCCCCTCCCCTCCTCTCCCCTATCCTGCTACTTTCTTTTTTTTCCTGCATTTCTTTTTTATTTTTTAATTGAACATAATCTTCACTTACATTTCAAATGCTAAAACCTTTCCCGGTTCTCTCCCTCCCCAAAACACCCCCAACCTCTACTCCCACCCCCTGCCTCCAAGTATATGCCCCTCCAACTGACCCACTCCCCCCCCCCGTCCCCTCCCCTCCCCTCCCCCATTTCCCTCTGTTGGGGCATCTATTGAGCCTTCACCTGATAAAGGACCTCGCCTCCCAGTGATGCTCCACAAGGCATTCCTCTGCCACATTTTTGGCTGGAACCATGTGTACCCCTTGGTTGATGGTTTAGCCCCTGGGAGTCCTGGGACATCTGGATGGCTGACATTGTGTTCTTCCCATGGGGCTGTAAACCCCTTCAACTCCTCTGGACTGCCCTCCAACTCCTCCATTGGGGACCCCACTCCTAGTCCAATGGTTGGCTGCTAGCATCTGCCTCTGTATGTGTAAGGTTCTGACAGGGTCCCTCCCCTATCCTGCTACTTTCTTTTCTCCTCATTGCTTGGCCTCTCTTCCCTTTCCATGTCAAATCCATTCCACTACTTTTTGTTTTATTGGTCCCTGTTCCTTAGGATGTCTCCTCTCCTTGTGTGTACCCTTTCTACTTTTATAGCAATATGGAACATTTCATGCTCAGGGTTTATTAGGATTCTGTCTAAGCTCCAACCCACAGCTACCTGGCAACAGCCGGGTATGCCCATCCCCACCGTTGCTTGTCCCACTTTAAAAGGGGCTTCTTGCTCTTCCTCCCTCCCTTGCTTCTCTTGCCTCTTACTCTCTTAGCCTCTCTCTTGCCCCCTCTTGGGCTCCCCTCCCTTCCCCCCTCTCTTCACGTGGTCATGACCGGCCTTTGCTTCTCTCCTCTCTCCTCTCTGCCTTTCTCTGCCTCTACTACCCTCAACTCCTCTCCCCATGCCCTGAATAAACTCTATTCTATGCTATGCCATTGTGTGTCTGGTACCTCAGGGAGAAGGGATGGTTCTGTATGGGCCCGCTGAGGTACCTCCTTCCTCCACACTGCCGTAGAACATATTCTCACACCTATTTCTCTTTTTATGATCACAACAGTGTTACCTACCAATGATCAAAATAAAAACCTAGTTTTCTTAGAGCTGACATTCCAAGGAGGAGAGACAATCTATAAACATGCAAAGAAATAAAGTGAAAGCATGTAAACTATGTTGACCTCCTGTTAGAAAGAAAGAAAGAAAGAAAGAAAGAAAGAAAGAAAGAAAGAAAGAAAGAAAGAAAGAAAGAAAGAAAGAAAGAAAGAAAGAAAGAGAGAGACAGAAAAGAGAACTTTTGCAATGGCCACTGGAAACCTCTTTAGGAAGGCAGTAGTTTAGTGTACTAAGCAACAGAGTTTTGTAGAGGTGTAGAAAGTCTTTCTTTGTCCCCCCCCCCTCTCTCTCTCTCTCTCTGTGTGTGTGTGTGTGTGTGTGTGTGTGTGTGTGTGTGTGTGTGAGTGTGTGTGTAGGGAAAGGAGGTATTAACCTGTTTCTGGGGATTAAACTCTTTCTGGCATATGCTTGGCAGGCACCCTACCATCAAGCTTTTCCCTACAGTTGGTTATTAGTGAGTTTAAGTCTTACTGTATAGGAGGGAGTGAAGTCCTGAATGCCCTTGTATTATTGTTGACATGGACACAGCCACATTGAGATCCAGTGCCTCAGACCCATGGGAATGGCAAAGGCTTCTTCCCAGGGTTTCTGTTTTGAGTGCAAATGTTGACAGTGTGCACAGAAAATATCTACCATAGCTTTTTGCCCCCATCCCCCAGCCATCAGATGTTTACAGCCTGAAAACTGCTTCACTCTGACTGTTCCTACCCAAATTACTCAAACCTGCCTCCTCACTCAGTTGTAGAAAAAGCCCACCTCCTTGTTTATTAGTATATCACAAGCCCTTCCTCCCTTCTCAACTGTAAGTAATGAACATGCTGCCCCTTCTTCATAGAGAGCCCAGTCTACCTAATCCAAGCTGTTCTGTGTCTCTATGTCCATGTGTTTGTAATTTCTTGACTCCCTTGATGGTCCAGTCAGGTTAACCCTTAAGTCTTGCAGCTGGTCGTTACTGTAACATCATTATGGAGTGTTTGTTACGGGTCTTTTGTCTCTGTATTATCAATGAGGGAATAAGTTCAGCAACAAAACTTCAATCACCAGCTTTGACAGAGCTTTCCTTTTAGGCTTATTGTTGCTTAGCAATTTAGAGAAGTAGCATATTCCAGGAGTAGGCACAGCAGGCTTAGCAGAGAAATGAGCTTGGTGCATTAAAGAGGCCAATGGAAGGCAAGTCTGGCTTTTCCAGGACACTAGAGATAGAAGCAGGCTGAATTATGATTCTGCAGAACTGTGTGTGATAATGATGTTCTTTCTGATCATGCTGACTGCTCTACAGAGGACAAATAGACTATACGGGATAAAACCAAGGTACAAAACTGTTTCGGCTGACACTGTTAGAGAGTGAGTAGCAAGAGGTCCTAGTGATTGAGTTAGGTTATAGGAGTGCCATGGTAGAACATTGTGGCTTAGGGCTTAATATTAAAGGAACCTGCACTGGCAGAAAGAAGCCCTGGGCATTTTCTAAGCACAGAGTTTTGCAAGTGATTTTTGCTGAGCTCAGGAAGCCTTAGGAAGAGACAGCTTTTGAGCATGGATGTGGGGTGGTGGGCAGGGAGGAATTAATAGGTCTCTTTCAGCTATGCAAATCGAAATCTTCTGTTAGATATTAGAGAGTAGTGTTTGAATTTACAAAGAATTAACTTGATTTATTATTGGCAAAGGCAAGAGAATATTTTTATAAGTTTAACTGATATGTAAATTGGTTTTCATCTTAATGCTTAAATGAGACAAAAACTATACAAACATTTTATCATTTCATTATGATAAAACACCAAAATTCCTTCTAGTGTTTTTATGTAAATTTTTACTTTAAAAAATTCATGTATGAATTATTTACATCATTCCTACCTATCCTTCCCCTCCCTCCAACTTTACCTGTTTCCCACTCCCTCTCAAATTTATGATCCCCTTTCTATTATTTTACACACACACACACACACACACACACACACACACACACACACACACACACACAGGGCTCAGGGCTTCCTGAATCCTTTATTCATGTGTAAATACATTTAGGGAGGCTAGATAACCCAAGAGGGATCTCCTCCCTGGAGAAAACTGACTCAGCTTCTTTCAGTAGCCATTGGTTGTCTATAGGTCTTCCTTTAGGTGTGAAATGTTGTGAAACTTTTCTCATCCACATTGGCATGTCAGCTGGTGTTGTCATTACCCAGTCCTTATGTAGGTAATCGTGTTGATTAGATTTCATGAATGCAGCTTCTCTGTCATGTCTTGAAGACACTATCCAGCAGCAAGTGTTCTGATCACCTGGTTCTTAAAATCTGTCTTGAGCTTTAGGTGCAGGGGTTGCCCCATAGATGTATCATTTGGCGCCATGAAATCAAGACAGAAAATGGAGTGCAAAGGAAGATAAGGAGAATGGTGGGGCAAAGAGACATATAAGACTAAGGATGTTTTCAAAAACAACAAGGAAGCAGCATTTTATGTTTTCTTTAGAATGCATATGCATAATATATGTGTGAAAATGAGTATATATACATATATATGTATATATGAAATTTAATTTTCCATTGACTCTCTTTGATCTTCACATCATGCACTACAATCCCACTCATCTTCCTATCCCCTTCCCACTTCCACCACCTTTTAACCTCCCCATCCAAAAGAAAAATGTTCTTGTTATAGAAGCTGTAGTGTGCCACAGTGTATCCCACAGTATACACTTTTTCCCATACTTCTTTGCTTGCAAAAGTTCATGGCAATGAGTCATTCATCTGGTTTGAGGCCTCTGACTTCTGTTACACTATCAATAATCAATCCTCACCTGGACTCCTCTCAAATATCCTGTTGTCCTGTGTCATGGAGATCCTGCAGCTTTGGATCTATAGGATGGGCCCCATTTACACACTCCAGCAATTTATTGATGGTGTAGATGTCCGTGTGAGCCAACGCAAAGTCCTGGATCTAGGCCTAGGTGGTAGCTGAGTTCCTCAGCCTGCCGGCTCTCCTGTCCCTGTGCCACCGGGGGCAGCTCTCCAAAGCGCACTACCTGAGACTTGGCTCACCCACAACACTCCCAGCCAGGGCCAGCTCTACTGTGCTGCCCAGGAAGGGTTCAGGGCTTGTTTTCTAGCTCTCTGGAGTGCTCTCCCACTCTCATGTCCCCGGGGCTAGCTCTCCCACCTGCTGAAGGTGTTGAGGGGTGAGGACATCTCTTCCTTGCCAACACCACCACACAGCAAACAAGTGGCAAGACCAGCTCTCCCACACTCACGCCCTTGGGGCCAGCTCACCTGCTACCAGGGTCAGCTCTATAGTTTGTGTGTGTGTGTGTGTGTGTGTGTGTGTGTGCGCGCGCGCGTGCTACTGCCATACAAAGCAATAATGCTTCTTTCTCCCTTCCCAAGGACCATAGACTATCTAATAAAATCCCCATTACCAAGCATGGGAAACCTGTCTTCAAGCTGTTAGTCAATAGAGTCCAAGATACTCCCCCAAACAATATAGTCTATTGCCATTGTCTTTGGTAGCCTCTCAGAATTTGAAGCAAAAACTTTATTGCTAAAAACACATCACATACTTCTGACACAGTGTAAGGGGAGTTTCTGATACTAAGGTCTAGTTCCCTAATTGGTTTTTGATTTGTTACTTAAGAAGGCAGGGAGCTAATTGCTGGGTGGAAGGTACAGGTGGGAAGTCGGGGTCCCAAGAGAAAAAGGAGACACAGAGAAGGAGGAAGAGGCTTTTCTGCTATGTTTTTGGAAGAAAAGGACACAACAACCATGTAAGACTTCAGGGGAAGATAGGGCCTGAGGCCTCTGCTTCAGGCAGGTTGCCAAAGATGTTTGGCAAGGACTAGGTAGAATAAGTCACTAAGATTAGTGCAGGAGGAGAAACAGAGATAATGAATTGGTAAGGGCATGCATTTTCAGGCAGGGGATATTTGGACCCAGCAATTGTGCTAGCAGGCAAGTTAAGGTAACAAACATGTCTGTGTGGTTTTTATCCTCAGATTCAAAAGGAAGCCAGATTAGGGCTGCTTGCGATCTGATCGATCCAGGAATTAAGCTGGGTGGAACCAAGGGAGCCAGGAGGGGCTGATAGAGCAGCATAGCTCCTGGGCAAGGTGGTAGCATGTTTATAAAACCGTACGCAGTAACACAGGGCTTTGGAAAATTGAGGTAGAGCTGACTTAAAAGCCTCCTCCCTGAAGCTGTGTCACAGAAGCTGTGCAAGGTGCCAATGGAAAAGAGAAATCAATAGTGCTGCTCAATTGTAAAGCCAAACGACCACAACAATGACTGGGCCAGCCAGATATCCCGGAGTGGTGCAACAGGGGTAGCACTGTAGTGGAGTAACCACTTAAGACTGCTCGATGGTTTTCTACCATTTTGCTTTAATGATCCTCAGGTTCTCCTCCACAAAATGTTGACGGTGAGGATCTCCCAGGATTCTTTTGAAAACCATGTTAGCTATTAATGTACTATGACAGTGTCTCCCTCTCAAAAGTAAAGGCTCAGATTATCAACTTAAAACCACACAATGGAAGCTAGGAATACCCAAACACAAACATGTTTAAAAAAATGTTAGTTAATTTTAAAATATAGCCAATTAAAATAAAATGAAACTGAAAATGAATCGATACTACAAACTAAATAGAAATTATCTAAGAGAAGATATTGAATAAAATATTGAGAAATTCTGAACCATTGAGTGACACTAAGTTAAAGGTTCAAATAGAAGACTCTCTGGGCAGAGAATTTAATCAGAAATCATGAATTCTTGTACCAGATTCAAAATTTACTTTCTGTGTTGCAAATATGTGAATGGTGAGGTTAAAAATTAGACTCTGAGTGGTTTCTATACGCAAATTCACTTAGAAAAAAGGCCCACAAGACAGGTAATACTATTCCATTTTATACCAGAGGGAATTCAGGTTAGTTCAGTGTCTGCCTAGTTACACAGCTTGCAACTATGATGAGTTACATCATTTCTGAATTTGTCGAAATAAATTTTAAAAATCTGAAACTTTGTTTTGTATTTTCAAAAGTGTTATGGTGACATAAAAATCCATTAAAAATTCCAATAGAATTTTTACAAATAGTTACAAATATACTTACAAATAGTTTAGATATACCCGTCTATTCTTTTAAAAAATATGCGTATTCATGTTTTACGTGCATATTTGTTCACTTTGTATGCACCTGTGGGAGACCAAAGAGAGCAGTGGATTCCTGAAACTGGAGGTGCAGATGGTTGTGAACCACCACGTGGATGTTGGGAATCAAACCATGGTCCTCTGGTAGAGCCATGTGCTCTTAACCACTAAGCCATCTCTCCAGCCCCATAATTTACTTATTTTTATTTTATATGGATTGGTGTTCTGTCTGCATGTATGTTGGTGTGAGGATGCCAAAACCCCTAGAGCTTGAGTTCTAGAACAGTTGTGAGGGGCTATGTGAATGCTGGGAATTGAACCACAATCCTTTGGAAGAACAGCAAATGCTCTTAACCACTAAGCCATTTCTTCAGCCCTGACCACCCCATCTGCTCTTTTTAGTTTGGAAATTATAATGTAAGTCATCAACTTTTACATATAAAAGATAGTTGTGAAGAGTCAAACTATTCAGCAATTGATTTAAACTATTAGCATATGTATCAATCTGACATATATATTCTAAAATCTGTTTCTCAAGGATCTTTGGGTAATGCCTATGCCCCAAATAGTCACAAAATCAGGCACATCATGTGTGTTTATTATCAAAAATCACCTAGAATATGTTGGTGATAATTAGACTGCTCGATGGTTTTCTACCATTTTGCTTTAATGATCCTCAGGTTCTCCTCCACAAAATGTTGACTGTGAGGATCTCCCAGGATTCTTTGTTCAACCTATTTGTTCAACCTCACCAGAATTCCTGTAATGCCGATATGCCCCTTCTTTTGACCATCAATAACAGTACCAGTGTTGGATGGCAATCTGTGTGAGCTCTAACAGTGCTGTCTTGCATAACCTTTGGAGTGAACTCTGACAGGACTCTTTCTTGTTCTTGTTTTATGTGTTTACAAAATGAGATGACAGTTGGACCAGATGGCCTCCATGGCTCTACCACGTTGAAACTTTGTGAAATCTCTGGTAAATGTAAAATAAGCTTTTTCATTGCTAATAACAGAGTATTTATTGAACTTCAGATTAAAAACAAAAGAGTCTGCAGGAGTTTCCAATACAACTAGCATGTTAAAAGTGAGGCATGACTTGTTCATTCTTATTCTTGACATCTATGTGGCTTATGCCTGAGCACAGCCCTTATGTACATTACCGACTCCCTAGGGCTCCGTTGCATATGCTGAAATGAGTTCTAATCAGAGGCTCTTGCTGTGCAGGGTAAGCCTTGTCTGATTACATCAGCAGGGTGGGCTGGGATGCTCCATTCGGTTCAGAGTAGTTATAACAGTTCAGTGACACAGAGAGGTCACAGACTTCAAAGAGATTACTGAATGCAGAGGTGAAGGCTTATAGACAATGGCCCAGTCAATGATCACATTTCATAATTTCACAGTATGCTGATTCTCCCATATATGGAGTCAGCCTGGCTTTTAAAGGTTTGTCTGGGGACTTAGGAGCCTTCTCTTTAGCATGCTTCCCTCATTACCCAGCCTATTTTAACAATTGTCTTTACAGTCTAAAATGCAAGATAGTTTAGAAGGAAAATAAATCCTTATCCTGGTGTGGCATATTGTTCAATGAATTTTCAAGTTCTTTTTACATCTGATGTTCCATTTCTTTATCCCGCTTGAGTGATAAGGTGTTCAGGGCATATTAGGACACCAAAGAGGAAGGAAGAACTTGACCTACAGCAATCACATGGTTGCTGGGTTCCACATTTTCCATCATTCAATGCTCTTTCCACAATGGTTTGTCAGTCATACAAGAGAGAAGACATTTTGAAAAATTTGTACCATTCTTCCTCTTTTAAATGTGTGTGTGTGTGTGTGTGTGTGTATGTGTGTGTACATTTTGTGTATATGCATTCATCTGCATGGGGGCGCATGCATTCTTATGTGCTTGTGGAGGTCAGAGGTTGACTTTAAGTGTAAGCTTGCATCCCTTCTCTACCTTCCTTTTAGAGACTCTGTTTCTCACTGAGCCCAGGATCATTGATTCAGCTAGACCATGTGACTTCCAAGCTCTGGGAATCCTCTTGTCTCCAATGCTTCCTCCTCCCTACTAGTGCTAAGGTTATAGATGTGCACAAGACATGGGTTTTATGTGAGTGTTGGAGATACCAGCTCAAACACTAATGCTGCATGTCATGCACTTTACTCTCTGACCTTGGGCCAGCATGGCACCCTTTGGTTTCTGCTCTTATCCTGTGAATTTCATGAGACTTAATGGTCACCATTCCTTGTATTCTTATGGTATCTTCATGTGGGTAGTGTGATAGTTGTCACTTAGTTTCCCTTTGGATGTTGTGTTTTGCCAACAGAGTTCTATAGGACAATGAAGATATGGAGAATCATCAGAGTGTAGTGAGGGGCAGAGACAGGAGGAAGTAAGATCAAAGCCTCCATCTGCCTTCAACTAGAATAGCCATTCCTGAATCTTACATATTGGACTCTATTACATTGTGAATAAGGAGTCTTTAGACAAAACATTTGAAAGAACTCTATGTTATCATGTTCCTTTGAAAGAGATCATGCTAAATTCTAGTCTATGCTTTAATGGGACTTTGCATCAGGCAGTTACACTGGATTCAAGTATTACCTCACTGGACATAAATAGAGCTAGTAACATATCTGAGGCTTTCTTCCCTAATTTTCTTTTTTTTCTTTCTTTTTCATATATAGTTTTATTTCTTTTTTTATTGCATATTTTCTTTATTTACATTTCAAATGTTTTCCCCTTTCCAGGTCTCCCCTTCAGAAACCCCCTATCACACCCCCCTCCTCCTGCCTCTAGAAGTGTGCTCCCATACTCACCCACCCACTCCTATCTTCCCTCCATGGCATTCCTGTGCACTGGGGCATTGAACACCCTCAGGTCCAAGGGCCATTCCTCCCACTGACATTCAACAGGGCCATCCTCTGCCACACAGTAGCTTCCGGGTTTGGTGACTGTATGGAATGAATCCTTGGGTGGGGCAGTCTCTAGGTGGCCTTTCCTTCAGGCTCTGCTCCACATTTTGTCTCCATATTTCCTCTTGTATTTTGTTCCCCATTCTAAGAAACACTAAAGCAACCGCACTCTGGCCTTCCCACCTCTTGGGCTTCATATGGTCTATGAATTGAATCTTGGGTATTATGAATTTTTGGGCTAATATCCATTTATCATTGAGTACATACCGTGTTTGTACCTTTGTGTCTGAGTTACCTCACTCAGGATGATATTTTCAAGTTTTATCCATTTGCCTGCAAATTTCATGAAGTCACTGCTTTTTAAAAGCTGAGTTATACTCCATGTGTACCATTCCTCTGTTGAGTGACATCTGAGTTGTTTCCAGCTTCTGGCTATTACAAATATGGCTGCTGTGAATATAGTAGAGCTGGGTCCAGCGGTAGTACTATGTCTAAATATCTGAGGAACAGCCAGACTGATTTCCAGAGTGATTTTACCAAATTGAAATCGCACCAGCAATGGAGGAGTCTTCCTCTTTCTCCACATCCTCACCAGCAACTGCTGTCACCTGAGTTTTTGATCTTACTCATTCTGACTAGTATCAGATAGAATCTCAGGGTCATTTTAATTTGCATTTCCTTGATGACTAAGGATGTCGAACATTTCTTTAGGTGCTTGCCTGTCGTTTGAGTATCCTCAGTTGAGAATTCCCTGTTTAGCTCTGTTCCCCATTTTTTTTTATTTTTTATTTTTTTTTATTTATTTTATTTTATTTTTTTAATTTACATTCCAAATCACTTCCCCTTTCCCGTTTCCTCCCTCCCCGAAAGTCCCATAAGCCCCCTTCCCTCCCTCTTTTCTCCATTCAACCCCCTCTCGTTACTCTGTCCTGGCGTTCCCCTACATCCAGTCTTTCCAGGACCAGGGGTCTTTCCTTCCATCTTTTTAGAAATCTATTGATATGCGGATTGTGTCTAGGGTATTCTGAGATTCTGGGTCAATATCCCCTTATCAGTGACTGCATACCATGTGTGTTCTTTTGTGATTGGGTTACCTCACTAAGGATGATATTTTCAAGATCTGACCATTTGCCTAGGAATTTCTTGAATTCATTGTTTTTAATTGCAGAGTAGTATTCCATTGTGTAGATATACCACATCTTCTGAATCCATTCCTCCGTTGAGGGACATCTGGGTTCTTTCCAGCTTCTGGCTATTATAAATAAGGCTGCTATGAACATAGTGGAGCATGTGTCCTTATTGCATGCAGGTAAAGTCTCTGGGTATATGCCCAGGAGTGGTATAGCCGGATCCTCCGGGAGTGTCATGCCCAGTTTTCTGAGGAACCGCCAGACTGCTTTCCAGAGTGGTTGTACCAGCCTGCAATTCCACCAGCAGTGGAGGAGTGTTCCTCTTTCTCCACATCCTCGCCAACAACTGCTGTCTCCTGTGTTTTTGATCTTAGCCATCCTGACTGGTGTGAGATGGAATCTCAGGGTTGTTTTGATTTGCATTTCTCTAATGACTAAAGATGATGAACATCTCTTTAGGTGCTTCTCAGCCATTAGTTATTCTTCAGGTGAGAACTCTTTGTTTATCTCTGTACCCCATTTTTTAATAGGGTTACTTGCCTCTCTGGAGTTTAACTTCTTGAGTTCTTTGTATATATTGGATATTAGCCCTCTGTCAGATGTAAGGTTGGTAAAGATCATTTCCCAGTTAGTTGGTTGCCGCTTTGTCTTTTTGACAGTGTCTTTTGCCTTGCAAAAACTTTGTAATATAATGAGGTCCCATTTGTCTATTCTTGATCTTAGAGCATAAGCTATTGGAGTTCTGTTCAGGAAATTCTCCCCTGTGCCCATATGTTCAAGGTTCTTCCCTAGTTTCCCTTCTATTAGTTTCAGTGTGTCTGGTTTTATGTGGAGATCTTTGATCCACTTAGAATTGAGCTTAGTGCAAGGAGATAAGGATGGGTCAATTTGCATTCTTCTGCATGTTGACCTCCAGCTGAGCCAGCACCATTTGTTGAAAAGGCTATCTTTTTTCCACTGGATGGTTTTAGCTCCTTTGTCAAAGATCAAGTGACCATAGGAGTGTGGATTCATTTCTGGGTCTTCAATTCTGTTCCATTGATCTACATGTCCGTTACTGTACCAATACCATGCAGTTTTTAACACTATTGCTCTGTAGTACAGCTTGAGGTCCGAGATACTGATTCCCCCAGAGGTTCTTTTACTCTTGAGAATAGTTTTAGCTATTCTGGGTTTTCTGTTATTCCAGATGAATTTTTGAATTGCTCTTTCTAACTCTATGAAGAATTGAGTTGGGATTTTGATGGGGATTGCATTGAATCTGTGTATTACTTTTGGTAAGATGCTCATTTTTACTATATTAATCCTGCCAATCCAAGAGCATGGCAGATTTTTCCATCTTCTGAGGTCTTCTTCAATTTCTTTCTTCAGAGACTTGAAGTTCTTGTCATACAGATCTTTCACTTGTTTGGTTAGCGTCACGCCAAGATACTTAATATGGTTTGTGGCTATCGTAAAGGGTATTATTTCTCTTACTTCTTTCTCAGCCTGCTTATCCTTTGAGTATAGGAAGGCTTCTGACTTGCTTGAGTTGATTTTATATCCGGCCACTTTGCTGAAGTCGTTTATCAGCTGTAGGAGTTCTCTGGTGGAGTTCTTTGGGTCGCTTATGTATACTATCATATCGTCTGCAAATAGTGATAGTTTGACTTCTTCCTTTCCAATTTGTATCCCTTTGACCTCTTTTTGTTGTCTAATTGCTCTAGCTAGAACTTCAAGTACTATATTGAAAAGATATGGAGAGAGAGGGCAGCCTTGTCTAGTCCCTGATTTTAGTGGGATTGCTTCAAGTTTCTCTCCGTTTAGATTGATGCTGGCTACCGGTTTGCTGTAAATTGCTTTTACTATGTTTAGATATGGGCCTTGAATTCCTGATCTTTCCAAGACCTTTAGCATGAAAGGATGCTGAATTTTGTCAAATGCTTTCTCAGCATCTAATGAGATGACCATGTGGTTTTTTTCTTTGAGATTGTTTATGTAGTGGATTACATTGATGGATTTCCTTATATTGAACCATCCCTGCATCCCTGGGATGAAGCCTACTTGATCGTGGTGAATGATCGTTTTGATGTGTTCTTGGATTCGGTTGGCAAGAATTTTATTGAGTATTTTTGCATCGATATTCATAAGAGAGATTGGCCTGAGATTCTCTTTCTTTGTCGGATCTTTGTGTGCTTTTGGTATTAGTGTAATTGTGGCTTCATAGAACGAGTTGGGTAGTGTTCCTTCTGTTTCTATTTTGTGGAACAGTTTGAAGAGTATTGGTGTTAGGTCTTCTTTGAAGGTCTGATAGAATTCTGCACTAAAACCATCTGGACCTGTGCTTTTTTTGGTTGGAAGACTTCCAATGACAACTTCTATTTCTTCAGGGGTTATAGGATGGTTTAGATGGTCTATTTGATCCTGATTTAATTTTGGTACTTGGTATCTGTCAAGGAAATTGTCCATTTCCTCAAGATTTTCTAGTTGTGTTGAATACAGGTTTTTGTAGTAGGATCTGATGATTTTTTGAATTTCCTCAGTTTCTGTTGTTATCTCTCCCTTTTCGTTTCTGATTTTATTAATTTGGATACTATCTCTGTGCTCTCTGGTTAGTCTGGCTAAGGGCTTATCTATCTTGTTGATTTTCTCAAAGAACCAACTCCTCGTTTTGTTGATTCTTTGTATGGTTTTATTTGTTTCTACTTGATTGATTTCAGCCCTGAGTTTGATGATTTCCTGCCTTCTACTCCTCTTTGGTGTATTTGCTTCTTTTTGTTCCAGGGCTTTCAGGTGTGCCATTAAGCTGTTAGTGTATGCTGTCTCCCGTTTCTTTTTGGCGGCACTCAGGGCTATGAATTTTCCTCTTAGCACTGCTTTCATTGTGTCCCATAAATTAGGGTCTGTTTTGCCTTCATTTTCATTAACTTTCAAAAAGTCTTTGATTTCTTTCTTTATTTCCACCTTGACCAAGTTATCATTGAGTAGAGCATTGTTCAGCCTCCATGTGTACGTGGGTTTTCTTTTGTTTTTGTTGCCATTGAAGACCACCCTTATTCCATAGTGATCTGATAGGAGGCATGGGATTATTTCTATCTTCTTGTATCTGTTGAGGTCTGATTTGTGACCAATTATATGGTCAGTTTTGGAGAAGGTACCATGAGGAGCTGAGAAGAAGGTGTATTCTTTAGCTCTAGGATGAAATGTTCTATATATATCAGTTAGTTCCATTTGGTCCAAGGCTTCAATTAGATTCACTGTGTCCCTGTTTAGTTTCTGCTTTCCTGAACGATCCATTTTTTAATAGGGTTATTTGGTTCTCTGAAGTCTAACTTCTTGGGTTCTTTGTATATTATTAGATATTAGCTCCCGATTGGATGTAGGGTTGGTAAAGCTCTTTTCTCATTCTGTTGGTTGTCATTTTAATCTGTCCACTGATGAGAGTGGGGTGTTGAAGTCTCCCCCTATTATTGTGTGACGTGTAATGTGTGCTTTGAGCTTTAGTAATGTTTCTTTTATGAATGTGGTTGCCCTTGCATTTGTAGCATAGATGTTCAGAATTGAAGAGTTCTTCTTGGTAGATTTGTCCTTGGATGAGTATGAAGTGTCCTTCCTTACCTTTTTTGATAACTTTAGGTTGAAAATCAATTTTATTCAATATTAGAATGCTTACTTCAGCTTGTTGCTTAGGACCATTTGCTTGGAAAATTATTTTCCAGCCTTTTATTCTGAGGTAGTGTTTGTCTTTATCACTGAGGTGGGTTTTCTGTATGCAGCAAAATGCTGGGTCCTGTTTATGTTTCCAGTCTGGTAGTCTATGTCTTTTTATTGGGGAATTGAGTCCATTGATGTTAAGAGATATTAAGGAATAGTGATTGTTGCTTCCTGTTATTTTTGATGTTATTTTTATGATTTCGTGGCTATCTTCTTTTGGATTTGTTGAAAGATTACTTTCTTGCTTTTTTTTAAGGTGAAGTTTCCCTCCTTGAGTTTTCATCTATTATCCTCTATAGGGCTGGATTTGAGGAAAGATATTGTGTAAATTTGTTTTTGTCGTGGAATATCTTGATTTCTCCATCTATGGTAATTGAGAATTTTTCTGGGTATAGTAGCCTGGGCTGGCATTTGTGTTTTCTTAGGGTCTGTAAGACATCTTCCCAGGATCTTCTAGCTTTCATAGTGTCTGGTGAGAAGTCTGGTGTAATTCTGATAGGTCTGCCTTTATATGTTACTTGACCTTTTTCCCTTACTGCTTTTAATATTCTTTGTTTTGTGCATTTGGTTTTTTTGACTATTATGTGACAGGAGGAAGTTCTTTACTGGTCCAATCTATTTGGAGTTCTGTATCCTTCTTGTATGTTTATGGGCATTTCTTTCTTTAGGTTAGGGAAGTTTTCTTCTATAATTTTGTTGAAGATATTTACTGGCCCTTTAAGTTGGGAATCTCCACTCTTCACTCTTGTCTATACCTATTAACCTTAGGTTTGATCTTCTCATCGTGTCCTGAATTTCCTGGATGTTTTGGATTAGGAGTTGTTTGCATTTTGCATTTTCTTTGACTGTTGTGTCAATTGTTTCTCTGGTATCTTCTACACCTGAGATTTTCTCTTCTATCTCCTGTATTCTGTTGGTGATGCTTATATCTATGACTACTGATCTCTTTCCTAGGTTTTTTGTCTCTAGGGTTGTCTCTTTTTGTGATTTTTTTTAATGTTTCTCTTTCCATTTTTAGATCCTGAATTGTTTTGTTCAATTCCTTCACTTGTTTGTTTGTGTTTTCCTGTAATTCTTTAAGGGATTTTTGTGTTTCTTCTTTAAGGTCTTCTACCTGTTTACCTGTGTTCTCCTGTATTTCTTTAAGAGAGTTATTTATGTCCTTCTTAAAGTCCTCTATAATAATCATGAGATATGATTTTAAATCAGAATCTTGCTTTTCTGGGGCGTTGAGGTATCAGGGCTTGTTGTGGTAGGAGAACTGGGTTCTGATGATGCTAAGTAACCTTGGTTTCTGTTGCTTATGTTCTTGCCCTTGCCTCTTGCCAACTGGTTATTTCTGGTGTTAGCTGGTCTTGCTGTCTTTGACTGTGGCTTGTCCCTACTGCACATCTGTGTGTCAGTATGCCTGGGAGACCAGTTCTCTCTCCGCCGGGTTTCCATATGGAGAGCTGTGGCACAGGATCAGCTCCAGGTGTTGTAGCACAGGATCAGCTCTGGGTGCAGGCTGAAACCAGTCTTCCCTAATTTTCTAGGACCATAATTCCAAAGACATAAAAACTTGGTAGCTAAAGGAATAGAAATTTACTGTCTCAAAACTGTTTGCAAGATTACTTCCTATAAGCCTATGAAAGAAAAATGTATTACAGCTAAAGGTCTCTTTTCTTGGCTTGTAAAAGTCATTCTTGTGTTTCTTTATAAATAATCTTCCTTCTATCTGTGTATTTGGTCATATTGACTGAACCTACCCTATTCTACTCTGCCTTCATCCTAACTAGTGACATTTGCAACCATTCTGTTTCTAAAGGAGGTTGCTGGGGTTTCAACTTCTACCCTTCAATTTTGGAGTAATATATTGCTAGCCACAATACCATCTTCATAGGATGAGATGAAGAAAAAATTACAGTTTAAGCATTTAAAGACTGCCTAAGTTCTTGTAGCTGTTCTACAGGGGTAGCCTTTCTTATTTTTGTACAGTGTAGTCTTCACCCTTTTCTTCTCAAGCACTTTCTCCCATTCCTCTTTACTATAATCACTTCCATCTCTTTTTCCTCCTTGGCCTCCATATTACTATCTTGGACCTTGCCTGTCTTCTCAATGTTTCCAGAGAGAGTTGTAAACTCTAGGATGAGCTTATGTCAGCTCCAACCTACACTTTTTGTGGAAAGAAATCTAGGAAACAGCTCTAGGCAAGATTTGAGATTCTGCTTAGTCCTACTGGTTTTTAAAAGCTGAGGTTGACCACATTGGCCCCAAACACTGCTATAACTGAGGGAGGTCCTGCTGCCTAGAACAGTGGTTGTGAATTCATTAAAGTTTGGCCACAAAGCAAATCTTCTGATAGAATGTCCCAGAGAGGTAATGTCAAAACTTGCTGAGAAAAGTTCATAAACATGTCTGAGCATGAGGGGGTGTTTTGAACAGCAGATGCCAGATTCCAAAGACAGAACAGTCATGATGGAACAAAAGTTCACGGGGGCAAACAAAGGAAGGGAAAAGAAAGCTGATTATTCTTCATTTCAACTTTGTTTTAAACATGTCAGTCTGATGCTCCTCCGGTCTGTCTTTGGTTAGACACCTTGTGCTTGAAATGTGTTCACCTCCACCACAATCTGATGTGTCCTCTGAGACTCTGAAATGCTATTTACAAAGAGAATGAGTGACATACTCAGTTCCATACTTACTGCCATGTAGCATTTCTTTCCAAAAAGCAGCATAGATTCTAAGCTAAAATACCAAAGGAAGAATTCAAAGACTGGTTAGATGCCAATCTGATTTGCTGAGTACACCAGGCACACATCAAGTGGCCAGGCAGGACCTTATTGTTATGGGGGAAAAGGAAGGTTTACTCTTCATGAAAACAAGGTGTATCAAGACACTGGGTAAATGCATTTTCAAGATAAGAGGTGTGAATTAAGAAATACAAATCCCCTGATCCCATGATAATGCTGCTGTTTGAGCAATGAGGTCGCTGGACTGCGGAGTCCTTTTTGCCAGCCTGTTTCTAGGATCTTGGGATCTGCACACCAGGATCTTGGAATGGGGATAGGAGTGTTTGAAAAGCAAGAGAAACATTTTTTAGATGAAGAGATTAAGTGGGTGGAGTTAAGTCTGAAGGCTCATCTCTATGCAGGTGGTGTATGTGTGTGTGTGTGTGTGTGTGTGTGTGTGTGTGTGTGCGCGCGCGCGCGCGAGAGTGCGAGTATGCTGACACAGGCTTGGCTAGCTCAGCTGTTGTTTTGGAAGGCCAAATAACAGCTTTTAATTCCCCAGTGAGCCATCAGTCCCAGGATCCACCTCTACAGTGGTAGAGGTCTTGGGATTCACAGCAGGCCACCCACAAAGAAAGGATATACAAACAACATCAAACCCTTTGAGCAGGTTTTGTACTTGTAAATTCCCTCCACTTTTAGAGTCAACTCAGCTTTTAGTTTGCTTCTGTGGAGTGCTTGGAATAGACTTAGACATCTCAGAAGGAGGGAAGCTAGATCAACATGAAGAACAAAACCACCAATACAAAAAACAAAAACCAAAAAAAAAACCAAAAATAAACAAACCCCTCAACAGCAACTTTACATCTATCTTTTTTTCCACAGAGGGTTTTCCTGAAGAGGAAAGCCTTTGTGTGAAGTAACCTAGATCATGGTTCTGAGTTGGCCATTAGCTCTACCTTTGATTTCTGCAATTATCTTTATTTTTCAGAGCCTGTTTCCTTATCATGAAAAAGAACACTTTCTATATAGGCCAGTCCTCACAATTAGTTAATCACCCCCAAACAAATTTGATAAAACAAAAAACTATAAAGGAATAAAGTGTACTAATACTATTTTATAAGACTCTTGTAGAAATAGAAGATTATTTAATTCCTGTGGTCGTAGTTTTGAAAACTGAGATTCAAAAGCATACCCAAGATTTCACCTCACACCAGTCAGAAGGCTAGGATCAAAAACACAGGTGACAGCAGGTGCTGGCAACAATGTGGAGAAAGAGGAACACTCCTCCACTGCTGGTGGGATTGTAAGCTGGTAAAACCACTCTGGAAATCCGTTTGACAGTTCCTCAGAAAATTGGACATTGTACTACCTGAGGAACCAGCTATACCACTCCTGGGCATATACTCAAAAGATGCTCCAACATAAGACAAGGACGCATGCTCCACTATGTTCATAGCTGCCTTATTTATAATATCCAGAAGTTGAAAAGAACCCAGATGTCCCTCAACAGAGGAATGGATACAGAAAATGTGGTATATTTACACAATAGAGTACTACTTTGCTATTAAAACATTGAATTCATGAAATTCTTAGGTAAATGGATGGCACTAGAAAATATCATCCTGAGTGAGGTAACCCAATCACAAAAGAACACACATTGTATGCACTCACTGATAAGTGGATGTTAGCCCAGAAACATGAAATACCCACAATACAATTCACAGACCAATTGAAGATCAAGAAGAAGGAAGACCAAAGTATGGATACTTTGGTCCTTCTTAGAAGGGGGAACAAAACAGTCATGGGAGGAGATACAGAGACAAAGTGTGGAGCAAAGACTGAAGGACAGGCCATGCAGAGACTGCCCCACCTGGGGATCCACCCCATATACTGTCACCAAACCCAGACACTAATGTGGATGTCAACAAACACTTGTTGACAGGAACCTGATATAGCTGTCTCCTGAGAGGCTTTGCCAATACCTGACAAATAGAGAGGTGGGTGCTCCCTGCCAACCATTGGACTGAGCACCAGGCCCCCAATGGAGGAACTAGAGAAAGGACCCAAGGAGCTGAAGGAGCTTGCAGCCCCATAGGAGGAACAACAACATGAACCAACCAGTACCCCAGAGCTCCCAGGGACTAAACCACCAACCAAAGAGTACACATGGAGGGACCCATGGCTCCAGCTGTACATGTAACAGAGGATGGCCTTGTTGGACATCAAAGGGAGGAGAGGCTCTTGGCCCTGAGAAAGCTCAATGCCCCAGTATAGGGGAATGCCAGGACAGGGAAGTGGGAGTGCATGAGTTGTTGAGCAGGAGGAAGGGGGGATAGGATAGGGTATCTTTGGAGGGGAAACCAGAAAGGGATAATATTTGAAATGTAAATAAAGAAAATATCTAATAAAAAGTTTATGGAACACCAAAAAACCCCCCAAAAACAAAAAACAAAACAAAACAAAACAAAAACAATATCCAAATTATAGATGCATGCTTGAAATCAGTATAAGGAAAGAGACCAAATGGGTATATTTCACTACGCCAAGCTTTGAAGGATTACAAAGAGGTGTGTCCAACAAAACAGCTACAAGGGCAGGACTCAGACTCCACTTCACGTCAGGCAGGGCAGGGCAATGCAAACTCATGATCACTCTCTGCATGGCTGATATGCAGCTCATGGGGGAAGCCAAAAGGTATTGTGCCTATTTCCATAGATGACACTTTCTGTACACTTCAGGAGAAATTTTGTAAACCTGTGGTCTCTTCATGGCATTCCTTCCATTGTAGATCAGAAATCATGATTTCCATTCTGTCAGGTCTTTCTTCAGGGGGCACTCCACTTCAGGGGGTAAGGTTCAGGTCCATACCCTACTGAGGAAATCACTTTATTAAGAACATTAAGGAAGATAATCATAACCTACATGTAGGAACTTTGGAAGAAGGAAAGAGGCACCATTTATAAATCTATTCAGCCTCTCTACAAGCTCTGGAGTTTGGAGGTTTTGTCTTACTTATATTGCTGTACTGTAGATGGTTGAACACAGGGTATGGGGGAAGTGCTTTACTACTGAGTTACTTCTTCATACCAACGTTCTGAGATGTTTCTTCTTCTGTCAGTATTATTTCTAATATTTAAAAAAATGTTGTAACAAAAATTATCTGCATTCCAGTTCTATACAAATCCTGTTCCAAGATGCTCACTCTATAGTCTAAGTACACACCATCGAAACCATAAATTTACAAACCATTGACTTTAGTCTATGCTACCCTAGGGAATGAAACAAAGCCAGAACTTCGCCCTAGTGTCATGGCAGAGTGTCATGCTTCTAATCCATGGTATTCCACTTGAAAACTGAACCAGCTGGACACACCTATGCCTCATCTCCAGAAATTCTGATGCTCCAGCTCTGTGATATCTGGGCTATTATTACTATGTTTGGTTTTCGCCACAGTGAAGAATGAACAGCTCAAACATTGGGATCTAATATATTTGTCCTTTAGAAATCTGAAATTTGCTGTTGCTCAACTATTTCCCCTTTTTTTGGAATGGTATACGTTATGTTCATAATGCTGTGAGTATATGTGTGTGCTGGCCTGGATACATGTTTGTGAAGATATGCATGTCAAACAAAGTCAGAGCTCAGCATCAGGCCTCATTCCTCCATGAGGGAGTGCTTTTTGAGTCAGGATATCTCACTAACCTGTAAGACAGGGTTTCTCACTAACCTGGAACTGTTTGATTTGGCTAGGCTGGGTAGCCAATGAGTTACAGATATCTGCTTGGCTCTTCCTTCTTATAAATGCAGATCTCTGTGCTCAGATTTTAGACAGGGGATTGAGATCCGAACTCAAGCCCTCAGGCTTGTAGCTTTAAAAGCTGAAGCACCTCCCCACCATCTGTTCTTGGTTTATTGTTTTAAGACAAGATCTCTCTATGCAGTCTAAGCTAGCTTTGAATTTACACTCCAGTTTAGCATCCCAAGTGCCGAAGTTGTAGGCATGTGCCATCATGCCTTGTAGGAACCAATAGTTTTATAATTTGAGGACCTGTAAGTTTTTCTTCAGACAGTCATACAGGAGAATTGAAAAGATTTGACTGTCACGTATAGCCCAGTCATCTGGGTGGCTGTTTTCATAATACAGTGACACCACCACTTGCAATCAAAAAGAGGAAACACAAGTGAAAGCAATTTGGATATTGTGTAATGCTCTAGAGATAATAGAAGTCTTTGTTCTGAAGGCTCAAAGCATGGACTAGGCATGAACGTGCCACCCACTGTGAGATGGTTCTGGTTGCTGACATGAAGGGCTAGGTTCAAGAACAAGACTGAAGGCCCAGGTCCATCCATTTTTTTTAAAGTTCTTTTCTAGTCAGATATTAGACAATTGTGAGACATGATATCTAAGAATATCCTTAAGCAAATAGAGAAGGAAAAATTCTCCCAAATAAGATGGTATACTTTCTAAGGCAAACATTAAAGTAAAACTTTATTTTTAAAGCCTGTGATTTCTTTAGATAATACCTCAGTTCAGAAAGAAAATAAAACCAAAATCATGGACCTAATGGTTTATTAAGCAAAATTCCTGGCCTTCATGGTGGCTGTGAGCTTTGGCTCTTGCAGAGACATCACCCCAAGTGCCATGGATCACACAGGACAGTAATTGGCAAGTCAAGAGAATCAGGAATGTAGTCCTAAAGTGAGGTCTTACTATCTGTATGGAACAACAGCTACACACAAACCAATTATGTTTAAAGCCCATTAAGAAAGGAGTAGAATGGGGAATGGGAGGCTGCACTGGGTCCCTCCCAGGAAAGTATCATTTGCATTGAGATATGCTTAGGTTGCCAGACTCCACCTTCAGTGTTTGCACCATACTTTGTACAGCTCATCAGGTAATTGCTGCTTCCATTTTCTCACGGGGCAGGCAACATATCTCACTTGATCCTGTATCCTTAGTGGCACACGGTACCACTGGGTGCCACACCAAGCTCACCACAGAGCCAGCAGTTGGATACAATAGTGTAGATAAGTAAATTCCTCCGGAATCCAAATGTACTGCCAGAAGGCAGTAGAGCATCAGTGCCCAGCTCGGAACCTTCCAGTAGAGGAGTGTGTGCTTTAGGTGTGGCAAGCAGGCATCTTTTAAATAAAAGGACCATGAAACCTGGTAGGCAGATCCCAGAGAAGCATCAAGCTCTGTAAAAGCCAAGCATTCCCCTTGAGCCAAAGGAGTCACCCCAGACTGTCAGTAACACAAGGTCACCTCCAGTTCTTCAGGCTACCTTGCCTAAGTGCACACACAGTAGTGTTTCTAATATGAATGTCAAGCCTTACTACAAAACAGCCTACAGAAAGCTACTCTTAGGAAACTGCTTCTAAATGTTTGTAGGGATTCCCTTTGGCTAGCACTTGGTCACTAGTGTTGCTGACCCATCTGGCTGACTATATGCGCTTTGAGAATTTCCTTTCCCAATGTTTTTTTTTTTCAATATTCTCTTTCTCCTTTTACCAAGTCATCATAATTTTTTACTTGAGTTGACATTTGATTTCAGTGTGTGCTAAGAGGAGATACCATCAGGACCTTAAGAGCTTCCTTCAGATTTCCATGGTCAGCTCTGAATTCTGCTTCAACTTCAGATTTCTTTGTGCTTTTCAGAGATGCCTCACCACTAATTCCCCAAAGTTCCATCCTTTATCTGAGTTTCTTTCTAAGTGAATTAACATAAGTAGTAGAAATAGTATCCTGCCTCTCTCCCAAATGCCAATATTATGAGTGTGCGTACTCACAGTCTGATTGAAAGTTTTTTGTTTTTCTGAATGAAACCCCTAATTTTTCTAATGCTCTTAGAAATGATGTATTTTCTGTTATTTACATCATGAAACTTTTCCACTGTTTTTAAATTTACTTGTTTATTGTGTGTATGTGTGCTTATGGGCATGCTACTGCATGTGTTTAGAAGAGAGAGGCCAACATGAAGGAGTAACTGGCTCCTTTCTTCTACTGTGTGGGTTCTGGGGATGGCACTGAGGTCGTTTGTGTTGGCTATAAGTGCCTTGACCTACAGAGCAGTTTTCCTACAAGGCTCCTTGCTTTGATATTTCTAATATCAAACCCCTAAACAATATTCAAATAACAATGCCAAAAGCTGACTTTTAAATCTTCAGACAAATCCTGCTATCTTAATTGTGAGATCTGAATGGCCATTATTAGAATAGGCCAGGAGAACTAAGGAATAGAAGGCTCAGGAGAAAAACTCCAAATTCTAATAGTAAAATGTGTATTCTCCTTTTTGCATTGCATCTGTTCATATGGCTCTATATCAAAGCCAGTGTTCAAAATGACTTGTCAAGTAAATGCAAAGGGATAGATCCTCTTGCAGATCTAGGGGAACACTGACTGGAGGAGAGAGCACTGCTGCCGTATAGTATCCTGGAGCCCACTGCTGTCTTTGTTGATACAGTTCTCTGCAAGAGCAGCTGGACCAGAGCTCATGGTTGTTTGGCAGAGAATCCTGGTCCATTCCACAGAACACCTTTCTGACCTTGCTGTTGAATTGTTTCAAGATGTGGTATTGTATCTGCAAGACAGAGATGCTCTAAGAAAAGGAAAAGGTGAACGGGAGCTGAAGGCTCTAGTACTCAGCCAAATATGTTCTTTTTTAAGTGTTATATTTGAAAGATATAAGCTTTTCATTTATTAAATATTGTATTTACTATTGATCAAGGTGTTCTTTATACAACTCAAGAGAACATTGGCATGATCTTTGATAATACTAAGCAGAACTTTTTCTGTGCATTTTGCAAACCTCCACAGCAGCCTCAGAACACATATTGATTCAAGTTCCATTTTACATGTGAGATACAAAATGTTCAGATATTTGCTTCAAGAAATACAACTAATCAGAGTAGATGTACAATCCCATGAAATCTGACCCCAGGTGGGTGTATGCTCACAGCTATTATGTTATGCTGATGTTTCACCAATTTCATATCTACTCGAAGATACTGTTACCACTCTGCCTGTAGGGAGGGCTGAGACATAGAGGCATTTATCAGATATCCTGGGTCAATATGGAGTCTTTTCTCATTATACTACCTGATGGTAGGTCTCAATCTAAGGAATTTAGGTCCAGCCTTTCTTTTCTCATGACTCCTTAACATTTCTCTACTGTGTCATTCAAGACTCTCCCTTGTTACTGTAGCTCTTATATCTTTCTCTTATTATTTGAAACTTACTTCACAAGCTTTATACTTCACACTTGTTTTCTGTTAAGTATATGTCATCATTACTATATCCAGTACTTTTAGTTTTCCTTCCTTTACTTGGATATATATATATATTTCAAAGGTAAGATTCTTGTCCAAGAGTAACACTGACCCAGTCTCCTCTTTTTCTTTTCAATATACTTGTCTTGATATCACTCAATGCCTGTTTGATATCATCCACATGTTAGTTGAGAGGTTGATGCTCATGTAAATTTCTTCCTTAGCATCTAACACTGTGCTGTGAGTCTCATGTACCTAAAATTTGTTCTCAAGCACACTGCTAAAAAGCACTAGTTTTTATAACTTCTTCAGCTAAGGTCAAGATGCTTAGTGAGTGGGCCTTGAAGACAGACTGGAAATTTAGATGTATAAAATTTTATCTAGGATAAAATTATAGTGAAAAATGTGGGCTTGTTTTGTTCTGGACTATATGACTCAGGAATGAGTTATGAACCAATATAGAATATTAAAGATTGATAAACACACAGAAACAGTATTTGGGAAGCCATTTTTCTGCTTCACCTCAGCAGTGACTCTGTTGTTGGAGAACATTGTGGGCAAAAGCCAGTGGGAACAAAGTGGGATGTTGCACAGGCAGAACATTGACCCAGGCACACTCAACAAATACCTTAAATCTTTAGATAAGAGCCCCTACTGCCACAATGGCAGAGGAACAGGTAAAAATTGATGAAACATTGTCAAGTCTTTTGGTCCCACTTATAATCTTCTACTTCACCTTGTGTTTCACTATAAACTTACTTAGGAGGTTTCCTGTGTGCTACAAGTCAATTCTGCCATACTTCCCCATGTAGAAGAATTTCTCTAGCCAATGGGATCACACATTCCATTGTTCTCCCTTTCCTTCTTCTACTCCATCTAGCATTTGCCATCATCCCACAGCTCTCAGATGACCTGGAGCTGTTGCTGTCCCATGCTTTGCAGTGTTTTCTCATTTAGAATGTTTCATTGCTCATTTTCAAGCTCACCACCTCTCTTTGAAACCATAGACAATCAAGACACATATCAAGAGCATCCTTCATTGACCTTGGGGCACTTTTGTTTGTTTCTTTCTTCCTTTTTGGGTGGGGGCAGTAATAGTCTCCTGAAATGTAGGCTGACCTCGAACTCCTTATGTAGTTCAGGCTATCCTTGAACTCCTGATTCTTTTACCACCCACCTGAAGCTTATGCCCTCTTTCCCCATTTAAGGGTTCCTATATGTTTATAAGCTATTGGTTCTAGCATGTGTTGCTAAATTCATCTTTCTGTGCCGATATTTACCCTGGAATCTCAATTGGTTTTTTTGAATACAAAATAGTCACTGTTTTCTAATTTGCTCATCTTTCTTTCTTGTGGTACAAACAAGAGTGGTGACTTCCCAATTTTTACAGTGTTTTATGTTGAACTAGAAGTACACTGTTTCCCTTCTGCTGACTAACATTATTTAATCTGGCTTGATATAAGAAAGAAATGAGCATGTTGTTTCTTGTTAAAACTCATAACATCTCTGTGCATGAGGCAGAAGAGACCCAAGGCTGAGAACGCTGGGGCATAGTAGTGTTGTGTCAAGAGAAATCTCCAAACTGTTTCACACCTCAGGACACTGGAGCAAGTGTGCTAATCAGCAGAGCTGATGGATATTAATTAATAAGTACAGAAATCTTTAGGGGGCTATATAACTCAAAAGCTCAATGATACTTTGCAGTGTTAAAATGTGCACCTGAATTCTCAAAGGAAATTACAACCCTGGACACAGCAAGTGATTATTCAGATGCTTATAAATCTGAAACTTAAAAAGGAAACTTATAAATCCTCACTAACAATAGTACCAGCACATCTAATTAATGTGTTTGCTCATTTCTTAGCACAAGATTTTATGCAGCTGCCTGGAGTTTGGCAGAAAGCATACATGATCATGCCAAGAGCGCAGGAGAAGTAGACCATAACCCAGCTCATTCCAATTTTAACTGTTCAACACATCTTTCTGAGCATTAAGAGGCAGAGGCAGGAGGTGAGGAAAGTGATTGGTGAACAAATACTTTGTCATAACAAACACTCAACTATATGATAAGATTCAGATGTTACTTTCGGTGATTTCTGGTGGTGGGTGAAGAAATAGGCTAGCTAGTATACAAGGGAGAGAAGTATTCTTGCCTTCCTCCATTGCTGTACTTATGGTCGGATAGCCATATTAGAAGGCTGCTTAAGAAAGAAAAGCATCCAGCACTTAACAAGAGTCCTATGTGACATGAGGGTCTGTGATTCAGAGAAACAGGAAAGCTTGCCATGCTTAGGGGCGAGCACCCAAACATGTAGGCAGGCAAGAGTTTTGAGCACATGTAGAATGCATGTCCACCCTGAGGTTGAAGACAGAGCCCATATCCAGGTTTGCTACAAGACTTGAAGTTTATCCTAAAGGAGATAGTCAACCACGTCATATGCATTCACAGGAAATGAAGACTTCAGGTACTCTTCTATTCAAAAGAAATGCGCTCTCTCAGAGAGCACACTTCTACTTCTTCACAGTAATACCATGTATATATGTGTTCCTGGGTATTATAAAACTTGTCAGAACCAAATATATTTTATGCTTCTCTTCCTTACTAATTAATTAACTTACTTTCCATCTTGATCACAGCTTCCCTGTCCTCCTCTCCTCCCAGTCCTTCCCTCTCACCTCCTCTCCCTCTATACCCTCTCATTTTCTTCTCAGAGTAAGGGAGGCTTCCCGTGGACATCAATAAGCCTTGCCATATCAAGTTGCAGTAGAACTTGGTGCATCTTCTTCTACTAAGGCTAGGCAAGGCAGCCCAGTTATGGTAAAGGGATCCAAAGGCAGGCAACAGAGTCAGAGACAGTCCCTACTCCAAATGTTAGGCATCCCACACGAAGACCAAGTTTACATCTGTTACATATGTATAGAAGGCCTAGGTCCATCCTCTGTATACTCTGGTGGGTTGTTCAGTCTCTGTGTACCTCCTTGGGCCCAGGATAGTTGATTATGTAGGTTTTCTTGCAGTGTTCTTGACTTCACTGGCCTTTTTATTCCTCCCTTCCCATCCTCCATAGGATTCCCTGAGTTCTGCCCAATTTTTGGCTGTGGTTCTCTGCCTCTGTTTCCATTAGTTGCTGGATGAAGTCTCTTAGATGACTGTTATGCTAGGCTTCTGTCTGGAAGTATAGCAGAATATCATTAATGTGTCAGGTATGGGCTCTCTCTCATGATATGGGACTCAAGTTGGGCGAGCCATTGGTTGGCCATTCCCTCCATTTCTGCTCCATTTTTGTCTCTGCATATCTTGTAGGAATGATAAATTGTGGGTCAAAAGTTTTGTGGCTCATTTGGTGTTTTCATCCCTTCCTTGGAAGTCTTGCCTTGTTACAAGACATGGCCATTTCAGGTACTAGATCTCCTATTGCTGGGAGTCTTGGCTAGGATCACCTTCATAGATTCCTGGGAGTTTCCATTGTCCTTGACGTCTAGCTTATACCAGAGATGTCCTTCTACTGATTTTATTTCTCTTTCCCCCGTCCATCCCACATTTGATTCCTCCTGTTCTACTGTCACTTTTCCTACTCAATTTCTTCTATCCTCCTCCAGTGTTTATTGTATTTCCCCTCTGAGTGAGATTCAAGCATCCTCCCTTTGGGTCTCCTTGTTATTTAACTTCTTTGAATCTATGGAGTGTAGCATGGTAATCCTGCACTTTCTGGCTAATATCCACTTATAAGTAAGTACATACCATGTTTGTCTTTTTGGGTCTGGGTTACCTCACTCAGGATGATCTTTTCTAGTTCCATGCATTTGTCTGAAAATTTCATGATGTCATTGTTTTTAATAGCTGAGTAATATTCCATGCTGTAAACGAACCACATTTTCTTTATCCATTTTTCGGTTGAGATGAATCTGGATTGTTTCTGGTTTCTGGCTATTACAGATAAAGCTGCTATGAACATAGTTGTGCAAGCATCCTTGTGGAATAGTATCATCTTTTGGGCAAATGGCTAGGAGTTACATAGCTCGGTTTTGAGGTAGAACTAATCTTAATTTTCTGAGAAACCACCAAATTGATTTCCAGAGGGATCGTACAAGTTTGCTCTCCCACCAGCAATGGAGGAGTGTTCCTCTTGCTCCATATCCTCACCAGCATGAGCTGTCTCTTAAGTTTTTTTATTATTTTGTGCTGTTTCTTTTACACAACATTTGGCTGTATTTATTCATGTAGTTTTGACAGTATATCTTTCTCATTAAAAAATTCTTCTTATTTATAATAACCAGAAGCTGGAAAGAACCCAGATGTTCCTCAACGGAGGAATGGATTCAGAAGATGTGGTATATCTACACAATGGAATACTACTCTGCAATTAAAAACAATGAATTCACGAAATTCCTAGGCAAATGGTCAGAACTTGAAAATATCATCCTTAGTGAGGTAACCCAATCACAAAAGAACACACATGGTATGCAGTCACTGATAAGGGGATATTGACCCAGAATCTCGGAATACCCTAGACACAATCCGCATATCAATAGATTTCTAAGAAGATGGAAGGAGAGACCCCTGGTCCTGGAAAGACTGGATGTAGGGGAACGCCAGGACATTTTAACAAGAGGGGGTTGAATGGAGAAAAGAGGAAGGGAAGGGGGCTTATGGGACTTTCGGGTAGGGAGGAAACGG
This sequence comes from Tokudaia tokunoshimensis, assembly GCA_036184795.1. Lineage (NCBI taxonomy): Eukaryota > Metazoa > Chordata > Mammalia > Rodentia > Muridae > Tokudaia > Tokudaia tokunoshimensis. The sequence continues at coordinate 12,569,797 of BTHU01000015.1, forward strand.
GAAAGGGGAAATGATTTGGAATGTAAATTAAAAAAATAAAATAAAATAAATAATAATAAAAAAATTCTTCTTTGTAAATGTCATGCCTATATACAATAGGTCATGGTTATACCCATCCTCTCCTTCCTTCTGCTTGATCATTGATTCTCACCTTGTGGGTCATGGCCCCCCCAGAGGTAGCATATCAGATATCCTGCATACCAGATTTTTACATTAGGATTAATAACAGTAGGAGAATCAAAGTTAGGAAGTAGCAATGAAAATAATATTATGATTGGGGGTCACTGCCACAAAATGAGGAACTGTATTAAAGGATCACAAGATTAGGAAGTTTGTGAACCACTGCCCTAGACCCTCAGCTCCAACACATTTCCCTCCAAACTTCACCTTCTCTTTTCAAGTTTGTTTTTGTTTGTGAAGTTTGTCATTGTGTGATTGTGCCACAGATCATTGTCTAATATTTTATTATTTCCCTTATAGTTTTATACAACATGCTATTTTTTATTCACCACACCCTCTACTCCTTATAATCTATCTTTCCCTTCTATGCCCATGTCCTTAAAAATGTGTTTGTTTTGAAATCCATAAAGGTCAATTTGTATTGCCTAAATATTTTTTTATATGTCTAATTTCAGTGGAGCTTCTTTATGATTAGCAGAAACAAAAATCTTATAGAAAACCCTCTCTCTCCTTCTCCCAACAACTAATTGCCAATAGCTTCACAGCTAGGGGTGGGATTTCAAGTTTGACATCCAGACCAGTCTGGGATTTGGTCTGACTTGGGTTTTTCACATGTTTTGTCTGAACTGGTTTAACTACTGTGAGATTATATTTACAGTTTACCATCTGCCTCCAGAAGGCACAGTCTCCTTGTAGACATATACAACCTCTAGCTCTTATAGTCCGCTTATCCCACTTTCTACAATGATTTCTGAGTCTCGGAAGAAGGGGTGATATATTCTGGTTTAGGACTGAGCATTGTGAAGCCTTTAATTCTCTGACCTTTCATCAGTTGTGGGTCACTGTGTTGCCATCAAGAACAAATAGAAGCTTATCAGAGGAGGGTTGAGAGATGCATTGATCTATGGATATAGCAATAAATCATTAGGAATCAATGTAATACTATGCCCACTTAGCAGAATCATTATAGTACATTTTCTTTTAGGGCATAAAACCTGTCTAGCTACAAGCTCTTGACCTGAAAATGCTGCAAGTGTGACTTTAACATTGTTTAGAGAGTCTTAAATTCAACTGGAAAGTGATTTGTTACTCCTTTGAAGTACATGTCACTACTACACCAGGGAGCACGTCTTGTCTGGCTGGTCATTATTGTTTCTTGGAGGACTGACATCTGGGTGTCGCTGATGGTTTCTTTTCTCCTCTAGTGGCTTACATAACACCTTCTGCACCATGAAAGCTAAGACTATGGGCAAGGCTTCCAGACCCATCCTATTTTGATTTCATCATGGTGTATGACTTAAGTATTTGGTGTCTTCAAAAATAGAGTCTTATAGTCAAGTACTGGAGGGTAAACAATAGCAATGAGAGTAGTTTGTAATGTCTGAGTGTCTGTGAAATCTGACCGGCCAATAACATGCTCAAAGTAATACATTTCTACCCCTGGACTTTTTGTTAACTTATGCCTAATAAGGACATTGTTATTCTATTATAGGCTAACCTATAATAAGATAGCTCCCCCCCAGCTTCAACAGAAGAAATGTTCTATATATCTTTTTCAAAAGGTCTTTAGTGTGATTTATCACTCCCTGTACTATCTTCTCTATCCTAACTTTTGCTTTGTCACTGTCACCCAGTTTCAAATCACCTGTTCTCTTACTCCTTCTAACCTTTTTCCAGTGTGTTGTCCTTCCTCTATTGGAAGCCCCCTTCTACAGACTCTCAGTAATTTTTGACCTCTTTGGATATTTCAAAGGAAACACATGTATCTGAAGATCCAAAGTTAGCATCCATAGATAGGAGGTGTGGCAATGCTTTTAGGTACAACATTTGTGTATTCCTTACAGTAAAAACAAATGTAGGTAAGTAATACTTGCCTAAAGTCACACAGCTTGCTGAGAGCGAATGAAGGTTTAAATCTAGACCTGGATAACTTCAGAGTAGATTTCTACATTTCTTTCCTGTATGTAAATATCTTCTATCACTTTAAATATATTTTCCTTGACTTATGATGCCATTTGAAACCTTTTAAGGTTGTATTGTATTGATAGAAAACACCAGGAATTTATAGTTAGAGACTCAGAATAATTTTTTTAGTGTAATAAGACTTTGTGAGCTGGGACAGGATCCTTCTGGTCAACATCTGCACCCGGGAGCTAGGGCTGTCCCACAACCCTCTGTGTACGGGTCCTGCCAGGGGAGAGCTGGTCTCCAGGGGGTGATTTGACTCCCAGGCTTGGAGGTGAGATTGACATTTTCTCTCCAGTGACTGTCCAAGGCAGGTCTGGCCAGGAGCACACAGGGCACAGGAACAGTGGAACAGCTGGGACAGAATCCTTCCAGTTGCCATCTGTACTTGGGAGCTAGATCTGTCCCACAGCCCTCTATACACAGGCCCTGTCATGAGAGAACTGGTCTCCAGGACTGCTGACACAAGCTTACAGTTCCACAGGAAGGACAAGCTCCAGCTAAAGACAGCAAGACCAACTAACACCAGAGATAACCAGAAGGTGAAAGGCAATCCCAAGAAACCTACCAACAGAAACCAAGGCTACATGGCACCATCAGAACCCAGTTCTCCTACAACAGCAATCCTGGATACCCCAGCACACCAGAAAAGCCAGATTCGGATTTAAAATCATATCTCATGATGCTGATAGACGACTTTAAGGAGGGCATAAATAAGAAATACAGGAGAATTCTATTCCATTGGTCTACCTGCCTGTCACTGTATCAATACCATGCAGTTTTGTTTTTTGTTTTTTTTTTTTTATCACAATTGCGCTATAGTACAGCTTGAGGTCAGGGATGGTGATTCTGCCAGAAGTTCTTTTATTTTTGAGATTAGCTTGTGCTATCCTGAGTTTTTTGTTATTCCAGATGAATTTTGAAATTGCTCTTTCTAACTCTACGAGGAATTGAGTTGGAATTTTGATGCGGATTGCACTGAATCTGTAGATTGCTTTCAGCAAGATGGCCATTTTTACTATATTAATCCTACCAATCCATAAGCATGGAAGATCTTTCCATCTTCTGAGATCTTCGATTTCTTTCTTCAGAAACTTAAAGTTCTTGTCATACAGATCATTCACTTGCTTAGTTAGAATCGCACCAAGCTATTATATATTACTTGTGACTATTGTGAAAGGTGTTGTTTCCCTAATTTCTTTATCAGCCTGTTTATCCTTTGAGTAGAGGAAGGCCACTGACTTATTTGAGTTAATTTTATATCCAGCCACTTTGCTGAAGTTGTTTATCAGGTTTAGGAGTTCTCTGATGGAACTTTTGGGGTCACTTAAGTATATGATCATATCATCTGCACATAGTGATATTTTGACTTCTTCCTTTCCAATTTGCATCCCTTTGACCTCCTTTGTTGTCTAATTACTGTGGCTAGGATTTCGAGTACTATATTGAACAGGTAGGGAGAGAGTGGGCAGTCTTGTCTAGTTCTTGATTTTAGTGGGACTGCTTCAAGGTTCTCTCCATTTAGTTTGATGTTGGCTACTGGTTTGCTGTATATTGCTTTTACTATGCTTAGGTATGGGCCTTGAATTCCTGATCTTTTCAAGATTTGTCATGAAGGGGTATTGGATGTTGTGAAATGCTTTCTCAGCATCTAATGAAATGATCATGTGGTCTTTTTAGTTGAGTTTGTTTATATAGTGGATTATGTTGATGAGTTTCCATATATTAAACCATCCCTGCATCCCTGGGATGAAGCCTACTTGATCATTATGGCTGATCACTTTGATGTGTTCTTGGATTCAGTTGTCAAGAATTTTATTGAGTATTTTTGCATCAATATTCATAAGGGAAATTGGTCTGAAGTTCTCTATTTTTTGGGTCTTTGTGTGCTTTAAGTATCAGAATTGAAGACCCAGAAGTGAATCCATACACCTATGGTCTCTTGGTCTTTGAAAAAGGAGCTAAAAGCATCCAGTGGAAAAAAGACAGCATTTTCAACAAATGGTACTGGTTCATGTGGTAGCTAATATGTAGAAGAATGCAAATTGATCCATTCTTATCTCTTTGTACAAAACACAAGTCCAAGTGAATCAACACCTCCACATAAAAACAGATACACTGAATCTAATAGAAGAGTAAATGGCAAAAAGTCTCGAACACATGGGCACAGGAGAAAATTTCCTGAACAGAACCCCAATGGCTTATGCTGCAAGATCAAGAATCAATAAATGGAACCTCATGAAATTGCAAATTTTCTGTAAGGCAAAGGACTCTGTCAATAGGACAAAAGGGCAATGAAGAGATTAGGAAAAGATCTTTACCAATCCTACATCCAATAGAGGGCTAATATTCAATGTATACAAAGAACTCAAGAAGTTATACTCCAGAGAACCAAATAACCCTATTAAAAATGGGGTACAGATCTAAAGAAAGAATTCTCAACTGAGGAATACCAAATGGCTGTGAAGTACCTAAAGAAATGTGTCACATACTTAGTCATCAAGGAAATGCAAATCAAAACAACCCTCAGATTCCACTTCACACCAGTCAGAGTGGATAAGATCAAAAACTCAGGTGACAGCAGATGCTGGTGAGGATGTGGAGAAAGAGGAACACCCCTCCATTGCTGGTGGGATTGAAAGCTGGTACAACGACTCTGGAAATCAGTTTGGCGACTTCTCAGAAAATTGGACATTGTACTACCTGAGGAACCAGCTATACCTCTCCTAGGCATATACCCAAAAGATGCTGTAACATGTAACAAAAACACGTGCTCCACTATGTTCATAGCAGTTTTATTTATAATAGCCAGAAGCTGGAAAGAACACAAATGTCTTTCAACAGAGGAATGGATACAGAAAATGTGGTACATTTACACAATGGAGTACTACTCAGCTAGTAAAAACATTGAATTCATGAAATTCTTAGGTAAATAGATGGAACTTGAAAATATCCTGAGTGAGGTAACCCAATCACAAAAGAACATATATGGTATGCACTTACTGATAAGTGGACATTATCCAAGAAGCTCAGAATACCCATGATACAATTTGCAGATC